>JAEIFV010000050.1:0-627500 GCA_018904265.1 Lordiphosa collinella | reverse complement strand
GGGTCACGCTGACATGGCATATTTTGTTGTGGTGTTGTTAAGCGCTTAAGTGTAGGGAGAGGCAGAATTGGGTGGCCAGGCACACACACACCCGCACAAAGTACTGATTACTTAGAATAGAGTACTGATTATTGAATATTAAGTATCGAGTACTGAGTATCGAGAATTTAGTATCGAGTATTTAGAATCGAGTACATAGAGTCGAGTAATGAATATCAAATACTGAGTTTCGAGTACTTAGTATCGAGAATACTTGGTATCGAATACTTATATCGAATACTGACTATCGACTACTTAAAATAGAGTACTCAGAATCGAGCACTGAGTATCGAAATTGAATTATCGAGTACATAGTATCGAAAATTTAGTGTAGAGTACTTAGAATCGAGTTCTAAGTATCAAATAATAAGTATCAAATACTTAGAATCGACTACTTAGTATCAAATACATACACATTTATAACGTGAGTCGACGCATTTTTATACCCTGTTCCCATTGAAAATGGGAAAAGGGGGATCATGAAGTTGTGCAAAAGTATGTAACAGGTAGAAGGAAGCATTTGCGACCCTATAAAGTATATATATTATTGATCAGCATCAACAGCCGAGTCGATTTGGCCCTGTCCTGCCCTGTCTATAAGAGCTAGAGCCACAAATTTTTGCATGTATATAGGTGTATACCCGATTCAAATCGAGTTTGTTTCAGATTTGGAAAATGCCTCCCCCTCCCCGCTTTAAGCGCAAAAAACTGTCAGAGTCACAATTTTTAAGATAGAACTTCCAAACTTTATATATATCAACATATGCTATCTATCTATCTATCTGAAAAGATCAATAAGATCGGTCAAAAAACACCAAAGTTATATACGAATCAATTTTGCTTGTGGGAGAGAGGGGGGGCCTTGCATTGCCAGTTACCGCGTGAACATCGCATCGTAAAGGTACTCACAAATAAATTGGCATTCGCTAAAGCATCGGTGGGCACGATATTTGATTTGCTGAGCAGTCGAACAAGAACAGAAAGAACATCCCTTTTTGGCGAGGCTCCAGTCGGCTAACCAGACACACACTGCATTTGATTGTTTTTGCACTCGTCTCTGTCGCCCCGATACGCAATAGATTTGTTGTTGTTTTCGCTTCGAGTTCGGCTGACTCCTAGCAAAAAGAGCAATGCCGTGCCCACCGATGCGGTAAAGCACAAAGTCAGAGTTACCGCTTAAACATACACACAAGCATTATTATGTACGTAGCCACGTTGTCTCTATACAAACATACGTTGTCCCGTTGGTTTTCATTTTGCCTACACTTTGTATTATACTCGTCTCGGCCCCGTATACATGTATACGGATAAAAGTAGAACGAATAATATAAGTACGAACGCTCTTTTGAGCTTGAATTTTGAGCTTGAAATCGAGGTAAGTTCGTTATGTTTGGCGTTTTTAGGCGAGGAGGGTGAGGAAAAGAAACTGAGATACTTATGTAAGAATTGAGTATTGCTCTTCGCATTTGTTGGTTTCTAAGGCGCGCGTCACGTTTGCCTACTCAGGGTAAGGAAAGGCATATACGACTTCAATATGTATATGAATAAATTTATTTAAGATCCATAAAAAATTATTGCTTGTGGGACTAGAATAATAAAAGTGTGTAAGGCTTTTCACTAACGACCTCTCCAAGGCCTTTATTTTAAAATTCTTAAATATTTACCTAAAATATAGTTTAATTGTTCGCTCAAATTTAAAGGGTATTCAAACTTCTTTATTCGGCGAAGGAAAATTATTTTGTTTTTTTTTTTTGTGAGCCCCGCACAGCAAAAATACAATAACAATGCACACAGTATTCGGTTCTGCTGACGTCGACGTCAAAGCAGAAGCGTGATGTAGTGATGAATTTGAAGAGAAGTGCAGGGAGCGAACAGAAGCCGAAGGAATACTAGAGAGCTGACACACAAGGCCACCAGTAAAAAAATCTCCACAAGCACCATGCATGAGCGAAAAAATACTCAAGTGAGAAAGCGACAGAAAAAAAATGCGTGTCCAGAACTGTTGGTGGATAATTTGACACTCGAATTTATAAGCCTCTGTCATATTAGTATTTGCAATACGCCACGCGAGTGGTGCGAGTCTTTTTGGCACTCCATAAGCGAAACACAAATTTTCCGCGATTAGAAATACTATTGTACAGGGTGGGTCAAAAGAAGTCATCCGATGTTGTTTGGCTTTCATTTATTTCTAAATAAAAAACGTATATTCTGTTTTTTGATTATATTTATTTGAACCTTTAGAATTTTATTGGTCATTTCGAGAAGATGATATTGGCCAAATGGGCGCCGTTACAATTGATTGCCATACGGGCTCGTTTTATGGCATTTTTTATCACTTCGGCAAGAACTTCGGGCTGCAGATTCTCGCACTCGTGTCAAATGTTGTCCTTGAGGGCTTCCAAGGGCTCGGGCTTGGTTACGTAAACACGGGATTTCAAAAAACCCCACAAAAAAAGTCTGGAACGGTTAAATCGGGCGATCTTGCA
Source organism: Lordiphosa collinella (assembly GCA_018904265.1). Taxonomy (NCBI): domain Eukaryota; kingdom Metazoa; phylum Arthropoda; class Insecta; order Diptera; family Drosophilidae; genus Lordiphosa; species Lordiphosa collinella. The sequence goes on along the minus strand of JAEIFV010000050.1, from coordinate 624,975 downwards.
GGCCAGTGCAAATCGCCAAAACGAGAGATGAGGCGACCCGGGAACGCCGCCTTCAGAATGTCGGTGGTGGCTCGCGCAGTGTGTGCCGTTGCTCCGTCTTGTTGGAACCACATGTCCTCCAGTCCTAATTCGTCCAATTGCGGCAGAAAAAAACCCGGTTAACATGACCCTATAACGCGCACCGTCCACTGTTGTCGTTTGACCAGCGGCGTTCTCGAAAAAAAATGGCCCGATGACTCCTCCAGCGTGAACAGCGCACCATGCAGTCACTTTGAGCGGGTGTAATGTCTCCTCGTGCATCACTCGTGGATTTTTGCTGCCCCAAAAGCGATAGTTTTGCTTGTTCACGTACCCGCTGAGGTGGAAATGAGCCTCATCGCTCATTACAATTTTGGTCGCAAAAATCGATTATTCACGATTATTCCGCGTTCTTGGGGAGTATATCGATCCATTTCTTGTTCACTTGTATTCTACATCTGTCTAGTCCACAAATGTCAAAACAGACTTTGACTTTGGCGGCTATTTGTAAAAATAAGAGCATCTTCCAATAGGGTGACTTCTTTTGACCCACCCTGTATTGTCTTTCTTAGCATCTAATTTAACAAGTTTCCATCATTAGAAGTTTTCACAACCAAGCCTTTTGGCCAAATATTTCAAGGCAATTCAGAATCCATTATCAAAACAATATCGCCTTCTTTTATAACTTTATTATCTTTAGTCCATTTTCGACTATAAAAAAGATATTGTCTATATTCTTTTTTCCATTTTAGCCAAAATATGTCAGCAAGTCTTTGAGATGCTTTCCACATATGCAACAATTTCAAATCCATGTCAGTAGTATTTGGATAAAAAGAATCTCGGTAATTTGGACCAATCAAAATGTCATTCGGTGTTAATGGTTCTGATTTCAACGAGTCTGAGGGTACATACAATAGTGGTCGGCTATTGATCATGAATTTAATTTCACAAAACAAAGTTCATAGTGTATACTCCTTGGGAAACCTTTCTTTAGACTTTAGACTGACTGTATATGCCTTTCCCAGGCTCCTCCCATGTACGGAGATAAAGGTGGGTTAAAAACCCAAGAACACTGTTTTGTCGTCAAAAACTGGGTAAGTTCGTCTTTGGACCAGTCATTTATAATGTCTCTTATGACTTTGCTTGCCTTTTAAAATTAGTTCCGTTATCGGAGTATAATTCAATTGAAAACCTCTTCGGCAGCCAAATTGGCGAAATCTATACATCTATATAAAAGTGATTGTCCCTTATGGGCGTCTAAACCGCTGAACCGATCTTCACGAATTTTTCACAGTTTATGTCGATCAGGAAAGTGTCATAGGCTCTCATGTCTGTGAAATGGTCCAAAAACCGCGAAATTTGCTAAATTATACCGTTCATCCGATTGCAATGAAAATTTGGGAACGGTTGAACGCTTGCCCGGGAAGGTTTCTAAGTTGAAAAAATTTGCGGAAAACGGACCAAAAACCGCGAAAATTGCAAAACTTACGTTTTCGCTAAAACTTTGGAAAATTGATCGACGCTTGCCCGGGAAGGTTTCCAAGAAGAAGAAACCGCGAAATTTGCAAAATTTTCGTTTGTTATGAAACTTTGGAGAATGTTTGGACGCATGCCCGCGAAGGATTCTGAGTTGAAGAAATGTGCTGGAAATAGTACAAAAACCGCGAAAATTCAAAAACTATACCGTTCATCCGATTACGTTGAAATTTTGGTCAATGGTTAGAAGCTTGGCCGCGAAGGTTTCTAAGGTCCAAAAACCGCGAAATTCGCAATATTATACAATCGATGCAATCAATCTTTGGGGAATGAATCGAACGCTTGCTCCGGAGGGTTTCTAAGTTGAAGAAATTTGCAGAAAATTGTCCAAAAAAAACCGCGAAAATTAAAAAATTTGCGGTTTCGGTAAATCTTTGGATAGTGGTTCGACGCTTGCCCGGAAAGGTTGCCAAGTAGAAGACATGTGCGAAAAATGGTCTAAGAACCGCGAAATTTGCAAAATGTTTGCATTTCATAATGCTTTGAGGATTGATTACACGGTCCAAAATATTGTAAAATTTGCAAATTTTTAATTTGAGCCTGGATTATTGTGTCTATCAAACGGCAATTGTAGACGGGTAAAAAGGAAGTATTAACCAAACGGTTAAAATAGTCACAAAATTAGCAAAATATTCATGATTTTAGATTATCATGAAGACGTGTATATAGAGAAAAAATCGAACGGTCAAAAATGTTTATACCGACATGCAGCCTGCACTAGATTGAATATAATCGCTCTCTTAAGAATCATAAGAACCTGGTCGACGCCGGGTATTCAACTAGTACATGCATAAACGAATTACACGATAAGTCTTCGGCTATTTCAAGGTGTATTGCACCAGTATAGACAGCATTGAAACCCATTTTGTACACGTTTAAGCGTATTTTCCACAATGTCTAAGCATTTTTGCCAGCTCATTTTCAATCGACCAGTACTACTTTACTAAGTTATGCAAAACGTCTAAATCGTCGATGTCTTTCTCAAGATTATTGTTTATGTGGATATACGCCAATAAGCAAATAGTAGGCAAGCAAGACAGTAAAACTACTCACTCATTTCCGTATCAAGAGAAAAGCAAACAAACAAACATTTCTGCCATGCTCCAGAGTGCTTGAACCCGCGTGCTTGAACTGTTTAAGCAGCGATTTAAAGAGCAAGCGAAACTGATCACCGGCAACATCCGGCTTCTGGATCCAGTGTCTGGTCCAGCATGTAAAGCAATTGGAGGATGATAAGGGTTAAATATGCGCGCTAAGGAATCAGGAGGGGAAATTAGAGGCCAAACTCGAGCAAAAACTGGAGGACCATGCGGATGCAAGCGTTGCTTACAGTCCATGGCATTCCATATATTGAGGGCGAGCATGTAGTCAATTTTCAATTCCATTTGCTTCGCCTTGAATATTGTGCCAAAATCCAAAACCAAAGAAGGGTTCCGTGCTCGTCCAAATCACCCTGTTCGCACTGTTGCTGATCCAGTTATAATCGTTCGGCTGGAGCCCGTTGGCGATAAGACGGACCAACGGCGACAAATTGGCGTTTACACACGAGAGACGAAACAACAACTAACTTTGCAGCTTCTTGGCTTTGATTCGGCTGTCCAATATTCCGTAATGATCAACTATCCAAAGCTTATTATAAAGTTTTCAAAGAGGCAATGAAATTGAAGAAACAGAAGCTTCTTACTGCGATCTTTACAAGGCGCTCTCTCGTTCATGTCAAGCATATCTATAGAGGTGAAGTCATCTGCGTTGGAAGCTTGAAGAAACTTTCCGAACTGCACCGCGGGTCTGCATCGTGTCTCAAGCTGTCGTCAACAGCCACTGTCTTATCACCAAGCCAACATGAAGCATTTCCAATATCATCAGAAGCCAATGCTCTTGAGGCTGCTCCCCCCGAAACTTTATTTCGACAAGATTAAAAGCTTTATACCCTTTCTTTTATTAATATCGATGCTTAAATTTTTTTTTTTAAATATCTTTACCTTTTGTGTTGTTGTTCTAGTGTATCCTAAATGTATTAATATATGTAAAAACTGAGCGTTTCTAAAAATAACTCATGTCATTTTAGATGGGTTTTAGAAACACCAAGTCGAATAGCCATGCTGTTATGAGAGTTCTAAGTAAGAACATAAAGGATTAAAGGTCTGGCACATAAAAGCGGAAAGTTTAACTAAGAAAATGGAAGAGTTCAGGTACTTGTTCACTGGTTCAATAGATGATGTTATAAGTGTTTCTGAGACGTGGTTTTCAGCTGATGTATGTGATTCTCAAGTGGAGTGTGATGGTTATGAATTGTATCGCTCAGATTGAATTGTCAATGCTGGTGGTGTTGCGATATATGTCAGTATAAGATTAAGGGCAAAAGTGATATGCAAGCGGCAGCCAAATAGTACTATCGAATATTTATTCCAAGAAATAATTAACCCAGGGAGTCCCTCGAATGTTTTAATTGGGTGTCTTTACCGATCGCAATATTGATTTTACTAATATGCTTGAAGTAATAAATACCTCATCGCACTCTTATACTGATATAATTCTAACTGGAGACTTAAATAGTGATTTGCTAGGTGAAAGAAACCTTTCAGCTAGCCTGGAATCTCTTGGCTTGACACTAGTAAATAAATCCTTTCCAACTCACTTCTCTCCCACATGAGATACTCTACTTGACATATTCTTTATAGACAACCGTGCCTGCATTTTCAAAACATGATTTAGTTTTTCTGACATACGATGTATCTCTGAACTACACTGAAAGTTAATTTATGTTTCGTGATTTTATGAACATAAACTACTATGACCTTTGTATTAAGTTAAGCTCATGTCAGTGGGATTTAATTTATTCTCAACCATCTGTAGAATATTTTTATTGTACAAATATTTTAAGTCGGTATAATAAACCACTTAGACGTAGAAGACAATATTGACATTAAAAGAGCAATCAACCGACGTGACAAGGCTTACTAAAAGTGGAAACGCTATAGGACTGATCATTTACTTCATGAATAACAATACCTTGGAAGAATGGTAACGAGTCAATGCATTGAATCAAAACGGAAATACTATAACTCAAAGATTACTTCTGCACTATCTACGCAATCTTCTAAAAATGTATGGAAAGTTATTAAACAGTTGACAGGCAAAGATCAGTAGTGATTGAGAGCATAGATTTGAATGAGCTCAATAATAAATTCGTACAACCATTAGTACCCGATAACTAAGATATCTCGTACCTGAACCCCCTGATAAATAACAGATGTGATTGTAGTTTTGGTTTCATGTGTGTCAGCCAGTGTGATGTCTTGGATTCAATTCTCAAAATAAAATCAAATGCGCTAGGGCTAGATAATCTTGACCCAAAATTCCTAAAAATCCTTCTCCCACAAATCTTAGTACATATTACACACATTTTTAATACGGCCTTTACCACTTCTTGTTTTCCAAAGGCCTGGAAAATAGCTAAAGTCCTACCAATGCCGAAAGTAAATAACGACTACAGACCGATCTCAATACTGTCCTTCCTTTCCAAAGCATTAAAGCAAAGTATGACATCCCAAATCAATGAGTCAATGAATCAATGAGTACACAGTATGGGCTTAGGAAAGATCGAAGCTGCACTACATTAGTCACTAAAATTGCAGAGGACATACGTGAAAAACTTGACAATGGCAAGTTACTTTCTTAACGCTCCTTGACTATAGCAAAGCATTCGATTTAGTGAACTTCTATGTACAAAGTTAAGAATCTTATATAATTTTTCGAATTCTATAATAAAATTAATGATCTCGTACCTGAACGATAGAAGCCAAGCTGTTTTTACCCAATTGGAATCGTCAAATTTTCTGAGTGTAAAATCAGGGGTCTGAATGTAAAATCAGGTGTTCCACAAGGATCTGTCCTAGGACCATTATTGTTTAGGATTTTTTTAATGACCTCCCCAGTGTTTTGTCTAAATGTGAAGTAAAAATGTATGCCGATGATGTGCAATTGTATGTTAGATGTCCGTTAGTCAAAATGACAGAATGTATCAGTATTTGTAACAGTGAACTAAGTACAGTCAGTGATTGGGCTAAGAGGAATCGGTTGAAGATTAATCCTACAAAGTCAAAGTGATTAGTCATATTTAAGAAGGACTAAAAAACAGACACACTGCAAAATCTTGAAATTGACAGTATTAGTATAGAATATGTGGAAAGGACTACGAAAATGGGACTTACATATAACAATACATTGACTTGGCATGACCATTGTTGCCGCATGAACCAAAGTGACAGCCCCGCGGCGTATCAGCAGCCGCAAACGTAAGCCGCAAAGCAAACAGCTGTTCGGCGGCAAGCAAGACGATTTAAAAATTTGCATAGGAGCTAATTGGGAGAAGCCGTTATACCAAACTAACGGGGAAATGGCGAGACTATAAACTGGCGACACAAGATGTCTGGAACAGAGTCAGCAGAAACATCTAGACGCGAGCAGTTGTTGACAAGACACGTTTAAAACGTGTTTTTTAATACCTTCTATCGTCCTATTCCAGTAGCTTCTCTTTTTCTAGCCTGTGTCCGCTTGTGTTTAAATAGAACAAACTGTATGAAAACTCCAGCTTGCAAGGGAATGTTCTGGCAAGTGGCAGCAATCTGGCTGCACATTGAGCAGAGGCAAGCGTAAGTTCTGTGGAGATGTCTCACGTTGGAGGTACGCACACGTGCGTGACCACGGTGGATACACAGGCTGTGGAGTCACATGGTCACACTAAGGGGCACCAAGTCAGCAGTTCGCAGCGCAACCAGGCGTTGTGTGGGGCAATCAGTGGATTTCGCCCATAGCAGGAGGAAGAATGGCGCGGCACATGTCCACGCATAGCTCCAGGCAGTTTGCTGCATTCTACAGTGGAATTTAGGAGCAGTGGAGTTGGGGAGAGACCGACAATGATCAGAGCTCCACTACACCCACAGGTGGGCTATCCATCGGGCGCAGGTATTCCTGCTAGTGGATCAGCTTGCACGTGTTCTGTGGCGTTTGGAGGAGTACAGAGTTGTGTTTTTCCCACATCACAGTTAGGAGGAGTTTACGCAGCGCAGGCGCCGCTGCGTAATACAGTTGAGAGACCCACAGCAGCGCGGGACAGTTGGCAAACAGCACCAACGTATTTTTCTGGCACATCGAATTTGGCGCCAGACGCAAGTAATTACCAAAGATCTTTCGTATTTTTCAAGCAACCCTGAAGAGTGGCCAATGTTTATTGTAAACTATGAGCAGTCGACGGAACGCTGCGGGTTCAGCGATCAAGAAAATCTGATCCGACTGCAATAGAGTTTAAAAGGGCCTGCTCTAGAGGCTGTACGTGGAAAATTAATGGTGCCTGCTACAGTGACGCAGGCCATAGAGACGCTGAGGATGCTTTACGGGCGACCAGATGCCATATATCAGACGCTGCAGATGAAGTTACGATTGGAACCGGCTGTGAAATCGAGTAATTTGGAGAGTTTAGTTTGCTTGGCTCTTGCTGTTCAAAACTACCGAGCCACAGTGAGTGCGATTGGGCTCTCTGAATATTTAAACGATCCAATGCTTCTACGCAGTTTTTTGGACAAGCTGCCATGTGATCTGAAGCTGGACTAGGCACGTCATATTGCAACCTTGCCCAGAGTGGACATCGCTATATTTGATGACTGGCTGTTCAAGTTGGCGACATGTGCCAGTGCAGTGATGTCAGTCCCGGTGACGTCGGACGCAAGTGAGACAAAGGCGTCCACTAGAACCACAAAGGCAGGGCTCATGGTTCACAACGACAATTTCACAGCTTTATCCAATGTATGCTGCAAGTGCACGGTGTCTCATAAACTGGAAGAATGTAAGGAGTTCTCATCCCTGACCAACCAGAACAGGATGGAGAACCGCCTTCGTTGGCGATTCTTTGGTAAGCATTTTCTAAAGCATTGCTGGCCAAAACGAGAGTGCGGCGTAGATGGCTGCACAAAGGAGCATCATCCTCTTCTACATAGCTCAGAGAGGAACGGATCGAATACTGCTGGACCGAGCCAGAAGGAGGATGCGATTATTCTGCATACTGGGCAGAACAACAAGGCGCTATTCCGATGGCCGGCTAGGGCAGAGAATAATTCACATGTGTGACTGCAGCAGGGCAGGCGTCTGGACGAGATGTTAAAAGCAAGCTTCGCTCTGGATGCCGTAGGGGTAAGTGTGTCCAAGAATACTCTACGGTCCAAGGAAGAAGAACGGGCACAATCGATTTTGGAGAAGACCACCAAGTACCTTGAAGAAGAGAAACGGTGGGAAACAGGCCTATTCTGGGGTCACGATTGCATAAAGTTTCCGTCATCTAAAGGCATGGCGGTGCATGGCACGCAACTAGGAGTTATGAGAGTTCGTAAATAATCGAATTCGGCGTTACGAACAACTGGGATACGTGCGCAAGCTGGAAGCGCACTAGATCAAAAATGAGCATCGAACATAGTACCTGCCAATATTTGTAATCACCAACGCAAATAAAGGCAAATAGAGGCTGGTATGGGATGCTGCAGCGAAGGTCAATTGACTCGCTCTCAGTTCGGTGCTTCTCAAGGGTCCTGACCTATTGCCCTCATTGTTTGGAGTGCTACTGAGGCTCAGGGAGAAGCCAATTGCAGTATGTGGAAACATTTGGGAAACGTTCCATCAGGTGAAGGTGCGACAAGAAGACCAGGCAGCACAGCAGTTTCTTTGGCGTTATGGAGACCAAAACAGAGAACCAGACAGGTATACCATGCAATTAATGACATTTGGTGCTTCTTGTTCCCCAGCAGCAGCCAATAATGTGAAGAACAAGAACGCGAGTCGCTTCGCAGGAGAGTATCCAGTCGCAGTGGGTTCGATCCTCCGGAACACCTTTGTGGACGACTGGCTGCAAAGTGGCGAATCAGAAGAAGAGATGGCTCAGATGGCTGAAAAGGTGAGAGCCATACATGCGGATGGCGGATTTGAGATGCGTGGCTGGGTATCCAACTCAGCAGCAGTTTTGCGAGCACTCACTGGAGCATCTGAGCAAACGGAGAAATGCATCGACAGCCAAGAATCGGTGCAAGAGAGGGTCCTGGGTATGTGGTGGAGGCCCCAGACAGACGAATTCATATTTGACGAAAAGGCGGTGACGACAAAGCGGCACATATTGGGCATAGTAATGTCAATATTTGACCCTCTTGGACTCTTGGGCTTCTACATAATCCACGCAAATATGACTTTGCAAGACGTATGGAGATCTTCGGTCGGCTGGGATAAGCCTGTGGGCGAAGACAATGGAGATGCTCGGCTGATGCTCGGAAATACCATCAGCTTGTGGCTCTGGGCATTGGCGAAGTTCTGGAGGATTCGGATGTCGAGGAATGGAGATGGGTGCCATCGGCCGACGATGGGACTAAGTGGACAAAAGAGCTAAGCTTCGAAAGCAACTCGAGATGGTTCACAGGGCCACCATTTCTGTACAAGGATGAGGCGAGCTGGCCTCAAACGGATCTGAGCTGTGGCCAAGAAAACCTAAAAGGCTAAATCTACACGAGCTGAAGGTGATATCAAAGTCTGTGCTGGCAAACATTGTGCCAGAAATTTATCGCTTCAGTAAATGGGAAAAGTTTAGAGGAGCATACCTTAGTATGTTATGCAATTCCTGCGCATGACATACAAGAGAGAGCCGCAGTCAGAAGAAGCGTGAATGGCAATGCGCGCAGAGAAGCTGGAGGACGTCCATAATGTTATCTACAGGATGGTCCAAGCAGAGATCTACGCTGAAGAAATCGGGTTCCTGCAGAAAGGGGGGTGTGTGGAAAGGAAGAGCCAAATCTTCAAATTGTGCCTATATCTTGACGAGGCAGGCGTCCTAAGAGTTCGTGGGCCAATCGACAGCATTGTGGGAGTCGCTATAAACGTGAAGCGACCAGTAATCCTGCCAGGTACGCATGCGATTACTCAATTGCTGGTTGATTATTTCCAGAGAAAGTATCATCATCAACTGAACGAGGTGGTGATCAACGAGATGAGGCAGCAGTACTGTATACCAGTGTTGAGAGCAAGGGTACGTGCTGCTAAGAAGGCGTGTCAAAAGTGCGGCAACCAAAATGCGGTTCCTGAGGCACCTGAGATGGGAGACTTGCCTCCTGAGCGACTGGCGATTAACGTGCTACCGTTTTCGAACACTGGAGTCGACTACTTTGGGTTATTGGAGGTCATAGTCGGCAGGCGGAGAGAGAAGCGTTGGGGCGTGTTGTTCACATGCCTGACCGTGCGTGATGTCCATATAGAGCTGGCACACTCATTGTCAACAGATGCGTTTATGCTAGTGTTCGAGATGTACCTCGCTAGAAGAGGATTCCCAAAGAAGATCCTGTCGGACAACGGCACCAATTTTCGAGGAGCAAGCAGGTTGCTCCAAGATAAGATCCAGCGTATGTCAACAGACGAGCTGGAGAGGAAGTATCCAGAAATCCAATGGGCTTTTATACCGCACCACATATGGGTGGCGCGTGGGAGCGGATGATAAGGTCTGTGAAGTCAGTACTAGCTGACATACTGGAAGCGACCTATATGTGCAGGAGCCAGTGCTAAGAGCAGCGCTGGCCAGGATCGAGAACACACTGAACTCTAGGCCACTAATTTATGTGCCCCTGGAGTCGATAGAGGCGGACGTGCTCACACCGAATCACTTCTTGAGGAGAGCAACAAGTGCGATGGCAGCGAAAACGGAAGACAGCAGCTCAGGAGTCTTGCTGGGTAAGAGTTTCCGTATAGCAGTCCAAATTCAGGAGAGGTTCCGCAAGCAGTGGGTCAAGGATTACTTGGCGTACTTGGCACGGCGAGCGAAATGGTTCAGCCCACCAACCGACCCTATCCAGGTCGGCGATGTCGTCATAGTGGTAGATGAGGCAAATCCTAGGATGCACTGTCGAAGGACGGCAAGGCTTGAAGCGCTGTGGTGCGCACTACTGCTGGGCTATACACCAGGCCAGTTGTAAAGCTAGCCAAACTTGAAGTCAGGATGCCTGAGGCAGGCATTGAGAGGTGGATGACTGGGTGCAAACCTCACAACCAAGCATGAAGTTTGCAAAGGGGGAATGTTGCCGCATGAACCAAAGTGGCAGACCTGCGGCGTAACAGCAGCCGCAAACGTAAGCCGCAAACCAAACAGCAGTTCGGCGGCGAGCAAGATGACTTGAAAATTTGCATAGGAGCGAATCGGGAGAAGCCGTTATACCAAACTAATAGGGAAATGGCGAGACTATAAATTGGCGACACAAAAAGTCTGGAGCAGAGTCAGCAGAAACATTTAGAAGCGAGCAGTAGTTGCCAAGCCACGTTTAACACGTGTTTTTTAATTCCTTCTATCGCCCTACTCCAGTAGCTTCTCTTTTTCTAACCTGTGTCCGCAAGTGTATAAATAGAACAAACTGTATGAAGTAAACCGAATAAATGAAGTATTAACAAACTTAAAAAACAAATCTAATTGGAATTTGATCGCACGCAAGCGACGTGAGCCAACAACCATATAGACAAAGCACTTGGTAAAATAGACGGATTTTTAAGACAACTAAATCTACTAACAACTAAAAATGATCGCTAAAGCTTACCTTTTGCCAAAGCTTTTTTATGGCATAGAGGTCTTTGGAAATTGCAATTCAAACTACAGACACAAATTAAATGTTGTATTTAATGATATAGCCAGATATATATTTAATAAGAAACGGACGGATCACATATCATCGTTTGCTCAACAAATATATGACATCAAGCTTGACTCCTGGATAAGTTTACGGGTCTTAATATTTCTCCAAAAAATTATTTATACTGAACATCCCTCCAATCTCTATATTTTCCTTTTTTTCTTTTTTTGTCCAAGTCAAGATCAAAGGTAACTCAACTTTTTATAAAACCTTTGGCCATTGTTAGTAACTAAGCTTCTTGTTAAGATACTCGGAATCGTTGTGATTAGTGTTATAAATATAAGTATTTAATTACTTGTAGCACTAAGATGATAATAAGCCAAATTCACTTGTCTGAATGTGTTGTCTTTTGACTTATTCGGCGGTGTCCCAGAAATCTCTTCCAACCAAATTCCAACCCAAAACCAATTCTCGGTGTCCTAGAAATCTCTTTCGGTTGGTTTCAAACCTCTCGTATTTTGTTGGGAGATTTTGGCAAAGCAACCAATACACAAACCAGCCAATACACTAACCAACCATTAGCGACTTCACGAACCCACGCAATATATCACAGTTTTTTTACTAGGACCATAATCTTATACACACACCTGTCGAACTCGACGTTCGACCTAGACTTTCGAAGAAAACGAAATATTTCGAACATCTGGGACACCGACGGATTTCTCTAGCGATTTGCAAACCAACCGAAGCCAAAAACTCTAGAGATTTCCAGAACACCGCCGACTTTGACCAAATCTCAGCATAGTCGCTGCTTGAATAGTTTCATCTTACCATTCATGGAAAATTGTAGTCTTAGGCTTTTCTGATTCGGTTCTCTGAATATGTTTCATGAAGACAATTCGTTGTATTAACTGTCTTATTAGATGCTTCACCAAAACGTTTTCTTAGAGTTTCAATTATTGTTTCAACATTTTCTGGCAATAAGAGGAGCGCCTGCACACATTCTTTGGCACGACTTGTTAATGCCTTTTGTAATCGGTTCACATTTTCATAATTACTAAAATTACAAAGTTCACTTCTATTTTCGAATTCAGCATTAAAAATATGACATTCTAATGGATCGCCTAAGAACGTTGGTAGATCCTGTCTTACCGTTTGTCTAGCCATTAAATTATCAATTGTATTTAACTTGATTTCTTTAGAGATATTTCAAAGGATAGTTAGAGAACTCTAGATTACGCTGGGTCAACTTAACCCAGTCGTGGGTACGCTTACTTGTTTGTTGGTCGTCATTATCGATGCACTCCGCTTCGTCTTGTCCAAGGCTGCTGGACTCCAGGGGTGCCATTTGTATTTGACGTTCCAGCTCCAATTGTTTCTCCTGAAACTCGATTTGAGTGCGCTGCTTCTGAAGTTTCTCTTGCCTTTTTAAAAACTCCATTTGCATCTTGAGCCTTTGTACATTGGATGAGGTACGGGAATGTTCCGTTCCTTCGGACTGATTGTCTTCAGCCCTTTTATTGCCACCTAGGAGCGTTGATGCAGGAAGTTGGAAGTTTACGTTTGGTACCACAGCTACTGTCGTCATATCCAACTGTGAGAATGATTTCTGCTTGGACATGTTTACACCTGTTCGCGGTGTGTCTACAATTTGTTGCTGTTGTACAGTTTCTCCAGATTTTTTTGGTTGCTGAGTGGCCTTTTCAGCTGATTGCTGTGTCTTCTTTTTGCTGGAACGTGTTACTGCCATAATCGCTGTCTTCGATAGTCGCACTGTCACACAATTCCAATAGTTTTTACTCGTTCCCACAAGTGATGTAGAAAATTGTTGTTTTAATTAAACTTGAGTGCTTGTTAGCATAAATTGAAGGTGACCGATCGGTGCACGTGTTGAGTTTTCATTTATTACATTTGTTTGACAAGCATAGACTGTGCGTAGTCAGTTCCAAATTACTACTAAACAAAGCTTCATAATTCTAAGGCTTAAGTCTAACTCCCTTCGCACCTGGCGACAGCGACTGCAGTTGTCGCTCTCTGTGAGGAGTTGTGGAGAGTTGCGTTGCGGAGTCAAGGATAACTTTTTAAGCATTTGGCCGAAAACAAATGCCCAGTGTCAAATTTTAGTCTGAATTAACTTTTATCGTTAACTCCTCGCTGCTTCAAATCAAGGGCGTCCTAGGACTTGCAAAGGATAGTTGACTTGTTTGAGACCTGCAGAAAGCGATGACAATAGCATTTCTTTAGAGCATTTCAGCAGAACTTAAATGATACGAATGGGCCACGCTTAAGTGCCATAACCTCCTTGTTGCATGTAGCTATGATGTTGAGAGGACTCCAATGCTAATATGGAAGATCGGGGGATGGTAACCTGTTTACAATTATATGATATTTGATCATGCTGGATGAAATTAAAACGAGATACAGTATATAGTTTATTTACTCATGTAAGCTCATGTTTGTAAATTTATAGTCGCAGGGATTGTTTTATTTTTTAATTTTTCCAATTACTTTTTTTTTCTAAAGGCTCACGACTTTTTTCTATTTGGACTTAAGTATTTATTTTTTTTTCTTTTTTAATAATGAGGTTTACCGGTGTTCTGTTTTGAAGTGTTTCAGCAGAAGCTCTTCTGTCTGTTTTTTTCTGTTGATGAGGTCGTTTAGGTCGTCGTGTTTCAGAGTGAAAGTTATTTAATGCTGTCCTTATGGACCTTCCTCCCCTTTATCAGAAATGTTGACCCCAGGTAAGCCCAGGTAAGCTGTTTTTCACAGAGAGGGGTAAACTTGTTTCCCAATCGTTTATTGGACCTCTAAAAAACTTTTTCCCCAACTTTAAAAATCATATTCTGCCTCGAAAGGTTACCTCTCTCCAGTTGGATCTCCTGAGCCATATTAACCCTGTTTCGTATTTCCTCTTTAAATTCAGAAGATGCAGCATGAATTACCTCTATTGGTTTTTTTCTCGTAGCCGAGTGTATGGACCGGTTGTACTCTACCGTTGCTAGCAAGACAAGATCAACCTATCATTGATTTTTCTTTCCATCTTAGGGCATGCTGCAATTTCGGAGAGTGTATTATGAAAGCGTTCAACTTGCCCGTTGGAAGTACTGTGGAGAGGAGGTGCATTTACGACATACGAGGTGTGTTCAAAAAGTATCGCGAATTTTGTGTTTTTTCAAAAATTTTTTATTTATTCATGAATATCTATTTTGTCCCCTTCAAAGTAATAGCCATGAGATATTATACACTTGTGCCAACGGTTTTTCTAATCTTCGAAGCACTTCAAAAAATCATTTTTTTTATATTGTTCAGCTCCTCCTTCGATGCCGTCTTTATCTCGTCAAGCGTAGCGTAACGTCGTCCTTTCATGGGCCTCTTCAGTTTAGGGAAAAAGAAAAAGTCACAGGGGGCCAGATCTGGGGAATACGGTGGCTGCGGCATCATTAGTGTGTTGTTTTTGGCCAAAAAGTCGCGCACAAGCAACGATGTGTAAGCAGGGGCGTTATCATGGTGCAAAAGCCAATTTTTGTTCTTCCACAAATCCGGGCGTTTCTGGCGAATTGCTTCGCGCAAATTGCGCATAACTTGCAGGTAATATTCCTTATTGACCGTTCTTCCCTGTGGCAAGAACTCATGATGCACCACGCCCCTGCAATCGAAGAAAACTGTCAGCAAAACTTTCACATTCGACCGAACTTGGCGCGCTTTTTTCGGTCTTGGTTCGTGCGGCAGCTTCCATTGAGATGATTGAGCTTTGGTTTCCAGGTCAGAACCATAAACCCACGATTCGTCACCAGTTATGACCCTCTGGAGCAAATTTGGGTCGTCGCGGACTGAGTTTAACATCTCATTAGCAATGTTCATGCGATGCTGTTTTTGGTCGCAATTGAGCAATTTTGGTACGAACTTCGCGGCAACCCGTCTCATGCCCAAATCATTGATAAAAATCGAATGGCACGAGCCAATCAATATGTTTAGGTCCTCAGCAACTTCTCTAACGGTGATTCGACGATTGGCCAATACCATTTTCTCCACTTCATTAATTTTTTCGTCTGTTGTTGAAGTGCTCGGGCGTCTGGCACCCTCTTTGTCGTTCACATCTTCTCGGCCTTCTGAGAACATTTTGTACCACCGATAAACGTCGCTTCGGTCCAAGGTAGCTTCTCCGTATGCCACAGTCAACATTCGGAATGCATCCGCGCACTTAATTTCGTTTTTCACACAAAATTTGATGCAGGTTCTTTGATCCATTTTTTTGAATAGGTAAAAATCGAAGACGATCCAAAACACGTGCAAGCAAAGCAGCTGTCAACAATTAAGTGAACATTCAAAATGGCCGAGCTTGTCGGCATAAGTGAGAGACATGAGTACCAACATAACGCCACAAAAAAATCGAAATTCGAATATACGTAGCCCTCGAAAATTCAAAATTCGCGATACTTTTTGAACACACCTCGTACACATCGAAAAGATTTTACAACATTGAAGTAGTGGTTTCTGACTTAAATGAAGCCTTATTATCGCAAAAGATGGTCTTCCTTCCATGAAAAATGTTCATTATTTGCCTTATAGGCACCTTTACATCTACGATTGTTCTGGATAATATCGGTTGAACCACTGCAAATTTCGAGAACTTGTCAATGCAAGTAAAGAAATATTTTTTATCGGTTGAAAAAATGTCTATTTGCAACGATTTGACCAATCCACAAAATATTGCATTTACCACTTTAGGGTTTATTTTATTTTTCGAGATTTGGTGGCGATTTTTTTCATTGAATAAAATAAAATTTCGAATCAGGGGAAATTTAAGGGTGTCTCTGTGGTCTTTATCGTTTATGTTAGTGATGCTTCACTGTGAGTCGTGGCACAGTCAGACTCTGGTACAGCATCGAGAGCATGAATGTTTTGGTTAGATAGGGCATCCGCTACGTGGTTCTCTTCTCTAGGCTTATAAAAAATGTTTGCACCATATTCGTCCACGAATGATTTCCAGCGTCTTAACTTTGAGTTCGGATTGCGACCGGATACAGCACCAGTTAGAGGTTGGTGATCTGTGTAGATGTTTATCCCTTTCGCACCGTACAGATACTGTCGCAAATTTTGTAAGGCCCAAACTATTGCCAAAAGTTCTCTCTCATTTGTGGCGTAATGAACCTCTCTTTCGTTCTTAAAATTGGGATAGAGCAACATTACATCTTCGGATGCCCATATGTTCCTAAGCCTGTGGGAGGCATGGAGTTGCGTCTCATTCAGCTTGATGTTCATCTCTTTAGATCGATGTTTGCTAACTTTCCCGTTCTCTCCTTTCAAAATATCCGACAATGGTCTGGCTATAGAAGCAAAATCCTTGACGAAGCATCTGTAATAGCATGCTAGTCCCAGAAAAGATCGAAGCTCGAACAGATTTGTGGGTTCCACATATTCTTGTATCGCTTTTACCTTCTGAGGGTTCGTTTTCTAACCACCTCTTGAAACTTTAAAGCCAAGATACTCCACACTCTCTTTAAAAAAGTGGGACTTTTCCTTTGATACCCTCATATTTGCATCAAGGAGTCTCTTCAGAACCCAATCAATGTGCTTAATATGATCCGATTCATTATCAGAGAAGATAATAACATCGTCCACATAAACAAAATAAAACTTGCCTATCACGAAGGATGTCATCTACTGCTCTTTGAAAAATGCTTGGAGCATTCTTAAGGCCGAACGGCAGTCGCCAAAACTCATATTTTCCTCCATTTACAGAGAAAGCTGTCTATTCACGATCTTGCTCTGCAAGAATGATTTGATGATACCCTGATTTTAAGTCGACGGTTGTAAAATGTCTTGCCTTTCCCAAATTTGACACAACCATAGAGATGCTAGGCGTTGGGTATCTGTCAGCGATGGTTTTTTCATTCAGCTTCCGGAAGTCCACTACCATTCGTTTTAGTTGTATACCCAATTCATCTAAGCCTTTTTTGTCAACAACCCATATGGGGTTATTTTGAAGTGATTTCGATGGCCTGATAATGCCATTCTTCAGCAGGTCATGAACCTCCGCTGTGACGAATTCAGCCACCCCCATAGAGTTAGGGTAAAGTCTTGAGTAGACTGATTCAGAATTTTCTGTTCTTACTGTTGCAACGACTGCGGTATTGTAGGGTAGCAGTACGTTATAATCTGCAAAAACTTTAATTCGCTTCCGCATCATTTTTAAAAAGTCGTCTTTAATCAGGTTGGGAATCTCAATGTCGTCCCCTTTTGTAAAGCTAACGTATACGCACTTATAGAACAGTAATGGCTCAGATCCTATATCATAAAATAGTGTTTTTGCTTTCAAGTCCAAAGTCACTGCTGTCAAGGTTAATAGGTCGAGGCCAAATATCGCATCAAATGTCGAAAGACTGTGCACAAAAAAAAATGGAGTCATCTTGCCGAATATGGATTAAACCCGTGTATTAAGGTAACGACGAAAGGGAAATTCACTGGAAATACATTTTGCAACCCCTGCATTGGCTTTATGTAGTTCATCGCTGACCCCTTATATATTAAGATTTTTACTTTTTTTCCCTGCAATGTTCCGTTCAATGAAAGGAAGCAAGGACCTGCCACTAAAAAATAGCCAGCCTCATATTGCTGATCATTTGCAGCCACTGCTTTTGCTGCTGCAGCATCATAGGCGGCGATGTCCTGATCGGAAGTGGCCTGGCTCAAATGGTTGACCCTATGCCTTCTTTGCCCAGTCATTCTATTTGAGGTATTTTGTCCTTTAAAAGAAAATCCTCGGTTCGAAGTCTGAGCGAAGCCTTGAGGCTGAGAAGCAGCTGCCCGCTTCCATTTTGATAAAGTGGGGTCCACGTCCATTTTCTGAACTTGCTCGGTCTCTTCAGTACCAAATCTCGGAGCGTCGGATCTTGGAGGCCCTCCTTGGGACTTGTTGAAATAAGGGTTCTTGCCATTTCCATTCTGAGGTATCCTTTTATTTTGCTGAACCTTTTGGTTTTGTCGACCCTGTCGCCTCAAGATTCTTAGCATGTGATGCTGCAAAAGCATAACGATCGTGATTTGACTCCACCTCTTGGGATAATGCTAAGGCGGATAGAAAATCACGTGGTTGAGCCGCAAACAAAACATCCGTAAGGTTTCTCTTAAGGCCCGAGATAAATACTCACATCATCATAATATTCCAGAAAAGTTGAAATGCCCTGCCGAAGACAGGACAACTCCTGTTCTAGTGTGTGATGAGGACGTTTGTCAGCGTACGTGAAGTCTAATCTATCGATGATTGCCTTAAAGTTTAAGACTGTATTGTATGAAGCTAGGACAGCATCGGCTGGCCCAGTAATCTTGTCGCTAATTATTACGACCACTTGATAGTGTCTCGAGCTGCCATTGAATGCCAACTGCGTCTAGCGGTTCATTACAGCTTGTACCATCGAGTGGTATTTCCTCAAAAAGCTCAATTACGGACGCAGCCAAGGATGTATGATTAAACTGCTTGTTAACTGCCTGAGTTT
The DNA here is from genome assembly GCA_018904265.1 of Lordiphosa collinella. Taxonomy (NCBI): domain Eukaryota; kingdom Metazoa; phylum Arthropoda; class Insecta; order Diptera; family Drosophilidae; genus Lordiphosa; species Lordiphosa collinella. Next base: position 606,284 of record JAEIFV010000050.1, on the reverse strand, counting down.
CTCATTAATTTCCACGCAGTGCCTCATCCATTGCGTGCCCTACCTGCCTTATAATACAACTATGCACCTGCCAATTTTACATCAATCAGATTATGCACTTTTGCAGAGTCGTTATCTCAATGTTTTGCCAAAGTGGCTTCTATCAATTTGTAAACGTCTGCCGCCTCCATTTTCTGTTTTCTTCGATTCACTTTTATCAAATTGAACCTCGCATAAAGTTCTTCTGGTTCACTGTCCGCGTCTTCATTACTGATCATTACAAAGAAAAACTAGTGTGAGAACACATTGAAAAGCTTAATAAGAGCAATTTTTTTTATATATTTTTATAAATTGTTTGCCTCATTCTGTTCAAAAAAAAAAAAAACTTAAAAAAAATGTCAGCCCAGTGTGCATTATCTTATACCACGTGGCAGTCTAAGCTCAGACGCATATGGGGTCCACAAGAAAAATGTTGATTAAATGAATTAATAATCTTTTCTCTATTAAAGTGTCTCTTCCATTAATAAACAATGCTTACATATTACATATTTGTGATAATCTGCTTTATTATATAACGAATGATCTGCTACTGGTGTCCCTCGCTGCAGTTTTCTGGAAGCCTTTTTCGCTGCCCAATTGGCTCCTGCTGGCTTGGTGATTACGCTGCCCGAAGAGCATCTCCTGCGGCTTCGGTGACAATTTAATAATTCTATTTTTATTTTTGCGATGATTTAATAACAGTTGAAAGTTGTTGTTTTTAGATTTTGTCTTTCAGCTTGTACTTTTTGTAACTGTTCTGCATACAGATCTTCAGTTTTTTTCTCGTTTACTTTGTGTTTCTGTTGTAACTGTTTCACGTTTTGCTTTTCACGTGGTCAAAGGAAAATTGTTGAATTCCAAATTGTTGGGCGCCAATTAAACTTGAGTGCTTGTTAGCATACAATGAAGATGACCGATCGGTGCACGTGTTGAGTTTTCATTTATTACATTTGTTCGACAAGCTCAGTATGTGCGTTGTCATTTCCAAATTACGACTAAACAAAGCTTCTTAATTCTAAGTTGTGGAGAGTTGCGTTGCGGAGTCGTGGACAACCTATTAAGCATTTGGCAGAAAACAAATGCGCAGTGTCCAATTTGAATCTGAATTAACATCCATCGTTAACTTATGCACCCAAGCTTCTTTTAAACTCGGCCAAATGTAAACAAATTGTAGTGTTTGTATATTTGAATATGTTTGTGCGTATGTCCAAGTGTGACCCTGGCAAAACATACACACAGTCGCTGTCAAGTTTTTTATTGCGTGTTTGTTTCAATTTCACCGTTATACATACAATACACTCACACACGAGTCGTCACCAAAGCGTGTATGTATGAATTTTTTTTTTTAATTCATTTAATTCGTGCTCTTTCTAATGCGCTCCAATCTTTGCAGCTCAATCATTAAGGAAGCTGCGTAATGGATAACCAGCTCCCAGTTAGCGCTGCTTTCAAGCATAAGCTCGACTATGCCCTCTGCATCCAGCCTCCTAGTGCCTAGAGCTTCTTCAAAGCGGTGCCTGTCGTCTCTAAACCTGCCGCAGACAAAAAAGGCGTGTTCAGCATCCTATTCTGCATTCCCGCAGAAGGTGCACGTTGCGTCTGCCTTTTGCCCAAAGCGGCTAAGAAAACAGCTCCGAAAACAGCCGTGGCCGCTGAGAAACTGCGTAAGGTAGAAGTTTACCTGCCCATGACGCCTGTTAACCCATAGCCCAGTTTGGGGATGAGCGGATACCAGGCGGAACGCACAGCATGCGGAACGCACAGCATATCCGGATTGCGCCCAGTCGATGCGTCGCCTCCATCCCGCGGCTGTAGCTTTTCACCTGCATGGCTCCCAACCAGACTGGAGCGGCGTACAGCATGGTGCAGCATGGCAGTAGCCTTCTTCCTTGCTTTGGTCCTCGGGTATTCAGCATTATCCTAGAGAGCGCTCGGTTCGTTGATGCCGCTTTTGCACTTGCATAGTCCAAGAGCTCTCGGAAGCTGAGCCTGGTATCGAGCATAACCCCCAGGAAACTCAAAGCTCTCTTTGAGGTTAGCACATCATTGCCCACGATAATCTGTGCAGTCTCCACCTTTTTCCGGCTGCTAATCAAGACAGCTTCAGTCTTGTGGGGCGCCAGCTCCAAGCCCACTGAGGAGAGCCAAGCCTCTATCTGCTGAATAGCATGGTTGCAGAGCGACTTTGCCTGCTTTAGGTGCTTTGCAACTAGGACCACAGCAACGTCATCCGCAAATCCAACGACTTGCACTTTTGGTGGTAGGGGTAGACGTAGAATGCCATCGTACATTACGTTCCACAGTAGTGGACCCAGCACTGATCCTTGCGGAGCACCGCCGGTTACGTCGTACGTCTCCATGCATACACTGGTATCGTACTTCAGCACCCTGTTTCTGAAGTAGCTGCGAACCATCTGGAGTAGGTATGCGGGGACACCGAAGTTGGCTAGGGCTCCCAGGATGCAGCTCCACCTTGCAGAGTTAAAGGCGTTGCGCATGTCTAGTGTCACAACTAGGCAGTACTCCTTAGCGCCGTTTCTCCCTCTGGTGCCCTCTATCGCGTTCGCGGCTCTGCCCACAACCTTGTTGATGCCGTCGACAGTAGACCTTGCCTTTCTGAACCCATACTGGTTCTGGGAAAGATCACCGGCTGCAGCAATGGCGCGCTCTATACAAAACAGACCGGCTTCTCTAGGATTTTCCCAGCTTAGTCGATCAGGCAGATTGGTCTGTATGATGCAGCTTCTCCCAGTGCCTTGCCTGGTTTGGGTATTAGAACCAGCTTCTGTACCTTCCACTTTCCAGGGAAAACTACCTCCGATAGGCATTTGTTGTACAGCTCTGCGAAGACCTCCGGTTTCAAGGCAAGCGCAAGCCCAAATGCTCTGTTTGGTATCGAGTCTGGACCTGGAGCTTTATTAATTTTCAGGATCCCAGCAACCTGAAGCACTTTCTCAGAAGTAATTTCCTCGATGGCCATATCCCGAGGCGTTTCGTCTTGCGGGCTTGCAACGTCACTGGTGTGAGGAAACAACTGCTCCACTATGGTTTTCATGGTATGGGGATCTGAAGGCTGTGATCGCGAGTCGGCGTTAAGCTTTTTTACGACCATTTTATATGCGTTGCCCCACGGGTCGTCCTCGGCTGTGTCGCAAGGCTCAAGGAAGCACTTGCGCTTGCTCTCTTTGATGGCCGCTTTCAATGTTCTCCTGCAGCTTTGGTAGACTGCTTGCCATGCTCCTCCTAGCGCCTCCTTGCGTGGTTGCATGAACGCCTGGCCTCTGCAATTTGCTCGGTCCACCAGTTTACTGGTACATGGTGCCGCCCATACGACTTCCGCTGAGTCATGCTGGAGTCGCATGCCGTTCTTCCTTGGGACATTATGTGCTCTGCTATCTGCTCCGCGCCTCCAGTTGCAGACAGGTTCTCGACCGAAGTTGCAAAGGTTTGCGTGTCAAGTGTCTCTGCTCGGTACATTTTCCATCGGTGCGCCTGGGGCGAATGTCTATTCGCTGGCTCGCCTAGTGTGTAGCGAATGGCTAGGTGATCACTTGCCGTGTATTCATTACTTATGACCCAGCTTGCAGTTGGGTACAATGAACTGCTTACGAGCGTTAGATCCACAACCGACCCAATACCCGCTCTGCTAAAGGTGTTCTGGTTGCCGTTATTTAGTAGCCAAATGTTCAGTGCCGAAAACACTTCGAGAAGGATACGTCCTCTAGTGTTCGTCGTTACACTGCCCCAGTCCACTGCCCACGCGTTAAAGTCTCCTGCGTTGACAATAGGGTTGCGGCCAAGGGCGTCAGCCACAAGCACGTCCAGGATAGCGGAGAATTCCGCAATGCTTAGGCTGGGGGCAAGGTAGGCGCTATACACCCATATGCTCCGACCTTGGAACGAATCCGTCCTCAGCACGCACGGCGGAGAGCTGAAAGCCTGCTGTTCCTCACAGCCAAATTGCTGCCTTCCCTGTTTTGTCCGCGGCCCACTTGCTGCTGTCGCCCACTTTGTATGGTTCGCTTAGTATCGCAAGATCTGTGGGCCGCTCTCGCACTGTTTGCGACAGCAGATCTTGCTCAGCGATACAGTGATTCAGGTTAAGTTGAATCAACTGCATGTTTTTTGCTTTCTGGGTGCTCCGTTGCGACGAGACAGCGTGCACGTTCGACTGCCCGCTTGGTGGTTCGCATCCTGGATGCCCTTGGTGCTACAGAGGTAGCATCTTGCTGCGTTCTGGCAGGATGCAATCTTGTGCACAGTTTCTCCGCATTTGAGGCAACAGTTTTTGCGATCCACCGGGTTCCTGCAACCAGCTGCAATATGCCCAATCTCCAGACACCTGTAACATCTTTTAACTCCCTCGCGCTGCTTTATGTGACAGTTCGTCCACCCGATTTTGACATTTCCTAGGTCCAATACGCGTCTAGCGTGGCACGTCGGAATGGTGACAATGGCCACCTGCGTTTCCGCGAAAGAGCTACGTAAGCTTTTGACGCTGCAAGCTTCAATAGGGATGCCTGCTTGTACAGCCAGGGCTTCCGCAATTTCCTCCCGAGTGGTAAGCGAATCCAGGTCGTTTATCTCCAGTCGCGTTACCGGTGTTAGAGCACGGAAACCCGCGCTATTCCCAAGTACCTCCTCAATCTCTGCCTTCAATAGTTGGGTACACTCTAGGCTTGGCCCCTTCAGTTCGAGCAACAGATCGCCATTTGCCGTGCGTCGGACATTCTTTACGTATTCGGCTACGTTTTTCAGCTGATCGCCTTGGTGCCTCGTGACCATGTTAAAGACCTCGCTGTATGACATGCCGGCTCTGCCAGAGACAATTAGTGCGTCTGCTCGAGATTTTTGGGTGGAACCTCCGGACGTTTTTTGCTACTACCTTTCCTGCCTACCTTCTGCCACTGCTCATTAGGACCTGGCTTGGTGCCTGCAGGCCTGATGGTGTTCACAGCCTCGGCTCGCTGGGCATTGGCTACAGCAATCTCTGGCCGTGCGTTCGCCGGTGTTCGATTGGCAGTAGCGAAGGCGCCTTGTTTTCGGACCCTTGGGGAGGTTTGGGTCGAACGCTCAGACTGGTCTTTAACTGCATTGTTTCCTCAGCTTGCTCCGGGGCTATGTGCTCATTTGGAACGTATGCCGTTGGTGAACGATCTGGTTCTAAAGGCTCATTGCATCGGGAGCAGCAACTGGGTTCTGCTAACAGGGACTCCAAGTTCTCGCAGACGCTCAACTGGATCTGCCTCAACTTTGCCAGCGAGTCTTTCATCCCCAGGTTTATATGACGCACTACTGACTTTTTTTGGTTCACCGTGTAGAGTATCATCTAACATGTTGCCCAATACTCGCATCTGTTCGACGATAATTGGACCAGGTCCTTTACGCTTTTTTGGGGGCGTAGTCCGGTTTTCACCTGTAGAACTTGATACCTCCCTAATCCTCTTTGGAGTCTCAGACTCTGTATCGCAGACTGCCGCAGCAAGTTGGGGCGATCTTCTCAACTGGCATCGAGCAAGCGCCCCGTGCTTCGGTAGCTCCAGGTTTTGTATACCTACTATTCTATTTAATTAAACATAATTAAAATATTCTCAGGAGTCCTACTGTGGCCAAAAGTTTCCCTCTGACGTTTGACCGTTGGGAGCTATACCGCTCCGGATCGGTCGCCAGAGCCCTGTTTGGGTGTGCGCCGCCTCAGCGGAAGGTTTGGCCGTTGGTCAGTTCCGCGACCTTTGCACTTTTTTCCTCCTTAGAATAGTAATTAAAATTTAAGAAGTTAGGTTTAAATTTGAATTTAACAGCCAAATTTAGCCGCCTTGTGCGCGTTAACAGCTCGCTGTTGGGCTTCTGTAAGCTCACAAGGGAATCCGCTTACTTACACTGTGAACAGCTGATAGTATGTGGGCCGATCAACACCTTCAAAGAAGCAGGAGCCGAGCTTTGTCTCTGTGGCTCACACACACGAAAAAAGTGGGCGGGAAACATCAGACAGGCGGCCCCTAACCACCCTCTGCAAGGCTAGACAGCAAAGCACACCAGCTGGATTCGCACAAAAAACAACGCCGCGCCGAGGATGCCAATACACCAGGTACCAATGCCTGTATGAGACTCAAGGCAACAATCTATACACTTTGCGCAGGGAAAGACTGAGGATTTTTCCACTAATCAGGAACGACTGTGAAAACGCGCCCGCGCTCGTAAAATCTCACACACTCTCCTGTATGTATGAATGTGAGTTCATGAAAGTGTTTATGTCCAAGATCGCCTAGTCGGACTTGTCATCATGAAAGAAGTACGACTTTTATGCTTACTTTTCACGTGAGAAGTTTTGCAAACACCAGAGCCTTTTTGTAGGCTGCGAAGGCCCATTATGTTGGGGAAGTTAGCTGTCCAGAGGTAACAATATATTAATAATCTGGCTCGATCAACCAATTTCGTTGACTCCGGCCAATCCGCTGGTACGAGTCATTCAATGTCAGCATGGACAAACATGCACTCCAAGATTTTTGTAATTTTATTGTATTTTTTCGGCAACAATAAATTTAAACTTTTTAATACAAACACATCTGACTTTCACGGCGTCATTTCAGCAACTACGCATTCACTAGCAGAACTGCCAAAATGGTTGAACTTAAAAAATACAATGAGTGGTAGACAAATTCAATATCAAATTTAAAGTTAATAGGGGCATTCCTGAAATCGATTTAGATTTCGTATAGGCAAATCTAAGTCAGTTGACGGAACGACCTTTTTTTCGCACTGATGCTTAAGAAGTGTGAAAACTATTCTTGTAAGCTTTTTTCAAAATAGCTTATCACCAGATTTTGTAATTGAAGTATGAACACAATGTTACAAAGGTTAATTAATAAAGCTTCTTTGGAAGCCAGGAACTCTCCTGTGGTTATGGGGGCGTATGTAGTGAGGTAAAGTTGCTGACCGGCTTAACATGGTAAGCCCAGCGCGATCCTGGCTTACTGCGTCTCAAGTCGACTCATACCTCCCAGTGTTAGCCCCTGGTAACAGAGCCATGCATCCGCAAAGCTGCTGGCTAACGTGAGCGGCGATCCTTTCCCTGGGACAAAGCCTGTTCGGCATGAGAGAGACTCGAAAATTCTACCAAAAAGTTCGGCGACTAGCCGAAGGTTTTAAGCTCGGAGCCTCACTATGTAAGGACGAAGTCGGAAATCTTGTCACAGATCCAAAAGAGGTACTAGACAAATGAAAAAACTATTTCTCCAACCTGCTTGGAGGCGATGACGAACACAATGACGCCTCTAGAGAAGTAGTGGAACCACCAATCGATAATATAGAAATAGACCCATCGGACCATAACGAAGTTTGGTAAGCTAATAAAAAGGCTTAAAAATAACAAATCAGCTGGAGCCGATGAGCTGCTGTTCAAGGTGGCGAGGAGCTGGTAAGGTGCACGCACCAGCTCCTATGCAGAATTTGGTCGGAAGAGAGTATGCCCGAAAATTGGAGTCTAAGTGTTCTCTGCCCAATACTTAAAAAAGAAGAACCTGCAATCTGCGCCAATTACCGCGGGATCAGTCTCCTACACATTGCATATAAGGTTCTGTCATGTATCTTATGTGAACGTCTAAAGCAGAAAGCGATCGAAACGAACTGATCGAACCTTATCAGTGTGGCTTTAGACCTGGTAAATCCACCAAAGACAAATACTGGAGAAAACCCATGCGCCGAAAATCAACAAATACGATCTTTTTGTTGTTTATAAAGCAGCTTTTGACACACCGATAAGGTCAAAATTCTTTGAAGCCCTGTCTACTTTTGGTATACCAACAAAGTACGTTCGACTTTGCATGATGACGTTAAGAAGCACACGAAGCTCCGTTCAATTAGGAAACAACCTCTCCGAGCCTTTCGACACCAGAAGAGGTTTTAGGTGACACCTTATCGTGTAACTTTTTTAATCTGCTGATGGAGTATATACTGCGCCAGTGCCCAAATGCTAACAGATCGGGCACCATCTTTTATAAAGAAATAATGCTACTTGCATTTGCCGATGATATTGACATTATCGGCAAATCCGAACGGTAAGCAAGGCGTTTTTAGAGATTGAGAAGCAGTCAAAACTCATGGGCTTAGCGGTAAATGAGGAAAAGACGAAATTCCTAGTCTCAGCGTGCAGTGAGCCTACGCGTCTTGGACAATTTAAAACGTTAAAGTTGTACTCTCCCATTGCAACAGATTGTCCAAGACGCGTAGGCTCACTGCGCGCTGAGACTAAGAACGTAAAGGACTTTGTCTACCTCGGAACGATGATTACCAGCGACAACAACATCAGTCTGGAGATCCGAAGAAGAATAACTCTTGCATATGGACCTGTAAAAGTTGGACCACGAACTGTGTGAGCTCTATGGGGACACTGATCTAGTCAAGCGCATAAAACAACAGCGGCTGCGCTGGCTTGGACATGTTACGTATGAATGAAGAAGTTCAGTAAAAAAAGTGTACAGGCAGAAGGCGAACGAATTAGGGAAAGCAGGAGGTTTAGGTCGACCGAAACTTAGTTGGGGAAAACAGGTGCTGAAAGACATTAAGGCGGTTAAACTGACCAACAGGTGCCAGCTCGCACAAGACTGGGGCGAGTGGCGGGCATTTAAAGCAGCGGCCGAGACCGTCAAACGGTTGTGATAGAAATATCGGGCCAAATAAGAAGAAGATTTAATAGCAGGACTTAATACCGGAACCGGAACCGTTAACAGAAATAAACCGTTTTAAATCATGTACCGGAACCGGAACCGATACAAATTTTTTTTTGAGAACCTAATACCGCTTACCGTTATTATTGGAACCGATAGAACCGGATCGAAACCGAAACGTTGGTACCGGTACTGTTTCGGTTTTTTTTTAATCGATGTTTGTAACGCAAAGAATAAATCATAAGACGTCCATTACAAGATGTAAGATTTTCTTGCCACCTTTCATAGAAGGCTTAAAATTCAAGCACCCTTCTGTAAAATGACTTGCTCGAAAATCTCGCAGCTTCTAAAAGGCGCTTAGCGTATGTTCGTAAATTGACATTTGCAAGAATCTAAAACATGTCTGTGCACGGGTTTGGCTCAGCGGCTGGTGTGCGCGACCGCTGTGCAAGACATTAGCCGTGTTCAGCAGAAAAATTGATCGCTGAGCATGTATCAATTTTTTGCCAAAGACATTTAAAGACAATTGCATGTTGGTGCCTCAAACATTGGCTGTACTCCTTGCCATCATGGAAATTGCATAAAAATATCCAAACTTAAGTTATAATAGTTTTAATTTTTTTTCTAATTATTTATCGTCCATTAAAAACTCTTTTTTTAATTAAGTGCGCAAAATGAAACAAGATTCGCATATCGGTATGGAAAATAAGCCTATCGATATTCAATTGCAGCTGGTGGTAGCAGTATCACATACAGGGAGCAAACTATTTCCTCGATACATGCTCCTCTATCATGATACGTCAAATTGGCTATCATGATACTGTATCAGTGGAGTTCAGCAGGAAGATCAATGAGAATTTATAATTGATCAGGAAGCCAGTTGTTCTGCTGAACACAACCAGTGTACATACACATAAAATTCAGTTGTCTTTCATATTTGAATCGGTATCGAATCAGAATTTTCATTCTTGCCACACACTGATCTCGAAATATATTAATTTTTTTTCTATTTTAACTCTTTGAAAACTTGCAGTTTTTAGGCACACAACACAACAAAGGAGGCATCAGGTTGATCGGACGACGTTTCATGAGGGACCAACCTCACTCATCAGCGATCTTGAGCCTGAAATGTCTGTCCAAACAGCAGTCTCTCCATGCCCGCGACGGCAAAACTGTTTGGGAATTCCAAAGGCAGCCTGCGCGCAAAACACCGAAAAGACAAGAAAAGACTCTTTGAAAACATTTTATTTGCAATTAACAGAGATTTTGTCTGTGAAATGAACCACATAATACGGGGAACCACATAATATGTGGCCGAGCTTAGCTGCGTTTGCCTGGCCAGTCCGGGTGCGGGTGTGGACACCAACTGGCTGAATATATACACCGACTCCGATAAAGCACAAGAATTGACTATTCTGATCGAGGACACTCCTGGCCGAGTGGTGAAGCCCGCTGTGGATCTACCTGAACACATATGTCCATCTTGTTTGGCAGCGTCAAGAATTGCTTTAAATTTCAAGCGGCGATTGGAGCAGAGATTGGAACACCACCACAGAAGAAAAGACACTCACAAACATTGGAATGTCTCCACTGCTCAAAGACCTTTGCCTTAAAGTGCTATATGAAGGAGCACCTGCGCACGCATTCTGGCTAACGCCCTTTTAAATGTACCCAGTGCCCACAGTCTTATGCCCTGAGGAGCTCTCTAAAGGCACACCTGCCTACTAATACTGGTGAGCGGCCCTTCCAATTTTCGCAGTGCTCGAAGACCTTTTACACAAGAAGCAATCTAAATCAACACCAACGTTTCATACTCGCAAGAGACAGAAACACTTCGAGTGTTCCCACTGCTCGAAGACCTTCCGCAATAAGCGCAATCTGGAGCGACAGCAACTTTCATATACAGAATGCACAATGTCTTTTGGCCGAAAGAGCATTCTAAATAAACACCTACTTACTCATACCGGTCAGCGACCCTTCAACTGCTCTCAGTGCTCGAAATCCTTCTTTCTAAAAGAATCTCTGAAGAGGTATATCCGTACGCATCAGAGACCAGCAACAAGCCTCTAATGTTCGATCACACTCGCTTGTTTTTACCTGGCTTGGTTGGACTCGTAGCCTTGGTTTGACACACTCCAAATGATCGCAAGCACATTCAGTCAGAACGAGTAAGCTCTTTGCTTCGCACGAGTCATAATATTAAAAGCTTTTCATACCACGAGTCAAAATGAGCCTTTTGCCAGCAATGGACAAGCCTTTTCGACACTCTAATCGTGTTTATTTGGACTCGCAACAGAATTTACTCATAAGTACTCTGCAGGTTGACGGCGAGCTTCGACAAGTCTGCAATTGGTGTTGTGTTTTGAAATCTTCAAACAACAACATGCCACCGAAATAGAACCTTTAACCGAAATATTAATTTCGGTTCGTACCGGTACCTGTACCGGAAACGAAAGTCGTTTCGGTATTAATCCCTGACTAAAACTAGAAATGCAAAAACTTGCAACATTCTTCATGATTTCAACACAGCAAAATTCAAACAAACACCAAGCGCGCCAACGGCCATCGCAGAACGGTCACACCAAAATGAAATCAAATTTTAATCGATTCTATATCAGCCTCAGTTGATTATTTTAAATCAATTAGTATGACCGTCAATTCCTCACTTACTCTGGGCACAGTTGACATTTTGTATGGCGCAGCTGTGAACAGCTGATCGGCGAAATCTAAATCAAATCTACATGACTTTCATGAATGCCACTAATATTCCTTCGCAACAGCAGCTAGTGGTAGCAAATAAGTTGCATTCAATTTGAAAGCATTCGTAACTTTTCGAGTAGTCTCTCGACAGGGTATCCATAATTCTGCCTATCGTACGGGTATCGTTACAAGTGCTACCACTAACAAAAACAAAAAAAAAATCGCCATTTCAAAACAAGCAGGTGATATGAATTATTTTTTTAATTTAAGTGGATGACAAGGTTAGGAATTTTGTGGCAACAGAAGACACCAGGTTTGCATGAACATTCGTGTCCACAGCTACGGCGCTGGAGCTTTGGGAGTTGGTGGACTCTGTGTGACAAGAAAAAAATTGAAAATGTTCAGACCGAGATCATTAGATCAATACCAAAATTGATAATATGACCCAAAAATACAGGTATGTCAACAAAATATTCTACAAATGTCTAAATGGTTGAAGCTTGGAAATGTTGGATCTTAAGGCGGCAGCCCGTCCACCTGGTTGCACTTTGAAAAAGTGTCCTTCATTTAAAGTGTGTCGAAGTCCATAGTAATTGACCCAGTTGACAATACAGGTAAGAATATTAGAAGAATAAATATGTGTCACCCGATTTTTCTCAGTGATCTATGAAGCAGGTTGCATCGAACAATACCAGCGCTCGACAGGCAGATTGAAGCTTCCCGCCAGTTGGTTGGCTGCGTTACGAACGGCCGGACGTCATCGGCAATCGTCATATTAGATTTAGTCTCTCATTAATTTTATTTCAATAAATATGTAAACGAAACAAATATTATCCTATGTGTAACCAACGTTGGTCTCGTCTACTTAATTGGTACCGTAAGTCGCTCTGCCCGCCCGCCTTATTCCTGACAAACCAAGGCCACCCACATTGCAGTGAAAACGTTTAAGCTGTGAACTTACGGAGCTGACAATTTGAGAATTGGAGTGTTGGTTTACAATTCAGAAATAAGTGCAACAAGTGCTAAGTTAAGTGACATCGAAAAGCAACGATATTCGGTTAGCAAAAAAAAAACAACAATCGTCGACAAAAAAAATCGTGTTTGTTCGTACAACGTTTTGCAGCGAGACCATAAAAATGCCGGGGAACACGTACCAAAGAAAAAAGACGCTGCAAGAAAAATGTAGAACAGTTAATGCAGAGACTAATTGAAAACTACAGTGAAGAAGAATACGCAAGCCCCGAAAGTCATAATTCTATGTTGTCAAAAGTGAGTGATCTTGAAAAAACTGTGCGGCAGTTGCAAAGCAAAATTGCAAACAAAGTTGCAAAATGCGTTTCAACCCTCGTTTAATTCTTCGTCTTTGCTGCCGACTACAACAAATTTGCAAAGAAATCGAAATACAGAAAATTTGTGTCCCGACTCCATGGCGCCGTATAGGCCGTTACCGTATGAGTCTGTCTCACTTCCACCGACAACACATCGAACATCGTCAGTCCAACACCAACCAACTCAAGTTGTATCGAACTTACAAAACCAAGCTGCAACGTATCCGCGTCGCTTTCGCAACCGATATTGTTTTCGAATGTGTGTGTTCCCAATGAAAATGTGGCATCGTATCAGCCGCATGGGTGGGCAAATGTTACTACGTCTCAGCAAACAATTCGTGAATTCAAATATGTATGCGCCTAACGAAAAAGTAACTGCGTATCAGTTACATGGGCAAGGATATTACGGAAATATTGCTACGTCTCAGCAATTAGTCCAACGATCAAACGTGTTGAACGCGTCTAACGGAAATGTAGTTACGTCTCAGCTACATGGGCCAGTTCATTCAGCAAATGTTGCAACGTCTCGGCAACAGATCGGGTATCCAAACGTTTTTGTGCCTAGCGAAAATTTGGCTACGTCTCAGCCGCATGGGCAAAATTATTTCTCGAATATTGCTACGCCTCAGCAACAATATGAACAACCAAATGTGCACATGCCGAATTAAATTCAAACCGTGAACACACCACAACGACCAAACGAATACTCGACAAACACGTATAGTGAACCACGTAGTCCAATCAAACCGTCAACTGATACCAATCCGTATTCAAACGTCAGAGAAATTATGGCATTGTTGCCAGAATTTTATCCGTCATCCGAAAATTCACCAAATTCACGACAATTCGTAAAACGCATAGAATCCCTAAGAGCCGCGTATCGCTGGGATGATCGAAATTTTATTTTTTGTGTACAACAGAAAACGCAAGGAGCAGCACGTTATTGGGTCGATTCCATTGAAGAAGTCCTCCAATCGTGGCCGGACTTTGTTGCCAACTTTTTAAGTGATTTCCCGTGCATCGATAACGCAGCAGATTTTCACATAAAAATGTCTAAGACTCGGCGAGCAGTAAATGAGTCTCCGCATGACTATTTTTATAAAATGCTGATTCATCTATCGCTACACATATTATAAATAGAATAAACGACTACGACCTAAAGAGAAAAATTTCGAACAATTATGTATCTTGCAACGAGCTATTGCGAGATATTCTCACGTAAAGTGCTCACAACGAATTAAATATAGTCCGGTGAATTTTACAAAAAAAAAAATTTTCCGAAAAATCAAAATTTAAATCCAACGACAAAGCGACAAATGTCCTGAGCCGCAACGTAAGCCACGATGTTCCATTTGTAATCGTAAAAATCATGATTCCGCTAACTGTCCTGATAAAAGAAACACGTCGAAAACATTTGTAAGAGTATTTCGGTTAACGGCAATCAAACCAATGCTTTTGTAGACCCCGGTAGTACACGAACATTTATCCGAAAATAGTTTGCTGACAAAATTGGAGTGTCGCAAATTTGTGCGGTATCATTAAACGAACTTGGTGGTGGCAAGTTCTTTTGCAGTCGAAAATTAAGCGCAAAAATTGTAATCGACGAAAATACGTACGAAATCGAAATGTTAATTGTAGACGACAATCTACTCACCGAAAATGTTTTATTGGGTAAAGACATTTTATGCCGTGCCGTTAATAAACTGATCATTCAAGAATATGAATGTTGTGTCGAAAAAGTCCGAAATATAAATTCGAAAGAAAATCTCAAAATGGTGGAGAAACAATTGATTGAAAATGTGGTGACCAAAAACTCGTCTTGCTTTGCGAAAAAGTTAATGATCTTGGAAAATACTCCCTTACGAAAATGGAAATTACGCTAACGTCAAACGTGCCAGTCCGAACAAAACCGTGTCGCGAACCACTTGGTCAAGGACCTATAGTTGAAAATAAGATTTAAGACGTACTCGAAAGTGAAATTATTTATAGTGAAGGAACGAAAAGGGCTTATGTCGATGCTATGATCCGTGCACCTGATTGAACGCCTGAGATATCTCTCAACGAATCCGTTCAAGTAATCGCAAAAGATGTAGACGACAGGTTACTAACAATAAAACTACAAGACAAATCACTCGTCGAAATTATCAGTATTATGAGAGGCAACGTCTGAACAGACGAAACAAAGCGAAGCTGACTACTTAATGCAGAATCATCGTTTGTACCGAAAATAGGGGAGTCAACACTCTTTGTTCTTCCAAAGGCTGTAAGATGGCGTATCGTAAACTATGCCATGATGATGCAGGACACTTTGAATTGGATAAGACGATTCAACGAATTCAACAACGTTTCTGGGTCCCCAAAATGAGGAAATGCGTCAAGGACTATATTTCGTCTTGTATCCAATGCTGCTATTATAAATAAAGGAGGGAGTCCCGAAGGCAGTATGCACAACAGCGAGATAGAGCCTGTCTCATTCCGACAGCTTCATGTAGACCATTTGTGTCCATTCGTTCGAAGCAAGCGTGGAAATACGCATATACTTGCACCGATTCGTTTAGTAAATTTCTGATCGTCAAACCCGTGAAAAATACTAAATCCTTACCTGTTGTAAACGTACTCAACGAAATATCAAGCTATTTGGGATGCCAAAATGTATCACATCTGACCGTGGAACAGCGTTCACATCGAAACAATTCAAAGATTTCTGTAAGCTCAACCAAATACTTTACATCAAGATTGCCGTCCGAACTTCTCGTGCAAATGGTCAGGTTGAGCGTGCTAACCAAATGATTCTGAATGTCATAAGAACCTCAACGGACAATGCCAAAGATTGGGACCTAACGCTCCGCAATCTCCACTGGGCTATGAACTCTCAACGAAATGAACTCAGCCCAAATGATTTAGTATTCGACTTCAAGGCAGTCGATACTACGCAGAATCAGCTGACCGCAGCCATACATGCTGATTTTGATGCCCCCGAACCAGACAAGAGCGCCACTCAAAAACGAGAGCAAGCTGCGATCAATATTGCATCCGCACGAGCCAAATGGAAGCAACGGGTTGACCGTAAGCATTCTAATCCATCTTTATATTCCATAGGTGTGGTGGAAAATGAACCAGCTACCACAGGTGAAACTCGAAAACTGGAACCTCCTTACCGTGGACCCTACCAAATTACAGAGGTCCTTGGAAATGCTCACTATGTTACAGAAGACATCCCTCGTATTCAGATCACAGCGAGTAAATACTATTCTGGGTATTCGTCCGACAAAATGAAACCATGGTGCTCCAGCATTCCGGAGTTAGATGTGGAATCTGACTACGACGAAATCGACAATCGAATCGGGGACGATCCGAGGTTAGGGTCGCATCTAACACGATCAGCGCTCGACGGGTCGTCATATTAGATTTAGTCTCCTATTAATTATAATTCAATAAAAATGTAAACGAAACACATATTATCCTTTGTATTAAACTCTGTGTAACCAACGTTGTTCTTGTCTAGTTAATTGGTACTGTAAGTCGCTCTGCCCGCCCGCCTTATTCCTGACATACCAAGGCCACCCACATTGCAGTAAAAACGCTTAAACGATGTTGACAATTTGAGAATTGGAGTGTGGGTTGACATATGCTTTGTTGTTTTTACGACCTTTATACTAAGTGAACCTGCAGCCCTGTCCGTCTGTCCCTACGTCTATCCGTCCGTCCATCAGTCTGCTTGTCTGTCCGTCCAACAGTTTCTATGCTATCTCCTCCGTCAGTTTGAAAGCTATCTTCACCAAACATTGCACGAAGTATTTTAGTACGTATGCGCTGCACAATTGTCGGAACCTGCCGGATCGGATGACTATAGCATATAGCTATCATAGGAACGATCGGTTGAAGAACTAGTTGTAGTTAACTTCGTTTTTCTTAGTTTGCTATGCTTTCCAATGATTCCACTAAGTATGGTTGATATCGAACATCTATAGTAAGTGGCCCTCTTTTGTAATAGTGTTTTTTTAGCTCACATAGCCCATAATCATTCAATTTGATGTTAAACCAAAAAATATAAAGCTTCCCCCAGAATGATGAATGTTTAGAGGTCGCTCACGAGCCCTTAAGTTGGAAAAAACCATTTTTCTTATATTAAGCCACAAAACTAGTTGAGACAACTCTAAAAATTTAAAATATGTTAAATGTTTTTTAACCATCATATTTTTTGCAATCTTACCTTTCCACAATGGGGTAAAACATTTATAAACGACTAATATTAATGGTTTTATAGCTAATAAAAGGCATTAACCTCTTTATTAATCTCTATACTAAAGGTACACAGTTCCTGATTGACAAATTGGAAGTAGAGTTGAACCCAAACAATTTTTTCTTGTTTTTTGGCCCGCTGAGCCCGAAAATCGACTTAAAAAAATCTGTCGAATAGTTATCAAGATATTATCGATATGCCGGACTTTTTGATTTTTTCACCTTTTGATTTTTTTTGTCTAGCAGTGTCTGTGTTCTTTTGGTACAATGTATAAAAATCTTCTTCTTTTTCTTATTTGGCCCGATATTTCTATCACAACCGCATGACGGTCTCGGCCGCTGCAATTAATGCCCGCCACTCGCCTCTGTCTTGTGCGAGCTGGCACCAGTTGGTCAGCTTAAGCGCCTCAATGTCTTTCAGCACCTGTTTTTCCCAACTAATTTTCGGTCGTCCTACACGTCTTTCTTTCCCTAATTCGTTCGCCTTCCGCCTGTACACTTTTTTTCTGGAGCTTCTTCATCCATACGAGTAACATGTCCAAGCCAGCGCAGCCGCTGTTGTTTTATGCGCTTGACTAGATCAGTGTCCCCATAGAGCTCATACAGTTCGTGGTTCATACGGGTGCGGAACTCATCGCCAACTTTTACAGGTCCATAAATCCTCCGAAGAACTTTTCTCTCGAACACTCCGATCGCCTCCTCATCCACTGTTGTTAATGTCCATCCTTCTGCGCCATAATTCAGGACTGGGATAATAAGCGACTTGTATAGCGCAGTTATTGTTTTTCGAGAGAGGGCTCTGCTCTTGAGCTCCTTACTAAGCCCGTAGTAACATCGGCTTGCTAGAGTTATTCTTCTTCGGATCTCCAGACTGATGTTGTTGTCGCTGGTAATCATCGTTCCAAGGTAGACAAAGTCATTTACAACCTTAATTTTGTACTCTCCCATTGCAACTGATTGTCCATGACGCGTAGGTTCACTGCACGCTGAGACAAGGAACTTCGTCTTTTCCTCACTTACCGCTAAGCCCATGAGTTTTGACTGCTTCTCAATCTCTGCAAAACGCCTTGCTTACCGCCCGCTCGGATTTGCTGATAATGTCAATGTCATCGGCACATGCAAGTAGCTTTACATCTTTATGAAAGATGGTGCCCGATCTGTTATCATTTAGGCACTGGCGCAGTATATACTCAGCAGATAAAAGAAGAAGTTACTCGATATGGTGTCACCCTGCCTAAAACTTCTTCTGGTATCGAAAGGCTCGGAGAGGTTGTTTCCTAATTGAACGGAGCTTCGTGTGCTTCTCAACGTCATCATGCAATGTCAAACGTACTTTGCTGGTATACCAAAAGTAGACAGGGCTTCAAAGAACTTTGACCTTATCGGTGTGTCAAAAGCGGCTTTATAATCAACAAAAAGTTGGTAGGTTTTGATTTTCGTCGCATGGGTTTTCTCCAGCACTTGTCTCAATGTGAATATTTGGTCTATGGTGGATTTACCAGGTAAGGTTCGATGAGTTCGCTTATTCTCGGCTTTAGACTTTCACATAAGATTCATGACAAAACCTTATATGCAATGGGTAGGAGACTGATCCCGCGGTAGTTGGTGCAGATTGCAGGGTCTCCTTTTTATACCCTGTTCCCATTGAAAATGGGAAAAGGGGGACAGTTGTGCAAAAGTATGTAACAGGTAGAAGGAAGCATTTGCGACCCTATAAAGTATATATATTCTTGATCAGCATCAACAACTGAGTGGATTTAGCCATGTCCGTCTGTCTGTCTGTCCGTCTGTCCGTATGAACGCGTGTTTCTCAAAGACTATAAGAGCTAGAGCCTCAAATTTTGTGGATAGGTGTATACCCGATTCAAAACGAGTTTGTTTCAGATTTGGAAAATTCCTCCCCCTCCCCCCTTTAAGCGCAAAAAACTGTCAGAGCCACAATTTTTAAGATAGACCTTCTAAACTTTATATATATCAAGTAAGGCCCAATATCTATCTATTCTGAAAAGATCAATAAGATTGGACAAAAAACACAGAAGTTATATACGAATCAATTTTGCTTGTGGGACAGAGTGGGGTCTTGCATTGTCAGTAATCGCGAGCGGCCGCATGCCATGCGTGTGTGCGTATGTTAGAGTGTGAGTGTGTATGTGTGAGTGTGTGTATATGTGTATGGAAACACAAGAAGTGAAGGGAACAGGGTATTTTGTAGTCGGGGCACTCGACTACAGCTCCCTTACTTGTTTAAGTATTGGGTAGAGAACAATTAGACTACAAGCTTCGGTCATACTCTCTTCGGACCATATTCTGCATAGGAGCTGGTGCAAGCACCTTACCAACTCCTCGCCGCCAGCCTTGAACAATTTTTATGGCTAACCAAACATCGTTATGGTCCGGTGGGTCTATACAAATTTTAATACAAATTAATTCTTTTTATTTGCAGTAAAACCATTTATATTAGTCGTACAAAAATGTAAACCGCCATTTCAGAAAGGCAAGATTGCATGGAATATGTTAACTTTTAAAATATTCAGCCTTTTAATAGTCTAAGAGTTGCTTTAACTAGTTGTATGGCTAAGTAATGAGGAAAATGCTTTTTCACAACTTTAGGGCTTTAGCAACCTCTAAATATTCATCAATCTTCGTGAAACTTTTTATTTTTTATCTTTATATAAAATCTAATGATTTTGGGCGATGATAGCTAGAATTTGCGTCAGAAAAAAATTTCCCAAATACTTGGGGGCCACCATAATCTATCGGCGGTGTCCCTGAAATTTCTTCCAACCAAATTCCAACCCAGAACCAATTCTCGGTATCCTAGAAATCTCTTTCGGATGGTTTCAAACCTCGCGTATTTTGTTGGGAGATTTTTGCAAACTAACCAATACGCAAACCAGCCAATACACTAACTAATCAATAGTGACGTCACGAACCCACGCAATATATTACTGTTTTTGTAGTAGGACCATAATCTTATACACGCACCTTTCGAACTAGACTTTCGAAGAAAACGAAATCTCTCGAAGTTCTGGGAAACCGACGGATTTCTCGAGCGATTTGCAAACCAACCGAAGCCAAAATCTCTAGAGATTTCCAGGACACCCCCGATTATCTGCATTAGCACAATTTTGCCGACTTTGATAAAAATCGGATGAATATATCGAACAGCTGTTATATATAGAACTGGTCACAGAAGAGCTGCCATCTATTGGTGAGCTTTGGAAATCACTCAGCTAGCATTGTTCAAAGCGAAAATGAAATTATTGTATAAAAAACATTTTATACGTGTTGCAAACTTCGGCCGAGACCAAGCTAAAATTCCTCCACTTTTATTCTGTGTACCAAAGGTACATAAGTATATTAAGTTTGTGCATAAGTATGTAACAGCCAAAAGGAAGCATCTTCGACCCTATAAAGTATATATCGACCCCTCTGCGCGCAAATAACGTGTGACAAAAACTTAATTTTACAGGAGAAAGATTAATTTTGTGACCAATGACTTAGTTTATAAGCTTAATGACTTGTATCATTGGAATATTAAATAAAATAAAAAAAACTAAAAAAAAAAAATTGTATGGCAGCTACAAGAAGTGACCATCCGATTTTCGCGGTTCCGACATAAGTGCAGTATGCAGCTAAAATATGACTCTGAGCAAAATTTCAGCCCAATAGCTTCAAAACTGAGAGACTAGTTAGCGTAGAAACAGACAGACAGACAGATGGACAGACGTACGGACAATGATCAAATGACTCAGCTCGTCATGCTGATCAAAAATATAGATACTTTATGTGGTTGGAGATGATTGCTTCTATGCATTCCAAACTTCTGGGCAAAATTATTTGGGGGGTCCGGGAAATCTCTAGAGATTTTGGCATCGGTTGGCGTGCAAATCGCTAGAGAAATCCGTCGGTGTCCCAGAACTTCGAGAGATTTCATTTTCTTTGAAAGTCTAGTTCGAAAGGTGTGTGTATTGGTTAGTTTGCCAAAATCTTCTAACAAAATTCGAGAGGTTTTAAACCAACCGAAAGAGATTTCTAGGACACCGAGAATTTGTTTTGGATTGGAATTTGGTTGGAAGAGATTTCTAGGACACCGCCGTATAATACACTTCTCAAGTGAATAATAATATTTATTTATAGTTAATATCGATGGAGAAAACGAAAACAATGAAAATAGCTTTCGAAGGTAGACCAATCAATAATAACACGGTGTGACAGTCAAAAAACTTCTGGGATGCGACATAGTGTAGGTTGTAGATATAGTTAAATGTAGCATTGTGGCATACCACAAATTTTTCGTGCACATCAAAATTTGGAATAACGGTTAAAAGTCCGTCTTTTCGAGGTTGATATAGTTAAAAAATCATATTTCTTAAACTAGGTGTCCTATAATAGTTTGCAATGTGTCTTTGGAAAGAGAAATGTAACACCTTTCCAACGGTGTACTACATTGCAATCTCGGATAAAAATTGGGGGTAGCTACATGAAAAACAAATAGAATTTTTCAGTTTTTTGCGACTTCACCGTACTTTAAATGAAAATGAATAGGTCAAATTTATATAAAACTATTTAATTTTGGTATGCAGTTTAAAAAAACATTTAATTTTGCGTCTTCTGCAACTTAGTTTATTAAAATCGAGTAATATTTGGTTGAGTTATTTAACTTTTAAGGAAAAAAAAACCTTTAAAAGCCTAACCTAGTGTGAAATTTCAAAAAAATCGATTTTTCTTTTTTTTCATATTTCGGTAGATTACACCTTTAAAAATAACATATTAAAATTTCAAATCGATATCTCAAATAGTTTTTGAGTTATAGCAATTTAAAGAGCAGCCGCTCGGCAGCTAGAGAGACGATAATTTTATCTTTAAACGCGTTTTTCTCGAAACAGCATTTTCCGAATTTGCTGCAGTGATTACTCAAAAACAAATGATCCGATCACTATCGAATTTTTTTTAAATGTTCTATATATAGTTCTCCGTACAATGACCTATCGGTTTTTGATTTGATCAAAAAATCGAATTTTGGCAGGCCAAAACGACCAAAATTTTGGGGTAAAATTCGACTTTTTTTTTTAAAACGCCGCCATATTGTCAATTTTTGTTTTTTTTTTATCGTAGGTCATTGTACAGACAATATTATCTAGTTTAACGAGAATTTTTTTTTTTTAAATTTCATCCACGGAGATTGCCGGAATCACTGCAGCAGTGAAGGAACTTTTTTTTTTCGCGCCGTTGGAGATCGACTATAACTTAAAAAATATTTAATTTTTTTTCTTCAAAAATTTCACTGTATATTCTTGAAACATGTATAAATATATTCTTAAAATTTTGAAATAATTGATCAAGTAGTTTTTTTAATAAAAATTCCCAAAAATCACCTTTTTTTTAGGCCATCACACTAGGTGTGCCCCTTAAAACAAGTAGGAAAGTTGGAGAAGCCCGACTATAATACACTCTTTACCCACAAAAGTGTTGATGCTGCAGTAGCTGTTGAATGCAATTCTGCTACTGCGCTGCAGCAGAGAAGTTTCTTTCGCTTATATCTTGACTATCGTTCATCCGATCTTTACCAATCCTTTGGTGGACCGATAAAGAATCCCGATTACTAAATATGTCCAAAAAGTACGAACCTTTTTTCTATAAAACTGCCGAAGATATGACGTTTTTCTAAATTTCGGGGGCGGGAGGGGGCGTGGCATTAGTTGAAAGTAAGCTTGATCTGCCTGTAAGCATATGAAGCTTATGTTCCATACATGTCAAACGTCTATCTCATACCATCTCTGAGATCTATTTATTAATATAGACAGACGGACTGACAGACGGACGGACAGACAGACAGGCGGACAGACTGACGGACATGGCTATACAATACATATTCTAAAAAAAATTATTCAATAATTTACTCTAAAAACTCAACAATTTTTCGGTCGACAGTGCTATTATGGCGCGACTCATCACCATATTGCGAAAATTTCGTTATCCGAAAAACTTTAATAACTTTGCTAATTATTGACCGATTTTAGAAAATAGGCATACGTTCTAGCCGTGAAGTTGTGTTGTTTTTAAACAATAAAACAAATATTGGGGGTTTCTAACCAAATAGTGTTCAAAAACGTCACCAAAGACAAAAAATGGGAAAAAAAAACAATCAAAAATGGTTTACGTAGCAAATACTCCAAGATAAGAAATGAATCCTGATCAGTCATATATGGTATCTTTAAAGACCTAAATTTCTTCTTTTTAAAACCGGTAAGAAAATAAAATTCATTTGATATATAACAAAGTTATGGGCGTATAAGTGAGTTTTTGTGCGAAAAAAGGCTTTTTTACCGTTATTCAAAATTTCGATGTGCACTAAAAAATTCTAGTATGCCACAAAAATCTACTGAACCATATCTACAACCTACGCTACGACTAATCCCAGAAGTTTTATTTTGATTTTTTTTGTCACACCGTGTAATAGTAGTGTAAGTTGCAAACAATATTTAAATTTCAAGATTATAGTTTTAGTGTTCCAAACATAATAATTTCTTACATATTTGTTATTTGTGTGTGTCCTTGCCAATTTTTCCCACTTCATCTAAAACTAAAATGCTTAATGATGTAGCAACTTCCAGAGAGAATAGTAAATCCGTTCTAAGAATACTAAGTTCACAAAAAACTGGCCAGCATATCTGCCATATTAATGCCCAAAGTTTGACTAAGAAATGGATGACCTAGGGTATCTTATTGTGAACTCCAAAAATTGATGCCATAATTTTATGTGTACCAGGCGACAGTTAAGGCGATAAAGTGCTACTCATCACAAGTATGGGATGTTTTCAATATGAAGACGTTGAATGCAGTTTAAGGTTCTTTATAAAAAGGATTTTTCAACTCCCACAGAACACACCCAACTATGCGATTCACTTAGAAACGGAATTGCCACCCTTATTCACATACACGCTGCAGCTTAATTTTAATTACGCTAAAAAAATAATCGAAATGCTGCAACATAGATATACGAAAATTGTTGCAAAACACCTGCTCGCGACCGAACCACAAAATTTTCGCCAGTGGATAAGTTTGGCACAAGAGTTCGAGACGGAGATAACACATAAAAATCCAAATCTGTGGGAAATACAAGAGGGGAGGCTAATACTCAGTATAGAATCGACAATGCGGCAAAGATGGGAAACGGAAGCGAGACCTAGCGCCACGATAAACTCTTACTCAAAGTTATGCTACAATATGGCTGAAAACTACTTCCAAGATGCTTTTGAAACATTCACGATCTCGCACATTTTTAAGGCTCGAGTGAAAATGCTCCACCTTAATTATAGACCCCATCACCAAAACGGAGACACTTTATGCACCATGAGGGAACGTGAGGACACATTGCACTTTTTGGGCCGATGCCCGATACTATAGGAGCTAAGAATCGGCTACCTGGGAAAACCAAGGCTGACTGAGGAGGAATGCGACACGGTGCTAAATGAAAGAACTTCATACATAAGCCACGCTATAAAATATAGGGATCAAATTATACACGAATCGTTTTAAGTGTTAAACTCATATGTTTAGACTTCTATCATATTAACCGTTTTTGTTGCCCTTAATATGTAAATTCCATATTATATTTATGTTATTTGTAGAACTACTTAATAGTAGTGCAAAAGTAAAGTGCAGAAAAGAAAAAAAAACTATATCGAAACGGCTTTAGCCTTACGGTAAATCGCCATGCCAAGAATAAGCCCAAATAAATACTACTACTAGTACGGGAGTTGCTAAGAAGCATTAGCGTGATGAGATTAAACCAAACAATTATAAACTATATTCCCGAAAATCATTTAATATCAATAGTCGATTGTCAAACGCCAGATAGCGGACATCCAAATCCATTCTCTAAACAGGAGAACTTTGAAAAGCCAATTACCAAATTGGTTCCCTATTTTGGTCATTAACCACAAACAGACACATTCGCAGGCTACACAGGCCTTAGAATGTGTGGGACCAACTCGAGTATTCTAGGCTGGCGGTGCCTTCAGCTCCATTAGGGATATCCCACTAGGTTATTGTAGGGGTGTCACACATTTGAGACAGGGTCACCACTACATCCCTGGCGGCGTGAGTCTGTAGCAAGAATTGGCTTCCGCCAATTAGCAGAACAAGTCCCTTCCTTCTAGCCAGAGTCAGGTGCTATGACAAGCCAGCCCGCAGGCCTTTGTATACAATAGCACAATCCAATAAGCAGGCAAGATAATTGAGGTTATGTAGTTCTGGTCTGGAAACTGCTTGGGCCCCTGTGGCTCGCAAATATGGAACAAAGCTCACTGTTGCTTTAAAACTCGACCATTACAGGCGTCAAGATAGACAGGCGGCTCACGTATTGCGCACACATGCTACTGCAAGCGTGGCTTACCCCCACGGACCCAAGCAAAGTAAGAGAACGCTTCTTGCTGGTGTTGTCACATCGATTCTGCTATTTACAGAACCAGTGTGGGCAGGTGCCATGGAAGCACACTCACTATTTTGAGACATTTCTTGAAATATTTCGGAATATATTTCATTGGGGAGGACTCGGAAGAAAATTGGTCTGCAGTAAGCAATGTGGCCACAATAGTTTACTGACGTACGTACCAAAGCTTTCAGAAAGACTCGCACACTCAGAATGTTTCAACAAACAAAATATACAAATAGCCCACAAACCCACAAACACCATGAGAAATATTTATAACAAGACGAAATCCAAAATTGACGCAATGGACAAAAATAATGTAATTTATAGAATACCATGTAATGGTGATACAGATCATACGTGCAATAAACTTTACGTTGGAACAACCAAGTCAAAACTGAAAACAAGACTATCCCAGCATAAATCGGATTTCAAACTTCGACACCAAACGACCATACAAAAAACTGCACTAGCGACACACTGTATGGAGAGCGGACATTCACCAAACTTCGAGGGAACAAGCATCTTACAACAAGAGAACAACTACAGGAAACGCTTTACTCTTGAAATGCTTCACATAATTGACACACCTACTGACAAGAGACTTAACTACAAAACGGACACTGAGAACGTTGCTCATCTTTACAGACATCTCTTAGAGAAAAAATAAGTTAGTATTGAACTCCACGTCAGGCGGTACAGACGTGTCATAAATTGTATGTAAAAATGTTCACGGTTTTTTGTTTTCTGTTTAAATGTATAATAATTGGAAAATTGTTTTTGTAGTGGCCCTGAAGACGGATGCCGATGTGCGTCCGAAATATATTGGATAAAAACGAAATTTAAATTGAGTTTTAATCACGACCTCGAGCCGGCTATCACCAATATTCTAACAATTAGAAAGGTCGCCAAGCAACAAACGGAGAGAATTCAAGTTGAGCCTAAGGGCATTCCCCCGGTAAAGAAATACAGAAAGCCAAAGAACATAAATTTTGATGCTGCAGTGGCAGCGGTAAACAGCGCTGCTAATGCGCTGCTGCAGCATACACTCTTTTGATCATTTGGGATCATTTGGGAAATCGATAAAGAATTTTGATAAGAATATAAGTCCAGAAGGTTCGAACCTTCTATCTTTTAAACAGTGGGAGATATGACGTTTTTCTCAAATTGCGGGGGAGGGAGGGGGCGTGGACAAAATTGAAAATAAACTTGCTCTGCCTGCAGATAGAAGAAGCATATGTCCCATACATGTCAATCCTCTATCTCTTACCATCTCTGAGATCTGTGCGTTCATACGGACTGACAGACGGACATGGCTATATCGACTCGGCTGTTGATGCTGATCAAGAATATATCTACTTTATGGGGTCGGAGATGCTTCCTTCCGGCTGTTACATACTTTTGCACAAACTTATTATACTCTATGTACCTTTGGTACAGAGTATAAAAATGTGGTTTCGAGAAAAACGCTTTTAAAGTAATAAGTATTTTGTGAATGCGTCTTTTATGCAAAAACATTGCTCACAAAAAGTATTCCGAAAGTATTCCGAATTTTGAATAATCCGTTAAGGATAATATTTCTGAATATCTAAGCAAAAAAATATGGTCGCAGTTCCGCAATTGAGTTGGCTTTCAAAATACCTTGCAAGACTTTCAAAAATTGACAAATCGACAAATGTATCGGCCTCGTCGCGCAAATTAATACCGTCCTTTTTTTGTTAGACATTTTTTTTCCAAATTTCAATTTTGCCCTTAAAATTAGCACCCTAATGTACATGTACATAATGTACATACATACATATTTAAGTATCTATTCATTTTCTGTTGCATTGCACCAACAACAATAATGTGGTTTCCTCACTGCAGCGCATTTTCAAAAAAGTTATCGTCATCACTGAAAATGCAGATTGCATCCATTGTGCTGCTTCTGAATTTGCATTTTGAGAATATATGTTCTTTGTTTACAATTAACCAAGTGAATATCACAAAAGCATTCACATTAACAACAAATGATAAACAAGAGTTATTTAACTGCTAGAAACATATTATCTAATGTTTGCAAAGGTTTAAAGTTCATCCATGTCAATTTCTTCTCTGTTAATGCTAAAACAATTGCTGGGGCGATGCCATTGGTGTGTTCAGGCTAGAGTTCTAACAGATGGCTTGTGGCCTCAACTGACCAATAGCAATTACATTGGGAGTCTTAACTTGTTGCAATTCATTGAGCTATTATTGTAATTTTTGATTAGTTTATGAAAGCTTAGATGAATTGCAGGTTCCAAGATTCTGCCATTTGGCCCGACCTAATGTAGTTTTTGAAACTTCGTCAATTGGCGAAGGCAATTAACAGGGCATAAGACAATCGCTCGCAAAGCATACACAATAACAACAACGAGATCAGTTCACTTTTGTTTTGTGAATCATTTAAAAAGCTCTGGAGTCAAGGATCTTTCCAGATTCTTTCCTGCCTTTCCTGTAGTCAGTAGCACAAAACTGATCAGATCACAGAAGAAGTCGCTAGACCGTAGGTCGAATTTTTTCATGTCTATAATTTTTGTTAAGCCAAAACGAAATTCGGTTCGGTATCATCGAGTTAATTGGCTCTCGTCCATTAAGTCCCGATTTCTCCTTAACCGATGATTGGCGTAACCGGAGAATCAAGCTTAACCGCAACCTCATTTTCCGTTCTATCAGTCCCGATAGAAATATCGATAAACAAACAGCTCAATCCAACACTGGCTTTACTTATTTTTTAATGGCTGCAAAAAAATGATTCTGAATTATCGAATTATTCAACAAAAATACCTATTTTGTTGACAGTGTTTGGCTATTGCAGCGATAGGAACTTTTTGATACAGGGAGAAACTGTTGTTAAGAGAACCAAATGACTTAACCGCTGGTCATCTCGAGCAAAAGATTTGACCGGCGGTTGGCTAATCTAAGCTTTTGAAACATTGTCCCTAAGACAACAGCCAGAAATCATAAAAATGACTTGAATTCGGGCCAGCAAACAGTACCAAGTCTATTGGTTTCTCGAAGACTTGGGCAGAGAACGTAAACGAACTCATTTTTGATTGTAGGAATGGTACGGTTTTTAAATATTTCAAAACTAAAATTTGGGTCAGCCGTGGATGACCTTTCGTTAATGAGATTCTCGGTAAGGGTTAGCTGCTGATAAATATTTGAAAATAAATATAAATAATTAAATCGGGGGTGACACAGAAACCTGTTCCAACCGCGTTCCAACCGAAAACCAATTCTTAGGTGACAGAAACCTCTCGTGTTTTGTTAAAAGATTTTGGCAAATCAGCCAATACTCAATCCAACCAAAATCGACTTCACGAACCTTCGCAATTTAGCACTGCATTTGTAGTTGAACCATAATCTTATACACACACCTTTTAATTCGACTTTCGAAAAAGAAAACAAAGTCTCTCGAAGTTCTGTGGCACCGTAGGATTTTTTGAGAGATTTACAAACCAACCGACGGCCACATCTCTAGAGATTCCTGGTCACACCCGAATAGTTAAGAGGCAATTTTAAAATAATATTTTTAAAATAAATAAGTCGTATTTAAAATACTTACCTTAAGTGTAACGGCTGCCCGACCAATAAATTCATTATCATGTTTTCCAGATGATGCAGTAACTGCTATTTCTTTCATCAGCTTACTTAGCCCCTTTACTCCTTTCACATCAAGGATTTTATTGACTTTTTCCTTAACAGATTCGGCAGCGTCAAAGTCCCTAAAATAAAATAGATAGGCAATTCACTGAGTTTAGTATCGAAAAATAATTGAAGCATTCCAAACAATTCCCTTATTAATTATTTAATTCTTATTATTAACAAGTAATAAGGTCGGTCAAGCCTGACTTTAACATACCCAGTACTTGCCAAAGTTAACTGAAAACTCTTATATCCACGAACTGCTTAATGTGCTGCCCATCGCCAAACAGTAGCCGACTTAGCGATTGCAAAAGTCATAGCTTTTCAACAAATAGAGATAATTAAACAATTTAAAAATAAATAAATTTGAAATATATGAACTTATTAGTGGTATTCCTGGGGCTTCTTTGGAAGGCAGGAACTCTCCTGCGGTTATAGGGGCGTATGTAGTGAGGTAAAGTTGCTGATCGGCTTAACATGGCAAACCTAGCGCGATCCTTGTTTACTGCGACTTACCCCTGGTAACAGAGCTATGCATCCGCAAAGCTGCTGGCTAACGTGAGAGGTGACCCTTCCATGGGATAAATAGGGGGCGGTTCTTCGGGCTTGGCACCCGACTATCGTCTAATTCATCCGCCAATGAAAACTGCGACAACAATGCCTCGGATACAGACCACCAGACGACGACCCACGCAAACGTTGTAATGACCACGATTTTAGGATATGCACCTGGAATGTTCGCAAGTAATGTCCAGCTAGTGAAAGTCCTCGAAAAATATTCATCGGACCTTACCGCACTCCAGGAAATGCGATGGATTGGACAAGGGAAAACGTGCTCCCTGGGAGATCTACTATAGCGGACATGCTACCAAGCTCGAGTTTGGGTGCGGCTTTGCAGCCTGCGTAACGCTGCCTACAGGAGAAATCTGCATTCGTATGCAAAGCGATCTGTCAAGGAGCGATACCGGAAGAAAAGAAAAGGCGTATGCGTGAGGAAGTCGCTAAGCTGTTCGGCATGCGTGAGACTCGAAAATTCTACCAAATAGTTCGGTGACTAGCCGAAAGACGAAGCCGGAAATCTTGTCACAGAGCCTCTAAACAAATGAAGAAACTATTTTTCCAACCTGCTGGGAGGCGATGGCAAACACAATGACGACTCTGGAGAAGTAGTGGAACCACCAATCGATGATAAAGAAATAGACCCACCAGACCATAACGAAGTTTGGTTAGCCATAAAAAGGCTAAAAAATCACAAATCAGCTGGAGACGATGAGCTGCCCGCTGAATTGTTAAGGCTGGCGGTGAGGAGCTGGTAAGGTGCGTGCACCAACTCCTATGCAGAATATGGTCTGAAGAATGTATGCCCGAAGATTGGAGTCAAAGTTTTCTCTGTCCAATACTTAAAAAAGGATCAGTCTCCTTCCCATTGCATATAAGGTTCTATCATGCATCCTATGTGAACGTCTTAAGCCAAAAATAAGCGAACTAATGGAACCATATTAGTGTGGCTTTAGACCTGGCAAATTCACCACAGACCAGATGTTCACACTGCGACAAGACCTGGAGAAGACTCAAGAAAGAGAGATCGACACCCACCACCTTTTTGTTGACTATAAAGCCGGCTCTGACATGCCGATAAGGTCAAAGTTCTTCGAAGCCCTGTCTACTTTTGGTATACCAGCATAGTACTTCCGACTTTGCATGATGACGTTGAGAAGCACACAAAACTCCGTCGAAATAGGAAAGAACCTCTCCGAGCCTTTCGATACCAGAAGAGGTTTTAGGCAAGGTGACACCTTATCGTGTAATTTCTTTAATCTGCTGGTGGAGTATATACTGCGCCAGAGCCCAAAAGCTAACAGATCAGGCACCATCTTTTATAAAGAGGGTGTCGGGAGCAGAATCTAATTTCTTAGATCTATTAATTTATTCAAATTATTAACTCAACTCATTTTAATACTTAACGTAAATGCCTTTCTGTTTGCTTTAATTACATTTGTAAAACTATTTATATGCATGCAGCTTTTATCTTAGCATAAGCGTTCGGCTGCCGAAACTCTGCTTGCAGGCCTAGCTATGCTTATCTCGGCTTGCGAGATCAGTAGTTGCACTGCACGCATCGCTTTTGCACACGCATAAAAAACAATTAATCGCACTTGCAACAACAAACATTGTTTAACAATCAAAGCAATATAAATTGTACCTTTAATCAACAAACATCATCAGCAACCAATACACATGCAATAAAACAATCACATCTTGTGCCAAAACCAACCCTCAAACTGTGTCACATGTTTCTTTCGTTAAACACACACCTCAAGATCAAGATGTACCTTTAATCAACAAACATCATCAGCAACCAATACACATGCAATAAAACAATCACATCTTGTGCCAAAACCAACCCTCAAACTGTGTCACATGTTTCTTTCGTTAAACACACACCTCAAGATCAATTGATTAAACAATTTCGCAAAAAAGGTGGCATAAATTAATGCCTCCTCGAAACAAAGGGAATGCTACTTGCAAATGCCGATGATATTGGCATTATCGGCAAAAACGAACGGGCGGTAAGCAAGGCGTTTTGCAGAGATTGAGAAGCAGTCACAACTCATGGGCTTAGCGGTAAATGAGGAAAAGAAGAAGTTCTTAGTCTCAGCGTGCAGTGAACCTACGCGTCATGGACAATCAGTTGCAATGGGAGAGTACAAAATTAAGGTTGTAAAGGAATTTGTCTACCTCGGAACGATGATTAACAGCGACAACAACATCAGTCAGGAGATCCTAAGAAGAATAACCCTTGCAAGCCTCAGTAAGGAGTTCAAGAGCAGAGCCCTCTCTCGACAAACGAAAATTGCTTTATACAAGTCGCTTACTATCCCAGTCCTGCAATACGGCGCAGAAACATGGATATTAACAAGAGTGGATATGGAGGCGATCGGCGTGTTCGAGAGAAAAGTACTTCGGAGGATTTATGGACCTGTAAAAGTTGGAGATGAGTTCCGCTCCCGTATGAACCACGAACTGGATGAGCTCTATGAAGACACTAATCTAGTCATTCTTCATTTAAACAAAGGCGCGAAATCAAAATCACATCAAATGTAAAATGAAATTGTGAAAACTAGTTTTCTTAGCTTCTTAATTAGGTTTGTGGCAGAATATGTAACCTAGAAGGTTTGTAACTTTACAAAGCACATTGGGCCAGATTCCCTTTATTTTGACATCAAAAGCGTAGTTTCGATAAAGCAGTCATAGTGTAAACGTGTCAATTTTGGTGCTCCTGAAAATATTTATTTATTTTCTCAAAAAAAAAATTGTACAAATATATTCTTTATCTTCTCTTTGTGGTGTTTTGGTGGAAGCTTTGTGAGTTTATTTGTTGTCAGCCTCGGCCTTGCCGTTGGCTGGCTGGTCTCTCGCGCATTTGCTGAACCAAGATTCTCTCGTTTTAGTCAGTTATTTTATATAGCAGCCAAATAACCAATCTATATAACCGAATTGCACCAATTTTGTGGTTTTTTAACCAACTGACGTATACGTATATTTTGGGTGCGACTTACCAAATTAGGCTCGTTTTGTTACATTATTTTATATAGCTGCTATATGACCGATCCGTCCGACTTGCACGAACTTTGTTGTTTTTAAGGGGAGTTTCTACCCATGGCAAAAATTATTTTTGAAAACAGTAAAAATTTTTAATGAAAAATTTGTTTCATTGACCATCGTATTTCTAAACATCCCATTTTACTTTTGTTTTGTAAGTGAAAAAAAAATTAAAAGAGAAGTTGGATGGATGGTTGATTTTCAAAATGTTGACACTGCAGCCATATATCTCCGGTGTTTTTGAACATTCCGACAACGTGGAGGCAGGTGCGAAAAACCCATCAATTCTGATTTAATTTCATTCATTTCAGATAAGCCGCTTAGAAAAAAAATTCGTAACCATGGGACCAACTTATAATTTTTTGCCCTACTTCGAAGGGCGCTACAACAACAAAACACAATATATAATTTCTAGATTTATCTTTTATCTAACCAATAAATAAAATGTTTGCCAATATCTCTAATAGACTTTGTGTTATTCAGTTCTTAGCGTGGCCTTAAAAAATGAGGCCCAAGGGTAGAAACTACCCTTAAAGCAATTGAACTAAAATTCGGTTGTATACGTATTTTTAGCTGCCTAGACGACATGCCACGTTTGGATCAGTTCAAAACACTCTTTCACATAGCTGCCATATAAGCGATTTTTCCGACTTGCAGCAAATTTAATGCTTTTGTTGATTTTTAGATGCGATTTTTACCTATATGTGCAAATTTGAGAAAGCCTCAAAGATTCGGTTTGATTGTTTGTCCGTGTTCAGCAGAATGATTGATCGCTGAGCAAATCTTTTTAACATCATTTTTTAAAGGTGGCGCAGACAGACTATAAAAGTTTAAAGATATTCTTACATTTCCTAAAAAAGAGATCACATTTTAAATTAAATTCAGTTCATACATTTAAAGGTCAAAGCTAAAATAATAGAAAACAGAAAATCAAAAGAGTTTAATAAGAAATTTATCTTTAAAACTATAATACATTCTATTTCGGATTATTTTAAGTTATTTTAAGTAGTGTGTAGGTGACTAGTGAGGTTTTTCTTAAATTTGGATGCGCTTTTAATTGATTTTAAATTATGTGGAAGCTGGTTCCAAAGACGAACGGCATGAATAAAGTATTACATGTCAGAGCTGGCTAACTTAGTCTTTATACATAAAAAGTTATGTGTCCTTACTGATGCACTGAAGTCTAGCATTCAAAACAAATAAGAGGGATTTTTAATACATATAGTTTTATGAATCATTATGAGTGCCCTAAGAGTTATATACGATTTTAAGCTGAGATTAAGAAGTTTGCTTGCATGTTCCGTTATATGATTTCGTGGTTTTAGAACATTGATTTTATTAAAGCTAACAGCACCACACTTTCCAAAGATTTCTACTCCATAAAATAAAGAGGGCAACATGCTTGATTTGGCAACTAAAAGTCTAATATGTTAGGGTAGGCACTGCTTAGTTAAATTAAGATGCCTTAGCATTACATACGTCTTTCCAATTACTCGATTTATACGATTTCCCCACGCAAGCGTTGCACTAAATATAATTCCCAGATTGACACCATTGTCAACCTTCTCAAATCACTAGTTT
Source organism: Lordiphosa collinella (assembly GCA_018904265.1). Lineage (NCBI taxonomy): Eukaryota > Metazoa > Arthropoda > Insecta > Diptera > Drosophilidae > Lordiphosa > Lordiphosa collinella. Next base: position 572,043 of record JAEIFV010000050.1, on the reverse strand, counting down.
TAATCTTCAGCTTTGGGAAGTAATCAGTATTCAATTTTTTCTTATAGACTACTAAGCATTTTAATTTTAAGGGATTTAGTCCAAGAACATTCTCTTCTGACCATTTGTTTATTGCTGGAAACCAGGGATTAATACCGGAACCGGTAACCGAAATAACCCGTTTCAAATCTCGTACCGGAACCGGAATCGATACAAATATTTTTTTGAGAACCGAATACCGTTTACCGTTATTATTGGAACCGATAGAACCGGATCGAAGCCGAAACGTTGGTACCGGTACTGTTTCGGTTTTTTTGTTTTACTCTTGCAGAGCGCATTGTAATCTTTAAGATTTTCTTGCCACCTTTCATAGGAGGCGTAATATTTAAGCACCCTCTGTAAAATGATTTGCACGAAAATCTCGCTGATTCTAAAAGGCGCTTAACGTATGTTCGTAAATTGAATGATTTGTTTTACATACATACATGTGAGGTGGTCACACTCAAAAGGGCTGCCAACCTATCTCAGTTGGTGTGGCGGCGGTAGAGCGAACGCGGGGACTCGTTGGCTGTTTCTTGAAGTAGCAAGTCGTTTTTGTTGGAACTCGAAGTCGGTTGTGTCTAAAAGTCGGCCGTCTCAGTTGCAGTCTCAAAGCGTCGAGTCTATGGAATTTGTTCTTAATTAAGTTAATTTAACTATCATTTACTTGCTGTACATGAATCACAAAGTAAAAGTAAAGTAAAGTAAAATCGGCTTGTCAAGATGACAACAGCCCCAAGGGGCCAAAGCCGAGCCTCTCTCAATCTCTTGGCTTGTGCGCTTCTAATTTTTAGCACAAGAGAAAGGGACCTACAGTTTAACGCCGAATCCGAACGGCTGTTTTTGAGAGGCTTTTCATGGCTAATTTCTGCAATGCTGGCGCCAACAGCAAGAGGTGTGGCCGGGTGTAAAGTTTTATTCAAAGAAAAAAACTTTTCATTAGATGTTCCGAGGCGGGATCGAACCCACGACCTCATGCTCAGCAGTCGCGCACACTAACCGCTGAGCCACTCCGGCCACTTACACACATGAACCACAAACATTACTTTTATTTTTATAAACTTGGATCCATCCGATCCTTACATTTGGGGGCTCGTCCGCTCGTACGCTCGTGAATGTAAAAGTTGACCCCTGACCCTAAAGTTATCTGTGCTGTAAAGGCTGTTGTTCATTTCTAAAGTGAAAAGTTGATCAGTTGAGAAATTGCAACATTCAGCCCAAAAATGCCAGAATTATTGCGTTGTGAAAAAAGTGGTTATTGCGTTGTGAATTAAAGTTGTACAGTTGTGTGCATTCGTGGTGAAACACCTACAAACAGATAAGTGTAAAAGAGACGCCGAGAGTTGTGCACCAATACACAGACATGCCGACGAATAGAACGCCGAAAAAAACAGCAAAAACGTCGAAAAAGTGTGACGTCATCATTGCAGAAAGAGAGACACAAGAGACAACAATGTCGGTTGCAAACTGTGAAGCCGCAGATGCAGAGAGCATCAATGACGTCACTGCCAAGTTGCAGCAACTGATTCAGTTGGTCGCTCTGAAAGTGGAAGTTGACGAACGCAGAGACAGTCGTGTACAAATTTCGGCGGATAATTTTGACAAAATCATAAGTGACTTTGACGGATATTCCATACCAGTTGAATCATGGTTTCACATTTTTGAGAAAAATGCTGAGGCATATGAGTTGAACGGTAAGCAGAAATATGTTCAAGCAAGAGGCAAAATGTGCGGTGCTGCCAGACTGTTTCTAGAATCTGAGTGCGTGAGTGATTTTAGTGGCCTGAAAGAAAAGTTGATCGAGGAGTTTGAGTGTCACTTAAATAGTGCAGAGATTCATCAACAATTACCCGAAAGAAAAAAGAAAAAGTCGGAATCATTTCACGAGTACATGCTGATCATGAAAAAATTAGCAAGTGTCGGGAATGTCGAAGAAGCAGCCGTGTTACGTCATATTGTAAATGGCCTACAAATCAAAGCCGAATTTAAATGTGGTATGTATCGTTGCCACTCTTATAAAAAACTACGAGAAGAGTATGAAGTGTATGAACTAGTGCATGAGAACGAAAAAAGGAGCAGTGAAAAAAATTCAGTGGCCACTACAAGTAAGTAGTCGTCTGTAGAGAAAAAGAGAGAATTTTGTTTCAATTGCGGCTCCTCAGTGCACAAAAGAAAAGACTGCAAAGCAGAAACAAAATGTTTTCACTGCAATGAAAATGGACACATTTCTCGCGATTGTAAGAAAAAAGTTGACAAAGTGTGCGTAATTTCGGATCAAAGTCGCCTAAAAACAATTTTGATTGATAATAATAGTGTCGAATGCCTCGTTGACTCAGGCTCAAATGTCACAATTCTCAAAGAGTGTATGCTAAAAAAGTTGAACAATATTGAATTGTGCCAAAGTACAACTACACTGCGTGAGTTGGGGAATGCAAGCACTAAGCCGATTGGTTTTTTATGCACGTGTCAAAGTTGATCAGCTGGAAACCAAACACAAGTTTTTGGTAGTTGCCAATTACAAAATGGACTGCAAGGCTCTGTTGGGTTATGACTTCACTAAAAAGTTCAAATTTACTACCGATTCAAACGGGTTCTCTTTTCAAAACCTTGAAGAAGAACCAAAGTCCTCAGATGAGTATCCCATTGAGGTGTATAATGAGTTTCAAGATTCAACCCCCATTACAGCTCCACCTCAATACCAGAAGAGTGTCGAGCAGTTGATTGAAAGTTGCTACCAGTCGCCCGTAGAACAAGTTGAATGTCCGATTGAGTTGAAGATCGTGCCCGATGGAGTTGTGAAGCCATTTCGCCATTCACCAAGCCGCTTATCAGCAGATGAAGCCGAAGCCGTTAAAAAGCAAGTTGAACAGTGGCTGGAAGAAGGCATTGTAAGAAAGTCTTCTTCGCACGTCGCCAGCATAGTCGTTGTGGTAAAAAAGAAGGACTACACGTTGAGGACATGCATCGACTATCGAATTCTGAATAGGATGGTGCTGCAGGATCGATGTTCTTGAACAACTACATCGAGCGAAGTTTTTTACTATTTGGGATCTAGAAAATGGGTTTTCCACGTGCCAGTTGGGCTTCTTCGGAAGGCAGGAACTCTCCTGTGGTTATGGGGGCGTATGTAGTGAGGTAAAGTTGCTGACCGGTTTAACATGGAAAACCCAGCGCGATCCTGGCTTACTGCGTCCCAAGTCGACTCACACCTCCCCGTGGTAACCCCTGGTAACAGAGCAATGCATCCGCAAAGCTGCTGGCTAACGTGAGCGTCGACCCTCTCCTTGGGGACAAACAGGGGGCGTCGCATCGGTTTTGGCACCCGATAGGCGTCTATTTCCATCCGCCAATGAAAACTAACACAATGCCTCGGATATGGACCCCCCCGACGACGACCCACGCAAACGTTTTAAGGACCACGATTTGAGGATATGCACCTGGAATGTACGCACCCTCAATAGAGAGCGCGCGGATTCCAAGCTGGTGGATGTCCTCGAGGAACATTCAGCGGACATTACCGCACTTCAGGAAATAAGATGGACTGGACAGGGGAGTAGGAAGATAACATCCGAAACCAACGCCCCATGGGAGATCTACTACAGTGGACATGATACGAAGCACGAGTTTGGTTGCGGCTTTGCAGTCAACAAAAGACTGTGCCGCTCTGTCATCAGCTTTACACCAGTTGACAAGCGACTTGCCGCACTCAGATTTAAGGCAAAATATTTTAATATTAGTCTTATCTGTGTACACGCCCCGACAGAAGGAAAGAACGATTCGGAAAAAAACGAATTCTATTAGCGCCTAGAAGACCTATATGAGCGCTGCCCCGATCACGACATCAAGATCGTGCTAGGCGACTTCAACGCACGAATCGGGAGAGAAGAAGCTCATCGCCCGACTATCGGCCGATTTAGCCTACACGATGTATCCAACGAAAACGGAGAGAGGCTAATAGACTTCGCTTCGGGCCGGAACATGGTCATTAGTAGCACCAGATTTGAACACCGCAACGACCACAAGGCGACCTGGATGTCCCCTGATCTATCAACACGAAACCAGATTGATCACTTTGTGATAGACGGACGGCACTCTTCGAGTGTTCTAGACGTACGTGTGCGCCGAGGAGCCAATATTGACTCGGATCACTACCTTGTTGCAGCCAAAGTACGCACACGGCTCAGTGTGGCACATGCCGCAAAGTCTAATACACGCCGAAAGCTGAACGTTGAAAAGCTGCAATCACAACGGACATCCGAAGCCTACTCAGCAAAACTCACCCAGCTGCTCAGGGAAACCCCACCTCCCCCTCCTGGTGTTGACGAACAGTGGAAGCATATTTCACACTCCATGAATACAGCTGCCAAGGAGATTCTCGGATTTGCCGAAAACTCCCGAAAACAGTCATGGTACGATGATGAGTGCCGCCGCGCTACTGCAGAGAAAGACGCTGCCTACAGGAGAACTCTGCAGTCGGGAGCAATGCGGGCTGTTAATGAGAGATACCGGGAGAAAAGGAGAGAGGAGAAGCGCCTTTTCAGAGGGAAGAAAAATGAGCAGGAAAAGCGCATGAGGGAGGAAGTCGAAGTGCTGTTCGGAAGGAGTGAGACTCGAAGATTCTACCAAAAGATTAGGCAACTAACCGAAGGTTTTAAGCCCAGAGTCACACTATTAAAGGACGAGCACGGAAATCTGGTCAGAGATCCGGATCTGAGAAGACGCTGAATTGTTCAAGGCTGGCGGCGAGGAGCTGGTAAGGTGCATGCACCAACTCCTATGCAGAAGTCTACGTGTTCTCTGCCCAATACTTAAAAAAGGAGACCCAGCAATCTGCGCCAATTACCGCGGGATCAGTCTCCTACCCATTGCATATAAGGTTCTGTCATGTATCTTATGTGAACGTCTAAAGCAGAGAGCGATCGAAGCGAACTGATTGAACCTTATCAGTGTGGCTTTAGACCTGGTAAATCCACCAAAGACCAAATATTCACATTGAGACAAATACTGGAGAAAACCCATGCGACGTAAATCAACACCTAACATCTTTTTGTTGATTATAAAGCCGCTTTTGACACAGCGATAAGGTCAAAGTTCTTTGAAGCCCTGTCTACTTTTGGTATACCAGCAAAGTACGTTTGACTTTGCATGATGACGTTAAGAAGCACACGAAGCTCCGTCAAAATAGGAATGAACCTCTCCGAGCCTTTCGATACCAGAAGAAGTTTTAGGCAGGGTGACACCTTATCGTGTAACTTTTTTAATCTGCTAATGGAGTATGTTCTGCGCCAGTACCCAAATGCTAACAGATCGGGCACCATCTTTTATAAAGATGTAATGCTACTTGCATATGCCGATGACATTGACATTATCAGCAAATCCGAACGGGCGGTAAGCAATGCGTTTTGCAGAGATTGAGAAGCAGTCAAAACTCATGGCTTAGCGGTAAATGAGGAAAAGAAGAAGTTCTTAGTCTCAGCGCTCAGTGAGCCTACGCGTCTTGGCAATCTGTTGCAATGGGAGAGTACAACTTTAACGTTGTAAAGGACTTTGTCTACCTCGAAACGATGATTAACAGCGACAACAACATCAGTCAAGAGATCCGAAGAAGAATAACTCTTGCGAACCGATGTTACTACGGGCTTAGTAAGGAACTCAAGAGCAGAGCCCTCTCTCGAAAAACGAAAATCGAGCTATACAAGTCGCTTATTATCCCAGTGCTGCAATACGGCGCAGAAACATGGATATTAACAACAGTGGATGAGGAGGCGATCGGTGTGTTCGAGAGAAAAGTCCTTTGGAGGATTTATGGACCAGTAAAAGTTGGCGATGAGCTCGCACCCGTATGAACCACGAACTGTGTGAGCTCTATGGGGACACCGATCTAGTCAAGCGCATAAAACAACAGCGGCTGTGCTTACTTGAACATGTTTCTCGTATGGATGAAGAAGCTCCAGTAAAAAAAGTGTACAGGCGGAAAGCGAACGATTTAGGGAAAGCAGGAGCTGTAGGACGACCGAAACTTAGTTGGGAAAAATAGGTGCTGAAAGTCATTAAGGCGCTTGAACTGACCAACGGGTGCCAGCTCGCACAAGACAGAGGCGAGTGGCGAGCATTAATAGCAGCGGCCGAGACCGTCAAACGGTTGTGATAGAAATATCGGGCCAAATAAGAAGAAGACCCCTTACACATGTCCCTGTTGCAATTAATGATTCTGCCCCGTTGACTCCAAATCATTTCCTGTTGGACGAAATAAATTGAACTCAAACTCCAGGCAATCCAGACAACCTTTGCCACCGTAAGCAGTATCGCGTCGCACAACAACTTAAGAACCACTTCTGCGGACGCTGGATCAGGGAGTATTTGCCAACTTACAAAATGGCGTACAACCAAGCCAATTAAGATCGGAGACGTAGTTCTTATATGAGATGAAAATCATTCACTTGGCAGTTGGAGAGAGCCAATGCATCTTCAGGGATTCTGAAGCGATCCGTTTCCAAGCTTGCTGTGCTAAATGTAGTTGGTAAAACTCCACAGTCGTTTACGGTGGGCGGGATGTTATAGACTCAGAAATATTTAAATTTGGCGCTCAAGAATGCGATATATCTCTGTGGCCCTGATCTCGAAATCAGTGCTCGTGACTACGTTCCGATACATTTGTGCAGCCCTTCCGATAGTAGGTTAAGATCGATAACGAACGAGGCGGTTAGTCTCAATCAAGATGTCGTGCGCTACGCACTAATTAATAAACGCCACTCTACCCCATTTCGATACTCAACACTTCGCTTCGCGACGCTAAGCCATTTCTCTATAAGTTTTCCCTTCTCGTCAGAACATAACTATATTTATAAACTTAAATAAATGTTACCATAAGTGAACTAATGAAAGCACGAGTGTGTGTTCTATTAATGTGCGGAAAAAGTCAAGTCGCCTACTGGAAGCGCAACAGCGCCCATACTTGTTTATAGTAATGACAGCCTTCTAGACTCATTTCAATACTTACCATACTTCGATAATTAAGACTTCTTCTCGTGGACTATCTGCTATTGGCCTATAATAAAAAAGAAAAACAGAAATAAACTATTGAGGGCAGTGTAAAAGTATTAACTCGGAGTATGGTAAATATTTTTTAAAATGACAAACATGATAAGCCTTTATGCGGCCCACGAAATTTCAAGATTAGGCCTGACTTCTCATCTTCTATATGGAGGTATATGTCAGATAAACGTACAAATATCAGAGTAAATTGTACGTCTAACTGAAACATAGCAGCTATTTATAAAATGAGAAGTCCGCCCTAAAAAAAGGGGACATGAAATAACGCCCGGTGAAGGAGAAATAACGTTACTGATGAGTGAGAAATATCGAGCGCTGACGTTTTAGCACCGGGCATTATTTCATGCCCCCTATAAAAATGTATTTGTCGAGTTCGAATTATTTTATGAAACTGTCGGAGCTGGCGGAATAGAAAGCAGAGTTGGCCAATCTCTGGGAAAGTAATGCAAATATGCCCCCACAATTGCAAGAAAGCCCTTTAAAGAATCTTTTGTAACGAGTCCTTTGTGTTCCTTAAGCTTGCTTAGGCTAGGCTCAGGGCTGTCGAAAATTCCTTCCAACAGATTTATTAGATGATAGCCTTGGAAACAATAATAACACTTGAATTATTCAGTATATTCAACGTTCCTATATATTTTCCCAAATATGATTCCTTAATATTAACAATGCAGTTTCTTATTCACTATCTAACTGAACCTTAGCCGTTAAAACGCCGAATCTTTATGGCTACCATTCTTCTCTCAGACTCCTCCTTAGGCCTTCTACTATTCCTAATCTTCAGACCACTGCAATTTTGGCGGCTAGTCTCTCCGTCTTCGCCTACCTCTAGCTGATCCCTCAACTTGGGCTTACGTTAGCTGGGGCTTATGCCGCAACACATAGAGACAAACGCTCGTACTCGTCGGCTCACCGCACTCGCACAACTCAATATCATCCACAAACACCAGGACGCCTTGGCACATCGAGAGTCTTCTCAAACTGGCCGGCTTACCGTCTTCGCACGACTTTTCACCCTACTTTGATCCTTTCTATCCCTCTGGCCCACGAGATATTTTTCAGTGTTTCCTTGATACTTCACACCATTCTTTATACGCTCGCTAACTCGTACACTTCCGACACGCACTCGCAGCAATTTTACTCTACCTGGCGGTTCTTGCTGTACTCTACCAGCTACTGTACTACCTGGGCGCGCAGAAATGCCTCTCCATCTCCTTTCCACACACCGCTACATCGTTGTGAGCGTTGCTCGCTCGTTGCCTAGGAACAAGAAGTTCAATCGTCTTCTCGTTTATTCGTCTGCCATCGACGATCAACTTGCGTTTTTGGACTCGTAAATAACGGAACCTTCAGCTTGGCTCTGCGGCCTACGCTGGTTGCCGACGAAGCCATTTGATGTCACATTCTCTGCACGGGCACCCTAGTACATTTGCCTTATTTCCCCACCCATAACCGTTTCACCCGATTCAACTGTCTTTTGTGAGGAATACTCACACTTTATTACATTATATAAAACAAACTAATGCTTCTTATAACTTCGATAACACAAGGGAAAAAATTATACTTGTTAGAATGATGTGTTTCGCTGGCTCGAGGTCAAATAAAAGCACAGAAGTATGTATTACGTTATCTAATAAATATTTTTTTTTTTTTGAAAGTGCTTTGTTTAACATTGTCCACGACGCCCGTGACAAGTCCTGGGTCCCTCATATGGTATGTAAAAAATATGTGGAGTCTTTGAGATTATGGGCGAGTTAGTAAAGGCTCCATTTTAAGCAACTAACACCAATGATGTGGCGGGAACCTTCAAATCATCAAGATGATTGTAAGTTTTGAGTGGTTGATATTTAATCTATATATCTATACATCTATATAAAAGTGAAAGTATGTTTGTATGTATGTATGTTTGTCCCTTATGGGCGCTAAACCGCTGAACCGATCTTCACGAATTTTTCACAGTAAGTTCATGTCGATCAGGAAAGTGTCATAGGCTATGTCTCATGTCTGTGAAATGGTCCAAAAATCGCGATATTTGCAAAATTATACCGTTCATCGGATTGCAATGAAAACGTGGGAATGGTTGAACGCTTGCCCCGGAAGGTTTCTAAGTTGAAAAAATTTGCGGAAAACGGTCCCAAAACCGAGAAAATTGTAAAATTTAAGTTCTCACTAAAACTTTGGGAAATTGATCGACGCTTGCCCAGGAAGGTTTCCATGTAGAAGAAACCGCGAAATTTGCAAAATGTTCGTTTGTTATAAAACTTTGGAGGATTCTGATATAAAGAAATGGGCGAGAAATAGTCCAAGTCAACCGATTGCGATGAAATTTTGGTCAATGGTTAGACGCTGGGCCGCGAAGGTTTCTAAGGTCCAATAACCGCGAAATTCGCAATATTATACCGTTCATCCGATTGCAATCAAACTTTGGGGAATGAATTGAAAGCTTGCTCGGGATGGTTTCTAAGTTGAAGAAATTTGCAGAAAATTATCAAAAAACAGCGAATATTAAAAAATTTCCGGTTTCGGTAAATCTTTGGATAGTGGTTCGAAGCTTGCCCGGAAAGGTTTTCAAGTAGAAGATATGGGCGGAAAAAGGTCCAAGAACCGCGAAATTTGCAAAACGTTCGATTTTGATGAAGCTTTGACGAATGGTTGTACGCTTGCCCGCGAAGGTATCTAAATTAAAGAAATAGGAAATGGTCATAAGAAATTTTAAAAACTTTACCGTTCATCCGATTGCCATAAAACTTTGGGCAACGCTTGCCCGCAAAGGTTTCGCGAAATTTGCAAAATAACCTTATGAGTATTTACGAAAGCGCTTAGTGCTTATATTACAATGCCGGCGTTGGTAATAATAATATAGCTGAATACCCGGCGTCGCCCGGGTTCTTATGATTCTCAAGAGAGCAAATATATTCAATCTAGTGCAGGCTGCATGTCGGTTTAAGCGTTTTGGACCGTTCGATCTTTTTCTCTATATACACGTCGTCATGATAATCTAAACTCATGAATATTTTGCAAATTTCGTGACTTTTTGACCGTTAAGTTAATACTAATACTTCCTATTTACCCGTCTACAATTGCCGTCTATCAAATCTTCACAACAGTCCAGTCTCAAATCAAAAATTTGCAAATTTCGCAATATTTTGGATCGTGTAATCTACAGCTTCCATTTACCAACGCCTTCAATTTCAATTTCTTCAATTTAGATACCTTCACGGGCAAGCGTCATCAAAATCGAACATTTGGCAAATTTCGCGTTTCTTGGACCATTTTCCACCCATATCTTCTACTTGGAAACCTTTCCGGTCGATCGTCGAACCAGTATCCAAAGATTTACCGAAACCGCAAATTTGTTAATTTTCGCGGTTTTTTGAGAATTTTCTGCAAATTTCTTCAAATTAGAAACCCTCCCGAGTAAGCTTTCTATTCATTCCCCAAAGTTTGATTGCAATCGGATGAACGGTATAATTTTGTGAATTTCGCGATTTTTTGACCTTAGAAACCTTCGCGGCCAAGCGTCTAACCATTGACCAAAATTTCATCGCAATCGGATGAACGGTATAGTTTTTGAATTATCGCGGTTTTTGGACTATTTCCCGCCCATTTCTTGAAATCAGAATCCTCCAAAGTTTTTTAGCAAACGAACATTTTGCAAATTTCGCGGTTTCATCTACATGGAAACCTTCCTGGGCAAGCGTCGATCAATTTCCCAAAGTTTTAGTGAGAACTTAAATTTTACAATTTTCGCGGTTTTTGCACCGTTTTCCGCAAATTTTTTCAACTCATTTTCATTGCAATCGGATGAACGGTATAATTTTGCAAATTTCGCGGTTTTTGAACAGACATGAAACCTGATCGACATGACACTATGACACTTTCCTGATCGACATGAACTTACTGTGAAAAATTCGTGAAGATCGGTTCAGCGGTTTAGACGCCCATAAGGGACAAACATACAAACATACAAATATACAAACACTAGCTGAACACCCGGCGTCGCCCGGGTTCTTATGATTCTCAAGGAGCGATTATATTCAATCTAGTGCAGGCTGTATTCGGTATAAGCATGTTGGACCGTGCGATCTTTTTCTCTATGTACATGTCTTCATGATAATCTAAAATCATGACTTTTTTCAAATTGTGACTTTTTTGACCGTATGGTTAATACTTCCTATTTACCCGTCTACAATTGCCGTCTATCAAATCTTCACAATAATCCAGGCTCAAATCAAAAATTTGCAAATTACGTGTAATCTACAGCTTCCAATTACCAACGCCGGCATTGTAATATAAGCACTAAGCGCTCTCATAAATACTCATAAGGTTATTTTGCACATTTCGCGATTTTTGGACCTTAGAAACCTTCGCGGGCAAGCGTTGCCCAAAGTTTTATGGAAATCGGATATACGGCATAGTTTTTGAAATTTCGTGGTTTTATGACCATTTCCGGCCCATTTCTTCAATTTAGACACCTTTCATTTCGCAAATTTCGCGGTTCTTGGACCATATTTCGTCCATTTCTTCTACTTGGAAACCTTTCCGGGCAATCGTCGAACCACTATCCAAAGATTTACCGAAACCGGAAATTTTTAATTTTCGCTGTTTTTGAACAATTTTCTGCAAATTTCTTCAACTTAGAAACCCTTCCGAGCAAGCGTTCAATTCATTCCCCAAAGTTTGATTGCTATCGGATGACGGTTATAATTTGCGAATTTCGCGATTTTTGGACCTTAGAAACCTTCGCGGTCAAGCGTCTAACCATTGACCAAAATTTCATCGCAATCGGATGAACGGTATAGTTTTTGAATTATCGCGGTTTTTGGACTATTTCCCGCCCATTTCTTCAAATCAGAACTCTTCACGCGCATGCGTCCAAACATTCTCCAAAGTTTTTTAAAGGAACATTTTGCAAATTTCGCGGTTTCTTCTACTTGGAAACCTTCCCGGGCAAGCGTCGATCAATTTTCCAAAGTTTTAGCGAAAACGTAAATTTGGCAATTTTCGCGGTTTTTGGACCGTTTTCCGCAAATTTTTCCAACTTAGAAACCTTCCCGGGCAAGCGTTCAACCATTCCCAAATTTCCATTGGAATCGGATGTACGGTATAATTTTGCAAATTTCGCGGTTTTTGGACCATTTCACAGACATGAGACGTAGCCTATGACACTTTCCTGATCGACATGAACGTACTGTGAAAAATTCGTGAAGATCGGTTCAGCGGTTTAGACGCCCATAAGGGACAAACATACCAACATACAAACATACAAGCATACAAACATTCAAACAGACAAACATACAAACATACAAACATACAAACATACAAACATACAAACATACAAACATACAAACATACAAACATACAAACATACAAACATACAAACATACAAACATACAAACATACAAACATACAAACATACAAACATACAAACATACAAACATACAAACATACAAACATACAAACATACAAACATACAAACATACAAACATACAAACATACAAACATACAAACATACAAACATACAAACATACAAACATACAAACATACAAACATACAAACAACAACCAACAACAACCAACAACAACAAAACAAAACACCATACAACACACACATACAAACAACAACACAACATAAAACATACACAAAACAACAAAACATCAAAAACACATACACACAACAACAATACACAAATACAACAAAATAACAAAAACAAAAAAAAAAAACAAAAACAACAACACAAATAATTATAAAATAAACAATAAAATACATACAAAATACAACATACAAACATACAACATACAAACATACAAACATACAAAATACAAACATACAAACATACAAACATACAAACATACAAACATACAAACATACAAACATACAAACATACAAACATACAAACATACAAACATACAAACATACTTTCACTTTTATATAGATGTATAGATACAAACATTCTTTCACTATAGATGTGTAGATTTTGACCCAATAAAAAAATTTAGGAACTACCCAACACTAGAAATAGAAACTAATTTATAACTGATTTATATTTTTTTTTAAATTTGTTTACCTTACCGCCTTGACTGGGGATCGAACTCAGGACATTTTGCATACAACACGAATTGCATGGCGTCTTATCGTTCTACGCCATCTGGCTAGCGTGTGCTCACGTGCCGCAGAGCCTTTTTAAATATTTTGTTAGGTTGCTTGATGTTTCGAAATTTAACACTACGCAGAAAAAAGGCGAGATTAATTCAATCTTTTTTTCTTAGAGTAATCCCGGCACGAGCTTAAAAATTCAATCTTATTGATCTTTTCAAAATATATAGAGATTGGGCCTTACATGATTTATATAAAGTCTCGAGGGTCTTACTTAAAAATTGTGACTCTGACAGTTTTTTGCACTTAAAGGGGGGAGGGGGAGGAATTTTCCAAATCTGAAACAAACTCGATTAAAAACAAAAATCTAATCTTTAAAGGTCTAATGGCCAACAAAAAAAGGTGTGCAGAACCATTCTTCAGATGACGCCTTCTGAACGGGCCACTAGTATTAGGAAAATACACACTGGTCCTGCAGGCCGAAATTTTGCTCAAAAGTCCCTCTTTTTATACCCTGTTCCCATTAAAAATGGGAAAAGGGGGATCATGAAGTTGTGCAAAAGTATGTAACAGGTAGAAGGAAGCATTTGCGACCCTTTAAAGTATATATTCTTGTTCAGCATCAACAGCCGAGTCAATTTTGCTTGTTGGAGAGATGGGGGTCTTGTATGTGTGTATGTGTATGTGTATGAAAACACAAGAAGTCAAGGGATCATGATATTTTGTAGTCGGGGCACTCGACTGCAGCTTCCTTACTTGTTTTTTTTGGGAAACTGAGATTTCTTGAAAATGCTCCAAAAAATGTAAAATTAATAGTCGAAACTAGGAAAGAAACAGCTTCTAGAGTTTGGTTGTATATTTTCGACTACGGAATAGATTTCAATAAAAAATTATATAAAAGTTTCCTATTCAATTCGTTTTTATAAAAAACGGAAAAAAACCTTAAATTTTGTGGGGTTTTTTACATTTGGCAACTTTGTCTTTGCCCACGAGTATTTTCATTGAATATTATACTACAGCTGGAGGCATGCGCTTTTGCGCGGTTTTGCTTTGGATTTCATTAAATCACTTTTAACAAGAAAGAAAGTCGGTCAAGCCCGACTATAACATACTCTGTACCTGTCACCGTTGCGACCGGTGCTGCCCATAACTGTTTGTTTTCCTTATAGCTCCACAGCCGTTCATCCTATCTTTATCATTCCTTTGGCGGATCGATAAATAATCTTGATTTCAAAATATGTCTAAAAGGTTCGAACCTTCTATCTACAAAACTGACGGAGATATGACGTTTTTCTTAATTGCGGGGGCGGAAGGCGGCGTGGCAAAAATTGAAAATAAACTTGATCTGCCTGCAAGTATAAGAAGTTTTTTTTCCCATACTCGTCGAACCTCTATCTCTTACCATCTTTGGGATCTGTTTGTTCATACGACTGTAGTGGCGCTTGGATAAGCAAATCAGATCAGAAGGTAAAATTAAGGAAAAAGCCTAAAGGTAGGTTTTGTGAACATATATTCTTGCGTAAGAGACGCTCATTTTTCTGCTCTCGCCGTTCTTCACGCCCAGTTGGTGAACGAAAAAGCTCCCGTGGCCGCTTGAAGTCTCACCCACCTTGGAGTGTGCAAGGCTAAGCTCCGGCCAACCTTCATTTATCACAACAAGCAGAGTGTCGCTCTTGGATAATCGTCTGGAGATCGGTCCCCAACTTGCAGACGCCTCCTAAGGAGATGAGTGCCGACACGCCAATCAGTGCCCCCAGTGTCGCCGAGTTGTGAAGATCTCGGAATGAAGTGATAGACAAAAGTAGCCTTAGCTAAAATTTTTTTTGCCCTAATGTGTTTTTTGAAAGAATAAGGCAAATGTGAATGAAGGAAAATAAGTGGTTAACAAAAACAAAGGAGAGGAAGAAAATCAAATATTTTTGTGCTCCAGTCAATACTTTTTTGTGCTAATGTGCAACAACACGTCATCCAGCAAAAGTGCAAGCAGAAACCATTAATCCAAATCCAAACCATGAATTAGATCATTCCCCAAAATCACTAAAATTATGGCCCTCAATTAAGTAGCCAGTCAAAATCATAAACATTTGCCTAGGTTACCTCTTAACTCCCTTCCAGCTCCGACCGAAAGTACGTTCTGCGCGGGATCTGGATTGCGGTAAGTGCGATAAGGCTTTTACGGCCCTTTTATGTTTGTTTTGGTTTGGTCATTCTCTTTGCATCGGCCGATCGAGCACCCGACTCATGTTAAGCAAGCGCATTGCCTTAATTTAGAACAACCGCTTATCGACAAGTAATGTTTGGCCAGTGAACAAAACAAAAGCTAGGAAATGCGTTTGCTTGCTGACAAAGTTACTTTTTGAAAGTTACAGAGAATTTCCCAAAAAAATTATTCAATGTCCTCATTTGCAAAATTTTTGATTACATGCCCAGTTAATTTTTGATAACCAACTTACTTCTATATTAAAACCTATGTACTTTTTATATTACTCTTATTTAACTATATCTACTGTTCGGGCCAGAACCACAGCGCTTTGCCGCCCATGTAAAGTTTCTATAACTTTGCCAACCTATAATTAATGTCAATCAAATCAATGGCCATCCGCCACCAAATTATGTTTGTTTGCTTTGAAACTCGCTCTTGTTATATTCCTTTCCTCGCCTGTTCTATATTTAGAAATTGCAGCTGCGCAGTCGCTCTCTCAAGCTCACTCGCAGCAGCGCAGTAGCAAGCGACGCTTTGGTCGCATTAGAAGATTTGTAAAGTGCAGGCGAGCGACACTTGCATACGAGAACTCAATTAAACAAGACTTGTTAAATTATTTGCGCGCCGTGTTAATTTCATTTGGTTGGTTTTAACTTGGCCAATTGGGGAGGCAAACCAGTCTCTCCACATAATTTTGGTGACCCCGATGTGATCGGTGCAACTATATATAGACATATATAGTCTTCGTTATATCGTTTTGCAAACTTGTTCGCTATATTTCGCATCGTTGTGTAGAAATTATCGCTATCATTCGCGCATCTCAAAATCATTTGTGCAGACAATATCGCTATTATTTCCCATACGTTGAGAAAATATTTTCGTTGGTTTATGCATACACGCATGCATAACAGTTCTTCGTCGGTTCAACTGTTCTGCGTTTTATACAGTTTTGCCGTCCAGTGCAGTGAACAAAACACAAACATAGTCGCATATCCCCACACACATATGAAACAAAATTGCGTCTACCCATAAGCATAGAAACGTTTTGTGCCTCGCTATCATTGCTTTCATACATTCATACATACAGTGAACAGTTAGAACACTTGATTTTTAGGGCGTCTCTCATTCTCGCATACAGGGTGCATTTTCTTGAGTCGAAACGGGGAAAGTGCACTTAACTTTAAAAATGACAAATGAAATTGGTGAAGCTGCCAAGACTGGCCAGTCGTGCGTGCCTAGTGACATTGACTTTTATAAGGCTAGAGCTGGAACGGTCGTGCGCCAGCTTAGTGCCTTTCTCGCGTTCGTAAAATCTGCAGAAATTTCTAATCTCGCTGAAGCTGAGCTGCAAGTACATTTGAAATGGATCGAACGCCTGTATGCCGAATTTAATGCCGCTCAATCCAGCCTGGAGAGGCTTGATTTATCGCAGTTCACTTCAGGGACAAGGGATAATTTTGGCCAAATGTATATGCAGGTCAAGCCACACCTTTCTCGGAAGCTGTTCGCTGCGCGCAGATCAATAAATTCGCCATTTACTCATTCTACAACATTTCGCAATGTTGCTGATGAAATTGGTTCATCATTTGGATGCTCTATGAACAGACCTCGGCTTCCAGATCTTCATCTTCCTCTTCAGCTGAATTCACGACCTTCGCACACCCAAATTTCTGGGATTGGATCATCTTCGCTTGAGTCTAACAAGGCTGTGGATATTATAGCGCAATCTCAAGACGCAAGCTATCGTGCTTCGTCTTCGGCAGTTGCCACCCAACCCATTATAGATTCGCAGCCACAATATGGCTTGGACGCCATGGAATGGAATAGCCCAACCAATTTACCGCTTGCTGATCCGCAGTTGGGTCGAGCCCTGTCGGATAGACTTGAGCATTCGGCTCTCGGAGCATGTCATAAATCACCCGATTCTCGCCCTCTTTATTCCCTTACAGAAAACCCCGATGGCCGGGATGTGTTGCTTCCTAATCAGTTCCTCAGTGGGTCAACGACTTCTGCATTTTGCAAGCCGGAGCTGAAGCATGATCTACCTTCTGCGCCGTTGGCTGTGCTTCTGCAAAATGAAGCAAACATTCTGGTGGACATGGAGTGTGGCGTATATTTCGCTCCAATTGGGACGCGTTGCAAGCGTCATTCCTAATAAGGATGGATCTATCTATTCAAGTTGGACTCATTCGCACCGCCAAGGGTCAATTCAAACGCTCAGCATCGCCGCTGTCAGTTCTGCCCCTTTTGGATTTCTCTGTTGAAAGCCTACGCCTTCCAACGGGGGGTGTATGTTCGGGTCAGAACCACAGCGCTTTGCCGCCCATGTAAAGTTTCTATAACTTTGCCAACCTATAATTAATGTCAATCAAATCAATGGCCATCCGCCACCAAATTATGTTTGTTTGCTTTGAAACTCGCTCTTGTTATATTCCTTTCCTCGCCTGTTCTATATTTAGAAATTGCAGCTGCGCAGTCGCTCTCTCAAGCTCACTCGCAGCAGCGCAGTAGCAAGCGACGCTTTGGTCGCATTAGAACATTTGTAAAGTGCAAGCGAGCGACATTTGCATACGAGAACTCCATTAAACAAGACTTGTTAAATTATTTGCGCGCCGTGTTAATTTCATTTGGTTGGTTTTAACTTGGCCAATTGGGGAGGCAAACCAGTCTCTCCACATCTACTTTATGTTACATTCATGCTATCTCTACATTTTTCGTATTATATTTACCTATTATATCAAAATTAATTATAAGGTTAACTTTTCAGCTTCTATTCTTTTTGTTAACAACATGAATTATTTCTTGAGGAGATTATATCGTAGATAACCTTTATATAAATAAATATAATCGAAATTAGAAACTTTGTAGCTATGTTAGGAGCTAAAGTAAATATTTTAAATTAATATTGCAAATAAATAATGAATTGCTAACGAAGCTTTGGAGTCGGGAACCATGCCGCGTTTAAGGGAAAGAATGGAAGTTTGATATCGTCTGTCAATAGGGATCACCGGTCATAGCTTGACCTTGGCAAATAGGTGATCATGGTAGGGTGGGCATTGGCTGTGACAACAACAACTGCACAGCACACATGGCAGCAACTCTGGCTGATGGCAGTTTAAAGCATCGGATTCGTATTAAATGTTTCTAGGTAGTATTCCGTCTTTTTTACTCTTCTTTACTAATTCCTCCCAAATGATCGATCGATTCCAATGAGATAACGCACGCGAATTCTTGATAAAATTAAGCATATGTAGGCGAGCAAGTGGCTACCTGGACCAATTGAGGAAGCCATCCCACTACCGATTAAAATAGCCGGAACAAGCGCGTGCCCCTTCAAGGCTGCCACACTCCCATGCGCTCGAGTGCCTGCAACATTTTGTTGCACGTTGCATGCTACAAGACGGACGGACAGACGGACATTGCTACATCGACTCGAATGTTGATGCTGATCAAGAATATATATACTTTATAGGGTCGGAAATGGAACCTCTGGTACAAAGTATAAAAATGTATTCCCATTTGGGATCGAGCAAGTTTCAAGTCAGCCAGAAAGTATGCTTTTCTTTCTTAAGACATCGGAATTTTGACCATGTAACTAAACTGTGAGAGCTAAGCTATTTTCATTTCAGGATAAAATACATACTCGGGCGTGTTCTACATACCTCTAGCCACCCAAAAGCAATTGTCGGTGTTTCTGAAACCTCTTTTGTTGGTTTTCAAATGTTGCAAATTTGGTGGCGACATTTGGTCCATTTTTTGTTAATAAAGAATTTTGAGTCAAATTAAAGTATTCAGATCAATACTTTGATGCTTAACTAATCGAATTGCATTAATATTATTAAATATTTTGTGAATCTATACATCTATATAAAAGTGAAAGTATGTTTGTATGTTTGTATATTTGTATGTTTGTATGTTTGTCCCTTATGGGCGTCTAAACCGCTGAAGCGATCTTCACGAATTTTTCACAGTAAGTTCATGTCGATCAGGAAAGTGTCATAGGCTACGACTCATGTCTGTGAAATGGTCCAAAAACCGCGAAATTTGCAAAATTATACCGTTCATCCGATTGCAACGAAAATGTGGGAATGGTTGAACGCTTGCCCGGGAAGAATTCTAAGTTGAAAAAATTTGCGGAAAACGGTCCAAAAACCGCGAAAATTGCTAAATTTACGTTTTCGCAAAAACTTTGGGAAATTGATCGACGCTTGCCCAGGAAGGTTTCCAAGTAGAAGAAATTTGCAAAATGTTCGTTTGTAATAAAACTTTGGAGGATTCTTTCAAGAAATGGGCGGGAAATAGTCAAAAAACCGCTAT
This sequence comes from Lordiphosa collinella, assembly GCA_018904265.1. NCBI lineage: Eukaryota > Metazoa > Arthropoda > Insecta > Diptera > Drosophilidae > Lordiphosa > Lordiphosa collinella. Next base: position 552,359 of record JAEIFV010000050.1, on the reverse strand, counting down.
AATTCAAAAACTATACCGTTCATCCGATTGCGATGAAATTTTGGTCAATGGCTAAACGCTTGGCCGCGAAGGTTTCTTAGGTCCAAAAATCGCGAAATTCGCAAAATTGTACCGTTATATCCGATTACAGTCAAACTTTGGGGAATGAATTGAAAGCTTGCTCGGGAGGGTTTCTAAGTTGAAGAAATTTGCAGAAAATTGTCAAAAAACCGCGAAAATTAAAAAATTTCCGGTTTCGGTATATCTTTGGATAGTGGTTCGACGCTTGCCCGGAAAGGTTTCCAAGTAGAAGATATGGACGGAAAATGGTCCAAGAATCGCGAAATTTGCAAAATGTTCGATTTTGATGAAGCTTTGAGGAATGGTAGTACGCTTGCCCGCGAAGGTATCTAAATTGATGAAATGGGCCGGAAATGGTCTGATTGCCATAAAACTTTGGGCAACGCTTTCCCGCGAAGGCTTCTAAGGTCCAAAAATCGCGAAATTTGCAAAATAACCTTTTGAGTACTTATGAAAGCGCTAAGTGCTTATATTACAATGCCGGCGTTGGTAAATGGAAGCTTTAGATTACACGGCCCAAAATATTGCGAAATTTGAGACTGGATTATTGTGAAGATTTGATTAACCAAACGGTAAAAAAAATCACGAAATTTGCAAAATATTTTTGATTTTAGATTATCATGAAAACGTTTATATAGAGAAAAAGATCGAACGGTCCAAAATGTTTATACCGACATGCAGTCTGCACTAGATTGAATATAATCGCTCTCTTAAGAAGCATTAGAACCCGGGCGACGCCGGGTATTCAGCTAGTAGTTCAGGTAGTAATAAAAATTTGTTTTAAAATATAGTCAACCAAAAAAACGCAAAAGCCAAAGCCATTTAAGTTGTATTTATTTTCTTTTCAAAGCTAACATTTTATTGGTTTAAATAATGAATAAATAAGACAGATTTATGTGGATAAATTAGCAGTTTAGTTAAATATGATTTAAAAGGGTAATTTAATGAAGAATTGAAAAACCTATTGAAAAAACCTATCGATAAGCGTGCATTTGAGTGATTGTTAAACTAAGAAGAAGAAGATAGTGATCAGCTGTGAAAAATGTAAGTACGCTTTTTAAATTTGTTTTGACAATTTATTATTTATTAAAAATTATTTATAGGGGAAAGCAAAGAACTCCAGAGCAAGAGGCCATGACGCTGGCCTTTATGGAAAAGCACCCGGATATCGCGAAGGGTTTCACCAAAGTCGATAGAGTGGCTGTGGCGAAGGCTTTGGAAGATCTACATGTTGACCTAAACAGCATTGGACCGCCGGAAAAAAACTCTTGACGAGTGGCGCCGAGTAAGTACATTGGAGGTAAATTTATTTATAGAAATTCATGCAATAATAATCTTCACAGATTTGGAAAGACTGGAAGATGACCATTCGTGCTAAAATCGCAAAAAATAAAAAGGAGACCAGGGCCACAGGCGGTGGGCCATGCCAAATCGAAGACCTGACTGCAACTGAGGAAGCTGTGGCTGTGGTTACCGGTCTTTATGCGATGGTAGACGGCGTTCCAGGAGCCCGCGCTTTCGGCTTGAAACTACCATCTTGCTCCAAGTCTTCCATAGAAAACCAAGATCCGGTTTCTGGAGGGTTTGGTAAGTCCATTAAAATAAAAAAAAAACCAATTTAAAAAAAAAATTTTTTTAGATACCGAGTCCCGTTGCACACCACCGAAAAGGCGTAAGTTGACCAGCATTAGTGTGAGCTCGATCTTTCCAGATGCCGATGCAAGCAGTTCTGCTCCAAATGTGGCCAGTGGGAATAATACCACTTTGACTGCTCTCATAGCAGAACAAAACTCCTTGTTTAAAGACATGGTAAACGAGCTTCGCGATATAAATAGCCAAACAAAGTGTTAGCAATGGGAGCCCAGCTTAGCGGACTGATGGAGCAACAACTGGAAGAGCGGCGAAAATTAAATTCCATAATAAAACGCTTTGTTTCAAAAATGGAATAAAAATAAAATTATACTAAAATGATAAAAAAAACAACTTTTATTTGTTATTAAAAGTATTGATTTATAGGGGAAAGCAAAGAACTCCAGAGCAAGAGGCCATGATGCTGGCCTTTATGGAAAAGCACCCGGATAACTCGAAAGGTTTCACCAAAGTCGATAGTGTGGCTGTGGCGAAGGCTTGGGAAAATCACGAATTCTAGATTTGCTTTCGCATACTATTTCAGCATTGTAGTCAAAATTGATAGTCAAAATTTTGAATATTGCGCTAACGGCAAATTTTGTGCAAGGCACAGCACACATTCACAATTTTTGCAACTTTTGTTGAGTGATATAAGACACACCTGGTTTGACCGAAATCTACTTTTAACAACGCCAATTGTACGTCAACAATATTACGGGCAGATGAATGTCGGAGATTAAAAGTGTGCTGTGCTGATTCTGCACTTGGGCTTCTGAACGAAGTCATAAGAAAAGGCTCCAGTGGTTAGAAAGAGTCTCCAAGGAGCCACGAACTTCGAAAACCATCTTCCCGATTGCTTTTTAGAAAGTCTCTGGCCTCGCTTAAAGGGGTATTCTAGTCTAGAATTTTGAAAGAATCTATTTTTTTATTTAAGTTATCCACATATATTAAAGTACACACACGGAAAATTTCAAGTCAATCCGGCAATTATTTTCGAAGATACGAGGGCCGACCTAGAAATAGCCGACCTAACTAATAAAACACAAGAATGTATCATTTTTTTTTTATTTTTCAACATAGGATCCTTTTAGGTCGATACACTTTTCCCAGCGATGTTCAATAGCTTCGATACTTTTTTGATAATAAGAACTGTGAAGCTCCTCAAAATAGGCATTAACCTCGAACTCCACCTCTTCATTGTTGCCAAATCTTTTTCCTCCGAGCCATTTTTTCAAGTTTGGAAATAAGAAATAATCAGAGGGAGCTAAGTCTGGCGAATAAGGGGCGTGAGGTAGCAATTCAAATTTTAATTCATTAATTTTAGCTATTGCAACGGCAGAGGTGTGAACCGGCGTTTTTGTTCTGAAGTCAGCAAACGCGGCACCCATCTTGCGCATAACTTTTTCATGTCCAATTTTTCATTCAATATGCGATGTACAGCACTTTTTGAAATGCCTACACATTCAGCTAACTCACGAACTTTCAATAGCTGGTCACTCAATACACTTTTTTTAATTTTAGCCACCATTTCGGGTGACACAGAAACCTCTTCCAACTACATTCCAACCGAAAACCAATTCTTAGGTGCCACAGAAACCTCTCTTTTTTTTGTTAGGAGACATTGGCAAACCAATACACAAACGAGCCAAAACACAAGCCAACCAAAATCGACTTCTCGATCCTTCGCGATTTAGCAGTTAGACAATAATCTTATAACTACACACACCTTTTAACTCGTCTTTCGAAAAAAGAAAATGAATCATAAATTAGGAATAAATGTTAATGGCGTTTAGTTTGTTATGGGGGAGAGAGTTCCAGTCCGAACGACTTGGTATTATGACCTCATACATAGTATCAACGCAAAAAGTGGGTATGCAATGATCAATATAAGTTGGTTTCGCTACTCGACTACTTAATATAGCCGAGTGCACATGGGAACTTTATGAAGAGTCCTTAGAACAGAGGGATTACCCAAGACTGGCCACCAGACTAAAACTCCGCTGGATCGCTTGCACGAGTATAGTGCATTGGTCGCTTTCTTGACCCTTTCCAGAATGTTTTCATTAAAATTTAGTTTTTCGTCAAGCACTACACCAAGATATTTAGCAGTGTCGAGGGGGAATCAAGTTTGGAACATTAAATTTCCTGGTGAAAAGCACAAGTTAGGTTTTTGTTGGGTTGACCCCAAGGCCACACCCAGCTGTCCACTTTAAGAGTGTCACCAACGCATCCTGCATTAAGTTGCTTAATATTAAGTTTGGGAAATTTGACCCAGCTTAATATTGCGCTAGGAAGGGCGTTATTAAATGCTCCTTCGATGTCAAGAAATGCCGCCGTACTCTTTAATCTCTAGTGATTGCTCTACCTTTGAGACCAGGGAATGAAGTGCTGGAGATAGAAAGGAAGGATTTATACATAGTTTCTATTAAATATACATCTAATAATCTTTCCAACTTTTTGAGGAGGAAAGATGATAACCTTCGGTAAGTCGCCTAACCTTTTGGTGCCAAACAACCTTTCGACTTCCTCACTCGTGCGCCTTTCATGCTCATTCTTTTTTCTTCTGATACGGCGTTTCATAATGAATTTATTGAATTTGGATTATTTTCATCTCAGTGCTAGAAGTAATTTAATCAGGGACCGTAATCATTATAAGTTATATAATAAAAATTACATAGTAATGATTATATTTTAATTTTTAAAAATTTTGTTTAGTGATAATAATTATTTTTAAGTAATCTTATAAAACTTAGACCGTAATCATTATATTTGATAAAAAAAAAAAAAACTCAAAAATAATGATTATTAATGATTTTTACTTTTTTCTTCACTGATAATAATTATTTTTGAGTAATTTTTTAAAACTTAGACCAAAATCATTATTTTTTGATAAAAAAAAATAAAACTCATGAATAATGATTATGTGTGAGTTTTACTTTTTTCTTCACTGATAACAATTATTTTTGAGTAATTTTTTAAAACTTAGACCATAATCATTATTTTTGATCAAAAAAAAATAAAACTCAAAAATAATGATTATGAATGAGTTTTATTTTTTCGCTCAAAATAAAACTCAACAGTAATTTACGGACTCTGGGTAAAATATTTTGACAATATTATTTTTTATTCTTATAACTGGAACCTAAAGCTACCTCCCAGCATTATTTTTTTTTCTAAAATTTGTTTTTAAAAAATTTAATAATTAATTTATCATATATTTAATTATTATTTAATTTTACGAAGAGTAATTTCGCCAATGACTCGTCACCGAGGTTGCACCTTTGATCCGTGAGCATCATTTTGAGGGCCGAAAACGATCTTTCAACACTCACTTGTGTTGCAGGAACCGAATGTACCACTTTGGCCAGCTGGTATAAAGTTGGGTATAAAAATCGCTTTTCCTCCCAATACTCCATAATATTGGAGGTCAAGCAAATTGGCTTTGGGCTATAGCCGTCAATTTCTGCATATTCCTTCTTTATTTCATCAGTTGGCCCGCCATCTTCAGTTTCATCATCTGAAGCAACCTCAATAGTCTGCAAGTACTCATTTAACAGCGAGGAGGTGTTTGAGTTTTGCGAAAGCAATGCATTCTCTGCCTCGAAGGAAGTTCTTTCAACTGAAAAAGTTGTAAAAAAGCTTCTTAAGTTGGGCTCTGGCAAGCATTAGGTTGATTGGGTTCTGCAGCAACACTCGTCTCTCTGTGGTATTTGCTGCTGCAACGGTGAGCTTCAGCTCCATCCATAATATATAAAAGTCACCCATGAACAACTGAGTGCTTTGCAGCTTTTCTGTGGCGAGGTACGCCGGTTCCAGGGTTTTAACGAGCCTTTTTAAATCACCCCACTCAGGTAAAGTAAATTTCATTGAACTTTTAAGGCGCCGTTCGCAAAATTTTAGAAAAAAAAAAATAATGCTGGGAGGTAGCTTTAGGTTCCAGTTATAAGAATAAAAAATAATATTGTCAAAATATTTTACCCAGAGTCCGTAAATTACTGTTGAGTTTTATTTTGAGCGAAAAAAATAAAACTCATTCATAATCATTATTTTTGAGTTTTATTTTTTTTTGATCAAAAATAATGATTATGGTCTAAGTTTTAAAAAATTACTCAAAAATAATTGTTATCAGTGAAGAAAAAAGTAAAACTCACACATAATCATTATTCATGAGTTTTATTTTTTTTTATCAAAAATATTGATTTTGGTCTAAGTTTAAAAAAATTACTCAAAAATAACACTGTGTGACAAAAAAATCAAACAAACTTCTGGGATGGGACTAGGTTGTAGATAGGTTCGTAGATTTTTGTGGCATACTAGAATTTTTAGTGCACATCGAAATTTTGAAACGGTAAAAAGTCTTTCGCAAAGATCAAAGCCTAAGTATCAGTTTTCTACCGGTTTTGGAAAGAGAAATAGGTCTAAAGATCCCTGCGGTTTATTTTTATGGGTATTTGCTACGTAAACCATTTTTGTTTGTTTTTTCCCATTTTTGTCTTTGGTGACGTTTTTGAACACTGTTTGGTCCCCCAAATTTTTTATTGTTAAGACTACACTCTTACGAGACGCTATTTCTACGGTCATGCAAGTTATTAGTTTTTCGGATACGAAATCGCAATATGGTGGGTGCGCCATATGACGGACGAAATTTAGGTAAAATGATATTTTTTTAGAATAAGTATTGTATAGAGATATATAGTATACCGTTGTGTTTGCGTGTGGGTCGTGTGTCGGTCATCATATAGATCTCAGTGGTAGGGGGTTTGACTGTTGGACTGCTTCTTACGCGATCGCTTACTTTCATTGCCACGCCCCTCCGCCCCCGAAATTTAGAAAAACGTTATCCGGGTTTTATGTGAAGGTTCGTACTTTTTGGACATATTGGCGGGTTCTTATCGTCCCAGTTGGTAGCGTGCGTAAAGTATGAAAGAACCGTTTGCTAAGCTTAATCGGTACTTTTGTGGGTAAGGTTATTATGGTGGGCTTCCCAACTTTACTTGTTTTATTAGGCTTTTGGTTTTTTCCTAAAAGTTAAATAACAACAAAATTACTCGATTTTAATAAACTAAGTTGCAGAAGACGCAAAAAAATGTTTTGAAACTGCATACCAAAATTAAATAGTTTTATATAAACTATTCTTTTTATTTAAGTACGGTGAAGTCGCAAAAACTGAAAAATTCGATTTGTTTTCATGTGCTCCCCCAATTTTTATCCGAGATTGCAATGTAATACACCGTTGGGGTGTTACATTCTCAAAGACGCATTGCAACTATTTAGGATGCCTAGTTAAGAATAGTTTTAACTATATCAACCTGGACGGACTTTTAACCGTTATTCAAATTTTGATGTGCAGAAAAATTTGTGGTTGCAATGTTACATTAACTATATCTACAACCTACACTATGTGCAGAAAAAAGTAAATTATCATTAAAAATAAATAATCATTATTTTTGAGTTTTATTTTTTTTTTATCAAATATAATGATTACGGTCTAAGTTTTATAAAATAACTCAAAAATAATTGTTATCAGTGAAGAAAAACGTAAAAATCATAAATTTAAAAATCATGACGGAAATGCAGAGAATAAGAAAAAATAAAGATTATGGTGTGAACCATTTTTTTCTAGGTCCATTAGAAGTGTGTGATTTTTTTAGTTAAAAAAATAAAAATAATCATTATTTACGGTCCCTGAATTTAATACTTATTTTTATAACACTAATCATAACGATTCAGAGATTCTATGATCATGACTTAAGGCCTGTATCCAGCACTGCGGAAAATTCATGCTAGGAATTTGCCATTTATTTTGGGTATGTGGAACCCAACTAAAATAGTTTGGCCTAATCATCCTAAAATGTACAAGGTACACTGATTTCGTTAAGTTTGAACTTAAAAAAATTTAAACAAAATAACGTTAATCCATCTTCAGTCTTCTGGCACGTATCCGCCGAGTGCTCCTTTTCGGACCACTACAGAATACTATTTGATGTAAACTGGTGCAGAAAGAAACCCACTCCCTTCATGAACCCTAAAAGAACAAACTGGGAAAAATTCTCAAGAAGAGTCAGTCAAACACTCCCCGACCTTCCGGACGGAGAGTTGTTGCAGCCTGGCACACTTGAAGAATGCACCCAGCCTATAACAGACGTGCTTAGAAGAGCGTTTCTTAAATTCTGCCCGGTTAGTCGACCCCCAAAGCCCAACCACAAAGAGTGGTGGACAACGGAGCTCGACCAGACTAGGAAGGAAACGAGGAAGCTCTACAATAAAGCAAAATCGACTAACAAACAAGAAGACTGGCACGCCTACCGACTGTGTTTTTCGAAATTCAAAGCGGCGTGCCGGAAGGCAAGAAGAGACTCTTGGGCAAAATTTTGCGAGGATGTTGCTTGCACGAGTGAAGCGTCCAGACTTAGACTTGTGCTGGCCAAAGATCCATCCAAACCAGAGTTACTTTGTAACCCGGACGGAACATCCGCAAGAAACAGTCAAGAGTCTCTGGAACTGCTCGTGATTACACATATCCCAGGCTGCCTAGATGCTGAACCAGAGGTCGGGTCAACTGATCTACAAGTCAGCGAGGCACCTGGGGAAAGAGACACGATGATGATTGACGAAATCATCACTGACGAAAAGATAATCTGGGCTATCAAGTCATTCCAACCCTGGAAATGACCAGGTCCGGATGACATCCGACCAGTCATGTTGCAAGTATCGATCTTGAATCTACTGCCGTGGCTGACCATGATTTTCAAGGGATGTCTCCTCACGGGTTACATCCCAGAAAGTTGGAGGGAGGTAAGAGTGGTCTTCATCCCCAAAGCAGGGAATTAGTATTTCATCGTTTCTTTTGAAAAGACTTCTGGATCTACACTTGAGAAGCAAGCTCACACCAAGAACGTTTAGCGGTGCGCAGCACGCCTACCTTAAGGGTAGACCTGTTGACACCGCACTACATGAAGTGCTAGGGAGCATTGAGGCATCGCTGAATCAGAAGGAGTTTGCGTTGGCGGCCTTCCTCAAAATCGAGGGAGCCTTCAACAATGTCAGGACCGACTCGATTACGACAGCTCTTGCTAAAATTGTCTCACACCCGATGATTACTGACTGGCTAAGGAACATGCTTAGCAGCCGAGTGATCAACTCCAGTCTCTGTGCAGGCAACATAAGAAGAAGAACAACGAGAGGCCCTCCGCAGGCGGGAGTCATTTCCCCGCTTCTTTGGAACCTGGTTCTCAACGAACTTCTTCTTACCTTGTAGTTTTACGGACGTAGGGTGGCATCATACGCAGATGACCTGGTTCTAATGGTAACGGATAAATTATTCCCCAAAATCAGTGAGCTATTGGAATCTGCTCTTACTAGCATCCTAAGATGGGCACAGCAGTACGGTCTAGGGGTTAACCCACAGAAGTCCCATCTGGTGCTCTTCACAAGGAGATACAAGATCCCTGAGCTCACACTCCCATCCATTGGGGGAACGCAGCTCAAACGGGTCAACGAAGCGAAATAGGCCAAAACCAAATCTCACCTAAACAACCATCATAAGGTACAAAGAGCAGCTTGCTTGGGTATTACAGGATCCCTGCGTTCTTCCCCCAGGGAATTACAGGATCCCTGCGTTCTGCCCCCCGGGCGGCCCTGAATGGAATTCTGAGCCTGGAACCAGTAGACACTTTCATGAAGTATGAAGCAGCGAGAAGCGTAGTAAGACTCCTGGAACTGAAACTTCTTAAAGCATCTACTTCAGGCCACAGGAGCATCCTAATGCATGGAAATGGCATCAGCAGCATCAGCATCAGAAATGGAACGACAACTTTGGAGCTTGGTTCCAGGAGAGAGAGGAATGGAAGCAAGACACTACCGTCAGGGAGAACGAGCTTTCCATCTATACAGACGGTTCGAAAACGGAAGAAGGCACATTAGCAGGCATCTTCTCCGAAGAACTTACGACACAGCTCCCATACCGTCTACCGAACTGGTGAAGCGTTTACAAGCAGAGATTTATGCCGTCCGGCAGGCGGCCAAATTGATATACACCTTGGAGGAAACTCCAAGGAACATTTTAATCTTGGTCGACAGCAAGGCAGCCATTAAGGCTCTGTCATCAAACGCTACAAAGAGCAACCTAGTCCGCAGTACGGCGTCAGCACTGAACCAAATCCAACAGCACTCCATCACCCTCGTCTGGGTACCTGGTCACGCAGGCATACGCAGGCAACGAGGGAGCGGACGATTTTTTTTTAATTTTAAATTATTTATTTGTTTAGATACCTTAAGGCTAAATTTTACAATCTACTGTTACTATTTGAAGTATCTTAGTAGTATATAATAGAATAATTAATTGATTTTGTTGCATGTTTGGGGTTTGTTTTTGTGTGTCCCAACTTCTGATTTTAACTCTAAGATTAAATTTTGGGTTGGTAAAGGGGTGAGGGCGTATATGGTTTTCTTTGTATAAACTTTACACCCGGTCACCCCTCTGCCGTTGGCGAAGGCTTTGTAGTAATTAGCCATGCAAAAGCTTTTCTAACTGTCGTTCGGATTCGGCGTTAAACTGTGGATCCCTTTCTCTTGTGGGAAAAATAAGAAGCGCACAAGCCAAGAGATTAGGAGAAGCTCGGCTTCGGCCCCTTCGGGCTGTTTCAACCTATTTTACATTTACATGATGTGTCAGTGGTTTATTATTGATTGAGCGGCAGGGAGTGCTGATTCTGACGTACATACATCTGTGCAGCCATCACAGAAAGAGGCCCATGTGCCTAGTTACATTTACAGCTGAGGAAGGATATACTATTTCCGATATAGATAGACTAACGGACGATGGAAGAGTCGACATCAGCCACATTGGCCTCACAATGTTCGTTCACTATCATTGGGCCGATGGCTGAGCAAGACACTGAAGACTTTACGGTTGATAGGCAATTAAATAAATTCTGTTATATTTGAGTACTAGATAAGAAGAGAGCTCAGCAGCCGGGTCAGTACCTTGGCAAAATAAATCTGCTGCTTCTGTAGCACTAAGGTAGAATGAAATTATTACAAAACAGAAGCCGCTATTATTAATTTAATTAAATTAAATCTTGTATTCTTTTTTTATAAACATTATCTGACGTTTGCTTTGTTCTGCAACCACATTTCACTCCATCTATGCGCTCATCACATCCAAAGTAATTGTAAGCATCATATTCCAGAGCTGTCTATCAGCTAATTATCAATCCACGCATGCTTTCTAAACGACGCTATCGATACGCCGCTATCTATACAAAGTGTGTATCATGTTGCTGGAAACAGAACAAACGAAAACGTAAACAAATAATTTCTGGCACAATTTCTTTCAATATAGTGGGCCAGTTTATTTTTTTTGATTTCGCGGCCGTGTTTCCAGACCAGGCTTTAGATAAAAAAAAAGACAAGAAAAATAAAACGGAAAAAACATAATTATATTTAATTTATAATTGTTGTATTTGGCGTATAAGTTTTTCCCTAAGTGTCTGTGCGGTCCTAATTGTCTTAAGATTGTGTGGCAGATGATTTTAATGTGGAAAGTTTATTTTTTGAAGAAAATATGTTTTTGGTTCTCAGTGATGAAGCAAACCTTAACTTGGTTTATAGATAGGAGGGATGTTCAGTATTAATTTTTTGGAGAAACCTGTAAACTTATCCAGGAGTCAAGGTTGATGTCATATATTTGTTGAGCAAACGATGAAATGTGATCCGTCCGTTTCTTATTAAATATATTTCTGGCTATATAATTAATTGCTACATTAATCTGTGTCTGTAGTTTGAGATGCAATTGCCAAAAACCTCTATGCCATAAAAAAACTTTGGTAAATGGTTAGCCTTAGCCAGTATTTTTCTTGTGTGTGTGGGTATAAAATGTTTTGTTAGATTTAGTTGTCTTAAAAGACCATAGGTTTTTATACCGTGTTCCCATTGAAAGTGGGAAAAGGGGGATCATGAAGTTGTGCAAAAGTATGTAACAGGTAGAAGGAAGCATTTGCGAGCCTATAAAGTATATATATTCTTGATCAGCATCAACAGCCGAGTCGATTTAGCTATGTCCGTCTGTCCGTCTGTCTGTATGAACGCGTCGATTTCAGAGACTATAAGAGATAAAATTTTTGAATGTAGGTAGGTGTATACCCAATTCAAATCGAGTTTGTTTCAGATTTGGAAAACTCCTCCCCCTCCCCCCATTAAGCGCAAAAAACTGTCAGAGCCACAAATTTTAAGATAGACCTTCCAAACTTTATATATATCAAGTAAGGCCCAATATCTATCTATTCTGAAAAGATCAATAAGATCGGACAAAAAACACCGAAGTTATATACGAATCAATTTTGCTTGTGGGAGAGAGGGGGGTCTTGCATTATCAGTTACCTCGCTAGCGCGTGAGTGTGTGCGAATGTTAGAGTGTGTGTGTGTAAGTGTGAGTGTGTGTATATGTGTATGATAACATAAGAAGTCAAGGGAACAGGGTATTTTGTAGTCGGGGCACTCGACTACAGCTCCCTTACTTGTTCCAATTGCTTTGTTTATAACTATAGTCATCCCAAGTTAAAGGAGCGGGGCTGGTAAGGGCTTCAGCGTAAAAAAACCATTTATGTGAATTTTTTTGAGAAGTTTGTATTGGGCAAATTTATTCAAACCTTAATACATTATTAAGAATACTTTTGAAAATATTCTAAAAATTTTTCATGGAAATATTGCGAGTCCAGCCGGTGACAGAGCTTTTTGAAAAAGTTTGTGAATAAACGCAATTTGCGGTGTTCACTATATCTCGATCGAAAATTATCCGAAAATCAAAAACCATTAAAATTAAGTTAAAGTATCATCAAATCCTCCCCCCAATGATCTTTGATAATTATGTTTTTTTTTTAATTTTTGGTGGCCATCTAATGTGAAAATTGCAATTCAAGTTAAAAATTTTTTTTACTATACGTTGCGGGGAGGTATTTTATATGTAGAAAATATGTTCAAAGTTTCAAGTAAATCGGACAAGTAGTTTTTAAATGGGAGCTAACACGGACTTTGAAAACGTTGTTTTCAGAAAAACGCGTTTAAACAACGTATTCGCCTCATGCGTATAGAGCGCAAGCACCCCTGAAATGGACAATAACTTCAAGAGATTTGCTCAGATCGACTAGAAATTTTGGGAAGATATTCGTGAAATATTTAACACTAAGAGCAAAACAAAAATCAATTTTTTGAAAGTGCCAAGCCAAGTTTGGCATCTATCGTTCAGGTATGAGGTCATTAATTTTATAGCAAAATTTGAAAAATTTTATTATCGGGGGTGACAGAAATCTCTAGAGATTTTGCCGTTGCACAGTGGGGCGAAAAAGCCAAAAGTAAGAGTAATAAGAGTAATAAAGTATAAAAAAAAAACTTTAAAATCCACAAATATTTAGTGAAATATTTATTTTTTAGAATTAAAAAATTATATCTTTTTTAACTGTTTAGGCAAAAATAATTTTTTTTTCGAAACATAGGTAGTTAAGAACTAGACAACACGATTCTTTCTTAAAATTCTTAACTAAAACTACTTTTTTCACAATCGGAGGGTATATCCAATAGTTTCCGTAGGAATAATTGGTCAAATTTTTAAAACTTTAGATTTCAGAGATATTTTTAATTAAAAATAAACCACACAATCAATTTTTTTATTTGTTTTTTCAATATTATTCTTTATTCCATCCTCATTGCTACTTTTAATTATTAGATTAGAGAATTCCTCTTTAACTTCAGGTACATTTTGCAATAAATCTACAGCTGATTTTGGAATTTGATTTATTTATTTTCCTGACTCTTGATACTAGGGGATCCGAGGTAATGAACATTCTATTTAGAACATCAAGGTTGCAGTTTTTCCGACTGCATTTATTCGAAAAATGTTGTCGGTAAAACTTGAAATCTTTGTTTTTGTTAATTGACCAATTGGGAGCGATGCATAATTAACTATTTTCTGCCCATGAATAAAAAATGTATTTAAAGTTGGCGACATATTATACTAAGGCTACAAATTTACGAAATTCCAAGCAGTCTCCAAGGCTTAATTTTTGAATTAGTCTTCATTAATATCATGTTTACATGAAACATCTATTAATATAATGTGCATTTTTTCAAGCAAATCGATGCCTATCTTTTTCAGTTTTGAAAAAATCGCCTAGCAGTGTTACCATCATTACTACTTCCAAATCTAGGTTTCGGGGGATCAATAAGTAAGCGTAGTTTTTCCTTGAATTCGGTTTGAATTCGATTTTTGGTTTTGGCAACAATTTCTTTGGCCTCCACCGATCTAGCTTGCCACTTTCTTATAGGCAATGCAAATGCAGAAGGCATTCAAAAAACCGAATCCATCCATGTAAAGTTGAAAGCCCGAATCTCAAATGTTCAGTTTTCACTTCTTTTAATAACACTTCGTAATTGTTATTAAGTTGTTCGCTTGTTGCTCCGCAAATGTAACACTTAAATGTTAATGTTGTATCCGTCAATGCATTTCAAGCTTTTCCGTCAATCATTGAGAGAATTAAATGATGGCTTACTTCAACTTCTAATTCTTCTTTGGCCTTGATGACAGCATCACAACCGCTTTACGGTCTCGGCCGCTGCAACTAATGCCCGCCACTCGCCTCTGTCCCGAGCGACATCCCACCAGAATGGCACACCCAGCTTCGAAATATCTCGCTGCACCTGGTCGCGCCATCTCCGCTTCGGTCGACCCAGCCCGGGCGCGACTCCTAACTTGTTCGCATACCAACTGTACACTCGATTTGCCGGAGCGTTATCATCCATACAGGTTACATGTCCTATCCAGCGCAGCCGCTGTTGTTTTATGCGCTGGACAAGCTTGGTGTCCCCATAAATCTCGTACAGTTCGTGATTCATTCGGATTCGGTTCGTCGCCAACCATAAATCCTCCGAAGAACTTTTTTCTCGAGCACGCCTTTTTTGTTAATGTCCATGCTTCTGCGCCGTATAGCAGGACTGGAATGATAAGCGACTTGTATAGCGCAATTTTCGTTTTTCGAGAGGGGGCTCTGCTCTTGAACTCCTTACTGAGCCCGTAGTAACATCGGGTTGCAAGAGTGATTCTTCATCGGATTTGCAGACTGATTTTGTTGTCGCTGGTTGTCGTCGTTCAGAGGTTGTTACCGATATTAATCGAATGTTAACCACCACTAATGTACTAAGACACAGATCACGAGAACTGGAGAAGAAGCTTACACGAATGGATTACGCAACGCGCTTAGATATTTATAAATTTGTTTGAATATACGAATAAAATATATATTAGTTTATCATAACCCCACGATCCGTAACAACCTTGAAGTTGTATTGTCCCATTGCAACAGATTGTCCAAGTGTAGAATGATTGCGCGTTGATAGTAGGTACTTCGTCATACCGCTAGGCCCTTAAGCTTTCACTGGTTCTCTATCTCTGAGAACGCCTGTCTTACCACAGATTCGCTATTGCAAGTAGCATGTTGCAAGTATGCAAGTAGCATGTTATCTCTGGTAAAGATGGTGCCCGTTCAGTTAGCATTTGGGCACTGGCGCAGTATATATTCTATCAGCAGATTAAAGAAGTCACACGATAAGGTGTCACCTTGCCTAAAACCTCTTTTGGTATCGAAAGGCTCGGAGAGGTTCTTTCCTATTTTGAAGGAGCTTTTTGTGCTTCTCAACGTCATCATGCAAAGTCGAACGTACTTTGCTGGAATACTAAAAGTAGTCAGGGCTTCAGAGAACTTTGACCTTATCGGCGTGTCAAATGCAGCTTTATAGTCAACAAAAAGGTGGTGGGTGTCGATCTGTCTCTCTTGGGTCTTCTCCAGGATTTGTCGCAGTGTGAATATCTGGTCTGTAGTGGATTTGCCAGGTCTAAAGCCACACTGATAAAGTTCAATCAGTTCGCACATTCTCGGCTTTAGACGTTCACATAGGAAGCATGATAGAACCTGTGGCGGCTTACTATATAATTAATGATATCTCATCTCTAATTACTAACTATCGCATACCATTCAGTATTGTAAGCAAACATTGTGTTACCGATATTAATCGTCGGTTAACCACCACTAATGTACTAAGACACAGATCACGAGAACTGGAGAAGAAGCTTACACGAGTGGATTACGCAACGCGCTTAGATATTTATAAATTTGTTTGAATATACGAATAAAATATATTAGTTTATCATAACCCCACGATAACTAAGCTGGTGACCTACGACGAGAGTCCACTCATATTATCAATTGTGGCCAACGCAGAGAAAATGTCTCTTAACTCAGACGCAGCGGCCGGCGCCGGCAGTGCCGGCGACACCAGTGGCGCCATTCTGCCGCCTACCGAAAATTCGAGAGGAGCTGCTGCCAATGTCAACGAATCGCATATTAGCCGCATATCTGTTAAAGTGCCCCCATTTTGGCCCGATCACGCTGAAATATGGCTCGCGCAGGTGGAAGCACAATTCGACTTGACTGGCATAACATCTGACAGCACCAAATTTAACACAGTTCTCGCTTCTATCGACTCACCGGTTCTTGTGCAAGTCTCAGACGCCATTCTCAATCAACCAATAACAGGCAAGTACGAAAACCTAAAAGCCTGCATTTTGGAACGGTATTGTGAAAGTGAGCAAAAGAAAACACAGAAGCTTCTCTCAGAAATTGATTTGGGTGATAAGCGGCCCACGCAACTATTCAACGAGTTAAGTGCGCTTGCAAAAAACAAGGTTACGGACGATTTCTTGATATCATTGTGGCTGCAAAGACTTCCATCACAAGTGAGAGCTATCTTGCAAGCGTCAGACGTGGTTTTGCCGGAATTAGCAAAACTTGCTGACAAAATAATGGAAGTCGGCAAATATCACAGCGTCTCCGCAATCGACACGTGCAAACCAAAATCAAGTCAGCCGGCGACAACAGACCTGGAGCAGCGCCTCGCTCGCATCGAACAGCAGATCAATGGCCTTTATACAAACACTAACAAAGTGCGCTTTCGATCTCGTTCAGCCGGACGCAGCCCAAATCACCCAACATCTTCCACGGAGCAAGGACAATCGACGTGCTGGTACCATTCCAAGTTTGGAAAAAATACTCTTAAATGCCGCGAGCCTTGCACATTTTCTTCCAAGCAAGCAAAAAAATAACATCCTCTTCGGATATAGCGGGCACATTTGAGGAGGCAAACAACATCATCGCCCGCCTTATGATTAACGACCAGCACTCCAAAACCAAATTTTTAATCGACACCGGGGCTGACATATCTGTCTTATAGCCTATTTCCACTATGATCACATATTTCGATATGTACATATTTTTTTCTGAGCGTTTCCATATGATATGTACATATTTTACAGATTCGTAAACATGTGAATGGCAGCTGACAATTCAAATTTGAGTTATTATGCACTACATCTTTGCACTAAGTTCTATGGAGCTTAAAACAATAAATGCAGTTGCATTTGGTATGAGACATTATTTTATAATTATTGCTTAAGTACTTTCTCAAATAAAAGTGACAAAAGACAAACAAATTACAAGTTTGATTTGTGTTTGCCAAATAAAATTAAAGAAAAAATTCCTAAAGACTCAACATCAAATAAAATAAAACAATATACTAGCTTTTCTTAACATTTTCTTTTATAGTTTGAACATATTAGACTAAAATTCTATAGTGGCATTCTCCATGCGCTCCTTAATCTCCAAGCGAGCAGTTGCTTATCGGTCAAGTACCTCCATCTACTCTGTTGTGGCAGCCACCATAGCCTTTACAAACGGTGTCATCTCGGCCTGGTCCAGTTTGCGTTTCTACAGGCAAACTGAATTCCCATGTGAGGCCAGTAAGCCACACAAGTCACTTTACCTCAACACACTGTTTGAGAAAGAGGATGATGGCTGCGCTGACTTTACGGCTCTCATTTTGATAATGCACCGTCTGAAACACTTTGCGTTTTTAGTTCTGACTTGTATAAAAAAATCACTACTTATCTCGTATTTGCTTGTATTTGCGCTTTAAATGTCTAATTTTTTTGCGAACGTCTTTCCATTCAATTAATTTGGCAACCATCCTTCCAAATAAATTGGTGTCCCGCGACAAAATTCTTCTCCCACAGATCCATGAGCATGACTTTATGGAGTCCTTCCAAGGCACTGACTTACGTTTTGGAGCCATTTGAAATCAAATTTATTAATATTAAGAATAATATTATGAAACTAGCCCTTACCTTCAATTATCATTTCAAATAAATTTTAAACCAGGGTTGACTTTTTGTGACATCGATAACATCAGGGTTGGTTTTTTTGTGACATTAATACCAAATAATCTAGTATTTTCTTTTACAACACTGTTATCACTCGTGGCGAATGGACACATATATTAAATATGTACATTTTTTTTCTATGGAAAAAATGTTGCATATTTTTGGGTATGTGATAAAATGTGAGAATATGTACATATTTTCTATAGTGGAAATAGGCTATTACCTGCATCCAGATATGATAAAATACCATACAACTCACCACTATTATTTGCCGCCAATGGATCGACTATACAAACGTACGGGGAAAAGCGCATCTCCTTATGTTCGTGGTAGCCAAAGTAAACTGTCCTATCATTGGTTCCGACTTTCTCCAACATTTCGACCTGCTGGTGGACATCAAACGCAAGCAACTCATCGATCGAGCAACACTCCTTACAGCAAAGTGTTGCCCTGCACAGCTCAACATCTCCGAAGTCACAGCGTACAACACAAGCAGCCAGTACGCACAGCTGCTTCATGAGTACAGAGATTTGGCAACAATCAACTCTAACAAACAATCGAGTTTTTCAAAGGTAACGCATCACATTGTAACTAATGGACCACCCACGCATGCCCGCGCTCGCCGGTTGTCAGGTGAAAAGTTACGAGCAGCGAAAAAAGAGTTCGAATATCTCATGTCAAAAGGTATCTGTCGGCCCTCCAAAAGCAACTGGTCCAGTCCTCTCCACATGGTTAAAAAACAAATAACGAGTGGCGGCCATGCGGCGACTATCGCTCTTTAAACGATATGACGGTCCCTGATAGATATCCGATACCATACATACACGATGTCACGAATATTTTGTATGGAAAAAAGATATTCTCAAAGATCGACTTGCAGAGAGCCTATCATCAGATCCCAGTCGAAGAGTGCGATATTCCGAAAACAGCTATAACAGCTCCGTTTGGTCTTTTCGAGTTTATGTACATGACGTTTGGCCTGAGGAACGCAGCACAAACATTTCAGCGCTTTATAAATGACGTCATCAGCGGCCTCGACTTTGCATTTGCCTACATAGATGATATCCTGATCGCATCTACATCAGAATCTCAACATACTCAGCACTTGCGCATTGTTTTCGAGCGCTTGCGACAAGCTCAGCTAACTGTTAACTTTGAAAAATGCCAGTTCGGCCCAAACGAACTTGTCTTTCTTGGCCATAACGTTAGCTCCAGCGGGCTGAAACCATCCGAAGAAAAAGTTACCGCCATACGTAACTTCAACAAGCCACACCTCGCAAAGGATTTGAAGAAATTCCTGGGTATGTTAAACTTTTATCGTCCTTTTATACCAAATGCTATTCGCAATCAGCAGACATTACAACTGTTGGTACACGGCAACAAGAAGAACGATAAATCGATCATCGAGTGGTCTCCGAGGCTGAGCTTGCATTTGACGCTTGCAAGAACGACCTTGCCAATGACACTTTGTTAAATTACATGGCTCCCGACGCTCAATTGACGCTCACAACTGACGCATCCGATCACGCTATGGGTGCGGTACTTCATCAAATTGATAACGACCAAGTCCAACCACTGGGATTTTTCTCAAAAAAGTTTACGTCAACCCAACAGAAATATTGCACATACGACAGAGAGCTTACAGCTGTGTACCAAACCATCCTGCACTTTAAGTACGCACTTGAGGGCAGGAATTTCAAGATATTCACCGACCACAAGCCCCTTATCTTTGCTTTTAAGCAAAATAACGAAAAAGCATCTCCACGTCGAGCCAGACAACTAGATTTTATCAGCCAATTAAGCACGGATTTTCATCACCTGCCTGGAACAGACAACCCCACACTGCTGATTTGTTGTCACGGATTAACGCAATTCAAACGAGTACAATAAACTTCGAGGAAATGGCAGGCCAGCAAATAGAAGATGAAGAACTTCAGTCACTTTTAAGGTCAGATCTTCAAAAATCTATCGTACTAACAAAATTTGCCATTCCAGGATCTACTAAGCAACTGTACTGCCATTCCTTAAATAACAAAATTCGCCCATACGTCCCAAAAGTGCTGCGCACAACAGTCGTCCAAAAGCTACATTCACTGTGCCACCCGGGGATAAGGGCAACCAGAAAGCTAGTGGCTAGCCATTATGTCTGGCCATGTATGGAAAAAGATGTCGCCACCATTGTTCGCTCCTGCACTCCCTGCCAGAAAGCCAAGGTCCATCGGCACACAAAAACACCCTTGGGCCACTACGCAACAGTCGATACACGTTTCGAGCATATAAACATCGACATAGTTGGCCCATTGCCTACGTCTAATGGATTTAAATATTGTTTGACCTGCATCGATCGTTTTACCAGATCGCTTGTCGCCATCCCTTTGGGCGACATAACCGCTCAAACGGTAGCCAATGCGCTGGTTTCTGGATGGTTTTCGACATATGGAATCCCTTTACGAATAACAACGGACTTAGGACGACAATTTGAATCTACATTGTTTGCTGAGCTGGCAAACATGTTCGGATTCAAACATCTAAGAACTACAGCTTACCACCCGCAGTCCAACGGCATTATTGAGCGCTGGCACCGATCGCTAAAAACCGCCATCAAGTGTTGCGACCAAACAAACTGGAGCACTGCCTTGCCGCTCATTCTTCTTGGTCTTCGCACAACAGTCAAGAGCGACATTGGTCTCAGCCCCGCAGAACTGGTTTTTGGTGCACCCTTGCGCGTTCCAGGAGAGTTTCTGACACCACGTTTCAAGCGCCTCACTGAATCTAAATTTGCCGAAGCACTTCGTAATGCAATTGCGAAATTGCCAATTTCCAAACCCTTGCATCATAACGTTCCACAAGACTTTACACACCCAGCTCTTGTAAATTGCAAATATGTCTTTGTGAGGATCGACCGAGTCAAAGCTCCACTTGAACCTAGCTACGAAGGACCCTTTGAAGTGTTACAAAAGCATGAAAAATACTTCACTCTAAAAATGCAACACAAACACGGAAAAGTCTCAATCGACCGCCTTAAAGCCGCATACCTTTACGACGCAACGCCTTCTTCCACTGCGCCTACCAATACCATCCCCGAGACGATCTCAACGGACGGAGTAACTCCAGCAGCAGAACAACGTACCAGATCTGGAAGGCGTATCCGGTTCCCGTCCAAGTATCTATCAGTACTTGAACATTAGACGGGGGGTACTGTGGCGGCTTACCATATAATTAATAATATCTCATCTCTAATTACTAACTATCGCATACCATTCAGTATTGTAAGCAAACATTGTGTTACCGATATTAATCGAATGTTAACCACCACTAATGTACTAAGACACAGATCACGAAAACTGGAGAAGAAGCTTACACGAGTGGATTACGCAACGCGCTTAGATATTTATAAATTTGTTTGAATATACGAATAAAATATATATTAGTTTATCATAACCCCACGATAACTAAAAACCTTATATGCAATGGGACCCCTCGTTGTTGCAAACCGTTGTTGCAAACCGCAGGTTCTCCTTATTTGAATATTGGACAAAGTACACTTAGATTCCAATCTTCGGGCATGCTTTCTTTGGACCATATTCTGCATAAAGGCGGCATTGTGTTCGTCATCTACTTCCCCAGAGGCGGCATTGTGTTCGTCATCACCTCCCAGCAGTTTGGAGAAATAGTTCCTCCATTTGTTTAGTGCCACTTGCGGATTTCTGACCAGATTTCCGTGCTCGTCCTTTCATAGACTGACTCTGGGCTTAAAACGTTCGGTTAGTTGCCTAATCTTTTGGTAGAATTTTCGAGTCTCACTCCTTCCGAACTGCACATCGACTTCCTCACTCATGCGCTTCTCCTGCTCATTTTTCTTCCTTCTGAAAGGGCGCTTCTCCTCTCTCCTTTTCTCCCGGTTGCTCCAGACTGCAGAGTTCACCTGTACGCAGCGTCTTTCTCTGAAGTAGCGGGGCGGCACTCACCATCGTACCATGACTGTTTTCGGGTGTTGAGTAGGCTTCGGATGTCCGCTATGATTTCCGCTTCTCAACGTTCAGCAACAAGGTATTGATCCGAGTCTATATGGAGCGCACGTACGTCTAGCACAATCGATAAGTGCCGTCCGTCAATCACAACGTGATCAATCTGGTTTCGTGTTGATTGATCAGGGAACTTCCAGGTTGCCTTGTGTTCCGGCCCGAAGCGAAGTCTATTAGCCTCTCTCCATTATCGGAGGATTTTTTGTGCAGGCTAAATCGGCGGATAGTCGGGCGAAAAACTTCTTCTCTCCCGATTTTTGCGTTAAAGTCGCCTAGCACGTTCTTGATGTCGTGTTCGGGGCAGCGCTCATATAGGTCTTCTAGGCGCTCATAGAAATTGTCTTTTTCCGATTCGTTCTTGTCGTCTGTGGGAGCGTGCGAACAGATAAGACTAATATTAAAATATTTGGCCTTAAGTCTGAGTGCAGCAAGTCGCTTGTCAACTGGTGTAAAGCTGATAACAGAGCGGCACAGTCTTTCATTGACTACAAAACCACAGCCAAACTCGGGCTTAGAATCATGTTCACTTTAGTAGATCTCCCATGGGGCTTTGGTTTCCGATCTTATCACCTTAAGCCTCTGTCCAGTCCATCGCATTTCCTGAAGTGCGGTAACGTCCGATGAGTATTTCTCGAGAACATCCACCAGCTTGGAATTTAGTTTTTATTGGCGGATGTAATAGACGGGGATCGGGTGCGAAGCCCAAAGTAGCGCCCCTATTTGTCCCAGGGTAGGATCGCCGTTCACGTAAGCCAGCATCTTTGCGGGTGCATCGCTCTGTTACCAGGGGCTACCACGTGGAGGTGTGAGTCGACTTGAGACGCAGTAAGCTGCATACGCCCCCATAACCACAGGAGAGCTCTTGCCTTCCGAAGAAGCCAGGACCCAAATTTAGGAAATGTCGGATAATTCCTATATAGTATCCACACTTCACAATGTATTCTTTGCTAAAGGCCCAGACGGACTCACGACGTAACAGAAGTTTCATACAAAAATTGAGTGAAGAAGAAGCAGGCGGAACAATTTTCTTGCACTTTACATTTTCATCCGCTGGAGTCAAAAAGTATTTTTGCGCTTAACAGTTCTTAGCATCACATACCACTATGGGTAATTTCACGAGTTTGTGGGGCCAAACCCCATTTTCTGAAAGTCGCCAATTTGAAATATTTTTCAGTGCGAATCGTTAACAAAAGATGGTTTTTCAATGTTGCGTATCGGAAATCTCAATAGAAGAAATCAGCTGTTAAACACATGGTTGTATTTGCAAAGCACACGCTTTACAAATTCTACAGTTTTGTTCGCCATTTGAATGTACCAACAAGTGAAAAACTAATCAACATTTGGACAATTTTTGAAATGAGTTCCAATCAGTGTGGTTTGTACTATGTGTTTGTGAGTGTCAAATGTAGAAATTGATCGTGGTGTCCCCTTAGTAATGTAAAAATGTAAGTAGTCTAGCAAACGAAAATTTTTCAGTAAGTCTCATTTTTAAAAAGGTATTTAAAGTGAGTCCAGAGGAGTCAATTGCTAAAACATATTGTGTGCTGTAGAACATTTAATTCTCTTTCAAATTATTGTTGTCTATAAATACACTTTTAACCACTTTTGGTGAAATTTAATTTTTTAGCACCTAACCTCAAATTTGCCAATGCAGAATTGTTTGGCAAGTGGAATGAAGCGACCGGAAGAAAGGCAAAGGAGGACGCTGTTCTTAATTTTTTCAAAGCTGCCATACCTGAAGTGGAATTGGAAAATCAAAGAGAGCATTTAGAGCATACAAGCAGAAAACTCTGCTACCGATTGAGCACAATGTGGGCGAAATGCAAATATAATTTAAAGCAGTTTCGGCGCATTCATGGAGATTGGCTTAGTTCCCAAACAGTTCTAAATTTAGCCAAGAACTTAAAGCCAGCGGGCCGACCGAAGCTACCATACACCACTAAGAGCAACAGGTCGCGCAGAAGGCGCGCTGCAGATCTTGCAAGTTCTGAGCAAGGCAACGTAGTTTATTAATTCATGCTGCAAGCGTGGCTGCTCGAATAAATAGGCAAGACACCCTTGCAATTGTTTTACTGCTTCTGTCGATGTGTCCGGAAAAAGCAAAATATATGCGCCAAACATTAATCGCGCCGATCAAAAGGCCGGAAGCTGTCTCTCCTAATGGGAATTGGCACTGCTTCTGGATCAAAATTTCACAAAAGAGCAATACATCGCTATTAGAGCTCAATCTAAAAGAAACCAATGCGATATATATCCACTATATAATGTGGTAGCTAAGCAAAAAAAAAAAAATGCCGCCCCGTTGATATTATAATAAGCGAAACAAAAGCAGAAGTATCGCCTTAAAGTCTTTTGGCACACACAGCTAGTCGGCTCGTTGATTTGCAAGAAGAAGTTGTTGAAAACATTATGCAAGATCAGGGTACAGAGTTTTTATCGGCAGATCTTATTTTAAGCTACGGATTCGATTGGAGCTCTGGGCAATCCAACTATAATCAAAGATATTTAGAAGGACAACATCCTGGATATGACTCAAGCATATTTGCTACAACAGTCATTCCCTTACGACTGATAGATGCATCAAAAAATTTATTATGGAACAATCGCACACCACAATCCATTCGATTTTGTCGACCGTTGAAGCTGGAATTCCTCAAAGAGAGCAAGGACTGCATTTTAAAGGAAGATCAATATTTAAAAGAGCAAATATCCAACTTGATACCATGCAAAATTGTTTTGCAAAGCGGAAAGATTGTTTACATTAAGTTTCAGCTATATTTAAAGGTTATTGATGGCAAGGTGTTAAATGTGTTGACGGGCACCAGGTCATCTCAAGCTTGCCCAATTTGCGGATCCAAACCTTCGGATTTCCTTAAAAACAAACATTTCAAGTGTGCAAAGTTTTTGCCAATCCTCAGCCACTTAAAGTACGGATTAAGTGCTCTACACAGCTGGATACGAGTGTTCGAATTTATTTTGCATGCAGCATATAAATGTCGCGTGAAGAAGTGGAGAATTTCACAGGAAGACGACAAGAGAGAGGTTGCTCAGCGAAAGAAAGAAATTCAGGATCTTTTTTGGGAGCACCTTTCGTTAAAAATTGACCAACCAAAAGTTGGAGGATTTGGCAGTACAAATGATGGAAACACTGCTAGACGTGCATTTTGTGAGCCACAAATATTTTCAGATATCACCGGCATCGATAAGCAGCTAATTGAAAATTTCAGAATAATTTTAATATGCCTTTCATGTCAGTTGCCAATAGTTGTTGAGAAATTTCATGCCTTTTGCTATGGGACTACAGAAATAATCATCGACAAATATCCTTCATCATATCTTCAGTAAATTTGGATAGGAGAATTCAGCGACAGAAGAGAATGTGTCTTCCTGTTGAAGTTTTGAGTTTATTGGAAAGCTCTTTTAATTCGGACGACACATCGGAGGATCAATACAGCTTTTTTGAAATTGATAATCTTTTCGAATTTCCATGCAATATTGAACTGGAAAACGAAGAGCATGTATTTTTATAAAAGGTGTGTATATAAAACACATTACTTACAAGATATTTTTAATTATTGTTCATTGCAGGACTGCAGGACGAATGCGCTTGGGTTTTTTTTTCTAAGAAGATTTTTCTTCGCCTTAAAGGCGTGCCACGCCTACTTTTGACAAATAAGTACAGAAAAAAAACCATTCCAATATTTGCTATTTGCTAAAATTTAATAAAAACAAGTTTATTTATTAAGAAAGGGGGCGGTGCCACGCCCACCTTCTTCCTAAATCTAATACCTAATGGTTACATAAACCCAATGCAAAAAACCGAACTTAAATATCTTGCTTCGTTTAAGAGTTATTAATTTTGGCCTCACAAACTCGTGAAATTACCCATAGTGCGTACGTGGACTCTATGTTAAAAGGCAGTGGGCCTTATTATTGTTGCCACCAGATGTTACGCGCTGTTACTCTACATGTATGCCATTGATCAGCTAGACTTAACTAAAATAAAATAAAATTTTAATTGTGAAAATATGGAAGAAAAACATAGCGAAAGAGCCGACTGAAATTGTTTTCTCTTGAAGACAAGGTTGCGCTGATCTTGGGATTTGGGATTCATCCCACCCCAAGCATTCGAACTTAAATTTTGCTAACAAGACTTGGATTGAGTTATCTGAGCTTGTTTAAAAAAAAGGTTTGGAATATATGTTGAGAAAGACTAGCACTTTGGATAAATTGATTAAAAAATCTACCAATATGTGACAGTTGCTGATTACCGAACTGGATTTAATGCTTTGCGGGAGATCAATTGCTATCATCGCAGAGGCACAAGCGTAAATCACTTGCCATCAAAACAAACCACAGCGAATTGAGTAGTGTAACCCACCACTAGTCATAAGTTCCATGTAATATGTGGTGGCGTAAGCTTCATTACTTAAGTCGTGAGTCCGTCTGGGCCATAAATATTATTTATGATTTTATATAAACAGAAAAAACAACTAATTTATAATTTATATTATATTGGTTTAAATTACCGCCTTGACTTGGGATCGTGCATATAACACGAATTGCATAGCGTCATATCGTGCACCACCATCTGGCATGTGTGTGTTCACGTGGCGAAGAGCCTACTTAAATATTTCGTTAGGTTGCTTGCGGCAGATCCTTAGAAACTACCCGATCTTATAGACTTTGCTATAACAAGAAAAGTTCCACAAAACTTGGTAACTGCAGAAGCCCTTGCTGACTTGTCGTCAGACCATTCTCCAATAATATTCACCCTTCTGGAGTGCCCTCATGTTAAAAATATCCTCGGAGACTGACATCACACAAGACAAACTGGCTCAAATAGAAAAAAAATAGATCAGCAGTCACATCGAGCTGAGCCCAACCATAAACACCGAAGAAGACATTGACAATTCAGTTCAAGCTCTCACCTCTATCATTACTGCCGCTGCTCATCACTCAAACCCCCAAACGACCACAACAGCACCTCAGCAAGATCGTAGATTGACAAACAGTTACGTTGACCGGCTGGTCTCAGAAAAGTTGCGTGCAAGAGAGAATGGCAAAGCTTTCGCCTGCCTCAAAAAATCGTCTGAGACTTGCAGAACGCGTATTTCGCAAAGCACTCGAAGCCGAAGAACAGTTAGCACATAGCCGTTATATCAAAAAATTATCGCCTACAAGCACCAAATTTCCCCTATGGAGGGCACGCGCCAGCATAAAGCCACCTGCAAAGGTCTCTAAGAGACGAAGAAAAGGCAACTGTCTTTGCACTTCACCTTAGAAATGTTTTCCAGCCAAATCCTCCAACCAATGGCTATGAACTTCCATTGGTTCCGACCACCGCACAAACTGACCCAATCAAAGTTCATTCGCTAGAAATAAAAAATGTCATGGGAGAGCTAAATCCCAGAAAAGCTCCTGGACATGACACCTAAAATAATTATGGAACTTCCAAGTCCCGCCATTACATATATCACAAGACTTTTCAATGCTGATCAGTAAAATTGATGCCCATGCACAAAATATCATTTCCTCACATCAATTTGGGTTCAGAGCAAAGCACGGGACTATTGAGCAAGTCAACCGTTTAACTTCAGACATTCGGACTGCGTTTGAGCACCACTCTGCTCTGCAATTTTCTAAGATGTTGCCCAAGCATTTGACCGCGTTTGGTTGGATGGTCTTATATTCAAGATAAGGACAATGCTTCCCCCAAATACTCACAAAGTCTTAGAAAGTTACGTCAGTAACAGAGTATTTACAGTTCGTCAAAACTATAGGGGCCGGAGTGCCGCAGGGTACTCGGTCCTCTCCTATATGTAATGTACACTGCCGACATACCAACAGACCCTCGACTTACAATAAGTATTTTTGCGGATGATACGGCAATATTAAGCAGATCACGATGTCCAATTAACGCAACAAGTCTGCTGGCAAGCCACCTAGCTAATGTGGAAGAGTGACAGGCCAGCTGGCGCATAAAAGTCAACGAGCAAAAGTGTAAACACTCTCAACAGAAGCACCTGTCTCCAGCTATCCTTAAATGCAACTTATATCCCGCAATCAAACGATATTGTATACCTAGGTGTGCACCTCAATAGAAGGCTCACATGGCGCAAACACATAGAGTCGAAAAAGCATCAAATCAAGCTAAAGGCCAACAGCCTCCACTGGCTAATCAACTCCCGTTCCCCTCTTAAACTGGAATAGAAAGTCCTACTGTACAAAAGCATCATATAGCCTGTCTGGACGTATGGCTCGCAGTTATGGGGAAATGCCTGTGCGAGCAGTGTGGACATCCTCCAAAGATCACAACCATGGCTTAACACCTGAGTGATATCATATGGTCCGA
Organism: Lordiphosa collinella; assembly: GCA_018904265.1. Classification (NCBI taxonomy): domain Eukaryota; kingdom Metazoa; phylum Arthropoda; class Insecta; order Diptera; family Drosophilidae; genus Lordiphosa; species Lordiphosa collinella. The sequence goes on along the minus strand of JAEIFV010000050.1, from coordinate 524,026 downwards.
AGAATTTCTTTTTTAGCTCCTTCGACATTCCATACTGGGTCCTCTTCACTGCTACAAGATCACCCACATCATACACCCGTTCTTGCTCTCTGGCTTTGTTACAGTTTTATTATTGTCAGCTTGTATCAATTCGATGTTCTTTTTAGCTTCCTTCGTAATTGGTTCTCTCTCTTCGAGACCCTGTATATCCTTATTTTTCCTAAACCTGTCAGAATTGTCAAAGGCGCGACCCTGGCGCTTGGGAATACAAATTCTGAGTTCGTTTCGTACAGACGTTGTTTAGTTTCGGTATTACAATCAACCTGCCTATTACCTCGCGGTACACCTGTGACTACCTGTTTTCCTTTTCCCCCCTCTTCGCCAAAATTCGTAAGATTGTTTTTGAATCCCGTCAAAGGTCCCTCAGGGTCAACATGCAATGGGCATAGAGGATTCTCTCCTGTATAACACGGAGTTAACAATTCTTCCTTACAATCGACCTTGACATCTACAATGATCCCATTTCCAATTCATCCATCCTCTAGCCATTCATGCTCTGGTTGGTCCACGTTCTGTCTTTTGATTTATGACACTCTTCTGGGCTTTCAATTGTTTATCACTTCATCCTCAAAAACTATTTGCTTTTTAAATTTACGATTGACCGCCTGCTGCTGTTCATATGAATTTAACAGCTCTTCAACAGCTTTATTTTCCGTTTCAAAGAGGTCTAGATCCGGTTGAACTTTATCAGAGGGCAAAACAATCATCTCTCTTAAACATTGAACTCTTAATGGGGATACAAACTTTTCCCAATCTTCATTTTAATTGAAAAATATGGCACTCTTCTCTTTAAGTAGTATATTGATTTTGTCCACGATGTCATTACCTAGTATCGCCTTATACTCAAATCCATTCATTTTCACGACATGAAATGTAATTTCAAAGCCAATATCATCCGAAACACCGTTGTGTCAAATAAGCCTAATGTTGAAACATGCCTTATATCTGGTTTAAGGACAACATTACCCATACCTGCAACTACGTCTTCGCGAATAAGACTGATATCACACCCAGTATCCAATAAAGCAGATGTCTTAATCTTATCCATCTTTATCGATTTGAAAATCATGCCTGATACCTTTCTTTTTATCATCATTTAATTTCCAACATAGGTTTAATCTTTTACTTGGGCTGTAGTGAGCTCACATACACACTCACATACTCATACACACCCACATACACTTTATATACATAAGTTCTAATATACAATTAGGTACATTAAATATTCACACAGCAACAAGTATGCATGAACATTGTTGCACATAAACAAACCAATAACCCAAACACATATGTATGTAACATGACTCCTTTGCACTGAGCGACTCAAAACTGTCAAGCTAGCACTTTGCCGCGTGCATTGGACTCACCCCACCCGACAAGCGGTATCGAGAACGGATCCGTTTCCGACATTTTCTCGAAGGTTTCTCTCAAAAAACTATCTAGAATGTGTTCCGTTCTCGGTCCGAAAAAGTATTACCTGTCGCTCAGTTTGTGGCAGCAAAACATAAGTTCTCGATATACGTTTTCGGATCCGTTCTCGACACTTTCTCGATAACAAAGACGGATCGAAAACTAATCCGTATCCATTCCGTTTTTTGACAATGCTTTTTTAACTTTTTCTTTCCTGTCCTTTGAATTTAATTGGAATATTTCGTACTCGTGCAATGATTCAATTTGTACCTTCTTAAGGTTGACCAGTACTGCTTTATTGGTTGTATTTAAATATCTGACATGCATTTTTGGAGTTAGTTATCGAATTTGCGATAAAAATTCCATTTTGAATTTCTTGATTTGGAATTAGAATGTGATCATCGTTTGTGTTCACTTTAATTTTTCGCACAATTCCGGATCTTGCTGGTAAAATAATAGCATTTGTATCATTTGCGTGTGATACTGGGATCGAAATTTCATGATCCAAATTATTCGGTCGGAGTACGAACCGATCTTGGACTGAATTTATGTCAAGAATACCATTATATTTTCTGAAGAAATCCATACCAAGATTGCCATCACCTGGTATAGGAAAATTGGGTGATACCAAATGAAAATTGTGTGGTATAATGTATTAGGTTAGGTTAGGTTGCGATGGCTGAGAGCGACAAGTCGCTCTCCTACTTAGGCCACGTGGGCCCGTTGCGATGCCATATATTCCATGTTAAACCCTAGGGTTGTGTTCGGTACTGAACCATTGTGTGGACAGAATGTAATTAATTAGAGCTGGGATCTCTATGTCGGATGTCTCCGATAGGTTGAGTAGGAGGGGTTGACCAAGAAACCTAAGTCTCCTCCTACTTAAAGCGGGGCAATGACACAGAAGGTGCTGTACCGTTTCCTTCTCTTCTTCAAATCTGCAACTTCTATAGAAATCAAAGTGTTGTACGCCTAGGCATGCTGCGTGCCTGCCTATAAGACAGTGACCCGTCAGGGCCCCTACTAGAAGTGATATGTGTTCCCTTCTGTACCGTAAAAGTGTATTGGTACGTTTAATATTGAATGCTAGCCACGTAAGTCTCGCTACCGCACAGGAGGAAAGGTTTTTCCACCGGTCCGTGGCGAGGCGCAGTGTTTCAGCTTTTTTGTGAAGCTTGTAGGTAGCCATAGGCATCCCTATCGTGCACCTCTCTGAAAGGAGCTCGGTAGTTGTGCCTAGTCTGGCCAGTGTGTCCGCAGACTCGTTTCCGTATATGTTCCGGTGTCCAGGCACCCATATTAGGTGAAAACTGAAGTAACGGCCAGTCTCATTCAGGGATAGGCGGCATTCAGTAAGCGTTTTAGTATTATTTGTGTAAGAGTCAAGTGCTTTAAGGGCTGCTTGACTGTCCGAGTATATAAATACGTTTCCTTCTTTTATCGTGAGTGTGCTAAGGTAAGTGGCAGCTTCCTGGATGGCTACCACCTCCGCTTGGTACACACTACAGTGATCAGGGAGACGGAAAGATAGATTAAGGTCTAGGTTGGGTGAGAAAACACCCACACCTATTTTTTCATCGAGCTTAGAACCATCCGTGTAGATATTGATGGCGTTGGCTCTACTGTGGGGAAGGTTGTCCCACTCGTTGCGGCTTGGGATATAGACGTCGTATAATTTGTCGAACGTCGTTTGAGGTACACAATAGTCTGTATTACCCGCTTGGTTATTGAGTATAGTAGAGTGCCCCGAATTACCCCTGCTCCAGGTATCGGATTCTCGAAGTCTTAAGGCTGTTATGGCAGCCATCTGTCTCGCTACTAGGTCTAGTGGTACGAGATGAAATATAGTGTTAAGCGCTTCCGTGGGTGTTGTTCGGAGTGCGCCGCTCATGCATATTTCAGCGCTTCTCTGCACTTTGTTCATGTTATTCAGGACAAATTGTTTCCCGAGTGCTGGCCACCAAACTAGTGATCCATACAGTAGTATAGGGCGTACTACAGCTGTGTAAAGCCAGTGTACTATAATCGGGGAGAAACCCCATTTTCGGCCTATAGCCTTTTTGCATGAGAAAAGAGCAACGGTTGCCTTTCTTATGCGGTCATTTATGTTGTCATTCCAGAGCAGTTTCCTGTCCAGAATGACTCCCAAGTATTTGGCATTGTTACCAAACGCAAGGCTAACTCCATTGATCCTGGGAGGGACAAGGTTTGCAATTTTGTACTTCCTGGTGAAGAGTACAAGTTCAGTTTTGGCTGGGTTCACGCCCAGTCCGCAAGATGTCGTCACTGAGCTAGTGTTGCCAGTGCTGTCTGCATAAGATCGCACAGTCTGTGGGAATAAACCACATTTAAAAATTGCAATGGTATAATGTATTGGTCTGACTGAATTTCTACGAAGGCCAATCCCTTGGAATTGGTTACACCTTCGCCAATTCCTGATATTTTTGAAATAGTGTTATAATCTATATTGAAAAATTGATCTGAGTTCTCTTTAAGAACTGAGATATCTGCACCTGAGTCGATGAGTAATGTTAGTATTTTTCCTGTACTTTCATTTTTTACTTTTATAAACACGCTAAGTTCTGGGTTGATCGTATAAACTTGCTTTGTTGTTGGTGAGTTTCTAAAGGGTTTTGGGGGTTTCCCGAGTTACTTTGTGCAACTCTTACATTGTTGTTGTTGTTTCGGTTACAGTGCTTGGGCTTCCTGTAGCTTTTGTGCAGCAGTGTATATATTTTTCAATAGCATCATTTATATTGCTAAAGTTTCCTGCTTCAAGTATTGTCTTAATTTTTTCATCCTCGCAATTTTGGATCATAGCTGAGATTGCCTCTTTCGTGGCGAAGTTTTCAGCATTATCGGCATCTAGACCATTGTCGATATATGTTGCCTCTATTGATCTGCGGAGATTGTCTATTTCAGTGGTGTATTGGGATGCCGTTTTACCTTTTTGTTGTATACTCAACAGTTTGGCTTTTAATACATCCACTGATTCACCTTTTACGACTTCTCTTAATTTCGCAATTATTCCATTTATGGTCGTTTCCTTTTGTACCTTGTACAGTATTGGACCAATTATTTTAGATTTTATTACATGAATGGCTATTGCTTCCTGGTTGCCCTTTGTTAGTTCAACCAATGTAATGAATCTTTCCAAATGCAATTTTCGTCCGTCAAAGTCAGGTACAGATGTAGATACCTTTTTGACGTACTGTCTATCTTTTGTCATTTGGTCTGTCATGTTGATAGTTAAGTTCTGTAGGCTTTCTAATTGATCTGAGCTAGCAGGTGTATTTACTGCTGCTGGAACCTCTTCTCTATGCGTTTCTGCCGGTATGCTGGACTTGTCATCCATTAATACCGATCGGTCAAAGGTTGCTGGAGAATTTAATACCGATGGGCAGAATATTTGTAAATTGTGCCTGTCTGATATATATATATAAAATTTTCTCTGAGACGCTTGACAACGTCTGAAGATTGTGTTAGATGTAATGAGTTAAGTCTATCTCTGTTTTCATATATTATCGTACGGACCTCGTTATATTTATTAACAAGTTTCTCAATGTGCTTAATTTTCGTCTCGTTCGAGATATATGCACTTTTATTGAGACATTTAAACGATTTATTAAATTCTTCTCTGAGACTTTTTATGAGTTCCGCTATTATGTTCCATTCCATATGGTAAAGGAAATCAATTTAATTTGTATTTTTATATCTCCGTTTCTTTTTAGATCTTATCCAGATCATTTGCCCTGCTGATATATTTTTTCTTTAAGCACTTGTTGTGCATTTGATAAATTTTTAGAAAAATGCCTACGGACAATAGTACTACTATAATGATGAGCAAAACTGAAATCAGTTCGATGTCGGGCGACATTACCTCGACTTTATTAATAACGTTTGCCGTCTAGTCTGAATCAATTAGACCCATTTTTGGCCAAGATTTTAATAAAATTAGCGGAATATCCAGTTTTTATATTTTATTTTGGAAAAAAATTTTATTTTCTTTGTTGGCCTTATGGGCCAATTTTCGCATGTATAAGACACACGATCCTAATACACCTCGTGGGTGGAGAGAAAAGATGTACCGTACTTGACTGTGCACATATTCTACCTAATTTTCACATGAGCTTTACAGGCTTACACTTCTTTAGCGCTACTGAAGCAGCACTAATTCACAATAGGTTTTACAAAGTTTTGTTTAAAAATATCTTAGGTGTACATATACGTGAGAAAATTCAGAATGTCATTTATATATAATTAATTAACAAAATTTTCGTTTAAAGACATCCTTCAGCTGCTGCTGTTGTCCTGGGCCTTTGGTGAAGGCGATGCCGGTGCCGGTCTGCACAGGCTGCTGCTGTTGTCCTGGGCCTATGAGCTCAGGCGGGGCCGGTGCTGGCCTGTTAAGGTGTTTAGTGAGCTCTCACTGGTTGTTTCCTTGTTGCTCTCCTCCTCTTCGTTTACTCGCAGATTTTCCAGAGCTTAAAGTCCAAACGCAGGCCAAAGTAATCAAAGGCAATAATTCGGCAATTGCAACAAAAACAACATTTGACTTCCGAAAAGTGCGTTGTGTTGTTATTGTTTCGCAGCTGAGTTTCTGCGCATTTTTCTTTTTCCTTTGTTTCTCTTCTTTGCTGCAGTCACATATAGAGAAAAATAGCTAATGTCCGTTTGAAACCCGCACCTAAGAAAAATTTTCATTATAGAATCAATCCGGTCCGGATACGAATTGCGTGGGACGTCTATAACATATCAAAAATCATAATGTCTAAGAATATACCCAGAGTTACTAACAAACAAAAGAGAATAAATGCAAGGCGCTACTCCATTGAAGAATTGATATCTATAGGGAAGAATTCTGGGGCCATGAGGGGCGGGCCAGTGATTACGTGTAAAAACAAGCGACCTGACGGTAAGGGAGCTACGGGACCTGGACCCTGAAATTGGACTTTGTGAATTTATACCCTTATCCTACGCTGGCCGAGGCCAAGCCGTCTACAAAAGTGCCTAATCTTGAAATAAAGCAGCCGAGACGTTGACAATCTATTATGCGAAAATCTGTTACGCCTGCGTTGGATTTAAGCTCGGGAAATCGCGGTAACGAAGAGGAGGAGAGCAACAAGGAAACAACCAGTGAGAGCTCACTAAACACCTAAACGCGCCCCGCTGGGGCCAAAGCGCAGCCTGTGCAGACCGGCACCGGCATCGCCTTCACCAAAGGCCCAGGACAACAGCAGCAGCTGAAGGATGTCTTCAAACGAAAATTTTGTTAATAATTATATAAAAGACATTCGAATTTTCTCACGTATATTAACTAAGATATTTTTAAACAAAACTTTGTAAAACCTATTGTGAATTAGTGCTGCTTCGTAGCGCTAAAGAGTGTAAGCCTGTAAAGCTTATGAAAATAGGTAGAATTTGTCAATAACATCTTTTCTCTCCATCCACGAGGTGTATTAGGATCGTGTGTCTTATACATGCGAAAATTGGCCCATAAGGCCAACAAAGAAAATAAAATTTTTTTTCCAAAATAAAATATAAAAACTGGATATTCCGCTAATTTTATTAAAATCTTGGCCAAAAATGGGTCTAATTGATTCAGACTAGACGGCAAACGTTATTAATAAAGTCGAGGTAATGTCGCCCGACATCGAACTGATTTCAGTTTTGCTCATCATTATAGTAGTATTATTGTCCGTAGGCATTTTTCTAAAAATTTATCAAATGCACAACAAGTGCTTAAAGAAAAAATATATCAGCAGGGATACATCGTTTAAATTGCTTAGAATCGCCAAGAGAGGAAACTCGGAAGAAGCCATGAGTCAGTATCAGCAAGCAAACAATACGTACAAATTCATTTGTCAAGAATCAAAAAAACTGTTCTATGCAAAGCTAGCCGCATCTCTAGAAGATATACGTGACAGCAAGACGTACTGGAGCACCATTAGAAGGTTAAATGGAATATCTTTCGTAAAAGGCATAGGAGTGGCCGCCGCGCAGTTGGCCAACTATTTTGGCAGCCTACTTAAATTTAGCTCGAAGCAGCCCTTGCAATATGCCCTACCAAGCATAGTAAATGAAGCACTAGATGGAATAATAACAGCACAAGAAATTTCTGGTATTGTCGCTAATTTAAAAGATAATAAAGCACCTGGACCTGATCGCATACCGGCTGAATTTATAAAATTTTCGTCACCTTCATTCCTACAAAGACTAGCAGAAGCGTACAACAATATACTGCAAACCGGGAAAGCCCCAAATAGTTTCCAGAAAGCCATAATTTTCCCAATTTTCAAGAAAGGCGATCCAGAAGTAACCAGTAACTACAGGGGAATTACCTTCCAGAACGCAATAGCCAAAGTATTCTCTGCAGTTCTTCTCGAACGTCTAGGTAGATGGCTTAATATAGTCGATGTTTTAACAGAGTTTCAGTCTGGATTTCGAAAAGGTTATTCTACTATAGATAATGTTTTCTGTCTGAATACCATTGCGCGAACCTACCTGGACAACAACAAAAAACTGTATGCCTTCTTCGTGGATTTTAAGGCTGCCTTTGACTCACTTGATAGAAGGACTCTAATGTATAAGCTGAGCAATATCGGAATTTCCACAAAATTTATAAAAACCTTGCAAAGTATGTATGAAAGCAATGAAGCAGCAGTGTGGGACGGTGCAAGGCTTTCTGAGTGGTTTCCTACTGAGTCTGGAGTTAAGCAAGGATGCCTACTGAGCCCTATCCTCTTTTCAATATTTTTAAATGATTTAGTGGAGTTTCTTCCAAAAGGAATCACAATAAGCGGTCTGGAGATTAAAACATTGTTATACGCAGACGATATAGTGGTTTTTGCCGAATCACCAAAAGCTATGCAAGACACTATCAACGTTCTACAAGAGTACTGCAATGTTTGGGGTCTAACGATTAATTGCGAAAAGTCAAAGGTGCTAATTTTTAAAAAATATTGGAGAAGGCTCGCGTCTGCTGAAAAATGGAAACTGGGTGAGACTGACTTGGAGTTTGTGAAGTCGTACAAATATTTAGGAGTCTGGATTCATCACAATGCTCAATTTAACTTTCACCTGGGAGAAAAGCTAAAAGACTCCAAAGTAGCTATTAATAGTACTTGGAAATCGATACTAGGCAAAAAGGACGTTCCAACTAGCACAAAATACAAATTGTTTAATGCCGCAGTGAGAGCAATAATGTGTTATGGTGCACAAGTATGGGAGATACGGCGATACGATGAGGTAGAGAGTCTTCAAAGGTACTTTCTGGAGACGGGACTATCGCCTCTGCATCTCTATACAGTTAATCTGCATTTTGACTACATGCAAAAAGTCATAAATATGGAGGAAAGAAGGGTACCTAGGATCTTAGCAGAATATTTGTTAAAAGATCGTCTGCAATGCTTCAGAGAGTGGGACAATTTAGCCGCGGAGTACGGAGTGCGACTGAATTTGGAAGATACCGCGTCTTGGAAAACTTGGGCTAGAAACATCACCATTAAAATGCAGGCAGCATATAGGATCCAATTTGTTGAAGAATCCCAGAGAAGCTCAGAGCGACTGATCTATAGGCAGCTCCATTACGATCTGGGTGAGAATAACTATTTCTCTGATGAGGTTTCTATTGAAGGAATAAGAAACATTTTTATGGCCAGAGGTAAAATATTGAAATTGAATTTCATACCAAATGTAACAAGGAGTGAAACAAACTGGCCTCTGTGCAACTTGAGTGAGCTTAAAAATATCATTCATTTCATGGGAACTTGCCCCATTCTACGAGAACTCCGGCTTTCAATTTTTGGAAAATGTACCCTACGACCTCACGAAATAATTGACATCCTCAACGGCGCGGACTGGAATAAGCTACAGAGTTATGTAATTAGAGCCTTAGCTTATAGGAATAGAATCTTAAATGGATTATTTTAAAAATTAAATTTTTTTTATACGCTAAATTCTTTATATATGATGAAATTCATGTTAGCACTCAACTCAAACCCAAAACGCATGGCTGAACGATCTGGTATCTGGGGACGACCCGGGCAGCCAGGTGTATTAGGCTTCGTGTGGAGGGTGCGAGGAGGTGCGCGACAGACGGTTTTTTAAACCAAGTCGCCATAACTTAATGCATTTAGTTCTTATTTTTTATTTTGTACATCCTACCATTGTTCATATAATTTTAATTTATTTTCGTTACAAAAATAAAAACTACTACTACTACTACTACTATATCAGCAGGGCAAATGATCTGGATAAGATCTAAAAAAAAAGGAGATATAAAAATACAAATTAAATTGATTTCCTTTACCATATGGAATGGAACATAATAGCGGAACTCATAAAAAGTCTCAGAGAAGAATTTAATAAATCGTTTAAATGTCTCAATAAAAGTGCATATATCTCGAACGAGACGAAAATTAAGCACATTGAGAAACTTGTTAATAAATACGATAATATATGAAAACAGAGATAGACTTAACTCATTACATCTAACACAATCTTCAGACGTTGTCAAACGTCTCAGAGAAAATTTTATATATATATCGTAGATTTCAGAAATTGCTACTTATTTTGAATGTTAACTATGAAATGTTAATAAAGACAATTATTAAACAGAGTCGTTACATTCTACCAGGGTTACCACTGGGAGCAAGGTGTCAGACAAGGATTGCCTGTACCGAGCATGGCCCGAGAGTGTTGGTTAGTATTTAGTGTTGAAAGTGTACACTGACAGGTATGAAAGTCAGTGACAAGCATGGAAGAAGCAGAGCACCAATAAGGTGTCAGACGACAAGTTTTCCGGTTGATTCATTCTGGTTGAGTAAGTCAGAGAGTGCTGACGTGTAATCGTAAAAGAAAACTAAATATTCAAAGACATTTCTCGGGACTTGCTGTGCTACCAGTGTATCTATCATGGACCGTCTTAACGCTCTGACATCAGAAGTGGGATTGGACGATGCCTCTCCACCAGGAAATTCTGGCAAAATGTGGCGTGAAATTCTGGAGATAATTAAGGCAATGCAAGCAACTAATGCTGCCTCGACCTCGAAGAAATGCATCACGTTGCCAAAGTTCAACCCAGACATGGCAGTCGCAGACGCAGCTGCCTGGTGCAAGACGGCGGACAATATATTCAGCGAAAATCCATTAGAGGGCAGTGAATTAGTGATGACACTGAGCGGCTCTTTGAAAGGAAGCGCCTCGCCATGGCTTTCGCAAATCTGCTACCCAGCAATGAAGTGGCCAGAGTTCCAGGAATTGTTTTTGCAACGCTTCGTGGGAGTAGAGACGTCAGCAGCCATTCTTATGAACATCTTCAATGGACGACCGAACCCTGGCGAGTGTCTCTCGGTATATGCGAGCCGTCTTGTGACGTCATTGTTGGCCAAATGGAAGGCTGTAAATTTAGAAGAAATAGCTGTCTCAGTTGTGCTGGCGCACGCTTCACAAATGGATCGAAGTCTGCAACGCATGCTGATAACGACGAACATTAAATGTCAAGACGAGATGCAACAACACCTAAAAGCCTATGCTTTTGGAAAATCCAACGAAGGTTCCAAGTCTAGCAACCCATTGGAACCAGACCGGAAGAGATTTAAAGCGTCGTACAGCGTTAAATGTCACCATTGTGGAAACCTTGGACATAAGATGGCCGAATGTCGCAAACGAAAATTCGGAGAGAAGTCCCTAACAAACAGTAATTCGTCAAATAACAATATGTCGAACAACAAGTCATCCGCAAAAGGACGTTCTGCTATAACGTGCTTTAAATGTGGCGAGGCTGGACACATTGCTTCATCATGCACAAAAGGAACTTCAACTGGCGGCGGTGGATCAAATGAGAAGAGCCGTTGCTGAGCCAAGAGGAATGCTGCGACAATTTGGTGAGCCCGTTCCTTTTTGTTTTGATTCTGGAGCTGAATGCACGCTGATCAAAGAGAGTTGTGCAGAAAAATTTGCTGGGAAAAGAATCAACAATTTAGTGATTCTGAGGGGCATTGGGGATAATCCTGTATATTCCACCACGGAAATTTTAGCTACTGTCCAAATTGATCAATACCCGATAGAATTGTTATTTCATGTTATTATGGATAAGTTTTTGAAATATGATGTAATGATAGGACGCGACATTTTGGGAATGGGATTTGGAGTTTCTATTGAGATTGACAAGTTTGAAATGTACAAAACCAAAACAGTCAATGCGCTATTAAAAGAGACAGATATGAGTTATATCGAGTATTTGAATAACGATGATACCTTAAGTATTACAGATAAATCTCGCTTGATAGAAATGTTGCAAAACTCTGCCGAAAAGTTTATTGAGGGTATCCCTCAAAGCCGAGTAACAACAGGCGAACTTGAAATCCGTCTCTTAGATTCAAATAAAACCGTTCAAAGGCGTCCGTATAGGCTAAGCGTAGATGAGAAAGAACTAGTAAGAAGTAAAATATCTGAATTATAAAAATCAAATGTCATACGTCCGAGTTGCTCCCCATTTGCAAGTCCAATGCTAATGGTTAAAAAGAAAAATGGAACCCATCGGCTATGTGTCGATTATCGCGAACTTAATGCCAATACAGTCGCTGACAGGTATCCGCTGCCTTTAATTGCTGATCAAATCGACAGACTGCGCGAAGGAAAATATTTTTCTAGTTTAGACAAGGCAAGTGGCTTCTACCAAGTACCCATACACCCTGATTCCATTGAACGCACCGCATTTGTCACACCAGAAGGACAATATGAATTTTTAGCGATGCCTTTTGGATTGAAAAATGCATCCTCGATTTTCCAGCGCTCAATTATACGAGCATTAGGTGATTTGGCGCAAACGTTTGCCGTCGTCTATATAGATGACGTAATAATTGTGGCAAGGACAAAAGAGGAAGCATTTGAAAGGCTACAGTTGGTCTTGGAAAAACTATCTCAATCGGGGTTCTCCTTCAATGTAACAAAATGCACTTTTCTAAAAACCAGCATAGAATACCTAGGATACCTGGTCGAGGCAGGTGAAATCCGACCAAATCCACGCAAGGTACAAGCGCTAGGCCAATTGCCACCACCGCAGACAGTAACACAGGTGCGACAATTCATAGGTCTGGCTTTATATTTCAGAGCAGATGAAAGCATTGTATAATCTAACCTCCAAAAATACCGAGTTTGTCTGGAAACCAGAACATGAACATACTCGCAAAAAGATAATCTCAATATTGACTAATGACCCAGTTCTAACTATTTTTGACCCAGAAAAGCTTATTGAATTGCACACAGATGCAAGCTCGATAGGATTTGGTGCTATTTTATTGCACAAAATAGAAAATAAACCAAGAGTTATAGAATATTACAGCAAATGTACGACAATGGTAGAATCAAAATATCATTCATACGAGCTCGAAACCCTTGCAGTGTATAATGCAGTTAAACACTTTCGCCATTATTTACATGGTCAAAAATTTGTTGTCTATACAGATTGTAACTCTTTAAAAGCAAGTATGAAAAAGGTAGACCTGACTCCTCGGGTTCATAGATGGTGGTCATTCCTACAATCGTTTGATTTCAGTATTGAATATAGGAAGGGAGAGCGTATGTCACATGCCGATTTTTTTTTCGCGGAATCCCCTGGCCGTAAGTTCCCCATCCTCATTCAAAACTATTGAAAAGCGCATAAACATTTCTGAAATAACTGACAACTGGCTTCTCGCCGAGCAGCAGCGCCATACTGAGATTACTTCCGTCATTTCTAAATTGCGCAACAATGAATTGGGAGAGGACATGGCAAGGACTTACGAATTAAGATCAGGAATGTTGCATCGAAAGATACAAAGAAATGGTAGAACAAAATGTTTACCTGTAATACCTAGAGCATTCAGATGGTCTGTAATCAACAACGTGCATGAAGCAATTATGCATTTAGGCTGGGAGAAAACTTTAGACAAAATGTATAGCAACTACTGGTTTGACAAAATGCCTACATATGTAAGGAAGTTTGTGGAAAATTGCATCACCTGTAAGGTTGCGAAACCACCTTCAGGAAAGCCACAAATTGAAATGCACCCCATCCCCAAAGTTGACATACCCTGGCACACAGTGCATATAGACATAACTGGGAAATTGAGTGGTAAAAATGACTTAAAAGAATATGTTATAGTACAGATTGATGCCTTTACAAAATTTGTACATCTGTATCGTACACTAAACCTTGATGCAGATAATTGCATCAAAGCGGTCAAGGAGACCATCTCACTATTCGGATTACCGGCACGCATTATAGCCGACCAAGGCAGATGCTTTGCTGGTACCAAATTTAAAGAATTCTGTTCTCAAGTGGTCAAGTAGAACGTGTCATGAGCACTTTGAAAAGCATGTTGACGGCGGTTGAGACTGGTCAGCGATCTTGGCAGGATGCTTTAAATGATATACAGCTGGCAATTAATAGCACATCTAATCGTGTAACAAAGTATAGTCCTTTAGAATTATTAATTGGGAAAGAGGCAAGACCATTAGGCATTGACAACATCAATAGAAACGCCAAATACGATAAGACTAGGTTCGACAGAAACAAAGCAAAAATTGTAAGACATAAGGTTGGTGATCATGTCCTACTCAGGGCTGAAGAAAGAAATCAAACAAAGTTGGATCCCAAATTTAGGGGACCATTCGTGGTAACTGAAATTCTTGATGGAGACAGGTACCAATTAAAATCGTTGACAAGTAAGCGCACATTTAAGTATGCGCACGAATATTTAAGAGCTTTACCAAGCAATGAGGAGTCATATGAATTGATAGATTATGTAGAAGACGAATTGAGTGATGATTCTGAGACTATCGGTCAAGATACAGTGGCACTAAGAGAGTGCGAATAAGCTCATATACGATGGCTATGGCCGCACCACAGTAGTCACGCCGTGCACAAGTGCTCGATCATGGCGTGCTGAAGCGGGTGATATTGTGGCGGGGGTCGGAGGTTGAAAGAGACCTGTATGGATCCGCTCCATGTTAGCGCTGCTGGGCAGCAAGAGCCTATAGACGTATGATGACACAAAGAAACGAAAAAAAAGATAAAGTAGATTGACCGATAATACTCTTTCATTATGCTCTTGCTTGATAAACTAAAACTAAAATTAAAGTTGCCTCTAAAAAGCCTCAACAAATACAGTTTAGAGTATTGCATGATCACAGCCTAATGTTACACACACGAGGACGTGTGAAGCGTCAGGATAGCCGTGTCGTAGATTTCAGAAATTGCTACTTATTTTGAATGTTAACTATGAAATGTTAATAAAGACAATTATTTAACAGAGTCGTTACATTCTACCAGGGTTACCACTGGGAGCAAGGTGTCAGACAAGGATTGCCTGTGCCGAGCATGGCCCGAGAGTGTTGGTTAGTATTTAGTGTTGAAAGTGTACACTGACAGGTATGAAAGTCAGTGACAAGCATGGAAGAAGCAGAGCACCAATAAGGTGACAGACGACAAGTTTTCCGGTTGATGCATTCTGGTTGAGTAAGTCAGAGAGTGCTGACGTGTAATCGTAAAAGAAAACTAAATATTCAAAGACATTTCTCGGGAGTTGCTGTGCTACCAGTGTATCTATCATGGACCGTCTTAACGCTCTGACATATATATCAGACAGGCACAATTTACAAATATTCTGCCCATCGGTATTAAATTCTCCAGCAGCCTTTGACCGATCGGTATTAATGGATGACAAGTCCAGCATACCGGCAGAAACGCATAGAGAAGAGGTTCCAGCAGCAGTAAATACACCTGCTAGCTCAGATCAATTAGAAAGCCTACAGAACTTAACTATCAACATGACAGACCAAATGACAAAAGATAGACAGTACGTCAAAGAGGTATCTACATCTGTACCTGACTTTGACGGACGAAAATTGCATTTGGAAAGATTCATTACATTGGTTGAACTAACAAAGGGCAACCAGGAAGCAATAGCCATTCATGTAATAAAATCTAAAATAATTGGTCCAATACTGTACAAGGTACAAAAGGAAACGACCATAAATGGAATAATTGCGAAATTAAGAGAAGTCGTAAAAGGTGAATCAGTGGATGTATTAAAAGCCAAACTGTTGAGTATACAACAAAAAGGTAAAACGGCATCCCAATACACCACTGAAATAGACAATCTCCGCAGATCAATAGAGGCAACATCGTATATCGACAATGGTCTAGATGCCGATAATGCTGAAAACTTCGCCACGAAAGAGGCAATCTCAGCTATGATCCAAAATTGAGAGGATGAAAAAATTAAGACAATACTTGAAGCAGGAAACTTTAGCAATATAAATGATGCTATTGAAAAATATATACACTGCTGCACAAAAGCTACAGGAAGCCCAAGCACTGTAACCGAAACAACAACAACAATGTAAGAGTTGCACAAAGTAACTCGGGAAACCCCCAAAACCCTTTAGAAACTCACCAACAACAAAGCAAGTTTATACGATCAACCCAGAAGTTAGCGTGTTTATAAAAGTAAAAAATGAAAGTACAGGAAAAATACTAACATTACTCATCGACTCAGGTGCAGATATCTCAGTTCTTAAAGAGAACTCAGATCAATTTTTCAATATAGATTATAACACTATTTCAAAAATATCAGGAATTGGCGAAGGTGTAGCCAATTCCAAGGGATTGGCCTTCGTAGAAATTCAGTCAGACCAATACATTATACCACACAATTTTCATTTGGTATCACCCAATTTTCCTATACCAGGTGATGGCAATTTTGGTATGGATTTCTTCAGAAAATTTAATGGTATTCTTGACATAAATTCAGTCCAAGATCGGTTCGTACTCCGACCGAATAATTTGGATCATGAAATTTCGATCCCAGTATCACACGCAAATGATACAAATGCTATTATTTTACCAGCAAGATCCGGAATTGTCCGAAAAATTAAAGTGAACACAAATATTGATCACATTCTAATTCCAAATCAAGAAATTCAAAATAAAATTTTTATCGCAAATTCGATAACCAACTCGAAAAATGCATGTCAGATATTTAAATACAACCAATAAAGCAGTACTGGTCAACCTTAACAAGGTACAAATTGAATCATTGCACGAGTACGAAATATTCCAATTAAATTCAAAGGACAGGAAAGAAAAAGTTAAAAAAGCATTGTCAAAAAACTTTCCCCCTCGTTTCAAAGAAACATTAACTGAACTATGCACAGAATATGTCGATGTATTCGGACTTGAAACCGAATCAATTACAACAAACAACTTTTATAAGCAACTGCTAAGGTTAAAAGATAACAAGCCAGTCTATATCAAAAACTATCGAAGCCCGCATAGCCAAACTAATGAAATACAAAAACAAGTTGATAAACTGATTTCCGACAACATTGTCGAACCATCTGTGTCTGACTACAACAGCCCACTTCTACTTGTCCCAAAGAAAGCCCTTCCGGGCTCTGAAACAAAAAAATGGCGATTGGTAATTGACTATCGTCAAATAAATAAAAAACTGCTATCAGATAAATTTCCACTCCCTAGAATTGACGATATTTTAGATTAGCTAGGTCGAGCAAAATATTTCTCATGCCTTGACTTAATGTCAGGTTTTCATCAGATTGAACTCAAAGAAAGTTCAAGATATATAACATCTTTTTCACTCGACTACCAATTGGTTTAAAAATAGCACCAAATTCATTTCAGAGGATGATGACTATCGCATTGCTCTATATGGATGATTTTATAGTTATTGGTTGTTCAGAAAAACATATGATTAAAAATTTAACAGATGTTTTTCAACTTTGCAGGAAGCATAACCTTAAGCTACATCTAGAAAAATATTGGAATAATAGAAAAATACAGTCGAATGCCAAAACGCATTCGAATATCTAAAAAATAAACTCATGCAACCTACCCTACTGCAGTACCCAGATTTTAGCAAAGAATTTTGCATAATCACAGATGCAAGCTAACAAGCTTGTGGAGCGGTTTTAACTCAAAACCATAACGGACTCCAACAACCAATAGCATATGCATCATGCTCATTCACAAAAGGTGAAAGCAATAAGAGCACAACAGAACATGAATTGGCAGCAATTCATTGGGCAATAGGACATTTTCGACCATATATTTATGGCAAACACCACAGTTAAAACAGACCATTGAGTCCTTACCTATTTACTTTCAATGGTCAATCCCAGCTCTAAACTAACACGCATGCGGCTTGAGTTAGAAGAATACGATTTCACAGTAAAGACAATTTCGTGGCAGACGCACTGTCCATACTATAAGTCACTACAAGATTTCAAAGTAAACAGAAAAAATCCTGCGCAGGAAATAAACAAGTAGACATGCCTAGGCAATCTCTTGCAAACGCTTCTCAACGTATATGACGTTATCACAAATGACGGCTTACGAAAAATAGTGACATTGCGAATAACCCCACTTAAATGTTTGTTAAAACATAGAAAGAAAGTTATAGAAAGAATCGATATTAGCGATTTGTACACCAATGGAATTCTAGACTTAGGTCAGTTTTTCCAAAGGCTTAAAAGACAAGCCGGTATACTTAATATCAGCCAAATATCTGTGGCACCGTGCGAAATGATCTTTGAATCAATTTCAATAGATATCTCTAAACAAATGGGCAATAAAATATTAAAGACTCTAAGAGTAGTGCTACTCAAGCCGGTGACCCTAGTAAATAATGATAAAGATCAAGAAGCCATACTGTTTACATTCCATGACGATCCAATTCAAGGAGGTCATACAGGCATAACCAAAACGCTAGCAAAAATAAAAAGACACTATTATTGGAAAAATATGACACGTCATATCAGAGAGTACATAAATAGATGTTATAAATGCCTGACTTCTAAAATAACTAAACATACAAAAACACCAATGAAAACAACAGAAACACCAATATATGCATTTGACAGAGTGATAGTGGACACTATTGGCCCACTACCAAAGTCAGAGAATGGAAATGAATATGCAGTCACTTTAATATTTGATTTAACCAAATATTTAGTTGCCATTCCGGTTGCAAATAAACGACCTGTGCAAATATCTAAAAATAGAAAACATAACATCAACTGCACATCATCACCAGACATTAGGTACCATTGAAAGAAGTCATAGAACCTTCAATGAGTACAAACGTTCATACATATCAGTCGATAAAACTGACTGGGATACATGGTTACAATATTTCGTGTATTGTTTTAATACTACACCATCTGTGACGCATGATTATTGTCCATATGAACTTGTTTTTGGTAAATCAAACAACATACCAAAAGATTTTAATAGTATAGACAAGATAAACCCACTATACAATGTAGAAGACTATGCTAAAGAAGTTAAGTTTAGATTAGAAATAGCATATAAAAGAGCAAGAATAATGCTAGAACAGCATAAGGCTAAGAATAAGGAATATTATGATAAGAAAATAACTAACTTTAACTTGAAAATAGGAGATAACGTTTTACTAGTAGTAGTAGTAGTATTTTTTTATTTAATGGCTTGGCATTGTATAGCTGTCAGCCTAAAAAATTTCTTTTAAATAATAATAGAAACATTTAACTTATTTAAATTAATATAAAAAACTTGGCTCTTGGAAATCAAAACATTTTCAAATATAGTTTACATTACACACACAACATCGAAACTGTTTACAAAATATTTATCACTCTACTTAACAGCATAATATAGCAAGACGATTCACTTTCTTCAGGTTACTCCACCCATCCAATTGTGAATTAACATATTTCTAGAATTGACACGTTAATATTTGCTCCCTATATTTTATTGCTTGCGCCAGGAAACGCCCAAGTGTATTCCAGTTCGTTCCATTCAAAATATTGAACAACTCCTTTGTTGTCAGCACCGATTTTCCCCATGCGTTTACTCTGATCTCGCTTAAAATTGGACATATTGCACAAAAATGAAAGATATCTTCACGTACCCTTAAGTTGCATAATGTGCAGTTCTCATTTGCAAAATGTGGTTGGTACCCAAGCTTAAGCTTCTCAGTTCTGGCTTTAAAAATGTTCGTTATTATGGACATGCTATAGCATTCGTTGAAATAATTGTTTTCAGAGAGATTATATTGCAGTGTCTTGTAAATCTCCCGCGTATTGCTTTGCTGAGCTTGCCGCATGTACGACTCTCGCTCATTTTCATTTATTGTCCGCAATAAAATATTCTGTGAAACCAGCTATGAGTCCCGGTTGTTCAGGTCAAGCACTACATCGTATTTACTTGCTAGCTGCAGCCATTCTTCGAAGCATTGTTTTCGTGAATCTAGTAACGACGCTGCCACGGCATAAGGCGCTCTGTTTACGGATAAGTTGAGATATCTCCCTATATAGCTAAAGTGAGACTGCAGCGTGTATTCAAACATAGATCCCAGCCCAGTTTCCAAGTAGATTGCGTAGTTTGGAGTATTTATCGGTAGTCGAAAATTTTTTTTTATAAAATAGCGAAGAAGTTTTTCCACCTCGTCGTGTTGCATGTAACCCCAGACTTGCGATGCATAACACATTATGGCTCTTGCCGTAGCTTGAAACATTTTGTATTTTATGCTGTGGCTTACACCTTTCCGGCTTAGCAGGGCACTCCACGTACTGTTAAGGGCGATCTTCGACTCCCGCAGTTTCAGTTCAATATGCTTGCTAAAGGACATGTTTGTTGTTAGAGTCACTCCCCTTAACCGATTCCAGTTCTACTCCGTTTAGTGTCCAGCGTTCACACCCGGCAAGTAGACCCCTGCCTTCTCGAATGCACATTACTTTCGATTTACTTGTGTTTATTCTCAAATTCCAGGTCTGACAGTAAGAGCTTATTGCATTTATCATGTCTTGCATGTCAGCGTACATTAATATCTTGTATACTTTGCTTCCAAACTCCGCGCCTCCAGGTAATACTGTCGCAATGTCATCAATGTACAATGAAAAAAGCAAGGGGCTAAGTAAGCATCCTTGCTTTACTCCAAGATTTGTCTCAAACCACTCCGACAACGTTTTTCCATCCCACACCGCAGTTTGATTTTTTTCGTACAAGCTGTGCAGAATATTCAATATTTTAGTGGAGACTCCTAGATTGCTCAACTTAAACATCAGACTCCTTCTATCAATTGTATCAAATGCAGCTTTGAAATCGATAAAAAAAAAACAGGTATAACTTTTTTTTCTGCAATAGGTAATCGTAAGCTATAGATGTAAGAACAAAAATGCTATCAACTGTTGAATAGCCCTTCCGAAACCCAGACTGATTTTCGCTCATTAAATTATTCTGTTCTACATAGTCTGTTAGCCGTTTTAATAGGATGCTTGTAAATATTTGTGTAGTGGCATTCAAAAAAGATATTCCTCTGTAATTGAGTACATCAGTTGGATCTCCCTTTTTCAACAACGGAAAGATAATGTTTCTTCTTAAGTTTGTAGGCACCAATCCTTCGTTGAAAATGTTGTTGAAAGCGTCTTTTAGCTTGTCTTTAAAAGCACAGGTGGCGTTGATGATGTGTTCTGCTGGTACGCGATCTTCTCCTGGCGCTTTTCCAACTTTACTACGGTTTAATGCTGCCTGTAGTTCTTGCATACTAATTTCTCTGTCCAATTCTTCAACATGCGGTGATGGAGGAGCATAGGTCAACATACTTGGGTGCGCTCCAAACAGCAATTCCATAAGGTGCGTGGCAAGGGCGGTTGTTGTTACCTGGATCCGATTTCTGCTGGTGGGCCCGTTTAACTGCCTCACTGTTGCCCAAAACGATTTGCTGTCAGTGATCAATGCAATGGAGGTTTCCAGTTTTGCAAAATTCTCTTTCTGTTTATCTCTGCATAATTTCTTGTAATATGCTCGTTGCTTTTGGTATTTATCTTTATTTCCCCATGAGTCATTGTTCCGCAAATTTGATACAAACCACGGTTGTATAAAATGATTCTTACTTGGCCTCTGCATAAAATTAGCTGCTTTCGTAATAGTTTCTGTAAGATAATCCATTTCATTCTGGCTAGTGTCTTCACGTGGAAAAGCTAATTGTTGATCCAGGCTACTGGCGTATCTTTCCTTCTGCTTGCCTATCCAACGAAGCTTGGGAAGCAGTTGTGGGATTGATGACTGGGAAACCCTATTAAGACAGGCTGTGACTTCGATTGGCAAATGGTCAGAAAAAATTTCAGGCTTAACTTCCAAGTCAATAATTGCATCGTGCCATTTTCCTTGTATAAGACAATAATCGATTGTCGAACACGCTTGACCACGAACAAAAGTGAAATTTCCATCAGCGTCGCTTTTGGTTCTTCCATTAAGAACAGTGAGGTTGAAAAATTCGCACAAATTAATTAAGCTCCTTCCTTTGCTGTCGAGTGTTTGGTCTTTAGCTTTACGATTGCACGTTGCAAACAGACTGCCTGATTCTTCACTTTCCACAGTTGCTTGCTCAGCTCCTAAACGTGCGTTCAGATCACCTACGACCATGATATTTTCAGAATTCGACTGTGACAGAAAGTCATATAATTCGGCAAAATCATTTTTCCAACCGTTACAATTTACATAAATCGGTACAATAACAAGCGCCCCATTGCCTGAACAAATTTTTACTTTAAGAATTTCCGGGTTGCTTGTAAGTGAAAGTGTTACGCCATGGCACGTCGATTCGTTGATTCCACACAACATCCCTCCACTCGCTCGACCTCGTACTGCGGACCTGCTTGCTGGGATCCAGTGTAAAGTGTGATTGGGAAAATAGTTTTCGTAGTGCTCCATGTCTTTTTCGAAAAACGTTTCAAATAAAAAGAACAGGTCATATGACGTTACAAAACTAAAAAAATGTTTGTGTAGTACTTTGTTTCTTAGCCCTGCGATGTTGTAAGAAAGTATCTTAATATTATAGTAATTTGTTCCATTTTGTGTGCAATCCTCCGAATTTTCGCTATTTTGATTTTTGAGAGACAAATTTCATTTTTGGTTTTTAGTTTTTTGACTTATTTGTTTTTGCTAACAGATGCTCATAGGACAGATTCATATTTTCCAGTTTGTCATGAAACATGCTTCTTAGTAGTGCCTCTGCTGGTTGCCCTTTGCTAACAAGAACATGATTGACGTCATAGGATATCCATACATTTTCAATTCTGAGCGCGTCGTTTCTGACCATAATTTTTCGCGTAGGGTATTTTTCCGTTAAATCTTTTTTTAGGGCCATTAGAACTTGCTTGTTCTTTGCTTCTCGGCGGATAGATCTCGTTCAATAAAAATGTGCGTACCGGTTAGGTTCTTGGTATTTTTGAAAATTCGTTCAACCATTTCTGGCGATCCTAATTCCGCAACCACTCCCATTTTGTTTGATCGCTCATATAATTTTCTAACATTTTTTATTTGAATATTTTCCAGCTTAAGTTTATCCTTACAAACATTCGATAGGGATTCGCGTGGAGTTGCGTCGTTTGGCAGACCTCGAACCACAATGTTGATTTTCTTGCTATCCTCGACTATAAAATTTAGCTCTCTACGGTGGTTCGCCATGTCCTTCTTTAGCATATCTACCTCTTTTCGCAGAGATTTATTCTCTTCCCTCAGGGCTTCCACTTCACCCGTAATCTGCGTTTTCAAGCTCGAGATATCATCTTTGGTTGCCACGGTGTTCACTATATGCTCCAATTTGGCGTTAAAACTGCTTCTTGTATCCTGTATGGCATTAAGAACATCCTGCAACGATATTTCCACACTTCCTTCGTTGCCGCGACCTCTTTTCGGCGTCTGCGCCTGCATCAGCTCTGGCGTACGTTTCAGAGGCATAATTTTCAATTTAAAGCTCGGCGCCTTAGTTGCAAGTTTGTCATCCAGATGGCGCCACTAGTTGAAGATCGTGGTGACTGGTTGTTGGCAGCTGCTACTCTTCAGCTGATAGAGTCAGCTGTTTGCCAGTACGCGTGGGTGTAAGTTTAAGAGAAAGTGTAAGAACACTAACTTTTTTTTCACGTTTGGCGCAATTTCTCCGCTTTCCGCTCTCTTCGTGTGTCCCTTCTGGGAGTTTTTGGTGCAATTATTAAATTGTTTATCCGACGCTGTGCACAAGTATTCCAATCTATGGCTGCAGCAACCCCAGCGTAAGTTGTTTATGTTTGGTTTGCACACAGCGCTAACTGGACCTCTCCACAGAATCACTTGTAATCAAAATATACGCAGGAGCGCACCTTACAAACACGTCCGCCCGATTACACAACCTCTAAAATTTAAAATTTTTTACTAAGAAATGAAACTGGCCATAAATTGGAACCAGTATATTTAGGTTCATATTTAGTAACAGGAATAGAAGATAAGGACAATATCTTAATCCAAGATAAGAAAAATAAAACAATAAAAGTACATAAGGATAGGCTAAAAGCATACAGCAAGTAAAATGAAAATGAAACAGTAAAATTGAAATCAAAAAGATCCTCACCTGATCACACCATTACAACATGATCAACATTATCACAAAACAAGTAAGGGAGCTGTAGTCGAGTGCCCCGACTACAAAATACCCTGTTCCCTTGACTTCTTGTGTTTTCATACACATTTTCACACACTCACACAAACACACACACTCTAACATAAGCACACACGCACGCGCAAACGCGGTAACTGACAATGCAAGGCCCCCCTCTCTCCCTCTCTCTCTCAAAATTGAATCGTATATAACTTCGGTGTTTTTGTCCGATCTTATTGATCTTTTCAGAATAGATAGATATTGGGCCTTACTTGATATATATAAAGTTTGGAAGGTCTATCTTAAAATTTGTGGCTCTGACAGTTTTTTGCGCTTAACGGGGGAGGGGGAGGAATTTTCCAAATCTGAAACAAACTCGGTTTGCATCGGGTATACACCTACCTAAATGCAAAAATGTGTCGCTCTAGCTCTTATAGTCTCTGAGATCGACGCGTTCATACGGACAGACGGACGGACGGACAGACGGACATGGCTTAATCGACTCGGCTGTTGATGCTGATCAAGAATATATATACTTTATAGGGTCGCAAATGTTTCCTCCTACCTGTTACATACTTTTGCACAACTTCATGATCCCCCTTTTCCCATTTTCAATGGGAACAGGGTATAAAAAAAAAAAAAAAAAGAATTTATATATATATTTACAAATAAATGTAAGTTAAAATTACCACATATAAAATAACTTCATACATTACGTTATTTCTCTAAAAAGGGAGATGTAGTGAGCTCACATACACACTCACATACACAAACACACTCACATACACATACACACCCACATACACATTATATACATACGTTCTAATATACAATTAAGTACACAGCAACAAGTATGCATGAACATTATTGCACATAAACAAACCAATAACCCAAACACAGATGTATGTAACATGACTCCTTTGCACTGAGCGACTCAAAACTTTCAAGCTAGCACTTTGCCGCGTGCATTGGACTCACGTCATATAGACCCTTCAGTACTCATCATTAGTGAATCACCAAGGATTCACCGATGAATTGGTCAGAGGTATCGATGAATCATAGGTGAACTCCCATACAAATTATATTATTATGAAATTATGAATCATACAAATTATACATGAATTTAACATTGGCATGTCCTAGGCGTTCACGCATGACAGTTTATGGGTGAATCACTCATGAATTCACGGATCGATTCATCGATGATTCACGCATGATTTCTTTGCAAAATTCATTGATGAATACACCTATAAATTCATATTTGATTCACCCACGATTCCTCGCAGACTTTTGCAAAGAAGTCATGTTTAAATAATTTAAGTTTAATTATGCTTATTTTAAGCAACAATCATCAAATTGGCCTACCCCTACCACAATACAAACAATCAACAACAAGTCGAGGAATTCACTATGCAGCACAGCAACTGACCTGCGGACAATTAATGCACAAATTGTAAATTAATAAATAATTTCACCCACAACAAATAACAACAAGCACTGTCACATAGCGGCCATAAAAAATTATTTTAAAATTGTAAATATATAAATATGAACAAACATAATTCGCTTAAAGGTGACGATACGACGACTCACACTTTATTATTTGATCACTTCTCTTTGAAATATTTACCTGTTTAACTAATAATTAGTTTTAACAAGGGTTGTTTTTAACAAATTGGGCTTTTATTGTAATAAAATCTTGCACTAAGAATTTTCTCGCAAGTGGCGATTCACGCGTCAAAGGCAAAAACAGAAACACAGTTATTTCGTTTCTTCTTTGTCTTTTGCCTTCTGCGCGCGATGCCCTTTTGAACTCATATTAAGTAAAGGCATATCCGACTTAAGAAGTATTTGTGTAAATTTTTTAATGATCCATAAATAAATTATTTATTTTGGGATAATAATAATAAAAGTCTATATTAGGGCTATTCCACTAACGATCTGTGCAATCTACTTATTCAAAACTCTTTAAAATACATATTAAATATGGTTTTAATGTTCGGTAAAATTTGAATGGCAAAACTGTTTTTGGGTGCCTGTGTGTCGCAGCGGCTAACATTTTTTTGACTGCAATAGGTAAATTTGCAACAACAAATAGACACAAATTTCTGTTCTGCCGACGTCGACGTCAAAGCAGATGCGGGAAAAGGGCTTGAATTTGACGATGCATGAATTCTAGAACTGAAGGGAACATATACACACACACACATTCATAATTGTCTTAAGAATATTCCCATGTACGCTTAGCTAAAGCAAAACCAAAAAGAGAATAAAATTGACAACCAAGCAGGGCACTTTGTGCTACTGCTCCCAAACATTGTGAAGAATTTGATAATCTGGGTATGGGAAGAACTTCTGGAGGCCACTGAGGAATGATCGTGGCCACAGTCAAGGACAACCACAACCTTACGTGTACATAAACATTACAGGGCATAGAGCAGCAATATAACCTTCGCCTTGGTAATGATAGCATTTGGTTGATGCTTTGCAATCCCTAATTAGGTGAGCTTGACTACTACATTTGAAACATTTTTTCTGTGGGCTTTGATCCCCTTCACTATTCCTTGGTACTCTGATCTTTCTCGGTGATCTTTCTTGTCTGTCCTGTTGATTCCATTCTGAATTTTTAATTTTCTCGTAGATTTTGATCTGATCCTTTAGCTGTCTTATTGTCGATGCCTGATAGAGATTTGCTTTATTGGTTTTTGAATCTGGAATTCCATCGATAAAATATTCAATTATACTCTCGTCATTTAGACTGATCGGCTTACCCATCGACATTGTACAAATATTCCATTAACGACTCATTTTCCCCTTTGCGCCAGTTTCTTAGAGCTTTATGTACTGCTGCAGCACTTAATTCTTTTCCAAATTCCTCAACTAAAGCATCTCTTAGTGCTTACCAAGTAGTGATACCTTTTAGCCCTCTTATGAAAAGCTTAGCTGCTCCGTGTAAAAGCTGTTTGGCATAAATTTCTGCAAACAATTCCACCCCACTGTATCTGCCATTTCTTCAATCTCTATAATCCAGTTTGTGATGTTATCAGTGGCTTTCCTATTAAAGGGAGAAATACTGTCTTGAATATCCCGTAATGTAAATTGTGCCATCTTTTGTGTGTTTAGCGCTTGTATCAACTCTTCGATTTGGGTTTCACGATTTTCATTACTGCTCTTTGAAACTATCTTCTTTTCTTTTTCAGGTTGGATTACAGGGCCCTCTGCTTTCCCCTCTTCGTCGTCATCTTCTCCATCACAATAAAAGCAGTGCAAGTGTGAGCCCTTTGATTGTTTTTGCATCCATATCGATTGCTGTTACTTCTTCTTCTTATTTGGCCTGATATTTCTATCACAACCGTTTGACGGTCTCGGCCGCTGCTATTAATGCTCGCCACTCGCCTCTGTCTTGTGCGAGCTGGCACCAGTTGTTCAGTTCAAGCGCCTTAATGTCTTCCAGCACCTGTTTTTCCCAACTAAGTTTCGGTCGTCCTACAGCTCATGCTTTCCCTAATTCGTTCGCCATCCGCCTGTACACTTTTTTTACTGTAGCTTCTTCATCCATACGAGTAACATGTCCAAGCCAGCGCAGCTGCTGTTGTTTTATGCGCTTGACTAGGTCATACAGTTCGTTATTCATTCGGATGCGAAATTAGCCGCCAACGTTTAGAGGTCCATAAATCCTCCGAAGAACTTTTCTCTCGAACACGCCAATTGCCGCCTCATCCGTTGATGACATTGTCCATGCTTATCGTGGTCCTTAAAACGTTTGCGTGGGTCGTCATCGATGGTATCCGAGGCATTTTTTAGTTTTCATTGGCGGATAAATTAGACGCTAATCGGGTGCCAAGCCCGAAGTAACGCCCCCTTTTTGTCCCCATAGAGCTCATACAGTTCGTTATTCATTCGGATGCGAAATTAGCCGCCAACGTTTAGAGGTCCATAAATCCTCCGAAGGACTTTTCTCTCGAACACGCCAATTGCCGCCTCATCCGTTGATGACATTGTCCATGCTTATCGTGGTCCTTAAAACGATTGTGTGGGTCGTCATCGATGGTACCCGAGGCATTTTTTAGTTTTCATTGGCGGATAAATTAGACGCTAATCGGGTGCCAAGCCCGAAGTAACGCCCCCTATTTGTCCCAGGGAAAGGATCGCCGCTCACGTTAGCCAGACGTTTTGCGGATGCATCGCTCTGTTACCAGGGGTTTTTTTTAAAGAAAAGAATTGAGTTTTTGGGACATGTCATTGAGAATGGGAAAATTTGCATATCGCAAGAAAAGACAAAAGCCGTCACTAAGTTCCCAATTCCCAAAAATCAAAAGCAAAGTTTCTTAGGTCTGGTTAATTACATTCGCAGGTTTATAGCAAATTGTTCTGTAATCTCTAAGCCTCTCACAGATCTGAAGAAGAAAGATATCAAGTTTTGCCTCAACGAAAGAGAGATTTTTGCATTTAACATGTTGAAGACGCTGATCACAGAAAAGCTTCACCCTCAGCATGAGACAGAGTTGCACACAGATGCGTCGATAGATGGGTTCGGAGCAGTCTTACTCCAAAAGTCTCCTGTTGATGGCTATGTACACCCTGTTTACTTCATGTCCAAAAAGACGACAGACGCAGAAAAGAAATTCTCGAGTTAAGAACTGGAGATTTTGGCACTGGTAGAAGCGTTCCGCAAGTTTAGAGTGTACCTTCTGGGCATGCATTTCAAGGTAGTCAGCGACTGCAACGCTTTTACTCAACCAGTTGACAAAAAGGTTGTGTGTTCTAGAATCGCTCGTTGGATTCTTCATCTTCAGGAATTTGACTTTAAAGTTGAACATAGAGCAGGTACGCGTATACGTCATGCAGACGCCTTAAACCGTTATCCCGTAATGATGATGTCGGATGACAGCCTGCTCAGCAAATTAAAGTATGTTCAAGCCCAGGATGATGAGTTAAAGGCAATTATAGATGTACTTGCTGAGAGATCTGACCACAACAACTACTTCAAGAAGTCGGGTCTATTATACAAGGTGGTCGGTGATGAAGAGCTTATAGTTGTGCCCTTGGAAATGCAACGTGAAATCATAAAACTGGCACATGAAAGAGGTCACTTTTCTGTGAAAAAAACGAAAGAGGTCATTAGTTAATAGTACTACATCCCGAAGCTCGAAAATGATATTCAACGCCAAATTAGATGGTGGATTCTATGTATTGTATCGAATCGAAAGCTTGGTAAGAAGGAAGGGGAGCTTCATCTGTTGCCAAAAGAAGAAGTGCCGCTCCAAACGACTTCTTAGGTCCTTTGGAGTCTACACGCAAGCAGTGCAAGCCAATTCTAGCAGTGATAGACGGCTTAACTAAATTTTTATGGTTGTACCCAACGAAGACGACATCAGCTAAATAAGTTATCAGCAGATTGCAAGAGTTCCGTTTTTGGAAATTCAGTCCAGATTATCACAGACCGAGGTTCGGCATTCACTTCAGATGAGTTCCAAAAAGACTGTGAAAGCGAGAACTTTGTAAGGCATGCTGTTATAACTGGTCTTCCACGAGCCAATGGACAAGTCTAAAGACTCAACGCTATCATCATTTCAGTATTGTCCAAGATGTCTATCAGTGATAACAATAAATGATACAAATATGTCGACCAGGTGCAGAAAACGATCAACTCAACATATTGTAGAAGCACAAATTCAACGCCGTTCGAGCTATTGGTTAGTATTACGATGCACTCAAAACACGACGAAGGAGTCAAGCAGATAATACAGGGTGGCTGATAAAAGCTGCTACCAAAAAAAAATTTGAATAATTTTTTTTTTATTTGATGAATCTACTTAATTTTTTTTGTTTTGTAGATTGATCTTTAAATTTATGGAAAATGGATAATTGGGACTCTAAAACAAGAATTGGGATTTTCCGCCGCTATCACGCCCTGTAGTCCGTAGTTTCGGTTCAAAGAGAGTACAGGCGCACGTTTGGCGGCGATCCTCCGACCAGATGGACCATACTTGTTAACAATTTTGCCGAGCGTGGGACAGTTGAAAGAAGACCTTACCATCAAAACCCTACAGCTGCAGCCATACAACACAATCCAAGAGTGTCGACAAAGAACTTATCTGCTCAAATGGGTATAATCAGACAGTCATGGCAGTCAATTATGCACAATTATTTGAACTTATTCCCATATACTTTCAAATGGCCTGAACTGAACGCAGCAGACTTGCCGATTCGCTTGGAATTTTTACAGAATATGGTTGAAATGGTGGAAGAGGACGAAAACATGTTGAACTGTTTTTTTATGTCTGACGAGGACCATTTCGACTTAAACGGCAACATAAAAAAACAAAATGATCGAATATGGAGTGCTCCCAACCCACAGATACTCCATGAAACGGAATTGAATCCACTTCGTATCACAGAGTGGTGTGCAGTTTCATCACGCTGCATTGTCAAGCCCTTCTTCTTCGAAGAAAACGGTCACACCGTTACTGTTACTGGAGACCGTTACTTGAGCATGTTGAGAGAATTTTTCTACCCAGATTTACGCCGAAAGAGAATTCCTTTCAAGTCTGTGTGGTTTCAGCAAGATGGTGCAACTCCTCACATAGCCCAGTCTGTTATGACAGAATTGTGGCGAAAATTTCCCAATAAGCTGATATCCAGAAACTTCACATTCCGTTGGTCCCCCAGGTCGCCCGACCTTACTGCACCTGACATTTTCTTGAGGGGTTATTGCAAACAGGAAGTCAACAAAACCGACAAATTTGAATGAACTAAAGCAATCCATTCGAGCAACAATTGCGGCTATTCCTGTCTTAACTCTCCAAGCAGTAATGAACAACTTTTTGATAAGATGCCGCACATGCATTAAAGAGCGGGAGGGCATTTAAATTCAATTATTTTTAGATCAAATTAAGCTATATTTAATAAAATTGAGTGAGCTTTAACATGAATTAAAGAAAAATGAATTCCATTCACTGAAAAAAAGTTATTTGACTTTCTTAATGTAGCAATTTTCATCAGCCACCCTGTACAAGATAAAATGATCTAGATGTTCAACGACAACTGAAACACCTGAACGTCAAGGAGGAAATCATACGTATGCAGGATGAAAATAAGAAGACGTACAACTTACGACGTAGACCTGCTTCAACGTATAAAGTCGTCGATCTTGTGGCAATCAAACGAACTCAACTTGTTGGTGGGCTGAAGCTTAAGCCCAAATACTTACGTCCGTAATGATACATACGACGTAGCAAAAGATTCGTTATCCTGCGATGGCCCAAGACACACCAGCACTAGTGCAGAGTATATAAAGCCCTGGTATCCCCTAGAAGCATTCGGGGCGAATGCATAGAAGGATGGGCGAGTTGTGGGAATGGGTTTGGCATCCCTGATCTGCAAAGCAACAGCCCAAAAGGGCCAAAGCCGAGCTGCTCTCAATCTCTTGACTTGTGCGCTTCTAATTTTCGCACAAGAGAAAGCAGTTTTAGACAAAGCTGGCGCCAACAGCAGAGAGGGGTGACCGGGTGTAAAGATTATTCAAAGAAAAAACTTTTCATTAGACGATTTTCATCAGCGGTCGCGCACTCTACCCGCTGAGCCACACGGCCACACTTTCATTTCATTTACCATTCATTACATTACAATTACATTATATTTCATTGGAACTACAAATAAACATTGGATTAACTTAACTCCAGGGATTGACTAAGTTCATTATTACCCAAATCCCACCTTTTTAACAGACAGCATTTTTGAAAATAGTTATGTTAACAGACCACTACATACTTCTTTTTGCTCAGCAGTAAGTGCGACATTGTATCTGAGTTCAAAGAATATGCCATTTATCTGCAAGCCAGCAGAGAAGTTATAGTGTTGAAGCTTGTCGTTTAAAGTAACATCTCTACTGCTATTAATGAACATTTCATTAGCGATGAAAGTGTGACTTGGCGAATAGTAACGATTGGTGTAAATGAATTTTCGAGACTTGTTGTCAATAACAGGCAACAATAAAATGTTACAAATAATTTTGTTTCCTAATATGTTAAAAACCGAAATGGAACCGGTTAATTTGTTTCGGTTAAGGTTGACTAAAATAAAATTCATTTCGGATTCGGTTACGATAACGGTAACTTAAAAAATGTATTTCGTCATAACCGATTCGGTTTGATTCGGTTACACCGTTTAAAAATAACGGTTGTTGTTTCTGAAACCATTGATTTTCATATACTAAATTAAGATGATCCATTCGCGAGTTTTTTCAAATTAAGTGAGCAAAATGAGACCTTATCAGTTTTTGGGCCATATCTTCAGATTCTGGGGGTCCCCGAAGCAACCCAAGTTTGAGGAAGTGCCATAAGAGTCTCGCTCTACAACGCCCGCTTGGTCATTTCCCAGGTTTTTGCAATTTTGTGAAATTTGTAGCACAGTGTAATTTTTTTAGAAAATTCTTTATCTAACGAGAAACCAAAGTTAACTTCGTCTGTGCCGAAGTCTTAATACACTTGAAACCGATCGTTTCTACGGCAACTGGTCGACATATTAGCTGTGTGCTTTCAAAAGAAGACTCTGTGATAAATTTCAGCTCGATAGATTCAAAATCGAGGGTCTAGTTCGCGAAAAAACCCATAGACTGACGGACAAAGCTGAAGAATATATTAACTTTATGTAGTTGGAAATGTTTCCTTCTCTGCGTTGCAAACTTCTGGGTAAAATTACAATAAACTTTTTAAGTGTATACGAATTTTAATATGACTACTAAACAATAAAAATTCAAATTTTGTATATTTTTTAACAGATTATAATCCTGGTATGCCAAAGTTAATGAGCACAGCATTGTATGTGACTAAAACTATTATTTCATAAGTTGATCCGTCAGCAAAACACAAAATACAGTGAACAAATCCACAAAAATTTGTTAAAAACACATTTTCCCTGGTCTACTAGGATAAGAATCGGTTTACGTATGCAAAATCCGCTGTCTTTTTATAACTGATAGTTTCGTTACCGGATTATATGAAATATTATATTACCCATTTGCCGAACTTATAATTATCACTTAACATATAAAGTCTTCCAATCTTATTGCGAAATTCCATCGTTTATACGAACATCTCAATCAAATTCTGGGACACCCCTGAACAGGGCTGAACGCTGAATGCTATTCAACAGACTTCCACAAAGTATTATGACCTATAAATTTATGTTTGTTCAAAAATAACGGAGAAACTTACAATGAAAAATGTTCCTCCCATATTGGATTTAGTGTGGCAGACTTTACTGATGAGTTGTAACGATGCGATCCATTTGATTCCAGATACAAAGTTACAAATGGATCTGATAGGCCGTTCGGGTCTTTGGACAGCAAGTTCTCGGCTTTTATTATTTCAACATTTAGTCTTATATTCGGTGGCTCTTTCCGTTTGGCGACTTCAAGAATCTCTAAGTGAGTTGAATTTGATATTTTGAAGGCTTCTTGTGCAAATTCGATAAGGCTGTTTGTGCACACCTCGGTTGTCTCACAGCCAATATTATTGTAAATTTCAAACAAAATTTCCTCATACAAGTCTTCAACCTGTTGATAAAAAAAGAATTATTATTAATAGCGCATTATATATTAAAAAGGAATTAATCTATTTAAACGGGTGGTCCCACAAATCCAAATTAGCCGCAGTTAACAATTAAGCCATTTTTAATAAACTAATAAACTTTTACGACGGTAAGCCCATATATATATACACTCCTCGTCACTTGAATAGGACACCCCCTAAGTGTGTTTTCGATCGCCCACTGCTCCCAAACCAATGATGGTAGAGACTTAATTTTTTTTAAGTTAAAGATAATTTAATTGCATTGTCTTAACCAGCTGGAATTCTTCATGGTACAGCCTTAACTATTAACAAAAAAATTTTAAACATAATCCGTCCAATTTAGGGGCTCAAATATTGCGTCACTTGAATAGGACACTTAAACAAAAAAAGCATTTCAGAGATCTCAGATTATTTTTAACATAAATATAACTTAAATATAGGGCATCGATGTAATTTAGAAGAAAAAAAATATGTTTAATAATGCGTCGAGCCACCTTGCCGTTCCAAAACTTCAGTCATCCGGTTTGGAAGGGATTGATACAAGTTGGCCAAGTAATTTAATGAAATCGAGTCCCAAGCTAATTCAACTGCTTTTATAAGTTCGGGAACACTCGAATATTGCTTTCCTGAGCCATAGATTTCACGTGTCAGCCATCCCCAAACATTTTCTATTATATTTAAATCGGGTGAGTAGGGCGGCCGCTTAAAAGTTCCACATTTTGGCTCTGTATATAAGATTTAACAACCCGAGCAGTATGTATCGGCGCGTTATCATGTTGATATATCCATGGCAGGGGCCCAAAAAGGTTGTGAAAATATGGAAACGCCTCTTTTAATATTTCCTTGTAGCACACCGCATTCATCGTTGTTGACAAAAATTTTAGTTTGCAGGTGCCATAGAAGGAAATGGCCCCCCACACCATAACACCTCCAGCTCGGCTATGCAGACGGTCCAAATGATGGGGTTCCTTGCGCAGATCATGGAAATAATAACTATAGCCATCTGGGCCTTCTAAATTAAACTTTTTTCATCTGAGAAGACCACGCTATGCCACTGCGAGGTCCAGGTCACATGCTCGCGACAAAAATTGAGGCGTTGCGCTTTTCTTGCCGGGTTAAGGGGAGGCTTCTTCTTTATTTTTAACCTCTTTAGGTGTTCAGCCTTAGAAATGACGCGATGAACAGTGGATAGGCTAGCATTTACATCGCATTTTTCACGAATCTTCGCCACGTAGTCGTGAGAATTTGAAGCTTTTCTTGGTATGAGGCGTCTTTCCGATTCGGTAAGCACACTGTGCGTGCGGCCTTTCATGTTTTTTCCATATTCTGACTAATTTTGTAAAAATCCCGATATAACATGTCGGCTCCTGTTGATTTTTTTTGCAATTTTTGCAATTGATAGGCCAGAGTCCTTGTATGCCTTTATTTTTCCTTTTTCCTCCTCAGATAAGGCTTTTCCGCGACCCATTTTAATTTTATTTTAAAGACAATCGTCGAAAATCACAAAAAAAGTTAAATCAGCGAATCAGCATGAGCACGCGCGAAAGTAAACGATCAGACTAAACGCTTGTTCTATTCAAGTGGCACAAAAATATTGACTCAATTTCAAGCGAATTCTAGCATAAAGCAAGAAATTAATATAACGGCTGTTTTCCAGAACTTGCAGCTTGTTGCTGAGAGTGATAAATAGTTGCACAAAGAGAACGTGCAAAAATTCCGTTATTTTATCATTTCGCTTTTGAGCTATAAGCAATTGAAAAAAGTGTGTACAGGGTATCCTATTCAAGTGACAAGGAGTGTATGTTCCACACTGTACATACCCAGTCGGACTTTACATCATGTCATGAAAAAAATCAGTACATTTGGTGGCATGAAATTTTACGAAATGCACGTTATTTTCTAAGGTATTTGCAAGGGATAAAGTCAGGACATCATGAACCGGGTCTTACTTTTTCCGTCGTTAGGCATGTAAACAGTCCCCAGTCGGACTTTGCATCATGTCATGGGAAAAATCAGTACATATGGTGGCATGAAATTTCACGAAAATAGTCACTCGTTATTTTCTCAGGTAAGGGATAAAGTCAGGACATCATGAATGGGGTCTTACTTTTTCCGTCGTTGGTCATGTTAACAAAAGACACGAAGTCAGAGCCGAACGATTGCTAATCGATGGGCAAATGAGAGGTAGAGAACAAAAAAGAACTTTCCATTCAGTTCGATTTTTGCTATTACGCGAGAAAGTCGTGTGCACAGTGAAAAAAATAATAATTTATAATTAAAAAGGAGCAATAGATATTTCTAGAATACTGGTATGTATCGAATTAAATTAAGTCTAAGAATTCAATAACTTTTTTAAATTATTATTTAAATTTTTAAAAATTGGTTTTATTTGATTTATTTTAAAAAAACTGCTGTAGGCAGCATTCTTAAAGAATAAATTCCCAAAATTTCAAGTCGATCTGAGCAAAACCTGCCCAATACGCGTGAGGCACACATGTTTCTTAGCGCGGTTTTCTCAAAACTACGTTTTCAAAGTCCGTCTTCACTCCCACTTAAAAACTACTCGACCGATTGATTTCAAACTTTGGACACATTTTCTACATATAAAAAACTTTCCGCAGCTGCATTTATTTTCTGTGTTCCGAGGAAGCAAAAATAAATACAGAATTAGCCTATCGATAGTTGGACCGTGAGTGGACTGAAGAACAGCTGATGCCAGAAAATAAATAAAGTGCAATCGAATATTTTGACGTTAAAAATTGAATAAATGGAGGGAAAAGTAAGAGTGCAAAAGGAAATGATCTGAAAGTTACAACCGCGAGTACAAAATTGCGTTTGTAAAGGAACTCTGAATACATTGCAGTGAAAAGTTCGTGGGAATGTGTTGGCGCGAATAAAAATAATGGCCTCCAGTTGGAGCAGATGCAACATAGCGACATCGTGGACTGGGAATTTGCTCAGTACATTGGGTTTCTCTCCGATAT
The DNA here is from genome assembly GCA_018904265.1 of Lordiphosa collinella. Classification (NCBI taxonomy): domain Eukaryota; kingdom Metazoa; phylum Arthropoda; class Insecta; order Diptera; family Drosophilidae; genus Lordiphosa; species Lordiphosa collinella. Next base: position 487,558 of record JAEIFV010000050.1, on the reverse strand, counting down.
GTCTTCGGAGAGACGGTGAGTCATATTGACTCATACAGCCATACCCCCATTTTCGCATTTGCAAAAGTTTAGCGTTTTGAAAGCGACTAAATTTGCTCTCCCAATCGCAAAACTTTGGCGATTTCGAAAATGGGAGCATTGCTAATAGTGTTTTTTAGATTGCATATAAAATGTTCTTACTTTCAGCTCAACTTTATCGCGGTTTTTGGAGAGAGCTTCATGTAGTCCTGATGAAGGGGCTTTGGTAGCAGCTCTTTCTTCATGGAGAATGACTTGTAGCCGAACACATCTGCTGCATACATACGATTTTTTTTAAATGTACTTGTTTGTTGCTTGGCGACCTTTCTAATTGTTAGAATATTGGTGATAGCCGGCTCGAGGTCGTGATTAAAACTCAATTAAATTTAGTTTTTGTCCAATATATTTCGGACGCACATCGGCATCCGTCTTCAGGGGCAAATTTATGACACGTCTGTACCGCCTGACGTGGTATTGAACTTCATGTCAGGCGACCTCGAGCCGGCTATCACCAATATTCTTAAATGTACTTATTTAATGGTCTTCTCTGGAAGGCAGGAACTATCCTGTGGTTATGGGGGCGTATGTATTGAGGTAAAGTTTCTGATCGGTTTAACATGGTAAACCCAGCGCGATCCTGGCTTACTGCGTCTCAAGTCGACTCAAACCTCCCCGTGGTAACCCCTGGTAACAGAGCGATGCATCCGCAAAGCTGCTGGCTAACGTGAGCGGCGATCCTTTCCCTGGGACAAATAGGAGGCGTTACTTCGAACTTGGCACCCGTTTAGCGTCTAATTCATCCGCCAATGAAAACTAAAAAAGTGCCTCGGATACGGACCACCATCGATGACGACCCTCGCAAACCACGACCACGATGTGAGGATATGCACCTGGAATGTTCGCACCCTCAACAGGGAGGGTGCTGATAAACAGTTAGTGAAAGTCCTCGAAAAATATTCATCAGACGTTACCGCACTCCAGGAAATGCGATGAACTGGACAGGGGAACCCGTCAAGAAAAACATCATCAACCAATGCCCCCTGGGAGATCTACTATAGCGGACATGCAACAAAGCACGAGTTTGGGTGCGGCTTTGCAGTCTGCGGAATACTGCGTCGCTCTGTCATCAGCTTCACACGTGTTAACAAGCAACTAGCCGCACTCAGACTTAAGGCAAAATATTTTAATACTAGCTGAATACCCGGCGTCGCCCGGGTTCTTATGATTCTTAAGAGAGGGATTATATTCAATCTAGTGCAGGCTGCATGTCGGTATAAGCATTTTGATCTTTCGATCTTTTTCTCTATATAAACGTCTTCATGATAATCTAAAATCAAGAATATTTTGCAAATTTCGTGACTTTTTTGACTGTTTGGTTACTTCCTATTTACCCGTCTACAATTGCTGTCTATCAAATCTTCACAATAATCCAGTCTCAAATCAAAAATATGCAAATTTAGCAACATTTTGGACCGTGTAATCTACAGCTTCCATTTACCAACGCCGGCATTGTAATATAAGCACTAAGCGCTTTCATAAATACTCATACGGTTATTTTGCAAATTTTATGTCAATCGGATGAACGGTAAAGTTTTTTAAATTTTGCGGTTTTATGACCATTTCCGGTCCAATTCTTCAATTTAGATACCTTCGCGGGCAAGCGCACAACCATTCGTTAAAGCTTCATCAAAATCAAACATTTTGCAAATTTCGTGGTTCTTGGACCATTTTCCGCCCATATCTTCTACTTGGAAACCTTTCCGAGCAAGCGTCGAACCACTATCCAAGATTTACCGAAACCGCAAATTTTGTAATTTTCGCGGTTTTTGGACAATTTTCTGCAAATTTCTTCAACTTAGAAACCCTCCCGAGCAAGCTTTCAATTCATTCCCCAATGATTGATTGCAATCGGATGAACGGTATAACTTTGCGAATTTCGCGATTTTTGCCAAGCGTCTGACCATTGACCAAAATTTCATCGCAATCGGATGAACGGTATAGTTTTTGAATTATCGCGCTTTTTGGACTATTTCCCGTCCATTTCTTGAAATCAGAATCCTCCAAAGTTTTATAACAAACGAACATTTTGCAAATTTCGCGGATTATTCTACTTGGAAAGCTTCCTGGGCAAGCGTTGATAAATTTGCCAAAGTTTTTGCGAAAACGTAAATTTAGCAATTTTCGCGGTTTTTGGACCGTTTTCCGCAAATTTTTTCAACTTAGAAACCTTCCGGGGCAAGCGTTCAACCATTCCCACATTTTTATTACAATCGGATGAACGGTATAGTTTTGCAAATTTCGCGGTTTTTGGACCATTTTACAGACATGAGACATAGCCTATGACACTATCCTGATCGACATGAACTTACTGTGAAAAATTCGTGAAGATCGGTTCAGCGGTTTAGATGCCCATAAGGAACAAACATACAAACATACAAATATACCAACATACTTTCACTTTTATATAGATGTATACATTAGCCTTATCTGTGCTCACGCGCCAACAGAAGACAAGGACGCCGCGACGAAAGACAAATTCTATGAGTGCCTGGAACGTACATACCAGCGATGCACTGATCACGACATTAAGATCGTGCTAGGCGATCTTAACGCAAAAATCGGGAGAGAAGCCGTTTTTAGTCCGACAATCGGCCGATTTAGCCTGCACGATAAAACCTCCAGTAATGGAGAGAGGCTAAGAGATTTTGCTGCGGGCAGGAATATGGTCGCTAGTTGCACAAGATTGAAACACCGCGACAACCACATGGCGACCTGGAGTTCCCCTGATAATAAAACGGAAAACCAGATTGATGACGTTGTGATAGACGGAAGTCATTGATCGAGTGTTCTAGACGTACGTTCTCTCCGAGGAGCCAATATAGACTCGGATCACTACCTTGTTGCAGCGAAAGTACGCACGCGGCTCAGTGTGGCACATGCCGCACGTTCTAGTACACGTCGAAAGCTGAACGTCGAGAAGCTGCAATCACAACGGACCTCCGAAGCCTACTCAGCAAAATTCACCCATTTGCTCAAGGAAATTTCACCTTTCCCTTCAGGTATGTCACACTCCATGAGTACGGCTGCCAAGGAAACTCTCGGATATGTCGAGCACTCCCGAAAACAGTCATGGTACGATGATGAGTGCCGCAGCGCTACTGCAGAGCAAGACGCTGCCTACAGGAGAACTCTGCAGTCGGGAGCAACGCGAGCTGTCAAGAAGCGATATCGGAAGAAAAGGAGAGAGGAGAAGCGCCTTTTCAGAAGGAAAAAGAATGAGCAGGAAAGGTATATTCGTGAGGAAGTCAAAAGCCTGTTCGGCATGAGCGAGACTCGAAAATTCTACCAAAAAGCTCGGCGACTAGCCGAAGGTTTTAAGCCCGGAGCCTCACAATGTAAGGAAGAAGCCGGAAATCTTGTTACAGATCCAAAGGATGTACTAGACGAATGGAGAAAATATTTCTCCAACCTGCTGGGAGGCGATGACGAACACAATGACGCCTCTGGAGAAGTAGTGGAACCACCAATCGATGATATAGAAATAGACCCACCGGACCATAACGGAGTTTGGTTAGCCATAAAAAGGCTAAAAAATAACAAATCAGCTGGAGCCGATGAGCTGCCAGCTGAATTGTTCAAGTCTGGCGGCGAGAAGCTGGTAAGGAGCATGCACCAACTCTGCAGAATTTGGTCCAAAGAGAGTATGCCCGAAGATTGTTCTCTGCCCAATACTTAAAAAAGGAGATCCTGCAATCTGCGCCAACTACCACGGGATCAGTCTCCTGCCCATTGCATATAAGGTTCTGTCATGTATCTTATGTGAACGTCTAAAGCCGAGAATGAGCGAACTGATCGAACCTTAGCAGTGTGGCTTTAGACCTGGTAAATCCACCATAGACCAAATATTCACATTGAGACAAATACTGGAGAAACGGTCAAAATAGGAAAGAACCTCTCCAAGCCTTTCAATACAAGAAGAGGTTTTAGGCAGGGTGACACCTTATCGAGTGACTTCTTTAATCTGCTGATGGAGTATAGTGCCCAAATGCTAACAGATCGGGCACCATCTTTTATAAAGATGTAATGCTTTTATGAAGATGTAATTGCATATGCCGATGACATTGACATCGGCAAATCCAAACGGGCGGTAAGCAAGGCGTTTTCAGAGATTGAGAAGCAGCCAAAACTCATGGACTTAGCGGTAAATGTGGAAAAAATGAAGTTCCTAGTCTAACGTTGTAAAGGACTTTGTCTACCTCGGAACGATGATTACCAGCGACAACAACATCAGTCTGGAGAGCCGAAAAAAAAAACTTTTGCAAACCGATGTTACTACGGGCTTAGTAAGGAGCTCAAGAGCCCTCTCTCGAAAAACGAAAATCGGGCTATATAAGTCGCTTATTATCCCAGTCCTGCGCAGAAGCATGGACATTAACAACAGTGGATGATGAGGCGATCGGCGTGTTCGAGAGAAAAGTCCTTCGGAAGATTTATGGACCTGTAAAAGTTGGCGATGAGTTCCGCTCCCGAATGAACCACGAACTGTATGAGCTCTATAGGGACACTGATCTAGTCAAGCGCATAAAACAACAGCAGCTGCGGTGGCTTGGACATGTTACTCGTATGGATGAAGAAGCTCCAGTAAAAAAAGTGTACAGGCGGAAGGCGAACGAATTAAGGAGTGCAAGAGCTGTAGGACGACCGAAACTTAGTTGGGAAAATCAGGTGCTGGAAGACATTAAGGCGCTTGAAATGACCAACTGGTGCCAGCTCGCACAAGACAGAGACGAGAGGCGGGCATTAATAGCAACGGCCGAGACCGTCAAACGGTTGTGATAGAAATATCGGGCCAAATAAGAAGAAGAAGAACTTATTTATTCATCAATATCCATTTTGTGCCTCTTCACAGTAACCGCCCTCGGATAGTGGCCAAACGCTTTCCTTTCATTGGTCTCTTCAGTTTTGGGGATAGGTAAAAGTCGCAGGGAGCCAAATCATTATCGTGATGCAGAATCTACGATTTGTTTTCCCACAATTCCGATCGTTTGAGCTGTATTGCTTCATGCAAACGTTGCATAACTTCCTTGTAGTGTTCCTTATTAACTGTAGGACCTCTTGGAATGAACTCATGATGCACCACACCATTGTAATCAAAGAAAATAGTGAGCAAAACCTTCACATTTGATCGAACTTGGCGTGCTTCTTCGGTCTTGGCTAATCAGACAACTTCCATTGGAATGATTGGGCCTTGGTTTCGATGTCATAACCATATACCCACGTTTCATCACCAGTTATGACCCGTTTGAGCAAACTCGGATCGTCGTTGACGTCATTCAACAACTCCTGAGCGATATTAATGCGACGTTTCTTTTGCTGAAAATTTTGCAAAAATCGATGAGCACTCGATGAGCACTTTTTCAGTTGCCAAAAACAAACTACTAATCGAAATTGGCTGCTAATGCAAGCATATGATAAACATATGTGTCCGAATAAACAAAAACAAAACATCGATAATCGAATGTACACAGCCCGCGAGATTTCAAAATTCATCTGAAACTATTTTTATTAAGTTTCGAACAACAACGCCGTGCTCAAGATCGCTGATGAGTGAGGTTGGTCCCTCATGAAACGTCGTCCGATCAACCTGATGCCTCCTTTGTTGTGTTGTGTGCCTCTGTTTAAAGTTATGTCAATAACATAGCAAGACCTCGAGCCAGTAAAAACAGCAAGTTAAGAGTATAAAGGTCGTTTAAACAGTCATAAAATATTATATTTTTATTGAAATGCCTTCTCTATGCAGCGACGGCTCAGGCTTAATTTTAAGATCCGTTCGGGCGCAGTCAGGATGCGAGATCCAAGCGGCTTCATGATGCGCTTATGCAAACGGAATGCCTCGCCCCAGCAATGAAGTCTCGCCATCAAAATATTTTCAAATTATATTTAAAAAAATTTAAAAATTTAAATGATTTTTTTGTAAACGGAAAGCAGCTGACCTCAAGTGTGTCCGTTCCTTTATTTTGCCATTATGGCTTATATATGGCTTTACTAAAAATTTATGTGGATGCTAAATTTACTGATTGCAATTTTGACGATGAAATTTTCCGCGCTCCTTTCACCACATAAAAAAAATGGCGGAATTTTTCGAGGAAAATAGCAATTTTTACTTTAGATGGCCACCAAAAACTAGTCGTTGGGGGTGGATTTGATGATACTTTAACTAAATTTTAATGGTTTTTGATTTTCTTATAATTTTCGACCGAGATATTGTGAACACCGCAAATTGCTTTTTTTCAAAAACGTTCTGGTGCAAGCTCTGTCACCGGCTGGATTTTCAATATTTCGACATAAAAAAATTACAGAATATTGTTAAAAGTATACTCAATAATGTACAAAAGGTTTGAATAAACTTGCCCAATCCATACTTTTGAAAAAATTCACAAAAAAAAGTGGTTTTGTTACGCTGAATCCCTTACCCACACTTAATTTAATTTCAAAATTTTCATATTATTTTTTTAAAACTAACAATTTATAACTATTCCGTGTTTTTTAATGTTTTTTCGGAACCAACAGCTGACTTGCAAAAAAAAAACACTTATTTTATTTTCGAACTACGACGGTACGAACCTACCTGCACAAAAAAAAATTGTCAAAAAAAAAAACAAAAATTATTTTTGACTTGAAATTTTTAGGGCATGTTCTTAACAACTTATCACATAGTTTAAAGCCTGGTACGGAGAACGCCAAACAGTTTGTGCGCACGAAAATGCCATTTATTACGAAAGTGGATCGTAAAACAAAATAGTGTGCTAAGACAGCCAAAAAATACCAAGAATAAGGCGTTATTGGTAATTTTTTAAGGTACGGTCACACTTCCCCGGCTTACAAACAATTTAATGAGGATTTCAAGTCGCAACAATAAAAAAATTTGTTTATGAAATGGAGATCAGTAAGGTCCAATGGCGAAGCCAGGAGGCAGTTGTCCCCCTATATTACAGATTTTGCATCTGAAAACTCAAGTTTCATTTATGCCGCACAAATTGCCTTGGATGAGGAAGGCAGAGCATACAAGAAGCAGACGCTAGCGACTCAGTTGGCATACTTGAAAGATTTGCTAACGATAAGAGTATATCGATATACCTAAGAGAGATTGTAAAATCTAATGCGATTTCACCAATAGTTCGAGTCACAGAAGTGTTCATTCAAAGCTTCAAAATGAACGCCAACAGTTTTAATTGGCTCCAAAACAAAGCACCCGGTGCAGATTAATATTAAATGTTACTTATTTTCATTATTTATTTGTTTTTATTTCATAAACGTTAGTACATATATATTAATGTGGTTTCTCTTCATCGACATTGGCCGTTGGAAGCAACAAATTTGTTGCTGTCTTTTTGGATTTCTAGACTGGCTATGGCAACAGAATCTAAATACTCAAAATATTGATGAGGCCCCAAATAATTAGCTGTTTTCTTCCTCATGAAAGCGCTTCAATCGAGTTTATATTTTTTTTGACATATTTTTGCTCTACCGACCGTCAAAATAAATAAATTTTATTAGTTTGGGCGCCCAAACAAAACTCGAACAGCTGTTCAATAAAATCCACATGTGCAAAGTAGTTGGCAACGCGAAAGCGTCAAAGTGGATTTTACAACCCCCCCGTTTGCTGGTCAGCATACTAGTCGTCAAACGTTTAACGTCAAAAATTTTGCGAGCGGTTTTACAGTGTCATTTTTATATGAAGATTTTTGTTTGCGAGCGCTTTTTTGCGATCTCCGTACTAGGCTTAAGACAAAAAAAAAGTTTTTGGAAAAATTTTTTGCTGAGGGTATACAGTACCCTTAAATAATTGTTGGATTTTAGTCTCAAAAGCACTTTTTTCAGTTTTAATCCTTTGCAATTTTTAGCTATTTCCAGTAACTAAATATGGGTTTAACGACCTGATTTGAATTTTCTGGTTGATTATTGAACTATAATCAAACCTCGAACTTCAGCCTGCTAACATTCACTTATTTCTAGTAACTTTTTAGCGCATATTTGACAGCTTTTGAATCCCATATCACACCTCATTTATAGTATTTTTGTATTCGTAACTCATTAGAAATTAATTTTTTTTCAAGTATCTGTTAGATTTCAGTCCGAAAACAACAGTTTTCTATGTTCTCATTTTTAGCTATTTATTATTGCAACTTTTTTATTTTTAGCTATTTCGATCATTATTTTTTTAAATTTAGCAACTTTTGAACCTTATGTTCTGGCAACAATGGTCAGCTGTCACATTACTGTAAAATGGAGAGAGAAACTAATGAATTTGACCGCAAGATTAAAAATGGGTACCAGAACTTTTGCCATGCATGACAACCCCCACAGATGCACTTACACCTTATGCCTCTAGAACTTTTGGGTAGACAAATCGCCAGTAACACCGCTTATAGGCTGAGAGAAGGTGCTGCCTAGAACGATAGTAACTCTGACTACTCCATTATACATCTGCATCAAGTGGCGATACCGCCGATGCTTGACTACTGCAACGAGATGGCCGACCACCTCGCTAGAGTTGGCACTACCATTTAGCTCCTGCACAGAAAAAAACGTCGAGATAAATTCAATCTGTTTTTTCTTAGAGTAATCCCGGCACGAGCTTAAAAATTCAAACTCAGTTTACGGGATATTCTACTCAATTAAATCTGTTAAGGCTTGACGCAATCCTTTCGAGCTTGTTTCAATCCCCTTCGAGATCACAATGTTCATAAATTAGGAACGATAGCAGAAAAGTATACGACGTGTGTTCAAAAAGTATCGCGAATTTTGAATTTTCGCGGGTTACGTATATTCGATTTTCGATTTTTTTGTGGCGTTATGTTGATACTCATGTCTCTCACTTATGCCGACAAGCTCGGCCATTTTGAATGTTCACTTAATTGTTGACAGCTGCTTCGCATGCACGTGTTTTGGATCGTCTTCGATTTTTACCTGTTCAAAAAAATGGACCTGTATCAAATTTTGTGTGAAAAACGAAATTAAGTGCGCGGATGCATTCCGAATGTTGACTGTGGCATACGGAGAAGCTACCTTGGACCGAAGCAACGTTTATCGGTGGTACAAAATGTTCTCAGAAGGCCGAGAAGATGTGAACAACAAGACCGAAAAAAGCGCGCCAAGTTCGGTCGAATGTGAAAGTTTTGCTGACAGTTTTCTTCGATTTCAGGGGCGTGGTGCATCATGAGTTCTTGCCACAGGGAAGAACGGTCAATAAGGAATATTACCTGCAAGTTATGCGCAATTTGCGCGATGCAATCCGCCAGAAACGCCCGGATTTGTGGAAGAACAAAAATTGACTTTTGCACCACGATAACGCCCCTGCTCACACATCGTTGCTTGTGCGCGACTTTTTGGCGAAAAACAACACACTAATGATGCCGCAGCCACCGTATTCCCCAGATCTGGCCCCCTGTGACTTTTTCTTGTTCCCTAAACTGAAGAGGCCCATGAAAGGACGACGTTACGCTACGCTTGACGAGATAAAGACGGCATCGAAGGAGGAGCTGAACAAGATAAAAAAAAATGATTTTTTGAAGTGCTTCGAAGATTGGAAAAACCGTTGGCTCAAGTGTATAATATCTCATGGGGATTACTTTGAAGGGGACAAAATAGATATTCATGAATAAATAAATAATTTTTGAAAAACACAAAATTCGCGATACTTTTTGAACACACCTCGTATATAGCACTTTAGACATGGGGCAACAGTCATGTGCTTTGGTGGTGTGCGATGAAATGCCATGCCATTAGTGTTCAGTTCAAAGCCTACAATACAATAATTTGAATATATCTTTGTTTTTTCAGAAGCTTTAAATATGCTTAATCTGGTGTCGGAAGGGGTCCTTTATGGAAAATGGAGGAAGGAAGAATGGAAAGGTAGAGGAATCTTCTGGCATCAAATTAATCTCGAACAAGCTTAAAGTGATTCTGCTTTGGGATTAAATTGAGCTAGTTTTTATACCCTTGCAGAGGGTATTATAAAATTGTCCGAATGTTTGTAACGCATAGAAGGAAGCATCCCGACCACATAAAGTATATATATTCTTAATCAGCATGACGAGCTGAGTTGATTTAGCCCTGTCCGACCGTTTGTCCTTCTGTCCGTCTGTTTTTATGCTATCTCCTCCGTCAGTTTTAAAGCTATCCTAACCAAACTTTGCACGAAGTCTTTTGGTACAAATACGCTGCATATTTGTCGGAGCCGGCCGGATCGTATGACTATAGCATATAGCTATCATAGGAACGATCGGTCGAAAAACTAGTCTTAGTGAAAAAAACTTTTTTGTTTTCAATTGAATTTCCTCCAAGCTTCGTATTTCCTAGCTTACTATGCTTTTCCATAATTCCACCATATTGGGTCGAAATCGGACATCTACATAGTATAGCTGTCATAGAAAAGTAGTGGATGAAAAGAAGTCTTAGTTAGAAAAACTTTTTTGTTTTCAATGGAAATGTTTTCAAAATTGGCATGCATTTGTTTAATATGCTCACGATTCTTCAAAGTTGGGTCAAAATCGGATGACTATAGCATATAGCCGCCATAGGAACGATCGGTCGAAAAACTGGTTCTTGTGAGAAAAACTTTTTTGTTTTTAATGGAAAAGTCCCTTACGTTAATATATATTTATTATATATACTTTTACACAATTCTACAAAGTTTTGTCAAAATCGGATGACTATTGCATATAGCTGCAGTATAAATGATCGGTCGAAAAAGAAGTTCTAGTGAGAAAAAATGTCTGGTTTTAACTTGGGATCGCCTCCAAGTTTCGTAATTAATAGTCTGTTATGCTTTTCCATGATTGGACTAAGTTTGGTAGAAATCAGACATCTATATAGTATAACTCTCATAGAAAGTAAGGTCCGAAAAGTAGTTTTATGTAGAAAAACAAACTACAAGGGTATACACAACTTCGACCGAGCCGAAGTCAACTTTCCCCTATTTTTTATACCCTGTTCCCATTTAAAATGGAAAAAGGGCGATCATGAAGTTGTGCATAAGTATGTAACAGGAAGAAGGAAGCATTTGCGACCCTATAAAGTACATAGATTCTTGATCAGCATCAACAGCCGAGTCGATTTAGCCATGTCCTTCTGTCCGTCCGTCCGTCTGTCCGTATGAATGCGTCGATCTCAGAGACTATAAGAGATAGAGCCACTAATTTTTGCATATACCAGATTCAAATCGAGTTTGTTTCAGATTTGGAAAATTCCTCCCCCTCCCCCCCCTTTAAGTGCCAAAAACTGTCAGAGCCAAAATTTTTAAGTTAGACCCTCGAGACTTTATATATATCAAGTAAGGCCCAATATCTATCTATTCTGAAAAGATCAATAAGATCGGACAAAAAACACCGAAGTTATATACGAATCAATTTTGCTTGTGGGAGAGAGGGGGGTCTTGCATTATCAGTTACCTCGCTAGCGCGTGCGTGTGTGCGTATTTTGGAGTGTGTGTGTATGTGTGAGTGTGTGTGTATGCCTACGAAAACACAAGAAGTCAAGGGAACAGGGTATTTTGTAGTCAGGGCACTCGACTACAGCTCTCTTAGTTGTGTTTGATTAACTTAATCTTTATGGGTTTACCGCGGGATAAATTTGATCTTTTCTGGATTGAAAAAAGTGGGATCAAATCAATCTTTTTTCGGATCGGCTTAAAAATATCCTAGATTACCCTGTTTTCAATCTTGTTTCGGATTTATGTAGTCCCGTTTGGATTGATTTTTTTTGAGTGTACCATAAAAGAGCAACATAGGGGTGTCACTACGTAGGGGTGTTAAACTACAAACAAAAGAAACCACCTATCAAATAACCATTACTTGATGGCAAACGACTCACACATGTGAATTTTTTAGGTCTACATCTGAATATTAAAAAAACGATATTTCACCATACAAAAATATTTCCCTTCCATTAGTAGCCCTGACCCAACGCCGGAGGTGTCCCAGAAATCTCTTCCAACCAAATTTCAGCCAAAAATCAATTCTCGGTGTCCTAGAAATCTCTTTCGGTTGGTTTCAAACCTCTCGTATTTTGTTGGGAGATCGACGCGTTCATATTATTTATTATACTCTGTACCAAAGGTACACAGAGCTAAAAAGTTTGTGCAAAAGTATGTAACAGGCAGATTGAAGCATCTCCGACCCAATAAAGTATATATATTCTTGATCAGCATCAACAGCCGAGTCGATCTAGCCATGTCCGTCTGCCCGTCCGTCTGTCTGTCTGTCCGTCTATCCTTATGAATAAACAGATCTCAGAGATGGTAAGAGATAAAGGCTTGACTTGTATGGTACATATGCTTCTTATACTTGCAGGCAGATCAAGTTTATTTTTAATTATTTCTACGCCCCCTCCCGCCCCGCAAATTGGAAAAACGTCATATATCCCACTGTTTTATAGATAAAAGGTTTGTTCTTTCTGGACATATTTAGTAATCAGGATTCTTTATCGATCCGCCAAAGGAATGGTAAAGATCTGATAAACGATAGTCGAGCTATAAGGAAAACAATCATTTATGGGCAGCACCGGTCGCAACGGTTATGAGCAGCACTTCACAGTTACAGAGTATATAAAAGCCGGGATTGACCAACTTTCTTACTTGTTAAAAGATGCATTAATATGTGCTCTATCGCAAAAGACTCATAAATCCAGAAATGTATCCCTATTATGACCTTTAAATATTCCAAGGGCCCCAACATACTAAAAATCCTTTTTTCCGTCATATCCGTCATATTTAGAAAACAAATGCTGATTGAGCTATGCCGAAATCAGTTGGGATCAGTGAACTTAATCTTATCATAATGTCATATTAAAAAGGATGCACCTCAAAAAGTTGGCCATTTTGTTGGCCAGTATAATTCCCGAAATTTAAATCTGATAAAGAAATGTTGTATAAACATTAAGCCATACAGTTCATTCATCTTCTAGTAATTTACAAAAGAACCGCGAAAGCAGACACTACTTACAGTCATTGAGTGACAAACAGCCTTTGCATGGGATTCAAGTAAATGCTTGTGCACGCCCCGAAAGTGTTGTATTGAAATGCTTCCATTTCTGTTCAGGAATCGCTTTCGCCGCTCTGACGTCTCATTCAAGGATAGTGTGGAAGGAATTTTCCTTACCCCACGATTTTCATGACCAACAGTGCGGCTTAGACTTCGATAATTTGAATTTAGTTCAGTCGAGTTTCGCGAACTTAGATTATTTAAAACACGAGGCAGAGATAGAAAACTCATTTTTAAAATTTTTCAATTTCACTTATTGGGAACAGAATTAGATAATGTAGGTCCAGCACTTTTAATGTTTATGTGTATATACATATGTATATGTCATAGCTCATACTCGTATTAATTATTTGTAGTTTATATTAATAAGATATTGGAATAGAATCTCACATTATATGACATTTTAACATAATATTAACTCGTTTGTAGATGGAAATATTTGCTTCTAAATGCATATAACCGCATTGGATGATCTTAAGAGCACTTAATTATTCGCGATATACAAAATATCTTGACGTTGACCGTGAGCCCATTTCATTGCGTATGAGCTCAATTCGATTTCATGCTAACGTATGAGAATAAATATCCAACTCATTGGATGGAGAGCAAAAGCACTATTTGAAGAGCAATGTTTAGAGAAAATGTTTTATTTTTGGATGCCAAAAAAGCTCCATTTTGTTAATAAAAATTGACTAAAGTACATTAAGCTTTCAGCCTAACAGAAATGCTATTGTACAATTAATCTATAAAAAATTTGTTTGTTTGTATTGTACAAACAGAAGCTGTTTTCGTTTCATACGTTATCTTTAATTTTATGTAGTCAGAAGTAAATTTATATAAATATACATCTATTCATCTTTACATATCTAAAACGAGAAAGCAAAGCTAACTTCTTCTGTGCCGAAGTTTTAATACACTTGAAACAAAAAATTCCTATGGCAGCTACAAGAAGTAACCATGCGATCCGCGCGATTTCGACACATGTGCAGCTAAAAGATGACTCTGTGCAAAATTTACGCTCGATACAGACAGTCGGACGGACAAAGCTCAATCGATTCAACTCGTCATGGTGATCAAGAATACAAATAATTATTGTTGTCGGAGATGATTCCATCTATGAGTTCCAAGGTAGGTAGGTTGCGTTTTAAACTTCTAGGCAAAATTTTCGGGGGTGACACAAAAACATCTTCCAACCACATTCCAACCGGAAACCAATTCTTAGGTGCCACAGAAAGGTCTTTCGGTTGGTTTTAAAACCTCTCGTGTTATGGGAGGAGATTTAGCTAAATTCACCACCCAAACAGTTTTGAAAGGCAAAATTAAGTTCGGAAATGTTAACAAAATTATATTTCTGGATAAGTTGAATCAAAAGAATATAATATTTATTTTTTTTAATATTAAAGTTAGCATTTAAATAAACATATTTCAACTTAACATCAAATTAATTCAAAACTAAAACAAGGGAAATTTTGCTTGCGCATGATGCAACCCTGTTTGGTGAGATGAACAATTATCTTAGATCCAAATGGACCAGTTTTTTTCCCCACTTAGAAAATCAAATCTCTCGAAGTGCTGTGGCACCGACGGATTTTTCGAGAGATTTGCAACCCAACCGACGCACAGTGGGGCCTCTGCTCGAGCTCTGCCGCAAAAATCAATTTTTTGACTGAAGCGCTTGACAAAAGAAGAAAAGAACTTCATCGATAAAGATATATTTTAAACTAACCGATCCGAGCTTATTTGGAGATTGTGTAACAATGTGTTCCTTTTTTTCATGTCTGCAAGGAAATGAACAGGTTTGCAAAAAACACAAAGTTTCAATTTAAATTGTCGGCAAACTATACCACCGATCATTGTCTTTTTGGCCTTTTATGAAAAGTATGGTTGTTCTTAATAAAAGAAAAGAATAAAAATGTTAAACCCTTTATTTCAGTTTTGAATTAATTTCTTAAATTGAAATCTGTTAGTTGTGGTATAAGTTTTATGATTCATGCTAATACTGTAATTCAAATTAAAGTTGTGTTACCCAATATTAAAATGATAAATTTAAGAATATTTCCGCGCTAATCATAAATCAAATCTTGGCAACCCTTGGCTCGTTTGTTGTTGACAAATTTCCCATGTGGCGCTACTGAGACAGTTAGATGGCGTCAGTGAAAGTTCGGTTTTGACTGATATGGCAGCCAGTTGGTTTTGAGAATTATTATTAAAATGCTAATTTTAATATTAAAAAAATTCAATATGATATTCTTTTGATGCAACTTATCCAGAAAAGCAATGTTGTTAACATTTCCAAAATTATCGTTGCTTATCAAAACTGTTTGTGTGGTGAATTTAGATAGATCTCCTCCCAAAAGATTCTTAAGAATTGGTTTTCGGTTGGAATGTGGTTAGAATAGGTTTCTGTGTCACCCCCGATAAAACAGTAATAAATCGCGTAGGTTCGTGAAGTCCGTTTAAAACAAACCGAAAGAGATTTCTAGGACACCGAGAATTGGTCTTGGGGTGTAATTTGGTTGGAAGAGATTACTGGGACACCTCCGAATATAGTTCCCATAGAAAAGTAAGGTCCGAAGTAATCTTAGTTAGAAAAACTTTTTTGGTTTAAATGGAAATGTCCTTAAAATTGTCATTTATTTATATGGTAAGCTTTCACACAATTCTACAAAGTTTTTTCAAAATCGAATGACCATAGCGTATGGACGATAGGTCGAAAAACCAGTTCTAATCAGAAAAACTTTTTTGATTTCAATGGTAGTGTCTTTCAACTAGTCAGATAGAAATATTATCTGCTTCAGCACAATTTCTCTGATTTTGATGAAAATCGGATAACTATATTGAATTGCGGTTATATGTCAGTCACAAAAGATGCGCCATCTATTAGCCAGCTTTAAAAACCACTCAGCTCAGAGAAAAAAGTGATTCCTAAAACTTTAGGAATCTGGTTTTAATGGCAATCAATTTTAGGCAATCAATCATTGCCTTAAAAATGTTAAATATAGCCTAAATATAGCCTAAATCTTTCCATTTTAGGTAAAAAATTTTAAGGAATTTGAGTGCTTAAAAATAGTGCAATGGGCTAAATATATTTTTGCCTATATATTTTTTATATTTTGACGTTATGTTCGTAAAAAATCAATAAATGCAAAGTAAAAAATATAGACAATGCTAAAAACACCTTAACAAAATTAATAAAATTAAAAAAAAATTTAAAATAATAATTAAAACAGATGCTCCTACGGGGATTTGAACCCACGACCTACACGTTCAAGAGGCTAAATATATTTTAGCCCATAAATTTTGTATATTTTAACGTTATGGACGTAAAAAATCGATTAATGCATTGTAAAAATATAGACAATTCTGAAAACTCCTTAAAAAATTAATAAATTAAAAAAAAAAATTTAATAAAAAAAAAAGGATGCTCCTACGGGGATTTGAAACCTGGACCTCAACGTTCTAGAGAAAACAGCCCTGTTCTGAGCTAAATGCCTGCATTCCAAATTCGTTTCAAAACGCCAAGCGGGTTTGGAATGCAATCTATAATAAGACTTAGAGGCATACAGAACAGCGCGAGGCTAAGACGGCGGTGTCAGCGATTGTAGCAGTCTTTGAGGACCTGAGTTCGAATCCCCGTAAGGGTAAGTGAAAAATTTTATATGGTATCTAAAAATAAAAATCAATCGTTCACAGCAAAATAGGAGAGTGTTGGTGTTTGGTGTGGGTGTTCGCATCCAAAATGTCCTAAATTCGAGTCCAACATTCCTAGGACCCTAGTTTAGGCAAAATGGCTTATATATAAGGTAATTTTGGACCATTCTAGTCCATACTTTTTTCTGGGTGTAGTATTGTTCAAAGCAATGAAATTTTTGTATAAATCCCTTTCATACTTGCAGCAAAACTTCGGCCGAGCTGAAGTTACCTTTCCTCTATTTTTCGCCTTACGCTTGACTCTATGAAACATTAGTCGATAGCCATCAATCATTGTTCGATCGGTCCCAAATTGTGGTTTGTTTTGGACCTTAGGAAAACCATTTCTGATCGGCTCTTTGAAATCTACTTTTAAGGGCCAGTCTAGTGCTTAATAGAATTCCACCCTAGACATGATCTGGATATATGTAAGGTAGGCTCCGACCAGACATTTGTAGCCCGAGCAAGGAAGGAGGTCCTTGACCTCACCGTTTCCAGCAGGTCGCTGAAACCCTTTGTTAAGGACGGGCAAGTCTCCTCAGAGGAATCTACGTCCGAACAAAGAATGATCCAATTTAGTTTGGAAACAAGCATACAGCAAAGTATCCCTAATAGGAACCCCCGAACAACGAAATGTGGAGTCTTCTACTTCACGCTTGGAAACAATATTCCTAGGACTCGGACTCCGAAACACCCCTAGAATTAAACAAAAGTATAATTGATGCCTATGAAGAGAACTGCCCTCTTAGCTAATCGAGAAAAGAAAATGATGCGAACCCTGACACTATACAATAGTGAGATCAGGAAATCCAAAAACTATCGGAAATTCTGCAAGCCCATTGAGGACAACAAAGAAGAAGATAGGTTGCATAGAGTCCTGTCCAGGAAAAACCCGGGAAACTTTCCCGTGGAAGAAAGTGACGAGCAAGAGAACTACTATCACCCCTGTTACTCCGACTGGGCAGAAGCCAAGAAAATTGTTTCCGCAGGAAGAAGTGATTGGCAATTGGAATATTCCAGCCTTTCAAATCCCCCGGGCCGGGACTATTTCCGATTACCAAAAAATAATCAATCAAAAATAGTCTTAAAAATAACATTTTTTTATTTTTAAAAGACTACTTTTGATTATTTCTAATTATTTTCAACATTTTCAATGGGAAAAATATTAGATTCTTATGCTCTCCTAAAATCAAATTTTTTGATTATTTATAATCGTAATCAATTAGTAATCAAACATTTTTACAGGTGGATTATATAATCATTGCGATACATTTTAAGAATAATCTAATTGATTACTAATCGTACTCGAAATTTAACTGCTATGGATATAACTAAGACCCCAAGACTTTCAGACCATCAGCTTGACATCATTTTTATTGAAAACGATAGAAAAGCTAGTGGACAACACTAAAAGTGTAGTGATAAAGGATGCGTTTAACAGACACGGCACTGTTTCAGCTCGGCAATACGCTCGAGAAATAAATAGAAATTATTAAGTGGGAGAATTTGACAACACATCCCTTAGTGCTGTCAAGAATGCTCTAAACAGAAGATAAATAAACCCCACAATGGGCTAAACGATAGGATCACTTCTACGATGTATTAGGTGGAGTATTAGGTGGAAAACCATCACAGTAACCACAACTAGGGTAACCACCCTTAGGGAGAAGTACTCTCCCCACTGTTGTAGAGCCTTCTTGAGGATAAACTCTTAGAAAGTCCCGCGTCTCAAGGCATAACATTCCAGGGATACGCAGATGACATCGTTATCCTTGCAAGAGGAAAGAACGAAGAAACCCTATGTGTCATAGTTTAAAGGGGACTGAAGGTGCAAGGAGGTTGGGCTCAAACTAAGCAATGCAAAAACCATCGTAGTACCTTTCACTAGAAGAATTAGAAGATTAGTAGAATGAGGACAACAAGTCTATCCGTATGTCTCATAGCTCCGGAAAAGGAGGTCAAGTACAGGGTGGGTCAAAAGAAGTCACCCTATTGGAAGATGCTCTTATTTTTACAAATAGCCGCCAAAGTCAGATCTCTTTTGACATTTGTAGACTAGACAGATGTAGAATACAAGTGAACAAGCCATGGATCGATATACTCCCCAAGAACGCGGAATAATCGTCAATAATCGATTTTTCGACCAAAATCATAATGAGCGATGAGGCTCATTTCCACCTCATTTCCGCCCGATTTAACCGTTCCAGACTTTTTTTGTGGGGTTTTTTGAAATCCCGTGTTTACGTAACCAAGCCCGAGACCTTGGAAGCCCTCAAGGACAACATTCGACACGAGTGAGAGAATCTGCAGCCCGAAGTTCTTGCCGAAGTGATGAAAAATGCCATAAAACGAGCCCGTATGGCAATCAACTGTAGCGGCGCCCATTTGGCCGATATCATCTCGAAATGACCAATAAAGTTCTAAAGGTTCAAATAAATATAATCAAAAAACAGAATATACGTTTTTTATTTAGAAAAAAAAAATGAAAGCCAAACAACATCGGATGACTTCTTTTGACCCACCCTGTATCTAGGCGTCGTCTTCGACAACAGGCTAAGATTTGACAAGCACATAGAGTATACACTCAGTAAGTGTATAGAGCCCTATATACATTCAGGAGCATAGCCGGAAAATCGTGGGTCACGGCACCACACATACTCCGGTGGCTATACCTGCCCGTCAGTGGCCCTAGAAGTTTTGATGAAGCTAACACCACTCCACCATATCATCTGCTGGAAGAAAAAAGCAACATTGATTAGATTAAGAGCAGAAGGAGTAGGTAGAAACTACATAGTTAGCCTAATTGACTCTAAGAAGTTGGAGAAAAAAATCCCAATAATCCTTCAACACTTCGACAAGAATTTCACTGTACACAAAAGTAATACAGGAGATTGGATCTCACAAGAAGAGATATTTAACCACACATAATTCACACACATAATTCAGTGATACACTGACGGGTCTCAGACACCCCAAGGAGCTGGTCTTGGAGTAGCAGGACCTGAAACGAAAAGTTTTGAGTCAATGGGAGAATTTACAAGCATATTTCAAGTCGAAGTAAGTGCTATCTCCCAATACGTACAACTTAATATGGGAAAAACTACTATAATAGAGAAATTGGTATCCTCTCAGATAGTTAAGCAGCTCTACTTAGAGACAAGGAACAAATTGAAAATTGATTCGACTGAGTAACTCAAGTAAGAAGCAGAACAAGCAAACCAGAGCTCCGCGCAAAAATTTTTAAATTTCCAGTGTAAAGGCGATTTAAGAATCCGGTGTAGTGTCAGTTGTGAACGCTGAAGAGGAACAGATGCGAGGCTGATCATGGACGGACTGGATCAACGAAACCGGCGAAGTATTGATAGAAATTTAAGTGAATCCGGCCACAGCAGCCCCTGCAATAAATACCAAAACAAATTTGGCAATAGAAATAGACACACCGAACCATAACAAAGTTTGTTTAGCCATAAAAAGGCTAAAAAATAAAAAATGAGCTAATGAGCTGCCTGCTGAATTGTTCAAGGCTGGCTGCGAGGTGCTGGTTAGGTGCATGCACCAACTCCTATGCAGAATATGGTCCGAAGAGAGTATGCCAGAAGATTGGAGTCTAAGTGTTCTCTGGTCAATACTTAATCAAGTAAGGGAGCTGCAGTCGAGTGCCCCGACTACAAAATACCCTGTTCCCTTGATTTCGTGTGTTTTTTCTTTACATACCCTTCAGTACTCATCATTAGTGAATCACCAAGGATTCATCGATGAATTGGTCAGAGGTATCGATGAATCATAGGTGAGCTCCCATACAAACTATACATGAATTTAACATTGGCATGTCCTAGGCGCTCATGCATGACAGTTTATGGGTGAATCACCCATGAATTCACGAATCGGTTCATCAATGACTCACACTTGATTTCTTTGCAAAATTCATTGATGAATTCACCTATAAATTCATGTTTGATTCACCCACGATTCCTTGCAGTCTTTTGCAAAGAAATCATGTTTAAATAATTTAAGTTTAAGTATGCTTATTTTAAGAAACAACCAAATTGGCCTACCACAATACAAACAATCAACAACAACAGTCCAGGAATTCACTATGCAGCACCGAGAAAAGTAACTGTAACAAAAAATGAGCTCTGTTCTGTTTGCGTTCGTGAGAGCAAACTAAACGTAAAGCGAAATGCTCTCATCTTGATTTGCGGACAAAGGGAATCGGAACGATATGCAACGAGCGCGAATATTTCGGAAACGTTTGCTGCTCAATTTGTACTTGCATTTGTATTGTTGTTTTTTTTCTGTTGCTTACTTCTTTGTTTCTCTCAGCTTTGTTGTTGTTGTTGTTCCGAAACGTTCCAAGGCAGTGCAGCTGTTGGGAGAACAATATTCCAATCGTTTCGTTTGCGCTATTCGGCAATATAAAGTTAGTGGTTTCGTTTTCCCTGACTAGAGTAACAGTAACAAAACATATGAATCGTTCTTAGCTTTCGCGAACGGTTCGTTAAACGTTTCGTTTGTTTTCCCGCTCTGCTCAAAACATCACATGAAGAAACATAATTCGCACAAAGGTGACGATACGACGATTCACACTGCTTATTTAATCACTTCTCTTATAACTTTTTACCTGTTGTACTAATAATTAGTTGTTTGTAAAAAAAATCGCTTTTGTTGTTAATAAAATCTTGCGCTGCAGAAATGCTCCACTAAACATTTTCTGGCAAGTGGCGATTGAAAAAAGGTGGCAGGCGTCAAACGCAAAAACAGAAACACAGTTATTTCGTTTCTTCTGTCTCTTGCCTTCTGCGGGTTATACCCTTTTTAACTCATATTAAGTAAAGGCATATCCGACTTAAGAAGTATTTGTGTAAAGTTTTTAATGATCCATAAATAAATTATTTATTTTGGGATAATAATAATAAAAGTCTATATTAGGGCTATTCCACTAACGATCTGTGCAATCCACTTATTCAAAAGTCTTTACTATACATATAGAATATGGTTTTAATGATCGGTAAAATTTGAAGGGTATGCAAACTTCTTCGTTCGGCGATGGCAAAACTGTTTTTGGTTGCTTGTGTGTCGCAGCGCAGTGCAGCAGGTAAATTTGCAATAACAAATATACGTAAATTTCTGTTCTGCCGACGTCGAAGCAGAAGCGGGGAAAAAGGCATGAATTTGACGATGCATGAATTCTAGAACTGAAGGGTACACACACACTCACACATACACACACTCCAACATACACACAAACGCATGGCATGCGGCCGCGCGCGATAACTGACAATGCAAGACCCCCCCTCTCTCCCATAAGCAAAATCGATTCGTATATAACTTCGGTGTTTATTGACCGATCTTAGTGATCTGTTCAGAATAGATAGATATTGGGCCTTACTTGATATATGTAAAGTTTGGTAGGTCTATCTAAAAAATTTTGGCTCTGACAGTTTTTTGCGCTTAAAGGGGGGAGGGGGAGGAATTTTCCAAATCTGAAACAAACTCGTATTGAATCGGGTATACACCAACCTACATGCAAAAATTTGTGGCTCTAGCTCTTTTAGTCTCTAAGAAACACGCGTTCATACGGACAGACGGACGGACAGACGGACAGGGCTAATTCGACTCGGCTGTTGATGCTGATCAAGAATATATATACTTTATAGGGTCGCAAATGCTTCTTTCTACCTGTTACATACTTTTGCACAACTTCATGATCCCCCTTTTCCCATTTTCAATGGGAACAGGGTTTAAAAAGGAGACCCTGCAATCTGTGCCAATTACCGCTGGATCAGCCTCCTACCCATTGCATATAAGGTTCTGTCATGTATATGAACGTCTAAAGCCGAGAATGAGCGAACTGATCGAACCTTATCAGAGTGGCTTTAGACCTGATATATCCAATATTCACATTGAGACAAATACTGGAGAAAACCCATGAGACGAAAATCAAATATCTTTTTAATCAAATATCAAATATCTTTTTGTTGATTGATAAAGTCGCTTTCGGCATACTGATAAGGTCAAAGTTCTTTGAAGCCCTGTCTACTTTTGGTATACCAGCATAGTACGTTCGACTTTGCATGATGACGTTGAGAAGCACACAAAGCTCCGTCAAAATAGGAAAGAACCTCTCCGAGCCTTTTGATACCAGAAGAGGTTTTAGGCAGGGTGACACCTTATCGTGTCTTTAATCTTCTGATGGAGTATATACTGCGCCAGTGTCCAAACAGTAACAGATCGCGCACCACCTTTTATAAAGACGTAATGCTACTTGCATATGCCGATGATGGCGACATGACAAAACGCCCACAGACAAAAGGCCCATATCAAAATTAATCGTAGTAAGCATCGAAACTAAACTCTGAAATGTTATGGGCCATAAGGCCATAAGTCCACATTAAATTCGGCCCACTTTACATTGGACTTTTCGCCCAGGTTAATTTGAGGTCTTGCAGGGTGCAAAACGAAATATGTCCCTATCAAAACGAAATATGCCTATCAAAGAAGAGGAGCAACTTTTATAAGTTTAAAACTTCTTCATGAGGAATGGCGACTTTTAGGATAATGTGTTAGCCGAACGATGTCCCTAAATCGCCTGGCGGACGCACGACATTTCATGGGCAGTCTCTGGTAGTCTGGCCTACATTAATGTAGCGGTTAGTTTGTATGTCTGCAAAACCCTCTTGGGACATCTAAACTGTTTTTTTTTTTGAGAAGCACACAAGCCAAGGGATTGAGAAGAAGCAGCGCTTACGATTATACTTTACAAACTGTCGGTTAACGAATATACCGAAGCCGATGGCTGTCTGAAATCTACTGGCGGATAGCTGGTGAAGCAGTGCGGATCGGCCAGGCCGATGGTTACACTAAACCAGAGGCCGAAACGTCGCTATATACTGGACATAGGAAAGCTCTCAAAGCAGTTTACACACAGTATTCGACTATTGTTAAGATGCATCGCGATGAAATCAGTCTGATTACCCTTAACTGACTGCCGGATGTTTACCTATATTTGTAAAAGCGTTAGGAAATACTGTGCCGAACCGTTCACCTGACGGCTTGCTTTCGACAGCACTTAGCTCAGAAAAAACTACTGTGTAGTGGTTTATCAACCTTGCGTACATACCAAATCTTGCAACAAATTGTAAAAACACTTAATATTTTTTAATAAAAACATATGAATCCACTTTTAGAACTAGTCCATCAGTTTGGAAGGCGTTTTCAGAGATTGAGAAGCAGTCAAAACTCATGGGGTAGCGGTAAATGAGGAAAAGACGAAGTTCCTAGTCTCAGCGCGCAGTGAGCCTACGCGTCTTGGACAATCTGTTGCAGTGGGAGAGTACAAGTTTAACGTTGTAAAGGACTTTGTCTACCTCGGAACGATGATTACCAGCTACAACAACATCAGTCTGGAGATCCGAAGAAGAATAACTCTTGCTAACCGATGCTACTACGGGCTCAGTAAGGAATTCAAGAGCAGAGCCCTCTCTCGAAAAACGAAAATTGCCCTATACAAGCCGATTATCATTCCAGTCCAGCAATGAGGAGGCGATCGGCGTGTTCGAGAGAAAAGTCCTTCGGAGGATTTATGGACCTGTAAAAGTTGGCGATGAGTTCCGCACCCGTATGAACCACGAATTGTATGAGCCCTTTGGGGATACTGATCTAGTCAAGCGAATAAAACAACAGCAGCTTCGCCGGCTTGGACAAGAAGCTCCTGTAAAAAAGTTTACAGGCGGAAAGCAAGCTAATTAGAGAAAGCAGGAGGTGTAGGGCGACCGAAACTAAGTTGGGAAAAGCAGGTGCTGAAAGGCATTAAGACGCTTAAACTGACCAACTGGTCAGGCATTAATTGCAGCGACCGAGACCGTCAAACGGTTGTGATTGAAATATCGGGCCAAATAAGAAGAAGAAATTTGGCAAGCTAAACATCCGGATAAGACGCACATAAAGAAGAAGCTTCAAAAGTAGGTTATTTAAAAGCTATAAAAAGCTTCAAAAAGTAGGTTATTTAAAAGCTCTAAAAGCTACAAAAAGCTAAGCACAAAGCTTCGACACCATTTGAGCAGGTCTAACACAAGTAACTTTTCGGAGGCAGATCACCAGTGTCCGATTCCATCAAATCGAGAGCCAAATTGATCTGCAGCTAGCACGCCAATTTTATCAAGCCAGAACGTCTAGCCTAAAAAACGAAAATGCATAGAACTGTGGCCTGAAGTGGTGGTGAGAACAAACATATCATGCTGGCGATTATGGAAATGGGAAAACACTTCGATTCAAAACTGACATGCATGACGGATAAGTTAGCAACTAAGGACGACATTGGGAAGCTACTAAAGGAGCAACTAGGAGGCCACTCGCAAAAGATCGAAGACCAAGCTTTAAAAGAAATGATCGAGCAGCTTAAAGGAAAAAAGCAAATAAGGTAAGGGAGCTGTAGTCGAGTGCCCCGACGCCAAAATACTCTGTTCCCTTGATTTCGAGTGTTTTCATTTACATACACACACACACTCACACATACAGACACACCAATATACGCACAATCGTACGCGCGCACGCGCTAACTGACAATGCTAGACCCCCCTCTCTTCTACAAGCAAAGTTGATTCGTATATAACTTCGGTGTTTTTTATCCGATCTTATTGTACTTTTCAGAATAGATAAATATTAGGCCTTACTTGATATAAACAAAAAAAAATTATTTTTTTTTAAGCTTATATTGTATTTATTGAATCTTCTCTTAATAAGACTAACAATAATTTTTCAGATCTAGAAACTTTTATAAACCATCCCCTGTTGGAGATAGTTTGTGTTCTGCGGCCCTTCAAGTCAGTCGCTGGGTTGGTAGGTCATTTCTCCTGAGACGAGAATGCGTTGCTAGCATGGAAAGAGATTTTGCAAGTTGATTTGGGTGGGTAAGAAGCTTCTCAGAATATTTTTGTTTAAGTTGCTCTATTTCAGTTTCGACCAATGGGATGCTGAGATCGTTGCGGATACACTCATTGCGAATGTACCATGGCGCTCCAGTGATGGTTCTGAAAATTCTTGACTGGCATTTCCCCATAACTGCGAGCCATACGTCCAGACAGGCTTTATTATGATTTTGTACAGTAGGACTTTATATTCCAGTTTAAGAGGGGAACGCGAGTTGATTAGCCAGTGAAGGCTGTTGGCCTTTAGCTTGATTTGAAGCTTTTTCGACTCTATGTGTTTCCGCCATGTGAGCCTTCTATCGAGGTGCACCCCTAGGTATACAACATCGTTTGATTGCGGGATCTGTGTTGCATTTAAGGATAGCTGGGGACAGGTGCTTCTGTTGAGTGTGAACGTCACATGCTTACACTTTTGCTCGTTGATTTTTATGCGCCAGTTGGCCAACCACTCTTCCACATTAGATAGGTAGCTTGCCAGGAGACTTGTTGCGGTAATTGGACATCGTGATCTGCTTAATATTGCCGTATCATCCGCAAAAGTACTTATTGTAAGTCGAGGGTCTGTTGGTATGTCGGCAGTGTACATTACATATAGGAGAGGACCGAGTACGCTACCCTGCGGCACTCCGGCTCCTATAGTGAACTCATCCGTTGTGTACTCATTTTGACGAACTGTAAATACTCTGTTACTGACGTAACTTTCTAAGACTTTGTGAGTATTTGGGGGAAGCATTGTCCTTATCTTGAATATAAGACCATCCAACCAAACGCCGTCAAATGCTTGGGCAACATCTAAGAAAATTGCAGAGCAGTATTCGTGGTGCTCAAACGCAGTCTGAATGTCTGAAGTTAATCGGTTGACTTGCTCAATAGTCCCGTGCTTTGCTCTAAACCCAAATTGATGTGAGGGAATGATATTTTGTGCATGGCCATCAATTTTACTGAGTAGGATCTTCTCAAATAGTTTTGCCAGGCAAGGTAGCAGACTAATGGGTCTGTATGGTGACGCTTGTGTTTTATCTTTTCCTGGTTTCTGAATCATTATGATTGTGGACCTCCTCCACTGAGTTGGAAAGTATCCACATCGCAGAAGAGCATTGAAGAGTCTTGAGATATATGTAATGGCGGGACTTGGAAGTTCCATAATCATTTAGGGTGTAATAAGGTCATGTCCAGGAGCTTTTCTGGGACTTAGCTCTCCGATGGCGTTTTTTATTTCTAGCGAATGAACTTTGATTGGGTCAGTTTGTGCGGCGGTCGGAACCAATGGAAGTTCATAGCCATTGGTTGGAGGATTTGGCTGGAAAACATTTCTAAGGTGAAGTGCAAAGACAGTTGCCTTTTCTTCGTCGCTGCGGGCCCATCTTCCTGTCTGATCTCTTAGAGGAGTATCTACCTTTGCAGGTGGCTTTATGCTGGCGCGTGCCCTCCATAGGAGAAATTTGGTGCTTGTAGCCGATAATTTTTCGATATAACGGCTATGTGCTAGCTGCTCTTCGGCTTCGAGTGCTTTGCGAAGTACGCGTTCTGCAAGTCTCAGACGATTTTTTGCGGCAGGCGATCTAAAGCTTTGCCATTCTCTTCTTGCACGCCGCTTTTCTGTGACCAGCCGGTCAATGTAACTGTTTGTCAATCTACGATCTTGCTGAGGTGGTGTTGTTGTCGTTTGGGGGTTTGAGTGATGAGCAGCGGCAGTAATGATAGAGGTGAGGGCTTGATGTCTTCTTCGCTGTTTATGGTAGGGCTCAGCTCGAATTGACTGCTGATATATTTTTTGTATTTGAGCCAGTTTGTCTTGTGTGATGTCAGTCTCCGAGGATATTCTCTAACATGAGGGCACTCCAGAAGGGTGAATATTATTGGAGAATGGTCTGACGACAAGTCAGCAAGGGCTTCTGCAGTTACCAAGTTTTGTGGAACTTTTCTTGTTATAGCAAAGTCTAAAAGATCGGGTAATTTCTTTGGATCTGCCGGCCAGTATGTAGGCCTACCTGGAGATACATAGTCGAGTCTGTTTGATGCGCGCGTGAGTACGCTGTAGAGTTGCTTCCCTTTGGGATTGGTCAGTCTGGAGCCCCAGTGGGGATGTTTCGAATTATAGTCACCCGCAGCCAAGAAGCGTTGACCAAGTGTATTAAAGAAATCTAGGAATTGATTTTCTGATATTGCGAAACGTGGGGGACAGTAAACCGCGGACAGAGTGATATTGCCTCGTTTAGACTGTACACATATCGATGTGGCTTGTAGGTAGTTTTCCGAAAATCCTGATAGTGGGTAATGCTTGATGCGGCTTCTGACGAGAATGCCAGTGCCACCAAGGGCCTTGCCATCTGGGTGATTTGTGCCGTAAAATGCATACCCAGGTAATTGAAAATTGTATCGGTCCGTCAAGTGAGTTTCTGCAAGAAGCATTATGTCGATTTCATTGTCCTGGAGAAATTTTGATAACTCCACTTTGTGGCGGGGAATGCCATTTGCATTCCAGAGTGAAACTCGTAGGAGAGCCATTATTTGGATTGTTGCGAAGCGAGCATTTGAATGAGAATTCCTTGTGTTCTCATTTGTTCTTGCCTTGCGTTTTGCATATATACCATAAAATCCTTCAGCGTCTGCTGTAATGATAGAAACATAGTTTCTAAGCTACTATAGTTTGATGGTTGTTCCGCTTGTTTTGATGGCAGTGTCGGCTCACTTCGAATTTTATGCGAAACCGTAGATATGGGTGCGGGTCTATCATTTCCTAGTTTCAAGGCGCTTGCGAAAGAAACACCTTGGGTTGTAGTCGTTGGGGCAAAGGTCGATCTCGTAGCTTTGGTGATGAAGACTCCAGGGGTCGGCTGCGAGGGTGTGAACTGATTAAGGTTTCTATCTGTGCGCGTATTAATCCTGCTCTTCAGATCTTTGTATACTGGGCAACCTCTGTAGTTTGCAGTGTGGTTACCTCCACAGTTACTGCATTTTTTGACAGATGGATCCTCCTTGTTAGCAGGGCATGAGGCAGTGTTGTGCAGCTCTCCGCATGCTACACAAACTGATCGCAGGGTGCAGTAGGCTTTTGTGTGCCCAAATTCTTGGCAATTGGTACATTGCACTGGATTTGTGCGTTTGTGCGGCTCCTCTACGGTTATTCTGCGGTGCAATAAGAAAGGTAGTTTGTAAATTGGGTGCACTTTATTATTTTTTGGAGCTGTGTCTTCCGGGCTTAGTTCAATTTTGAATAGTGGCTGTGGTTTTTTGTCCCTGTTTATTAAGTTAATAACGGACTTGACCTTGAATCCCTTTTCCTCCAAGGCAGAAGCGACTTCCGTTACAGGTACACTTGATTCAGTGCCCTTGATTACTACTTGTAGACCCTTGCTACTTTTTAGTTGGTAGGTGTAGTAGCTTTTTTTTTTAGCTCTTAGGCATTTTTCGACTGCTCGATAATTTTCTTCGGTGTTGACTTGGAGCTTTGTTTCGCGGATATTGCCTTTGTTGACGGATGTTACATAAAAGTTATTGTTGCCTATTAGCGATACAAGCTTTGTGACTAGGGCTGCACAGTTGCTATCCCTTATATAAATGGGTGGAGGCTTTGGTTTAGGGGCACTAGGAGCCTTTCCTTCACACTCAGCATCAGACTGTTGGCCAAGAATTTGGAACCTATTCCCAGTGAAGGAATCTTTGTCCACAGGTGTATCGCTTGTTTTGTTTATCTTTGAAATGTTGCCGCTGTTTTTGTTTTGCGGGCTTAATTTGCGTTTGTTTTTTTGTACATACCGATCGATGCCAGTCTGCACATACGAGCGGGTAGTAGGTGTTGCATTTTGTTGTGTATGATTTTGCGGGAGGTCGTGCTGAGTTGACATTTTTATACCCTGTTCCCATTGAAAATGGGAAAAGGGGGATCATGAAGTTGTGCAAAAGTATGTAACAGGTAGAAGGAAGCATTTGCGACACTATAAAGTATATATATTCTTGATCAGCATCAACAGCCGAGTCGATTTAGCCCTGTCCGTCTGTCCGTCCGTCTGTCCGTCTGTCTGTCTGTCCGTCTGTCCGTCTGTCTGTCTGTCCGTATGAACGCGTGTTTCTCAGAGACTATAATAGCTAGAGCCACAAATTTTTGCATGTAGATAGGTGTATACCCGATTCAACACGAGTTTGTTTCAGATTTGGAAAATTCCTCCCCCTCCCCCCTTTAAGCGCAAAAAACTGTCAGAGCCACAATTTTTAAGATAGACCTTCCAAACTTTACATATATCAAGTAAGGCCCAATACCTATCCATTCTGAAAAGATCAATAAGATCGGACAATAAACACCGAAGATATATACGAATCAATTTTGCTTGTGGGAGAGAGGGGGGTCTTGCATTGTCAGTTATCGCGCGCGGCCGCATGCCATGCTTTTGTGTGTATGTTGGAGTGTGTGTGGGTGAGTGTGTGTGTGTATGTAAAGGAAAACACACGAAATCAAGGGAACAGGGTACTTTGTAGTCGGGGCACTCGACTGCAGCTCCCTTACTTGTTATACCCTGTTCCCATTGAAAATGGGAAAAGGGGGATCATGAAGTTGTGCAAAAGTATGTAACAGGTAGAAGGAAACATTTGCGACCCTATAAAGTATATATATTCTTGATCAGCATCAACAGCCGAGTCGATTTAGCCATGTCCGTCTGTCCGTCCGTCCGTCTGTCCGTCTGTAAGAGCTAGAGCCACAAATTTTTGCAAGTAGGTAGGTGTATACCCGATTCAATACGAGTTTGTTTCAGATTTGGAAAATTCCTCCCGCTCCCCCCTTTAAGCGCAAAAAACTGTCAGAGCCACAATTTTTAAGATAGACCTTCCAAACTTTACATATATCAAGTAAGGCCCAATATCTATCTATTCTGAAATAATCAATAAGATCGGACAATAAACACCGAAGTTATATACGAATCAATTTTGCTTGTGGGAGAGAGGGGGGTCTTGCACGCGCGGCCGCATGCCATGCGTTTGGGTGTGTGTATGTGTGAGTGTGTGTGTATGTAAAGGAAAACAAACGAAATCAAGGGAACAGGGTATTTTGTAGTCGGGGCACTCGACTGCAACTCCCTTACTTGTTGTATTAGTATTGTTTGATTTTTGTACTTGCGTATGTGTGTTTGTAGCAGTTTGTGCAGTTGCATATGTTGAAGCTGGTGTGGTGAGAGAGGAGCGGAGAGAGCTAACTGTTGCCGTCGTCGCTGTAATTGTTGATGTTGTTGTTGTAACCGTTGATGTTGGCATAATTGTAGGCGGGAGTGTGGAGAGCAGAAACGGTGAAGCTTGGGCTGTAGTAGTGGTTGTTGTTGTTGAGAGCGGAGTTACGGGAGAGGCGCACTGAGCGCTCCATGGATCTGAGTACTTTGCACTGGGCAAAGTTGGAGAGGCAGATCTCGGCATCTTTTCTTCATTTGGTCTCAGGTAGTTGTTAGTGTGATTTGACACATGCGAGAACGAGAAGTATGCACTTCGATTGTTTGTTTTGTTTTGGCGAGGGGTTAATGAGCGAGGGCAAGGCCCGCTCATATTAAGCGAATTTTAATTTCGCCTGTTTGTTTAGTTAAATATTAACTATTAGATATTTTTGGACAACATAAGCATGAGTGCTTATGAATGTCCATTAGCGTCTTTTATCGCGGGTCGAAATTGTTTATTGAAACAACCGAATTAAGCACTTTTACAACGATTTAAACCGGAGCGCGACAAAAACACGTCCGACCTGTTCGGCAGCTGAAAACAAGAACAAATTCTTGACGGTCTAACTTAAAAATTGTGGCTCTGGCAGTTTTTTTGCGTTCAAAAGGGGAGGGAGAGGAATTTTCCTAATCTGAAACAAACTTGATATGCGTACACCTACCTACATGCAAAAATTTGTGGCTCTTTCTTTTATACTCTCCGAGATCGACGCGTTCATACGGACAGACGGACGGACATATCTAAATCGACTCGGCTGTTGATGCTGATCAAGAATATATATACTTTATAATGTCGAAGATGCTTCTTTCTGCCTAAGACATACTTTTGCACAAAGTTAATTTAATCTGTGTACCTTTGGTACAGAGTATAAAAAGTTTTTCTCACTAGAACTAGTTTTTCGACCGAGCGTTCCAATGGCAGCTATATGCTATAGTCATCAGATTTTGAGAAAACTTTCTAGAATTGTGTGAAAGCATACCAAATAAATAAATGCCAATTTTAAGGACATTTCCATTGAAAACAAAAAAGTTTTTCTAACTAAGATTTCTTTTCATATTCTACTTTTCCATGACAGCTATACGATAGAGATTTCCGATTTCGACGAAATTTGGTGGAATCATGGGAAAGCATAACAAACTAAGAAATACGAAGTTTGGAGGCGTTTCCGTTGAAAGCAAAAAAAAGTTCTTCTCACTAAAACTACACTCAGAGAAAAAATAGAGAATTTCATACTTGGATCAAGAATTTTCGTACTCAATAGTTCGATAAGAGTGAAAATTCTCGATCCAAGAACGAAATTCTTGATCCAAGTATGAATGTTTGATCCCTTTTTCTTGATCAACGGCAGCAATTCTTGATCCAAATCGCGTACAAAAATTCTTGTGTCAAACAAAGGTGGGGGGGGAGGTGGAATTTAGAGTGATTTCGGAGGGGGAGGGGGGTTGCCCGGGAATTTTGGGTGGGGGCAGAGAGGGGTTGGTACCAACCACACCAACCCACCAACACACCCCACTCCATTCATTGTGAATTATTTTTATATTTTTATTTTATTTTTTACTTACCTTTACTGAGACTTGAACTCGGGACCTCGAAAAACTGCACTCACAGACACCACCGCTTAGACAACAGCACCATATGTAGGATGCATTGAGCAGCGTCCAAACTTATATTATAAACTGACGGGGAGCGCTCTTCACTCGATTGTTTCCCCACACACCCCTCTTCCAAAAAAAAAAAACGATGCAGTGAGAGCGGGCTCATCGCTATTCTCTCAAATGTGCTCTCCTCTCTCAGTTTGTTTTCCTCACCCTCCCCGCATAAAAACACCAGACAGAACGAATTTAACTCGATTTCAAGCGCAAAATTCTTGAAAATTCAAGAACGAATAAATTTTTCTTCAAGAGCGTTCAAGATTATTCGTTCTACATATTTCTGGGTGTAGTTTTTCGACCTATGACAGCTTTATGCTATAGTCATTCGATTTGTGCAAAGCAATGTTTGTTGAAGAAAGCTTTCGAACTGACGGAGGAGAAAGCATAGAAGGACAGACGATAAATTTTTATCTGGCTCAAAAATGTTTATCTATTAAGACCTCAGCGTAGAGAGGCAAAAGCATAAGGCTTTACTGCTGCCGCTTAAAAAAGAGTTGCTTTTAGTTTATGTACGAAGTGATGTAATAAATATTGATGGGAAATGGTACTGCTTTGACGCCGCTTAAAATCTCGTGTACAAAGGACAACCAGCAGAACCAATGTTAAGAGAATTATACGGTACCGCATTGGGGCCGGTGAACTATGCACAGTTAAGTCGGGCCCGGGTTAAAAAAAAACAATAAGGAGTAGTAGAAATGCCATAAACCAAGCTCCCACCCAATTAAGTATACGTTTAGAACACACAAATTATGTCTCAACAATTAATATTAGTACACTAGCAAATAATGTAGCCGGCCTATCAAGCAAGAGAGTTTTCAACCAATTCTTAACACTAGTAGTGCGGTTTACGAATCGGCTTCCACACCTGGTCCAACGAGATTGATGCACTGCACCGGTAGGGTACAGCCACGGCGCAAGCGGGTACGCAAGTCCAAGCATAGTTTTGGAACGGCTCCCGGTCACTGGGGTGGCTCCCACGACAAGCATCAAGTCGAAACAGGAAGGCCTCTGACCCGATCCCGCCAAGAACGACGCTCTGCATCCGCTGGAGGACAGCCACAGTGCTCGCGGATACGCAGGCTCCCACCAAGTGAGTCGTGGAACGGCTCCCGGTCACTAGAACGGCTCCCACGGCAGGGATCAAGACGAATCGGATCTCCCAAGAGCGACGCACTGCATCCGGCACAGCAACATGTGGTTCGCAAGCAAGCCAGCCCGAACGTGAAGGGCCACAACCACCAGCACCAAGAAGACTTTGTAATAAATAAGAAGACATATACGATTTCCCCTGTATTCTCATTGGGTGGGTGAACGATTACTGCAAACAGAAGAGCCAAGTGTCTCAGAATAATATCAAATAATATCTGTGACAAGCCCTGGCATCGGCGAGCTACATCCGTGCCACGAAAAAAAGGTCGTTATACCCCGACCTTCAATAAAGACGATCTTTTAAGCGCTTCCAACTACAGAGGCATTTCCTTTTTAAATGCGGTTATGAAGGTGTTAAGTTCTGTACTACTGGAGCGGCTGATAAAATGGGAAGAGTGCGACATATTAATATCAAGCAGGATTTAGAAAAGGATATTCGACTAGTTGCTATTGCAAGAGAGTATCTTGGAAATAAACAAGAAATGTACATGTGTTTGTAGACTTTAAGGCAACGTTTGGCTCTATAAATAGACGCAGTCTTTTCTATAAACTGAGAGGCTTAGGAGTGTCGACTAAGATGTTAAATCTAATACAGTGCCTCTACAGCGGCACTGAAGCGCCGGTTTGGGAAGGCTCCTGGTTAACAGAATGGTTTGAACGTAACCCAGGTGTCAAGCAAAGATGCTTATTGAGCCCATTGCTTTTTGCTCTGTATAAAGATGAAATTTCGAAAATACTTGCGGTAGGCATGCATATTGCAGAAAAGCATAACAAAGTTAAAAAATACGCCTACGATATGGTGTTAATGGCAGCATACTCTAATATATGATACAACAGGAGAACAGACATTTCGTTGCATCCACTGATTACAAAACTGGTCTCGGTTTGGCTCCATCAGCGTTTGTTTTAAAGAAGTGGCGGAAAATGTGATTTGCATGTTTTTCGCTTTGAAAAAATTATGGAGGTCACACTGAGCAAAAATGGCAAATTTTTCAAATTTGATCGTCTTGTACAGGCCAGAGCGGTGGATGAATTTTTAGTTAAAGCACTTAAGCATATAGCCCATAGACTCTTCTATTTTCACAAATTTTGTTGCATTTATAACGGCTGAGTGGACAAAGTTACATCCTGCTAATCCCGAATTAAAGTTTATAGCAGGACAACTAGATTAACACACAAAATGTGTATAGGAACTATTAAAAGCCTACGTGATCCATCATGGATCTTACATTAATAGTCAAGCAAATAATCAGTATTAACATTCAAGCAATACAATATAAACAATATACAACAATATAAAATTCAAAAAATTTCCTCCAAATTCACTTTTGCTTAAGGGCGTATGCTCAGATGAGATAAAAATTCAGTTTTTCATAATACTTCATTTAGATAAGACTGCAAAACTGTTCAAATGTGATTCAATTCATGTGAAGTATTGTACCGAACTAATTTTTATCTTATCTGAGTATTGGCCCTGGTATCAAACAACCTCGCGAAAATTACACTTCGGGCTGCTTGGTTGTAATATGAGCATAAAGATACACTTCCTTCACAGCCACTTGGACCGCTTCCTTGAAAATCTTGGTGTTCTGAGTTAAGAACAAGGCGAACGGTTCCATCAAGACATACATACAAACTATGGGTCACTGGAATGCTCAAATGATGGTGGACTTTTGTTGGAGCATTAAAAACAGCCATCGTGAACCAAGTGAAGCAAGAAAATCTTATAAAAGAACATTTTTTGATAAGTAGTGGTTGTTATACTCCGTACCAGAGGTACACAGAGTATATTAAGTTTGTGCAAAAGTATGTAACAGCCAGAAGGAAGCATTTCCGACCCTATTATGTATATATATTCTTGATCAGCATCAACAGGCGAGTCGAGCTAGCCATGTCCGTCTGTCTGTCTGTCTGACCGTCTGTCCGTATGAACAAACAGATCTCAGAGATGGTAAGAGATAGAGGTTCGGCGTGTATGGGATCAAAACTTCTTATACTTTCAGGCAGTTTAAGTTTATATTCAATTTATGCCACGCCTCCTCCCGCCCCCGCAATTTAGAAAAATCGTCATATCTCCGTCTTTCTTATAGATTGAAGGTTCGAACATTCTGGACATATTTAGTAATCAGGACTATTTATCGATCCGCCTAAGGTAAGGTAAAGATCAGATGAACGGTTGTCGAGTTATAAGGAAAACAAACAATTATGGGCTGCACCGGTCGCAACGGGGATTGTCGTATTAAAAAATTAATTTTTCTTAAAAATTGCGCTTTATTTATACAGTATGACAAAATCCAACTTTTGGAAAAAGTCCGGGATGAGACCATTAAATTCTAATAAAAGGGACTTTTGTAAAAACTACCTCATACCCAGTTTTTCAACTGTACCCTAGGCTCGCTTTCTATGGGTACTTTTGTACAAGCAACACAAAGCGACAACAATTTTAACTTAATTGTTAATGGTTCAAGATAAAAATCAACAAAATTCAAGAAACAGGGTCATTGGGAATGTAATATCGAAAAATCGCGTTTCTCGTACAATTGGTTAAGGTACCTCCAGAAGGGGTCAAACCTAATTTATTGAATATCTTTTAGACCGCACGGTAGAATTTTATTTAAAACTAAATTTATGATGGTATATTGGGCTATTGCATGGCCATAAGAGACGATTCTCGTCAGCCAAAAAAACGCGAGATGGAGTACCTTTTGGACAAACCGCGATACATCAAGACGCCTCGAATTGAAGTATTTAAATGATATGATCCGTTTTTCTGGTGGCAGTGAAGTAATTTACTCATAAAATTAATTGCATTCTTTTGGGAAGGTGTTAATACCCTAATTGGTCAATATTGTTCCAAGTCAATTGCTACAAAATTGTACAAAAATGCCTTTATTCCAGGAACTAATGGTTCTTTGGTATTTTTCGGTCTACTTTATGACCTAAATGGAGTGGTTTGTGAGTTAATCGTTAAATGGTATTCCATTGAGCGGTTTTTTGGTTGAGGAGTACCATCTCTTATGGACATGTAATAGCCCAATATGCCATCATAAACGTTGTTTTTAATAAAACTCTACCGTGCGGTTTTAAAGATTTTCTGGAAGTACCTTAACCAATTGTACGAGAGACGCGATTTTTCGATATTACGTTCCCAATGACCCTGTCCGTGTTAGCTGATTTTTTGTAGATTTTTATCTTGAACCATTAACCATTAAGTTGAAATTGTTGTCGCTTTGTGTTGCTAAGACAAAAATACCCATAGAACGCAAACATAGGGTACAGTTGGAAAACTGGGTATGAGGTGGTACTTACAAAAGTCCCTTCTATCAGAATTTAAGGGTCTCATCCCTGTTTGTTTAGTGTCATACTGTGTTATATCTCTCAAATTGAACTGAACGTCAGCGCACCAGTTTTTTGCTCATAACTCGACCTTACAAATCCTTTGGCAGATCGATAGATAATGCTGATTACTAAATATGTTCAGAAGGAACGAACCTTCTATCTATAAATCTGTAGTTTAGTAAAATGGGATAGTTATGTAATATAATTCAATTGAAATTATTTAATTTTAATGCTAATTGTATATTTTCAATTGTAGTTTTTTCACTTTAATGCCAATTGAAAATTTTCATTTGGAATTTTTTCATTTTAATTAATTTTCAATTGATATTATTTCATTTTAATGCCAATTGAAAATTTTCAATAGTAATTTTTTCATTTTAATGCCAATTGAAAATTTGTAATTTTAATTTTTTTATTTTAATGCAATTGAAAATTTTTAATTGAAATTTTTTTTATTTTAATGTCAATTTAAAATTTTTAGTCCGAATTGGAATTTATAATGCTAATAAAGAAAATAATAGTTTGCATTGCCAGATTTAATGCCAATTAAAATTGAGCATTATCAATTAGCATTATCAATTAGCATTTCCAATTCACTAGCTTACAGCATTTTTCACCCTCTGCAATTTGATGTCATTCCCTATGTAAAAACACGCGCTGAATCCGAATTTTCAATTGTAATTTTTTTTATTTTAATGTCAATTTAAAATTTTTAATTGAAATTATTTCATTTTAATGCCAATTTAAAGTTTTTAGTCAGAATTGGAATTTATAATGAAAAATTAAATTACACTAGCTTACAGCATTTTTTATCCTCTGCAATTTGATGTCAATCCCTATGTAAAAACACGCGCTGAATCCGAATCTGGACATAAAAATTTTTTAAGTAGAACAGATTTCGAGATAGTCCAAAAGTATCGTTTTTGACGTCTTTGAAAAAGATCTTCTCACTTAACTACAAATATCTCAATTATTAATGCCCGATTTCTCAAAGGTTCCGGTTGGCCAACCGCCGGACAAATTTGTTCCTCCAGTTTGCAAGCGGTCAAGTGATTTGGTTTTCTCAACAGCAGTTTCATCCGATATCGATAAATTCCTATCGCTGCGTTAGGGTGACCAGTCACGGTAAAAATAAGGATTTTTGGCTTTTTTAAAGCTTTTAAATGCTGCTGGTAATATTTTAGCGAAAAATTTATTTAAAATTGATTGCGATGAATCAAAAGCTATAGCTGGGGACACTTGTTTACCTGCACGGCTTGCCACATGCATAAGAACGCAGCGCCGCCAAGTCCTGCTAACAATCCAAGTCACAAATAATTGAATCGCAAATGACGTCAAGGCTTTCACTTAATCTCTAATGCTAGCATAAATTATTTAACAAGCTTTGTTAACCTGAATCATTGAACAAATGTGGCATAATACAGATCAGTTAAGTAATTAGGCCTCTTCCTGTACTCTCTTGCATTTTTTATACGTTGCTCTGCCTTTTCAAATTCCATTTTCATTG
Source organism: Lordiphosa collinella (assembly GCA_018904265.1). Taxonomy (NCBI): domain Eukaryota; kingdom Metazoa; phylum Arthropoda; class Insecta; order Diptera; family Drosophilidae; genus Lordiphosa; species Lordiphosa collinella. The sequence goes on along the minus strand of JAEIFV010000050.1, from coordinate 449,034 downwards.
CGTGGCGTTGATAAATTCGTTTACTTATAAACATTTTGTGGCAGCAAATAATAAAATAAACAAATCAAATGTTGGAGCCAGCTGTTTGTATAGCGGTAAAATATATCGATAATTCCATCGGCACTGAACTCGCAGTTAACTTTAACCAGTGCTCGAGCAGCGGTTAAGTCTGTTCCTCCGGTTGCGTCACACACAGCATGAGATACGCAAATTCGGTTAAACTGCCTGTCAAGTTGATTAACCGCACATTGAGAAATCGGGCCTAAATAAATTATGAATAAGTACTAAGTATACATCAAATTAAAGCTAATTAAATTGTCTTTCAATCATTTATGCGATGTTTTATTGTCCAACTTGTAGTGTGGATGCTATTTATAAAGATATCGAACATTTTGTTTCATTTTTATCACAAATTTGGAGAGCCCGTTAATTTAACCGTTATTTTCACTAACAAAAAAAATTTTAAAATTCCTTTCTCTTTTGGATGATGTAACCTAGTTAATAACAAATAAAAATAATGTTCATTTATCGAAATCTGTTGGAAATTGTAGAAGTTATTAGCATTTATATGAAAAACTAGCTGAATACTCGGCGTCGCCCGAGTTCTTATGATTTTTAAGAGAGCGATTATATTCAATCTAGTGCAGGCTGCATGTTGGTATAAACATTTTGGACCGTAATCGTCTTCACGATAATCTAAAATCATGATTATTTTGCAAATTTCGTGATTTTTTCGACCGTTTGGTTAATACTTCCTATTTACCCGTCTACAATTGCCGTCTATCACAATAATCCAGGCTCTAATCGAAAATTGGCAAATTTCGCAATATTTTCGCGGTATTTGACAATTTTCTGCAAATTTCTTCAACTTAGAAACCCTCGCGAGCAAGCTTTCAATTCATTCCCGAAAGTTTGACTGCAATCGGATGAACGGTATAATTTCGCGATTTTTGGACCTAAGAAACCTTCGCGGCCAAGCATCTAACCATTGACCAAAATTTCATCGCAATCGGATGAACGGTATAGTTTTTGAATTATCGCGGTTTTTTGGACCATTTCACAGACATGAGACATAGCCTATGACACTTTCCTGATCGACATGAACTTACTGTGAAAAATTCGGGAAGATCGGTTCAGCGGTTTAGACGCCCATAAGGGACAAACATACAAACATAAAAACATACTTTCACTTTTATATAGATTTCCGTTCAAATGGTATTAAAAATGTCTATAGTCCGTTTTGCTCCGCCGTTTGTGTGCACAGTTTTTGAATGTATTAAGGAACTTTTAAAGCTCACCACGGACACTAGTTGTTCCGTTGTATATTGATTTCGGTCCAACTCCTAGGTCATGAATTGACCAAAACGACCACTAAACATGAAATGGCAAGAAAGTTTTGGAGAGCTTGTGAAGCTCTGGAGATTTTGGAAAGCTCTGGAGAGCTTAGAAAACTTTGAAATAACATATGATTTATACCGTTATTAAAGTTCTTAATGCTGGAATTCGCTGTCGCATTTATTCTTGTTGAAATAGTTTTATAAAATGAGTGAATATAATCGAAAATACAATTTCGAAAATGATCTTAGCAAGTTTTGCCAGACTGCTTATATTTTCTATTTCAAAAGTGCTCCCAAAAATGTTGCTGCATCTTGGACGCCGAATGTTTTGTGCAACAATTGTAGGTATAAGCTTACTCAGTGGATAACTTCAGTTAGTGTGAAAGTAAGTGAAGACTGACTACAGAAATGATCCTGTGAAGTATAGTCAAGACTAGTCAAGACTATACTTCACAGGATCATTTCTGTAGTCAGTCTTCACTTACTTTCACACTAACTGAAGCAGTGGATAACTGGAGCAAAGTAAGAATATAGGCTCTGTTCCGAATTCTGATTCGTTTTTCGTGTAAACGTTGCATTTTCTAAGATAAGGTTCACAATTTTATACGAAAAGTAGGCCAAATTTCTGTGGCTACTAGATCAGGTCTGCTTTTTTTGACGAATTGAATTCACATGGCATTGAGCAATCGGTTTCAGCTGCTTAAGCAATTCCGATTTTCGTCAAACCTAATCTAGTATCCGTTGAAATTCTTGTCGCCTTCCATATAACATTGTTAAGATTGAACTCTAAACGCAAACGTTTATACGAAAACCGACTCGGAATTCGAAACAGGGCCGTATATGTAATTGTTGAAATACTCCATAGTGAAAACTTCTTTGGACGAACTATGCACACTTTTTCTTGGTCGATATAAGTCTAAGCAAATGTTATAGTGCTTCTTGCTATCGCCACTGTAGCTTACACTATTGATGCGCGATATATTGCATACTTATTTACATATTTCCATTTAGGTGCCTGCAATTTGGAGACAAGCATGATTGTTATTTTTGCTTGACCAATGCGTACAGTTGAATATGCACAGGTACATTCCATGACAAAGACAGTTTATCACTAAGATTGTGTTCCGTATCCTGTTAGTCCCAAATTCGAAACTGAGCCGCTCGACTCATTTGAATCAGCCTCTGACTGAAAAAATTATGAAGAACCCGCAGAAGATAGAAATCTCTTTTGCCAAAGTGGACTAAACGATCTAATAAGAGATCTAGATCTGTCAAAAGAAAAATCGGAAATTTTGAAACACGTTTGCAAGAACGGAATTTGTTAAAGGATGGTGTTAAAATATCCTACTATCGGCAAAAGCGCTATGCTAAGTACTACTTGAAAAAAATATTATTTGTTATTGCAATGATGTGTGTGGTTTATTTGAGGAGCTTAACGAGCCATATGATCTAGTCGAGTGGCGTTTGTTTATCGACGGTTGCAAGCTCAGTCTTAAAGAAGAATTGTTGAACCGGAGAAACAGCAAGCCTTCGATACCGCGCATGCCGCTAATATTAAAGAAGGGGCGTAAAAAAGAAAGGAAAAGAGGGAGGACCGGGAGGGACAGAAACGGAAAAGGAAAGAAAAAAAAAAAAATAAAAAAAAAAAATAAAAAAATAAAAAAAAAAAAAAAAAAAAAATAAAGAAGAAAATAGAAGGGAAAAATAATAAAGGAATTAATAAAAAAACAAAGAAGGAGAAAAAGAAGACAACGGGAAAAAAGAAGATAAAAAATAAAAAAATGGTGGCAAATTCAAACAAAACAAGACGGAGAGAAAAAAAGAGTAAAGAAAGAAAACTGTCGGACTTTAAGTAGAGAATAAAAGGAACGAGAATTGAAGGGTAACACGAGAAAAAAGATTTTTAAAATTACCTATGAAACAATGGCGATATTGCTCGATTTGATTAATTACAAGGAACATAAGTGGAAAATTTGCGCTGACCTCAAAGTTGTTGCAATAGTTTCCGGATGGCAACAAAGATTTACGAAATACATGTGTTTTTTGTGCAAATGGGACAGCCGAGCACGCCACGATCATTACGTTCGAAAAGAAACTACAATGTATAGATCGGACATGTCATACAAAACAAAATTTTCTATGGCGGGTCCTGCTGGTGGAACCCGCATTTTTCAATGGAACCCGCACCCCTGCTGCCTTTATTTGTGAATTGTCATCGCATCAACAACTGGCTTGCAGAGCTCAATCGGTTGGGTGGTCAGTCACTCGTTGCAGCGCGATGGGGTAGTGGTTCGAATCACTTTAGCGACTTAAATTTTTTTTTTTTTTTTTTATTGAATTATTTTTTTTTTTTTTTTTTTTTGGATTTTTTTTTTTTTTATATATGACATTTGACTTGTTTTTAAATGTTTATGTGTTCATCAGTTCGACTTTTGTATGGCAGCGCACTGTTTGCAGCTAGAAATATTGCTCAGCTCAAATGCTCAAATATCAATCAGCGACAGGATTATTTTTTTTACTTTTTAAAATTTTATTTTCCACCGAAAGGTCCACCTAGACCAGAAAACTAAAAGTACTTAATAACTCAATGTTTTATCATATTTTCTTGGGGAAACAATTAAATTAAACTAGTGTACGCCAATCTTACATTTATTGATAACCCATTTCAAAATTTTGGAATGCAAAGTCGGGTGAGCACCATTTTTCTTATTTTTATTGCCTTCTGCTAGTTTTTTTTTCTTAAAAAGGTTCCTACAGATTTCATTGAATTTTGATATCTAAAATCAAATAAAAAAAATATAAAAAATAAAAAGATAAAAAAATAAATAAAAATAAATGTAATTTATTGTCCAGCAATTATTTTTCGTTTTTTCTGTTTGCTGCTAAATTTGTCAACAGCCCAAATGCAATGTTTTCTTAACAGAACCAAAATAAGAAAGTCTAATATTTTTAATTTATGCTCCGAGCATTCGTCACTGAAATATTCTGGTGTAGAGCTTTTGCAAATACTTAAAATATAAGACTTAATGTTTAACTTTTCTGGCTCAGACTCAAAAATTTTATAAAAAATAGAAATATGTTTGGAGCTTGCTTCTAAAAAGACTTGCGATGGAGCTACAAGGTTCCCAAAATCTGAGTCTGAATTGTAATTTTTGTGAAAAATAAATATTTCGCTTGGTGCTGTTAATACTTCATCACTTTTTCTTAATTCGTTGGAGCACGTTTCACAGTTCAAGCTAGGAATAATTTTAAAAGCTACGTAGCCAATAAAATATCTTGTGGATACTAGTTCCAAATTGAATTTTGCTGAACCGAAAACATCTTGAGAAATTGTATTAAAGTGTTCCTTGTTGCAGAGTTCAATAACATCATTAGCTTCAGTTGCAGGAATTTCGCAGTCAACCAAAGTTTCATTTTTAATTAACTGTGGAACTGTAGTCAGATCAGGAAGTTCATTGTCTTCACAGTTCGTTGTTGAGCTCGATCTTATTATTTTCCAAATCATAATTCTAGCAATTGTGGTATTTAACTCTGCAACAGACGGATTATGGTTATTGCCACCTTTTTGTCTTAAGACCGCAAATGTGTTTTCTAAAATATCCTGATTAAAAGCTTTAGTCATAATAAAAAAATTGGAGCTCTCCCTCAACAAGTCTTCGGATAGCAAAATAACTGCATTCAACGTCATTTTCATACCATCCAAAAAATACACTCGTTTTTTGGTATCCACAAACTTTATGTCTTCAAGATAACTTAAAAAGTATTTAATAAAGTTGTATGATTCGCTGTTTAACTGAATAGCTGAACGGTAGATGTTATCGCCATATAATGAGCCGCTGTTCATGCAGTCAAAGATTTTGTCGACTTTTTTTATAAATTCGGCGGTTGAAATAGCGACTTCATTAGTCACTGTCTTAAATTTTACCGTGTCACAAATGGATCTAATAGCAGCTTGAACTGTTTTGCTAAAAATTTGAGTCGCATATTTTACTCGCATTTTTTCAAATGTATTTGGAAAAATATGTTTTTAGATAGCTTTGGGCACATTTTGGTTTTAGCCTGTTCTTCATTTTTCCACAACTCTTTGAGAACCTGAAAGCTAACAATTCCATCAGGGGTATTCAGATTGCAGGTTAATAGTCCATTTCTCAATGATTTTATCAAATGAGGGAAATCATAAATACAATAAATTTTTTGATTTTGAAATTCAAAAAATGGGTTTTCTAAAGTTGCTCCAAGGACCGAAAAACATTTTCTATTGGAGGAACCCTGATCGCAAATTAATGCCACTACATGAACTCCAAAACCATTGATTATTTTCAGATTTTCTTTGATAATGTTACAAAGTATATCTGCGTTTAGCCCATTCTCAGAAACAAAGTAGTTTAAAATCATGCTCCACTTCGAAAAAATCGATTTCATTAAGAAAACACAAGTTTGGTTGGCAACTTTTTTTATTTCTTTCGAGCCCATTGCTCTCCAAGCCATCAATTAAATCTAAATTCTGGTTGTATCTCATCTCTTTTCGAAGCGCCATTTCATCCATTAAAAGTACAACATGGGTTTCGTTCTTGCTTGTAAGTTCTGAACACATTTTTTTTATAGTTTCAAATGCGCTATTTGTAAATCCAGGCTGAAGAAACTTTAAAGGGGCCCATCGATTCAAAGTTCTGATATGCGGTAGATTTAGATTTAATTTATCTCTAAGAAAAGAGTAGGTTGATTGCGACATATAGAAAATATTTTGAGCCAGAAATTTAACATCGCTTGAATATTCTCTTGGTCGTCTACTGAGAAGCAATTTACCAAAAGTTTTAGACTCGCTACTTATATGCTCCAAAGAATCAATTTCATCCAGTAATTGCATTCGGTTTTCTTTTTTTTTCTATGGAAAACACGATTTTTAGAGATCAATTTAGCTTTTAGCATTTTGATTTTTTTTCCATAAGCTTCTGTTTTTTTCATAAAGTCTTTGAATTTTTATCATTTTGAAGCAATTTCTACAGTTGTCATCAACAACATGTTCATCAGCAATATACTGTGTTTCTTCAAAATCTGCGGATTTATTTTCCAACTCGTCAAACTCATCCAGATCCATTGTTGGAATGGCATCGTTTTTTAAAAATCGCTTGCCTATGTATGTATTTGAAAAATGGTTTTCGCAAATTTTCAAAGTTTTGTTGTAATCCCCAATACTAATGCGACATTTTTCCCTCCATATTTGCCCTAAAATTAGGTCAGCCGATGGAAATTTGAAAAATTTTAGGTTTGGGTAATTTCTTTTTGATTTTTTGCATTTCTGCACGCAGCATTTTATGCCAGATTTAGCAAAGTTTTTTTTGGAGCGGAGCTCATGTTGCCGGTCTCGCTGTTCATCATAGAATAAAAGCAAAATTTTTCCAAAGCAGAGCCACCACCGCTGGCCAAAGTGCAAGAGAGCCGGAGAGCACAATTTGTATTTGTCGCTCTCTGGTTTTTTGCTATGAGCTCTCTCGCATTCTAAAAATAGAATCAGCTCTCTTGCTCTGTTGTTTGTTTGCTTTGAGATCTCTCAAGTGTGTATCTCGCTGGCATCAGCCAACCCCAAACGCTACAAATTTTATTGCAAACAGGAGTGAAAATGTTAAAAATTCAGTTTTTGGATTCTCAATTGAATTTCTTCCCTGAAAACCTCGGCGATGAGAGTGATGAGCATGGTGAACGATTTCATCAGGATATGAAGATTATGGAACGCCGCTAACAAAGATTTTGGGACGAGGCCATGATGGGTATCTTTTGTTGGTTTTTCACGCGAGAGGAAAACTGTGCACACAAACGGCGGAGCAAAACGGACCCAAGACATTTTTAATACCATTTGAACGGAAAAACTGAAATTGATCATTTTTCAAATAAATGCTAATAACTTCTACAATTTCCAACAGATTTCGATAAAAGAACACTTGTTTTATTTTTTATTAATTAGATTACATCATCCAAAAGAGAGTGGAATTTTAAAATTTTTTTTTTGTTAGTGAAAGTAACGGTTAAATTAACGGGTTTTTCAAATTTGTGATAAAAAAATGGAATTCATTTTTCTTTTATTCATGTTCATTCAATTTTATTAAATAAAGCTTAATTAGATCTAAAAATAATTGAATTTAAATGCCCCCCTGCTCGTTGATGCATGTGTGGCATCTTATCAAAAAGTTCATTACTGCTTGGAGAGTGGAGAGTAGTGGCCGGGTGGCTCAGCGGCTAGTGTGTGCGACCGCTGTGCAAGAGGTCGTGGGTTCGATCCCGCCTCGGAACATCTAATGAAAAGTTTTTTCTTTGAATAAACTTTACACCCGGCCACACCTCTTTGCTGTTGGCGCCAGCATGAAAAGCTTCTTAAACTGCCGTTCGGATTCGGCGTTAAACTGTAGGTCCCTTTCTCTTGTGCTAAAATTAGAAGCGCACGAGCCAGGAGATTGAGAGAGGCTCGGCTTTGACCCTTTGGGGCTGTGTCAACTTGACAAGCCAATTTACTTTTCTTTACTTACTGCTTGGAGAGTTGACACAGGAATAGCCGCAATTGTTGCTCGAATGGATTGCTTAAGTTCATTCGAATTTGTCGGTTTTGTTTTGTAGACTTCCTGTTTGCAATAACCCCACAAGAAAAAGTCAGGTGCAGTAAGGTCAGGCGACCTGGAGGGTCAACGGAATGTGAAGTTTCTGGATATCAGCTTATTGGGACAGGCTGGGCTATGTAAGGAGTTGCACCATCTTGCTGAAACCCCACAGACTTGAAAATAATTCTTTTTCGGCTTAATTCTGGATAGAAAAACTCTCTCAACATGCTCAAGTAACGGTCTCCAGTAACAGTAACGGTGTGACCGTTTTCTTCAAAGAAGAAGGGCCCGATAATGCACGCCACACTGTGATACGAAGTGGATGCAATTCCGTCTCATGGAGTATCTGTGGGTTGGAAGCACTCCATATTCCACAATTTGGTTTGTTTATGTTGCCGTTTAAGTCGAAATGGACCTCGTTAAGTGAGAGAATCTTTTTCAAAAATGCCAATCGAATTATCTCGAAATCTGTTCTACTTAAAAATTTTGTATCCAGATTCGGATTCAGCGCGTGATTTTACATAGGGAATGACAATAATTTGTCGTGGATGACAATATCATTAATTATTTGTAAACTTGCGTTATTAATGCTAATTGAAGAAAATATTGCCAACAGAACAACCCTGGTATGTATAACTCAATTGCTTTGACATTTTCACGATAAGTTAAATAGTAGTTCTTACTTAATATTCTTCTTTGGCCCGATATGTTTATCAAAACCGTTAAACGGTCTCGCCCAGTATGCCGATATTAATGGCCGTCAATCGCCTCTGTTTTATGCTGGCTGACAATAGTTGTTCCCGCCCAGCTTGACAATGTCTTAAAGCACCCGGTCTTTCCATCTTAGTTTCGGTCGTTCCCTCCTGCCCTTTCTCCCAAAGTCTTTCGAAATGTTATAATAGGTACGTACCATGACCGACGCACCAATTGTTGACATCAACCTAATATTTATTGGAATCCTGAAAAGCTTCGCTTCAGGGAAATGCTTTTAATTTTTTTTGTATTTAGCAAACGGAATGAAGCTATTATTTGGAGCAGGGTTTGCAAAGAAGACAGAAATAGTTTAATTGAGGATGGTGAGTGCGGAACCCATTCGGTCCATTTGTATCAAAATTCTTTAAATTTTTATGTAATTTTCGCAAGGAATTTGCGAAAAGGAAAGGAAGGAAGGAAAAGAATTTGCTATTTATTTTGAGTTTGTGGAACCCAAGTAAAATATTTTTGCCAAGTTTGACCTTAAATAAATTTAAACAAAATATCGTTAAACCAACTTCGGTCTACCATTGTAGATTTAATTTCAGTACGACGTGTCTAGGGTTTATTATTGATTGAGCGGTCGGGTAGTGAGTGTGCCTGGGGTGCAAGATGTCCGTTGGTCTTGGATTCCGACTCGGACTATAGAAATAATTATTTACTTTGAAGTCTTCAGCACAACCTTCACCTAACCATGAGAAACATTTTCAAACTTTGCCGTTCGGACTCGGTAGCCAAGAGATTAAGGAAAGCTCGGCCTTAGCCCTTTGGGCTGCTGTTTCTTTTTGATTCGGCCTTAGTCGATTGTAATAAGGTAAACAAAAAAGACTCACCATATATTGAACCTAAAATATTTATTAATCGGTTAATGAATTGTATACATACCCACTGAGCTACGTTCACACATTGTCAACATGCTTCGGAAAAATAAATATATGTTCAAATTTTGCCTTGGACTTGAAAAATGCGGTTGTATTGCGATGTTTACGATATTGAAATGCGGAAGTAGGCGGTATTACGATAAAAAAGTAGGCGATGATACGATATTAAAAACAATATATTATTTTGGCCTTTCTTAAATGGGTAATCGTTGCATTTTGTTTGTGAGTATAAATTAGATCAATTCACCTAATAAGTTAGAGCTGCTGTTCTCTGATACTTACTTAATGTTATTATGTAAAAAAAATATATCGATATCTTGATTTACTTACATTCATGCCAATTCCCTTATCAAGAAATGCATTCTTAATATCAGCAGCGGAAGATTTATCATCCAGTACACTTTCCACAGAGAAGGCGTCAATACTGGGTTGATCTATTTCTTGTTTTTGAACTTCCAATCCACTGTCCGTACTTGACTCACATTCTTGCTGAATTTCATCTTCTTCTTTAAATGGAGCAAGTGAAGTCTTTAAAACATCATCATCCAACTGTGATTTCTGACGCAAGAGTGAACCGAACTTTTCAAAAAACCCATCATCTCCATCCTGAAGCCTAAAAAAATAATTGAATTATTAATCAAATAACTGTTAATTTTTAGGCACTACCACTAATTTAGTCCTCGTATTATACATATCCCACACTCGCGTAATTGGGAATTAGTTAATCCTAATAAATGATTATCAAACCTTAAATTAATTAGCAAAAAATACTTCCACCTTCGGAATGTAAAAAACTAATTCACAAATTAATATAAACACCACGATCCCGAAAAATCACACCTTATTAGTGGTACCGTTTTTTAGAAAAAGCTGATTCCTTCATTGTGAGTTTTGGTTTGTAGACTTAATAATTGTCCCAATTTCTTAGAGGGTAATTGATACAAAACTTTTTAGATAGGAAACTTTGCTTCAAATCAATTAGTTCAGGATCAGATTTAAGATTGGGAAAATCTTTTTTGTTTTTAATGGAAATGCCTCGAAATTTCGTTTATTTCTAACATCGGACAACTATATAGAATAGCTGTCATAGAACAGTTATGTCTGAAAATTAGTCATAGTAAGAAAAATGTTTTTTTATACTCTGTACCAAAGGTACTTAGAGTATAATAAGTTTGTGCTAGCCATGTCCGTCTGCCTGTTCGTTTGAACGCCCAGATCTCAGAGATGGTAAGAGATAGAGGTTGGAAATATATGGGACATATGCTTCTTATACTTGCAGGCAGATCAAGTTTCAATTTTTGCCACGCCCCCTCCCGCCCCCGCAAATTGGTAAAAACGTCATATCTCCCACAGTTTTATAGATAGAGAGTTCGTTCCTTCTGGACATATTTAGTAATCAGGATTATTTATCGAATGGTAAAGATCGCATGAACGGTTGTCGAGTTATAAGGAAAACAAACAATTATGGGCAGCACTGGTCGCAGCGGTGATGGGCAGCACTTCACAGGTACACAGTATGTTACAGTCGGGCTTGGCCGACTTTCTTTCTTGTTTTTTCAATGGAAACGTCTTTAAAATTGGCCTTTTTTTGTATATATTTTCACAGAACTCTTCAAAATTTTGTTAAAATCTGATTACTTTAGCTTATAGCTGCCATAGAACCGATCGGTCGAAAAACTAGTTCTAGTGAGAAAAACTTTTTTGGTTTTAATCATAGAGAGTTTAAACCTGCCAGATATAATAATAAAATTAAAATATGAAATAGCTGTCATATAACAAATGCTGAGCAGAAAACTTCTGCGCCATGGAATGATCTTTTAAAGCCTAGAACGGAGAATGCAAAAAAGAGCTCGCAAAAAATCTTTATATAAAAATGACACTGTAAAACCGCTCGCAAAACGTTTAACGACAAGTAAGCTGACAAGCAAAATCCACATGGGCGTCGTCGCGTTGCCAACTCTCGCCACGTTTGGATTTTGTTGAACAGCTGATAGAGTTTAGTTTGTGCTCCCAAACTAAAGAGAAACCACATTAATATATACTAACTTTTATAAAATAAAAACAAATAAATATTGAAAGTGTGTAACATTTATTATTGATCTCGCATTCCAGCAGATTCACATCGCGTCTGCACCGGGTGCTTTGTTTTGGCGCCAATTAAAACTGTTGGCGCTCATTTGGAAGTTTTGAATGAACACTTTTTATTGGGTGAAATCACATTAGATCTTACGATCTCTCTTAGCTTTGTCGATATACTTAAATGGTTAGCAAATTTTTCAAATATGGCAACTGAGACGCTAGCGTCTGCTTCTTGTATGCTCTGCCTTCCTCATCCAAGGCAATTTGTGCGGGTGTATAGTACCTTTAAAATATACCAACAACTATCTCAGCACACTAATTTGTTTTTACGGTCCACTTTCGCAATAAATGGCTTTTTTGTACGCACAAACAGTTTGGCCCATGATACAATTACTAAATTGTACCATGGTTTGGCCGTGCGTGTGTTCGCTTGATAGACATTTATTTGTGACATTCGTTTAGTGATGACAAGAAGAACTACTTCATGCGTGCATTGCTAGAGATGTGCATTATTTTCAACACCCTCAATGCGAGCAAATGTTTACATGTTTCAATTTAAATTTCGGTAAACTTTTCATGTTCTGCCTCAGGAAGACTCTTGGTAACCTAACTTGGTATACAGCTATCTGTTATATCTCATGATGTAATATGAAAGTAAACTGATTTTTATTCGGTTTTTCAGTATTTACGTATTTCGCAAGTGACGCTAAGGATGACAATAATTCTTAATGCTAGGGAGGAGACATCGTATTCATCGATAGTTATGTCGTGACTTTAACATAAACAATAATGTAGTGACTTCAACTTAAATAATAATATAGTGACTTCAACTTAATACATAACATTTCTTCCCCTTCTAAGGGGATGCTGAAAATGAAACTTTTGGTCGACGCACTCTCGTCGATCGCAGAAGGTTTGGTTCATTTTGAATTTGAGCTTCCAAAGGTGTCGATGAAACTCTTGGGGATGACCATGAGTAGTTCTGATTTTGAAGATCCTGTCTGCCAGAATTTTGCGAAGCTCTTGGCGTTCTAAAGACATCACTTTCGGCCTCGTTGCTTGTAGTTACTGGTTCTCTGTTATGTTCCGATAGTTCCTGACTTGATGTAGTATTATCAGTTAAGGAAACATCGGAGCTGTTGGTGTCAACTGGTGAATAGTTTGATAGGTTATTTCGGAGCTCTTCTTCCCTGCGCGGAGATTGTTGACTATTTTCCATCTTTATGCCTCGAATCTGGTTGATGTGCCTCTTGAAGTATTTGTTTTTGTAGAAAATCTCGTAGTGTAGGTCACCCAGGCGTCTAACTACTTTGCCTTGGATCCACTTGTCCATTCGTGGATTTCCAGAAATGAAATAAACCACATCGCCGCAGTTGAGCTCTCTCTTATCAAATCCAGTCGTGTTCGTAGCTTACGCCCCAAAAAAAGTTTTTCCGGTGGCTCACCCGTTGTGCAATGAGGAGCGTTTATATACTGTCGTAAAAATTCGTTTAGATTCGACTTCAACGTGTTGCTGGTCGTTTCCATAGCTTTCAGTGCCATCTTTACGGTTTGTACATTGCGTTCCGCCTGGCCATTCGTCGCAGGGTGATAAGGCGCTGTTAATTTGTGGTACTTAACGCCAACAGAGTCCAGGAAGTTTTTAAATTCTGCTGAAGTAAAGTTTGTCCCGTTGTCTAAAACTACCATAGCCGGGACACCGTAAGCTGAGAATAAATCATCTAGAAGGGTGATCGTGGCTGACGCAGTGATAGACTTTGTGATTTTTACTTCTAACCATTTAGAGTAAGCTTCCGTAACAATCAGAAGCATTATACCTTCAAATGGTCCAGCGAAGTCAATATGAATGCGTTCCCATGGCGACTTAGGATATTCCCAATGGTGATCGGTGCATTTTGGAGGTCGGATTGCATGCTTGGCATAGAATTCGCATGTTTTTGCCGTATTTTCGATGTCCTTGTCGATTCCTGGCCAGTAGACAAACGATCTTGTGATGCCTTTCATTTTCACCACACCTAAGTGCGCTCTGTGTAGTTCCTCAAGGACTAGTTGTTGCAACTTTGATGGAATCACAACACGATGCTCAAAAGTTAGGCAGCCCGATGACACTTCATACTTGCATTCTGGTGATTTAAATCCATTCTTAATTAGACATTGGCCGCTCTCAAGAAGTTGACTTATTTTGCCTAGCTGTTGGTCTTTTCTGGTTTCCTGTGCGATTCGAGATGCCGTTACTGGCAGTTGGTTAATTTGTCGGATTATGAATTGATCAAATTCGTCAGACTCTATTGAATTAATTTGATTCATGTTTCTTGAATTTAATGGCAGCCGAGACATGTAGTCCGCATTTGCATTTTCCTTTGATGTTTTCGTTACGACAGTGAAATTAAAGTTGCCCAAAAAATCTGCGTAATTAGCCATACGATATGCATAGCACAGGTAATGATTTTGTTGGGTGCAAAATTTGAGCAAGCGGCTTGTTGTCTGTGATAAGTATCCAATGTCTAGCATATAAGTATTTAAAGAATCTTTGTACTGCCCAAAGAATCGCCAGAGCCTCCTTATCGTTTTGCGAATATCGTTGTTCCGTTTGGCTCATTGTGCGGCTTGCGTAAGCAATTGGGCGTTCTGTGTTATTACTCAAGCGATGTGAAAGTACGGCCCCTATGCCTGTTTTGCTGTCATCCGTGGCCAACACGAGTGGGAGCGATGGATCGTATGGCATCAACACTTGCTGCGATACCAGACTATTCTTTATTTTGTTGTGTGCTGCCTCCGTTTGAGGCGACCAGTAAAATTTACCACTTTTAAGAACATCTCGAAGTGGCCTTTCCAAAGTAGCCAGATTTGGAATGAAATTTGAGTAATACGCTGCTTTTCCCAAAAACAGTTGTAGGTGGTCGATCGTGGTCGGCTTCGGTGCATGTAGTATAGCCTCAATATGCTTATTTGATTTGTGAATCCCATCGCAGTCGATTTTATGTCCTAGAAACTCGATCGACGATCCAGCAAATGCACACTTTGACTTATTTAACTTGAAGCCTAAACTCTCAAGTCGTTCCAATGTAGTTTCTAAGATTCTCAGAAGTTCGTCTACATTTTTCGCATATATTAAAATGTCACCAAAGAAATTACGTACGTTTGGTATGTCCCGCAATGCAGCTTCCATTGTTCTCTGCCAGATCGCAGGTATATTTGCTGCTCCGTAAACAGTCCGTGTCGGTCGAATAATGCCATGTGTTGCTGTATTAAGTGTAAGTATGTGGGCGAATCCATCATCAATGCGCAAATGTGAATATGCATCGGTGATATCCAAATGAGCGAAAATTGTATCCCCTTTCATCTGATTGAATAAATCCTCTGCCCGTGGAATTGGGTGTTCGTCAATGATCATTTGACCGTTTACGGTTGGCTTGTAGTTTCCAGTAACTCGTATGCCTCCCGTCTTTTTTTGTAACGACGTGTGTTGTAGATGCCCACTCTGAGTAGTCTACTCTCTTGTAGAAGCCTGCAGCAATTTTAGCATCAATATCTTTAGCGTATGCATCTCGCAGCGCAAAGGGCACATCTCTCGCTCGTGCAAAAATGGGTCTAGCGTCCGCCTTTAAATGCACCTTAACTGCAGGTCCTTTGAACGTACCGGCTGCTGAGTCAAATATGGAATCGAATTTTGTTAGAATCTGCCGGAATCGAACTCTTGTATTTTCTGACAGTCCTGCCACCTGTACCGCTATTGTATTCACCTCCCCTCCCTTTGGGGGAAAAATAGCCAAATCCATCGAGCCCGTACTGGAATCGTTTGTGAATAGTTCTGCGAAGTTTATTTGTTTCGCAAACTGCGAGATCCTCTCACGTCCACAAAGTAAGTCCAGATTTCCCTCTACTACATACAGGTTGAGTTTACGCGTAGTGTTACCATATGTTACGTTGACAGGTGCTCGTCCAACGCAAGTAATTTTATGACCCGTATAACTCGCAAATTTACGGTCAGTTTTCTTCAGTCGAGCCCATGGATTAATTTTACGAAATGCTATTTCGTTCATAATGCTGCAAGGAGCGCCTGTATCTAGCCATAGGCACTACCTTTCCCTCGATGTTCATAGCCATGATTTTTCTGCTTGCCGAGTTTATTGAATTGACGACGTTTGTTGGTTGCACGATTTGAATTGATTCGTGCTCATCTGAATCTGTCTCCTCGGAAATCATATTTCTCCTTACTCTCCGGCCTCTTTCTGATAGGTGCGAATCCCAATTTGCAAGTCGGTTCCGTCTCTGCGGCTTGACTTTCATTGACCACGTTGGTCGATCGTAGTAATAGGTCTCTAGAGTATGCAGCTTCGTATGCATCTGCGAAAGTTGTTGGTTGTTTTGCGATTACCTCATCGCGGATACTGCGACTCTGCATGCCGAACAGCATTTGCTCTGTAAGTAAAAAGTAAAATCGGCTTGTCAAGATGACAACAGCCCCGAGGGGCCAAAGCCGAGCCTCTCTCAATCTCTTGGCTTGTGCGCTTCTAATTTTAGCACAAGAGAAAGGGACCTACAATTTAACGCCGAATCCGAACGGCAGTTTTTGAGAGGCTTTTCTGGCTAATTACTGCAATGCTGGCGCCAACAGCAAGAGGTGTGCCGGGTGGTAAAGTTTTATTCAAAGAAAAAACTTTTCATTAGATGTTCAGGCGGGATCGAACCCACGACTTATGCCAGAGTCGCGCACACTAACCACTGAGCCACTCCGGCTCTGTAAGCATTCTATCTAAGAAAGAGCCGTAATCGCAAAACGAGGCTGCTTGCTTTAAGCGTAGCACGAAAGATGCTAGTGGTTCATCTGGTTCCTGGTGTAGTTGGCGAAATTTGAAACACTCTGCATAAATGTTTCGTTTGCCATCGAAGTGGTTAATTAGCACTTCCTTGATTTCTTCGTATTGTAGAGACTCTGGACGTCTCGGACTTATTAGAATACGTAGCGTTGTATTCAGCTCTGCACCCATATGCACTCGTGCGTAGTTATGGTGCTCAATTTCAGGAATCTTACTCAATTGAAGTGCCCAGTCGAATCGGGTGGAGTAGTCTCGTTCTGTGGAATCCTCTCCGCGGTTATAGCATGGCATTGCAAGCTTCGGTGTTTTTGTGGGCCCCTCTCCCGGCGCCCCTGCATTTTGACTCGCTTGTTCCACTGCCGTCCGAATCGCCACGGCAAGCGAATCAATGATCTGGGTTAGTCCTGCATTATTCGTGGCCATTTCTACCACTTCTGACACCACTGTTATATCTCATGATGTAATATGAAAGTAAACTGATTTTTATTCGGTTCTTCAGTATTTACGTATTTCGCAAGTGACGCTAATGATGACAATAATTCTTAATGCTAGGGAGGAGACATCGTATTCATCGATAGTTATTTCGTGACTTTATCATAAACAATAATGTAGTGACTTCAACTTAAATAATAATATAGTGACTTCAACTTAAAACATAACACTATCATTTTAACAAAATGTGATTTTTTTTCAACCTGTCTTACAAAATGATATCTGATATCAACATGTTTTGTCCTCGAATGATGCACTGGTTCTTTGCCAGCTCCTGTCCGGCCAAGAAATAAACATATCCCGTATAGGACTTCCTGTTGATGTTATCGCCGCCCCAATTCGCATCCCCATATCCAGTAAACGGTTGACCTCGTAGTGTATCTTAAGGTTTACTGTTGATGCCAGGTACCTTAGGACCTGAGCGAACTTTACAAAGGAATTCAAAATGTCGGGCCTGGTTGTGAGTGCGAGTCACATCAACTAGCCAATCACTGATTGATAAGACGCAGGATCAACCTTTTGACACTGTTCTACGGTACAAACAGCTTGGTACCCCGCATCCAATGTTGTAGACGCCGACCGACAGCTATCCATGCCATGTACACGCAATAACTCCTTAAAGCGAATGGCCCAAGGTGATTACTCCAAGCTCACCTTCCAGCTGCACCTCCATGCCCAAGAAGAGATTTAGAGGGCGATTCTCAACGCATTTAAGCGACTTATCTATAGCGAATTGATGTTGACCAAATCCACCTTTGATTGGCACTCTATAAGTAAATCGTCAACATAAGCCAGGATTAACGAGCTGCTTATAAAGACAAGGCTTATTGGAACCGGAACCGTTAACCTTAATAAACCGTTTCAAATCAAGTACCTGAACCGGAACCGATACAAATTTTTTATTGAGAACCGAATACCGTTTACCGTTATTATTGGAACCGATAGAACCGGATCGAAACCGAAACGTTGGTACCGGTACTGTTTCGGTTTTTTTTTACTTTTGCAGAGCGCATTGTAATTTTGGTCAGATGTCTGTAACGCAAAGACGGAATCATTAGACGTCCTTTACACGATGTACCTGTCGACGGGCCCTTATGTACATACATATATGTGCATGTATTAAAATAAGTGACTCGGTGTGCCGAGAACTTAAACACGGACCACCACATAATTGTCGATCCTTTTTTTGTATGTACATTGTCTTTCATCGATTATTTGTTAAAAATGTTTCTTGAAATTTTCTGTTGAGTTGAGTTTGCTTTAAGTTTATACGCCACACTTATCGCAACTTTGCTTAGATCGCGATATTGCCATTCACAAACAAGCCACTCAAGCGTCGCTTGCGCTGCACTGCGATAGATATTGCGAAATAATCAAACGTGTAAACGATTGCCGCATTTTTTTCATATTTCTTTTTAAATTGTTAGAAAGAGACAAATGTATAGATTAATAAGCAGCCAGACAGCTTCTGCTGTCGAAAACAAATTGCATTTGTGTCGGATCAATTAATTAATACAAAACTATGCCTAGTGCTAAAACAAATCCCTAACGGAAGAACTTTTTGCTTGATATTGAAGCATGTGTGAGCAGCTGTGTATTTGAAAAAGATGTTGTTAAATGTGGTCATCAAATTAAGGTAAGTTCTCATATTTATAAATATACATACATATGTACATTTTCAAGATATGTGTGTGCATATGTATGCATGTAATCTAATGTACACACATACTTTGCAAATGTACAAACATATGTATGTACCCACCCGACAATTTCTCGTATGTATCCGGACATACGAGAATTACGACAGTTTCTTTTATAATCGAAATCCGTTTTTCTTAAGAGATGCGGGTTTCAAACGGACATTAGCTATTTTTTCTCTATATGTGACAGCAGCAAAGAAGAGAAACAAAGGAAAAAGAAAAATGCACAGAAACCCAGCTGCGAAAAAACGTATTTGAGACCTCAGAGCATTGTAAAAAATATCTTAAAAATATAGAAAATTTTAAAAACAACAAAACTAAAAAAAAAAAAAAAAAAAAGAAAATCAAAATAATTTTAATTTCAATGCCTTGAATAGGATTCGAACCCACGAACTCGCGGCTGCACGGCAAATGTCTTGCCATTCTGCCACCGGTCTTAATTGCATTCTTTACTGTCATTTCGCCACCGTCTCGCGCGACATTGTTGTATCGGTGAGAGTTAAGATGTCCGTCGTTCGTGTTAGAGTACCGAGGTCCTGAGTTCGAGTCCCAGTAAGGGTAAGTAAAAAAAGAAATAATAATAAAAAAAAATTGTATTTAAAAAATCATCACAGCAAAAGTATGAGGCTAAGGAGGGGTGGTGGGCGGGCTTGGTTGGGGGGTGTGTGTGGGGAGCAGCAGCAACTTTTTTTTCAACTTTCGCGAAACTAAACGTTTGCAACACGTTTTCGGATCCGTTCTCGACACTTTCTCGATAGCGAAAACGTATTGGAAACGGATTAGTTTTCGAAGCGAAAACGTATTGGAAACGGATTAGTTTTCGATCCGTTTTCGCTATCGAGAAAGTGTCGAGAACGGACCCGAAAACGGATATCGAGAACTTATGTTTTGCTGCCACAAACTGAGCGACAGGTAATACTTTTTCGAACCGAGAACGGAACACATTCTCGATAGTTTTGTGAGAGAAACCTTCGAGAAAATGTCGAAAACGGACCCGTTCTCGATACCGGTTGTCGGGTGGGTACATTCAATTCCATGCATACATATGTACTGTAAAGCACACAGTGTGTACTTTGTACACACATACTTTGCAAATGTACACATGTATTGGTACACAGTACATAACCTCTAGTACGGCTGGGGTCAGTCACAGTATTTGCGTCAACCCAGCGTTGCTCTTTGTAATGTAAGGGTTATAAGGGTGGGTCGACGACAGTCACAAAATCGTCGACGGAACGTTGACGGCAGTACTAGATGGTATGTACATACATACCCTCTGGTACGGCTGGGGTTAGTCACAGTATTTGCGACAACCCAGCGTTGCTCTTTGTACGATGATGCGTCGTGACAATAACGATTTAGACTTATGTCGCTTCTCTGCATGTCATTTCGTCTATTGAGCGTCGCTCATGTCGGTTCCTGCATGGCATTGCGTCGACCTAGTGATGGAAAGCCGTTAACGCATTGAGCGGACATCGCCTTGCAAAATATGTCAGTAGAACACATTGTAAGGGGTATAGGGCTGGGCGACGACCGTCACAAAATCGTCGACGGAACGTTGATACAGCATTGGTCGGCAGTACTACAGGGTATGTATGCAATCGAAGGTTTCAGTTGAAATTAATTTTTTCTTTTTTAGGGAGATCATGCACTAATTTGACAAAACACACCAAGCGTTGTCATGCCGACATATCAAAATGATGAGAGCAACAACAACAAGCCAAATCGACAAGTTCATGTAAAAACGTCTGTCCCATCTAAAAACATTTCCGATATGTTGCACCTCTGTGAACGGGTTTCAATAAGCAAACAGGCCGTTCTAGACGCATTTTCCATGATGAATGACATTGGATTTCGACAAATTCTTAATCCGAAAGGCATGTGTTCTGAGAGTTTCATAAGCCCGCAAATAATTCGTCACGAAGTAACGCACATGAACCGCTCCTTTATCGGTAAGTATATTTTTCTAGTTACTACATTTCGTTCAATATTTGAACGCATCTTCTTTAAAAACAATTTTGATTTATTGTCTTTTATAAATTATTACAGGGGTAAACGTACAATTTGTTATCGATGGAAACATCTCGTTACTCACATTAGCCATCGAAGAAATCTTTATTTCCCATACTGCGGAAAATCTGAAGGAAACCATTTTTCAAATTGAACACCGTTTTGACATCGATGTAAGGCAAATTTATTCATGTACTACGGATAACGGGAGAAATATGGTGAAAATGGAGCTTCTTAGCATTGACCCTGCTCTGGACTATGCTTCGGATTCCGATGACGAGAATGACTACAATGAGAATAGCAACGATCACTTTTTAAAAAATTTAGTCATGGAAAGCAAATGCATAGGTGTGTCCAATGCAGAAAGCCACAATAGCTTCGTCTTTCCTTCAAACTTTATTGACTTTCTTACTTGTTTATATTTAGGCGTGCGGTGTGATGCGCATACTCTGCAGCAAGCAGTTAATGCGGTTTTAAAACAGAACATTTTTGCCAAGTCTATATCATCTGCTATTTTGTGCTGCCGAACAGGTCGGAAGTGTTCTTGTCGCGCTCCGGTTTAAATCGTTGCAAAAGTGCTTAATTCGGTTGTTTCAATAAACAATTTCGACCCGCGATAAAAGACGCTAATGGACATTCATAAGCACTCATGCTTATGTTGTCCGAAAATATTTAATAGATAATTAGTTAAATACTAAACTAACAAAACAAACAGGCGAAATTAAAATTCGCTTAATATGAGCGGGCCTAGCCCTCGCTCATTAACCCCTCTTCAAAGCAAAACAAACAATCGAAGTGCATACTTCTCATTCTCTTATGTGTCAAATCCCACTAACAACAATCTAAGACCCCATGAAGAAATGATGCCGAGATCTGCCTCTCCAACTTTGCCCAGTGCAAGGTGCTCAGCTCCATGGAGCGCTCAGTGCGCCTCTCCCGTAACTCCGCTCTCAACAACAACAACCACTACTACAGCCCAAGCTTCACCGTTTCTGCTCTCCACACTCCCGCCTACAATTATGCCAACATCAACGGTTACAACAACAACATCAACAATTACAGCGACGACGGCAACAGTTAGCTCTCTCCGCTCCTCTCTCACCACACCAGCTTCAACATATGCAACTGCACAAACTGCTACAAACACACATACGCAAGTACAAAAATCAAACAATACTAATACAAAAACGTCAACTCAGCACGACCTCCCGCAAAATCATACACAACGAAATGCAACACCTACTACCCGTTCGTATGTGCAGACTGGCAAAAACAGCGGCAACATTTCAAAGATAAACAAAACAAGCGATACACCTGTGGACAAAGATTCCTTCACTGGGAATAGGTTCCAAATTCTTGGCCAACAGTCTGATGCTGAGTGTGAAGGAAAGGCTCCTAGTGCCCCTAAACCAAAGCCTCCACCCATTTATATAAGGGATAGCAACTGTGCAGCCCTAGTCACAAAGCTTGTATCGCTAATAGGCAACAATAACTTTTATGTAACATCCGTCAACAAAGGCAATATCCGCGAAACAAAGCTCCAAGTCAACACCGAAGAAAATTATCGAGCAGTCGAAAAATGCCTAAGAGCTAAAAAAAAAAAAGCTACTACACCTACCAACTAAAAAGTAGCAAGGGTCTACAAGTAGTAATCAAGGGCACTGAATCAAGTGTACCTGTAACGGAAGTCGCTTCTGCCTTGGAGGAAAAGGGATTCAAGGTCAAGTCCGTTATTAACTTAATAAACAGGGACAAAAAACCACAGCCACTATTCAAAATTGAACTAAGCCCGGAAGACACAGCTCCAAAAAATAATAAAGTGCACCCAATTTACAAACTACCTTTCTTATTGCACCGCAGAATAACCGTAGAGGAGCCGCACAAACGCACAAATCCAGTGCAATGTACCAATTGCCAAGAATTTGGGCACACAAAAGCCTACTGCACCCTGCGATCAGTTTGTGTAGCATGCGGAGAGCTGCACAACACTGCCTCATGCCCTGCTAACAAGGAGGATCCATCTGTCAAAAAATGCAGTAACTGTGGAGGTAACCACACTGCAAACTACAGAGGTTGCCCAGTCTACAAAGATCTGAAGAGCAGGATTAATACGCGCACAGATAGAAACCTTAATCAGTTCACACCCTCGCAGCCGACCCCTGGAGTCTTCATCACCAAAGCTACGAGATCGACCTTTGCCCCAACGACTACAACCCAAGGTGTTTCTTTCGCAAGCGCCTTGAAACTAGGAAATGATAGACCCGCACCCATATCTACGGTTTCGCATAAAATTCGAAGTGAGCCGACACTGCCATCAAAACTAGCGGAACAACCATCAAACTATAGTAGCTTAGAAACTATGTTTCTATCATTACAGCAGACGCTGAAGGATTTTATGGTATATATGCAAAACGCAAGGCAAGAACAAATGAGAACACAAGGAATTCTCATTCAAATGATCGCTTCGCAACAATCCAAATAATGGCTCTCCTACGAGTTTCACTCTGGAATGCAAATGGCATTCCCCGCCACAAAGTGGAGTTATCAAAATTTCTCCAGGACAATGAAATCGACATAATGCTTCTTGCAGAAACTCACTTGACAGACCTATACAATTTTCAATTACCTGGGTATGCATTTTACGGCACAAATCACCCAGATGGCAAAGCCCTTGGTGGCACTGGCATTCTCGTCAGAAGCCGCATCAAGCATTACCCACTATCAGGATTTTCGGAAAACTACCTACAAGCCACATCGATATGTGTACAGTCTAAACGAGGCAATATCACTCTGTCCGCGGTTTACTGTCCCCCACGTTTCGCAATATCAGAAAATCAATTCCTAGATTTCTTTAATACACTTGGTCAACGCTTCTTGGCTGCGGGTGACTATAATTCGAAACATCCCCACTGGGGCTCCAGACTGACCAATCCCAAAGGGAAGCAACTCTACAGCGTACTCACGCGCGCATCAAACAGACTCGACTATGTATCTCCAGGTAGGCCTACATACTGGCCGGCAGATCCAAAGAAATTACCCGATCTTTTAGACTTTGCTATAACAAGAAAAGTTCCACAAAACTTGGTAACTGCAGAAGCCCTTGCTGACTTGTCGTCAGACCATTCTCCAATAATATTCACCCTTCTGGAGTGCCCTCATGTTAGAGAATATCCTCGGAGACTGACATCACACAAGACAAACTGGCTCAAATACAAAAAATATATCAGCAGTCAATTCGAGCTGAGCCCTACCATAAACAGCGAAGAAGACATCAAGCCCTCACCTCTATCATTACTGCCGCTGCTCATCACTCAAACCCCCAAACGACAACAACACCACCTCAGCAAGATCGTAGATTGACAAACAGTTACATTGACCGGCTGGTCACAGAAAAGCGGCGTGCAAGAAGAGAATGGCAAAGCTTTAGATCGCCTGCCGCAAAAAATCGTCTGAGACTTGCAGAACGCGTACTTCGCAAAGCACTCGAAGCCGAAGAGCAGCTAGCACATAGCCGTTATATCGAAAAATTATCGGCTACAAGCACCAAATTTCTCCTATGGAGGGCACGCGCCAGCATAAAGCCACCTGCAAAGGTAGATACGCCTCTAAAAGATCAGACAGGAAGATGGGCCCGCAGCGACGAAGAAACGGCAACTGTCTTTGCACTTCACCTTAGAAATGTTTTCCAGCCAAATCCTCCAACCAATGGCTATGAACTTCCATTGGTTCCGACCGCCGCACAAACTGACCCAATCAAAGTTCATTCGCTAGAAATAAAAAAACGCCATCGGAGAGCTAAGTCCCAGAAAAGCTCCTGGACATGACCTTATTACACCCTAAATGATTATGGAACTTCCAAGTCCCGCCATTACATATATCTCAAGACTCTTCAATGCTCTTCTGCGATGTGGATACTTTCCAACTCAGTGGAGGAGGTCCACAATCATAATGATTCAGAAACCAGGAAAAGATAAAACACAAGCGTCATCACCCATTAGTCTGTTACCTTGCCTGTCAAAACTATTTGAGAAGATTTTACTCAGTAAAATTGATGCCAATGCACAAAATATCATTCCCTCGCATCGATTTGGGTTCAGAGCAAAGCACGGGACTATTGAGCAAGTAAACCGGTTAACTTCAGACATTTGGACTGCGTTTGAGCACCACGAATACTGCTCTGCATTTTTCGTAGATGTTGCCCAAGCATTTGACCGCGTTTGGTTGGATGGTCTTATATTCAAGATAAGGACAATGCTTCCCCCAAATACTCACAAAGTCCTAGAAAGTTACGTCAGTAACAGAGTATTTACAGTTCGTCAAAATGAGTACACAACGGAAGAGTTCACTATAGGAGCCGGAGTGCCGCAGGGTAGCGTACTCGGTCCTCTCCTATATGTAATGTACACTGCCGACATACCAACAGACCCTCGACTTACAATAAGTACTTTTGCGGATGATACGGCAATATTAAGCAGATCACGATGTCCAATTACCGCAACAAGTCTCCTGGCAAGCCACCTAGCTAATGTGGAAGAGTGGCTGGCCAACTGGCGCATAAAAATCAACGAGCAAAAGTGTAAGCATGTGACGTTCACACTCAACAGAAGCACCTGCCCCCAGCTATCCTTAAATGCAACCCAGATCCCGCAATCAAACGATGTTGTATACCTAGGTGTGCACCTCGATAGAAGGCTCACATGGCGCAAACATATAGAGTCGAAAAAGCTTCAAATCAAGTTAAAGGCCAACAGCCTTCACTGGCTAATCAACTCCCGTTCCCCTCTTAAACTGGAATATAAAGTCCTACTGTACAAACGCATCATAAAGCCTGTCTGGACGTATGGCTCGCAGTTATGGGGAAATGCCTGTGCGAGCAGTGTGGACATCCTCCAAAGATCACAGTCAAGAATTCTCAGAACCATCACTGGAGCGCCATGGTACATTCGCAATGAGTGAATCCACAACGATCTCAGCATCCCATTGGTCGAAACTGAAATAGTGCAACTTAAATAAAAATATTCTGAGAAGCTTCTTACCCACCCAAATCAACTTGCAAAATCTCTTTCCATGCTAGCCACGCATTCTCGTCTCAGGAGAAATGACCTACCAACCCAGCGACTAACTTGAAGGGCCGCAGAACACAAACTATCGCCAACAGGGGATGGTTTACAAAATAGTTTCTAGATTAAGATCTGCAAAATTATTGTTAGTCTCATTAAGAGAAGATTCAATAAATACAAAATAAGCTTAAAAAAAAAAAAATCATCTGCCAGAGCCCTTGTTAAAAAGCTACGCACACTATCAATCAGCTACCTTATGTCGGACAAAAACTCAAGAAACCTACCATTAATTGGAGCTCAACCTACAGGATGCTGAAACATTTGGTGGTAGAAGAAGTCTTCAACATTTGCTCCAATTTTGCGGCCGCAGATAACGACTTTTTTTGCATTCAAAAGTGTGGGACTCAGTTCGCGAAATTGTACGCATATTAGAACCAGCTGAGGTGGCCACAAATAAACTTCAAGCGGAAAATCTAGTATCGGGTGATTTTTATTCCATTTGGATTCACTGCAAATTGGAAATATCTAAAAATACACCCGCTCTAGCGAAATCGCTCGTTCAGGAAAAGAAAAACGAGAAATATCCCTTTTTGAAAACAATAGAGGTGTTCATTAAGTGTTGTATCATTGTATATGTGCAACTTTGCAGCAGAGCTATCGTGAACACCAAATTGCACGATTTGAGTGTTGTAAGTCTTGTAAGTTAACGCAATCAGCTGTTCGCTATCGTTATCGCTGAGTTCGTTATTGTGAGTGTAGTTTGAGTTGCTGCTAAAAATATAAATTTAAAAATGCCATTTAAAAGCTTGAAAGCATCACTTCTGGAATGGAGAGCATCACTCAACATCATTCACGAAATTGATGCAATTGAAGGTATATAGGTTGGAATGCATTATGTGGTAATTTAAGTACACTAGGTAATATTTATTGCAGTTGTAGCTGACCATGTTGTGGCCGCTTCTGAATTTGACGAAATTATGGATGATTTTGTTGATGAAGCAATTTGCATTTATGCGAGCCGCAGAGGTGACATAGCAAAATGTGCCAAAGTCCGTTAGTTGGCGGGATGTTTTGATTTAGCACATAAAGCACTAAATTACACCAAAAAATACCAGAAAATTTTGCAACACTTGTCATGCTTTTGTTGTTGTCTAACACTAATACTGATTTGCACTTGCAACGATTTTTGTAGTCATGGGTCGGGGTCTAGCATAAAGTGCAAACTTGACTCAGTACAAATTGTTGTTGGAGCGGCTTGCACAATGTGCAATGATACAACACTAAATGAACACCCCAAATGCTTTTTTATGTGGCATATTTTTGGACCCAACGTATTAAGTAATGCTAAGTCGCGAGCAAAAAATCTTGTGTAACTAATTTAACAAATATTTATGCTCACATTTCGTCGGTTGCTGATCAATCACTGCTTATTGACGAATGTTTTAGTACTAGCTTATCTGAAAGCGTAGACGAAGTTGATGAAAACTTGATGTTGCAAGAAAAGAAATTTGGTGATACAAATTCGTCAATTTTGTCAACAAATAAGCTGCTGTTAAATGTCAAACGACTGAAACTTTTATGTATATTCATAAGTTTTCTTACATGTTAACTTCGTAAAATAATACGAAATTGAGAAAAAAGCGTTTATATTTTACTGAAAATGTCAAACGACTGAAACTTTTATGTTCAATATTGTTTCTTTAAATTACAAATGAATAAAATGATTTGGGATTATCTTAGCATTTACTTTTTACAATATTTAACAAATCTTTACTTATATCGGTACGTACCGGTATACCGAAATAAAAAAAAGGTACCGTATCGAAACCGAAAACCGAAATAAATTAAAAATCGAAATAGAACCTTTTACCGAAACATTCATTTCGGTTCGTACCAGTACCTGTACCGGAACCGAAAATCGTTTCGGTATTAATCCCTGCAAGCAACATGACGTGCATCCATTTGATGCAGTTAAAGTTTCTTGGCTCCTCGTAGTTTAAGCCATACATCTGGAGGCAACCTTTTGCAACCAGTCACGCCTTAAAACGTTCTATTTGGCCATGTTTGTCGCTCTTCAGATTGTATACCCATTTGGATCCAACTGCTCGCTGCCCTAATGGTTAATCCGAAATCAGCCAAGTCTTCACTCTTCACCGCCTCCTCATAGGTTGCTGGTTCCTGGGCCGAATAAGACTTCCAGATCGAACCAACTTTGGCCTGCCAGGACCAACACGAACAATTTCCTCCGTTGACTTATCCTTTTCAGGGGCACTTTCGTAATCATTGGAGCCGCTTCCATCAGAATCATTATCACTGCTTGTATCAGGATCGCTATCTTCTCGGTAATTTTCTAGTCTTGACCCGTTTGTTCAAAAAAAAAAAAAAAACCAAAAAAGAGGCCGATTTATGATGAATTTAGGGAAAATCATTTTTTGGGGGTCTTCACTGGTCTTTTTTTAAAAAAAGTTTTAAAGTTTCGATGCAAAATGCAATTTTGCAAGGCTAACTTGATCACTTTTTTTTAAATTTTAAACGTTATCCAACACTACTTTCTGTCTGGTATGTACATTTGCCGTATACAAACACTACTTGTAACACGATACGTCAAAAAAGTAACTGTAACTGTGCTAAATTTTGTGAAAATGTCGTGTTCAGGATGTTCTTTTTCTTCGACGGAGTTTCATCAACTCATGAGCAGGGAGAATGATTTGTTCGTATTTCTCAGAGAACACAACATCATTCTTTCGGAGAAGAAATGTCCAAGGTGCGGTGCCATGTGTAAGCTCAATTCGAGGGACGACACAAGATTCTCTTTCCGTTGCTACGCAACTCATTCCCAGCAGCATGGAAAAAAGAAACGGGTCAAGGTTCAATGCAATTTTCAGGAGAGTGTGCGAGTAAACACTTTCTTCGCAGGATCAAAATTTACAATTCAGGAAATTTCAAATTTCATTATGCTCGACTGCATCCGCCTGAAGGAAGAAACGAATTTTCTACTGAGCTGATGGTCTCGCCAGTCTATTACGGTTTGGAAAAGCTTCCTAAGAGAAGTTTACATTGACTGGAGCATTTCACATAGCCGTGACAAAATTGGAGGGCCTGGAAAAGTTGTAGAAATAGACGAGGCTAAAGTCGGGAAAAGGAAATACAACTGTGGACGAGTGGTCGAAGGTCAATGGGTCTTTGGAGGAATTGAGAGGGAAAGTGGCGACTTTTTCATTCTTCCAGTGGAAAACGGGATAAAGTCACATTGCTAAATATTATAAGGGAGCGCATTGCGGATGGGACGACAATAATGTCAGACTGCTGGTAAGCGTACGACTGTTTGCATGAAGAAGGCTTCCAGCACCAAACAGTCAACCACTCAAAGCACTTTGTGGATCCCGAGACGCGTGCGCACACACAAAACATAGAAAGACTGTGGCGCGACATGCGGGGCGATATTCCACACTTTGGCCGAAAAAAGGCTCATTATATTGGCTATTTGGCGAAGTTCCAATTTTTAAAGAAATTTCCGGACCATAGGGAGAGGATTCATGAGCTTTTCATGGCCATTGGAAGGCTTTATGATCCCCACAAGGAATCCGAAATAAACGAAGATGTCCATGTCCCTGAGGTTTGTAATTTAAATCGCGCGATTTTATTTTTTAAAAAAATTTTCGCCTGCGGCGCGGACTATTTTATATCACAGTCCTCAAAACATCAGTTTCAACTACATTTTCTTTGAATCTTAGTTGGGAGTCTCTAGAAATTTGGTAAGCAGTACCCTTTACAACTCCACTATCCTGTAGGAAGACGATGATGCTGACGACTGGTGCTGATGATGACCCAAAGCTTTCACTCCTGACTTTGCTTTGAAACTGTTTTATGATTTTGACGATTGGCGGTGATTGATGACGACCCTTTGCTTACATTCCTGACCTTGCTATGAATATTATATAAGATTTTGACGATTGGTGATGATCGATGATGACACCTGCTTTTGACCTGACCTTCCTTTTATGACTTGGGACCAAATCGGTCCTTTTCAGGACCACCAAATTTTATCCAAAGAAGAATTTTATTTTCATTTACATTTTTTACACATTATTCACATTTTTGTATGGAAACCGTTTCACTTAGTGTTGGTAAACGACAAAAATTTACAGAATTTTTAAAAAAGTGATCAAGTTAGCCTTGCAAAATTGCATTTTGCATCGAAACTTTAAAACTTTTTTTAAAAAAGACCAGTCAAGACCCCCAAAAAAATGATTTTCCCTAAATTCATCATAAATCGGTCTCTTTTTTAGTTTTTTTTTTTTTTTGAACAAACGGGTCAAGACTAGAAAATTACCATCTTCTCCACCATTGTTAGCAGTCTGCTCCGAAACTTCCCCCATGGGAAAATCAAATGTGATGAGTGTCCAAGAAAGAGCAAATTCCAAACAAACGGCCAGGAATACCGCATTGTCGGGTATTCTGGAGCAGCTTATGGCTATCGTTTGTATGACCCGGCTTCCAGACAAGTAATCGAAAGACAAGATGTACTCTTTGATGAGCTCCATGACAAGGTGGCAGGAGAGTAATATTTCCAAAATTTCGTCTCTAACGACGTATTTCAAAATCTTCAGTTGCAAACCACTTGAACAAGACTGAATTCTACCTTCCTGATGGAGCTCCAGGGGATGGTTTTGGAAAAACGTCACAATTCGAAAATTATGAGTATAATATATAAATGTAAGTAATTATAAGTATGAAATTGTAACGGTTGCTTACTACGCAATAAAAATAATACATAAATATATATTTTAAATTAAAAAAATTCAACTAAAAAATGTGAACGTTTAAGGGGAAAAAAAAATATTTAAATAAATGAAGTGGTTACAATAGCAGAAAAAAAATGAAACGTTTGTTCACAAAATAATTAAGTTTATGGGTAAGCGATCGCAAGTAAGTATCAAAGGGACACAAATGAAATCTTGTGGCTCGTTTCCAACTCGGACGGCAATGAGGTCCTTATGACCTATTTAGTAGAAATTTGAATCAACCGGGTGTCACAAAACTGGACACCTTTTCTCTCAAAGGCACAATATGACGGACTCACTCTTTATACTATGTTCAAACGGGAATGCTCCGGGATTTCGATCAGCGAGTCTTCAAGCAACTTGGTGGGTGCCCAAAAAAGTGGAACGTGGTCAGCCTTTGATTCTGACCACCCTGAAAAATTGTGAAAATTGTTATTTAGGAAAATTCTCATATATCCCCGAATCACTTTCACTCACTTTTATGAATTCTCAGATTTTTAATAAACTACATACATTAATTTTCTTTCCGCTGCATCTGCGCACACTCCCACTAGTTTTTAATAAATTTTCTGCAGCCGGTCTGATATCAACGAGTCGCTTATGCCTTTCTACTGCTTTCTCATTCCTCTTTTGGGTTCCCTTTATACACTTTCTTGCCTTCACTTAGTACAGCAAACCGTCCCAATTCCGAGTTCCGGGCTCATTATTCTAATTCAAGGCCAATCCCTTATGTCTCCTAAGTGGTGGGAAACCCACATTTTAAAACCCTCGCACCATTCCTTTGCTGATCATTTCCTTCATACTGGTGACACTTACATGGCTTTTATACCACAAGCCACCGACGCGTCGGCCTTTGCTGCAGCATAGCACTCACTCTGCTTCCCTTGAAACATGTATATATCGCCAAATCTGTTCGCCTTCACAATACATTGATATTCTTGTATTACCTTGGCACAATCCTATCCAAAAGTAACCACATATCTATTTTTTACAAGGCTACTTACGGTCATGAAGTTTCCAGCCATTTTTAGAACATAGAGCACATTTGTCGACAGCCTTCAGGAAACCCGAGTCAGTCAGACCAATCATCTCTGTTGTTTCTCAAATTTTGTGAATAAACTTTTATCACATCACATGTGGCTCGTCGCGGCGCTATCCACACACCTCAAATTCTTTTCAAATCTTCTTACGTCCAACGCATTGATCAGACTGCTTGTTGACCTCACTCTTTGAACCTCTCCCGTCTCTTTCTTTCCCTCGCCGACAATTTGCCTTTATAAGACGGCGCTCGCCACAATTGTAACATAGTTTCTCAGTTATTTCTCTTCTTTTAAGACTTACACTTTCCTGCCGACGACTGCTTGCTTGTTGCGGTAAATGTTATTTTGTTCTTCTGCATTTCCTCTTCGTTCTCTTCTTCGCCTTCTCTTTCAGCTTGATGCAAAGAACTGGAAATAGCTCGACAGCAAAACGATTATGCGCAATTCGTCGCTTAGCTCGGTTCCAACTGATCCAAGACCATCCAGAATTTCAAGAAATTCGCTTATGTAGTTCGAAATGCTTTGCCTTTGGCCCGTTTGATGTTGTAAAATTCTTGATGTAGCCCAATTGTGAAGTTTTCACACTTAGCGTTATAGTTGCCAACGCCCTCTCGCCCTTAACTCGCCAACTCACACTCTCGGGGTCGGGGGCATTAGAAGATACCTCCGTACCAGAAACCGCACTCCACAATTCTGCGTGCACCAACACAGATCTCATCTAGATACTCCAGGAGTCATAATTGTGCTACTCCAAGTCCACAATTTGGTAAAGCGCACTCATAGTGTCTTCCGAGTCACTCCAATAAGATAGTTCTTAACTATTTAATCACTCGTAACTATTTAATCACTCAATTGCTTTTTTAACAAATCCACCGTTACTGGGACCATAACCTGTTGAGCAGAAAACTTCTGCACGATTGAATGATCTGTTAAGGAAGAATCGAAAAACGCGAACCATTATCTTGGTATACATTCGTCTAATGGTAACTAGAAGAACTACTTAATGCGTGCATTTCTAAAAATGTGCATTATTTTCAACAAAAAACTTGTCAGCCGAATGGTCACAAAAGAGCGCCATTAATTGGTCAGTCTGGGAATTCACTCAGGTAGCAGTGCTCGAAACGAAAATTAAATTGTTGAGTGAAAATAGCTTAATACCTTTTCTTACATCATCAGAACATCAGAACAAAACAATTGACAGTTGACCAGTATTCTCAAATCGGGCCACACTGTGCCAAAACAAATGAATTGCCACTTTTGATATATTTGTTTTGGCTGTTCCTTTATTGCAGTGAATACTAAGCATAATAGCCTTCTTTCACCATGGAAATTACATATCATTTCATGAAATGACAGAAATGATATACGAGGGCGGTCCCAGAAATAGCCGACCTAACTACCAAAACACAAAGATTTATTTTTTTAGTTTTTTTTTTCAATACACTTTTCCCAGCGATGTTCAATAGCTTCGATGCCTTTTTTATAATAAGAACTGTGAAGCTCTTCAAAATAGGCATTAACCTCGGACTCCACCTCTTCATTGTTGCCAATTCTTTTTTCTACGAGCCATTTTTTCAAGTTTGGAAATAAGAAATAATCAGAGAGAGCTAAGTCTGGCGAATAAGGGGCGTGAGGTATCAATTCAAATTTTAATTCATTAATTTTAGCCATTGCAACGGCAGAGGTGTGAACCGGCGTTTTTGTTCTGAAGTCAGCAAACGCGGCACCCATCTTGCGCATAACTTTTTCATGTCCAATTTTTCGGTCAGTATGCGATGCTCAGCACTTTTTGATATGCCTACACATTCAGCTAACTCACGAACTTTCAATCGCCGGTCACTCAATACACATTTTTTAATTTTGGCCGCCATTTCTGAAGTGGTCACCTCATTTGGACGCCCATTACGATGTTCATCTTCGCAGCTCAAACGACCTCGCTTAAACTCAGCCACCCAATATTTTACTGTTGTAAACGAGGGAGCAGAATTACGTAAAGTAGAATCCAGCTCCTTTTTAATATTGGTTGGACTAAGACCTTTTATATGAAAGTATTGTATCACATAACGATGACTAATTTTGTCCATGTTTACAAGTCAATAACAAGCGTTCTCTATTAAAATCGACCAAAAAAACTGTGCAAGGTAAAGGCACCAAACTTCAAACTTAAGCTTTTAATAGTCGGTACTTCCCCTTTTTAATATTTTTTGTGAACATTTTCCAACACTACTGTGCTAGGTCGGCCATTTCTTGGACGGCCCTCGTAATTTGTGCCATACGATTCTCCATTTCATTTCTGTCATTTAAAAAAATTATAACATTCGCCGCAAGTGGATTTGGAATTATTATATTTAATACTGTATTAGTACTAGTATTATGTAATGTGCAATATTAATTAGTTTAAGTATTATAAGTAACTTAAGCAGTAGCATAAGAAACTTGGCCTTCCCTGTAATGAACTATTAATAACTGTAAATATCTGTTGCTTCACTTGCACACTCATGTATGCAAGCGAAACCAAGGTATACTTAACAAGGTAACCGCGCGCGTTCTCTCTCTCTCTTTGCTTGCCGCTTGAGTGTCAGTGTGTAAACAACAGTCGTGAGGGAAGCATCTCCGCGGACGAATTTTTTCTGTTTTGCCTCTTAATTTTGTTTAAGACTTTACGTGTTTTTGCTATGGGTCCATATGTATATGTATATATTGCATGCAAGTACAAATTTCATTGCTTTGACTTAAGCGAGAGCAAAAATTCATTACTCTCTCGCTCTCGCTCATTTTGACATTTATATAAGAGGCAATGAGAGAGCAAGTGCGGTTACCTTGTTAAGTATACCTTGAGCGAAATGACTCGAAGCAAAGCTATTAAAAGAAGAGAAACGTATTGTGGCATACACAGTGGTTAGAGCGAGACGGACATTGTAAAAACTATTCGGAGAGCGAAAATGTCAGCGAACAGCTGACTATTGTTTTGAGTGAAAAGTTTTCGACGGTCTGAGTTTTGGTCTGATCAGAGCATTCCACAGATCAGAAGTGTGATCAAATTCGCGAGTCGACAAGTTAATAAAACCAAAAAAATTGTCACTCGCGCTTTAGAACGACAAAGCATTTATATAATTAAACATAAATGTCGACAATTGCCTTTAGTTTCATAATGCTCAAAAACTTCAAATTGTGGTGCCAAGAAAATAAACTTAAGTCGAGTGGTACAAAATCTGATTTAATCAAACGATTAGCAGATGACCCACAAATTGTTGAAGTGTTTTAGACAATTAAGGCCCAGACGGACTGACGACGTAACGAGAAGTTTCACTTTACATTTCCCCCCTTTGGAATCAAAAAATATTTTTGCGCTTAACAGCGCCAAACAGAGCTTAACATTTCATACGTAGACTCTATGTTGATAGGCTTTGGGCCTTATTTTGCGTTCCTCAGCTGGTGCAATATTGTTGCCACCAGATGTTACACGCTGTTACTCTACTACTCTACATGTATGCCATCGATCAGATGGACTTAACTAAAATAAAACATTGGCAGAAAAAACAAAGCGAAAGAGCCGATTGGGATTGTTTTCTCATGAAGAGTGAGAGACCGGGATGCCATTTGGGATTCGTTCCACCCCAAGCATTCGGACTTAAATTTTGTTACAAGGCTTGGATTGAGTTGCCTAAGCTTGTTCAAAAAGAAGGTTTGCAATAAATTTGAAAAAATACTAGCACTTTGGATAAATTGATTAATATTTCTACCAATATGTGACAGTTGCTGATTACAGAACTGGACTTAAGGCTTTGCAGGAGAGCTATTGCTATCAGTGCAGAAACACAAGCGTGAATCACTTGTCACCAAAACAAAACACACCTGTCTGAGCAGAGTGAACCTCCACCAGTTAATTTAAAAATGCCATGAACCTGAACAACGCGATTAGCGGCGTAATTTTTTTGTTAGTTCTGGTCACACTAGGCATACGTTCCACGTTGACGCAATATGTGGTGGTGTAAGCTGAGTTACTTACATCGTCAGTCCGTCGGGGCCTTTAAGCAACAAAATCATGCCTAAAACGCCAAAGAACTAGAAGGCCGGAAAAACTACTGCCAAGCAAGCGCTAAAAAAATGGATGAAAAAAAATCAATGACGAAATTGCTGAAAAAGCAACAACAACATGGGAGGAAAAAGTAGAGGCCGTTGTGGAAGAGCAAAAATGTACAGTTAGCAAAGCAAAATCAATGAAATCGACAATGGAAAAGAAGACAAAGACAATGTAAGCAACAACGACAACGTAAGCAACAATGACAACGTATTTAGCAACGACGTAGAGAACATCGCACGACCGATGACAACGTGATTGATATCGATAACGATGACTTGGATCCGATAGTAGTTCAACAAACTAGAACTAGAGATCAGGCGTAAGCAGCAGCAACTCGAAGAACTGAAAAACAAGATGGCAACACTAGAAATCAAAGCCAAAGCAAAGCAAAACAACGAAAAATTTTTTAACATTCAGTTCGAAACGCTTAAGGACTTTATTCAGGTATTAGACGGCGAAAATCCAGCAAACATATGGCTGACCCAACTAAATAGCGTGCGCCAACGATACAATATTGAAGACGATATGCTTCGTGCACTAATATGCAACTAAATCAAAGGCAAAGCACAACAGTGGCTGCACTCAACCCCTATGTTACTTACTGGATCGGTTGATGAACTGTTGATGGAAATGGCCAACATCTTTATCACCAAGCTGACCAAGTTAGCCACTTGTCAAAAACTTCAAAGTCGCATATGGCAAGCTGCAGAACCATTTATCAAATACTTCAATGACAAATTAATTTTAGGAAATATTCTCCAACAAGAAGACGATGAATTAATTGAGTACGTAATCGATGGCATACCAGACGTAAATATACGAAATACGGCGAAGTTACATCGTTTCAACGTGAAGTCGGAACTACTACGTGAAGTCGGAACTACTACAACTTTCTGTAACATCGAGCTGCAACCTCCAAAGGGACAACAGGAAATGCTTCAATTAAAACAGCAAGGGGTACGAAGCTAGTGAATGCCGTAAGCCAAAACGTCAAGATGGAGCTTGTTTCGCCTCCGGTAAATTTGGCCACCAGGATAAAGAATTCGAGTTATGTAAGAAGACTAAGGAGAAGGCTCAACACAATGACTATGTAGGTGTTTAAGTATCACATTCCAAAATGATAATTTAAAATATATTTCATTATTCCTAGAATGCCTCATAGATTCTGAAAGTCCCATCAGTATAATTAAACGATCATGTGTCCCGCAAGACGTTTAAGTCGAATTAAAAGAAATCAAAAATTATGTTAGAATCAATCAGAGTAAATTTAAAATGTTTGGATCTATAAAATGTTCAGTTAAATTGGCTAATAAAATGATCATGATTAGTCTAATGGTTTTTGACAAAGAATATATGGGATATTCAATTGTATTAGGCAGAGACTTCTTAACACAAAGTAATACAAATTTGGTTTCTCTAAGAAGAACGTTACTTACAGTCACAATATATAAAAAATTATACTACAAACGGAAAATGTACATATAACAATAAGGTCGATAGTTCACAAGCATAGAAAAATGGAAAAATAGTACTGTGGCGATAGTCAATGAAGAAAAGGAAAATAACGTTGATTTAACAGAAAGTGAGGGCAATTTTGAAAGGCAAATTCTATCTAAAGAAGACGATGAAGAAAAAGTAGCATACGAAGTAGGAGAACAGTTAAGATTCAAGGACAAAGCCCATTTTTCAAATCTTTCTGAGGAAAAGTATGTTAAATCATTACGACCATCGGAACCAATGATTAAATTCGATGAGTTTAACACTTGAAAATCCAAAATTTTTTAACTGCGCACCCAGACGACTTTCTTACGCAGAAAAGAATATAGTTCAGAACATCATAGGTAAAATTTTGGACATTCAACAGGTCGGACGTGTTTTTGTCGCGCTCCGGTTTAAATCTTTTTAAAAGTGCTTAATTCGGTTGTTTAAATAAACAATTTCGATCCGCTATAAAAGACGCTAATGGACATTCATAAGCACTCATGCTTATGTTGTCCAAAGATATCTAATAGTTAATATTTAACTAAATTAAATTTTGATAAATGTCAACGCATAATAATTCAACAAATGCTACTGGCAAAAAACCAACAACACCATGAGTCAGAGAGAACTCAATGCCCAAATGCTACAACAGCAAAACGATCGACGACTCTCCACGACACGCAACAATGCTTACTTTGCGATTGTGTCCCCCGACGCAACCACCACGAGCAATGCGACCGTAAGCTCTCATACCCCTACCCCGACTTGAGCTCCCAATGCCCCACACCGCCCCCTAAGCCATCAATGACTAGCTTTTCGTCAAGTTCAACGATCAGTACGGTAACGCTTACCACCGCTCAATCGACAAGCTCAACCACAACAACAACAACAGCAAGTATCCAGAAACCAACGTTCCGCACTAACCTACTTTCAAAAATGTCAACTCAGCACGACCTCCCGCAAATACATACACAAGGAAGTGCAACACCTACTACCCGTTCGTATGTGCATACTGGCATCGATCGGTATGTACAAATAAATAAACCCAAATTAAGCCCGCAAAACAAAAAAAGCGGCAACACTCCAAAAATAAACAAAACAAGCGATATACCTGTTGACAAAGATCCCCTCACTGGGAATAGGTTCGAAATTCTTGGCCAACAGTCTGATGCTGAGTGTGAAGAAAAAGCTCCAAATGCCCCTAAGCCAAAGCCTCCACCCATTTATATAAGGGATAGCAACTGTGCGGCCCTAGTTACAAAGCTTGTATCGCTAATAGGCAACAACAACTTTTATGTAACATCCGTCAACAAAGGCAATATCCGCGAAACAAAGCTCCAAGTCAACACCGAAGAAAATTATCGAGCAGTCGAAAAATGCCTAAGAGCTGAAAAAAGCTACTACACCTACCAACTAAAAAGTAGCACAGGCCTACAGGTAGTAATCAATGGCATTGAATCAAGTGTACCTATAACGGAAGTCGCTTCTGCCTTGGAGGAAAAGGGATTCAAGGTCAAGTCCGTTATAAACTTAATAAACAGGGACAAAAAACCACAGCCACTATTCAAAGTAGAACTAAGCCCGGAAGACACAGCTCCTAAAAAAATTGTAGTGCACCCAATTTACAAACTACCTTTCTTATTGCACCGCAGAATAACCGTAGAGGAGCCGCACAAACGCACAAATCCAGTGCAATATACCAATTGCCAAGAATTTGGGCACACAAAAGCCTACTGCACCCTGCGATCAGTTTGTGTAGCATGCAGAGAGCGGCACAACACTGCCTCATGCCCTGCTAACAAGGAGGATCCATCTGTCAAAAAATGCAGTAACTGTGGAGGTAACCACACTGCAAACTACAGAGGTTGCCCAGTCTACAAAGATCTGAAGAGCAGGATTAATACGCGCACAGAATTTGCCCGATCCAATGGAAACCTTAATCAGTTCACACCCTCCCAGTCGACCCCTGGAGTCTTCCTCACCAAAGCTACGAGATCGACTTTTGCCCCAACGACTACAACCCAAGGTGTTTCTTTCGCAAGCGCCTTGAAACTAGGAAATGATAGACCTGCACCCATATCTACGGTTTCGCATGAAATTCGAAGTGAGCCGACACTGCCATCAAAACAAGCGGAACAACCATCAAAATATAGTAGCTTAGAAACTATGTTTCTATCGTTACAGCAGACGCTAAAGGATTTTATGGTATATATGCAAAACGGAATGCAAGAACAAATGAGAACACAAGGAATTCTCATTCAAATGCTCGCTTCGCAACAATCCAAGTAATGGCTCTCCTACGAGTTTCACTCTGGAATGCAAATGGCATTTCCCGCCACAAAGTGGAGTTATCAAAATTTCTCCAAGACAATTAAATCGACATAATGCTTCTTGCAGAAACTCACTTGACGGACCGATAAAAAATTCAATTATCTGGGTATGCATTTTACGGCACAAATCACCCAGATGGCAAAGCCGCATCAAGCATTACCCACTATCAGTATTTTCGGAAAACTACCTACAAGCCACATCGATATGTGTAAAGTCTAAACGAGGCAATATCACTCTGTCCGCGGTTTACTGTCCCCCACGTTTCGCCATATCAGAAAATCAATTCCTAGATTTCTTTAATACACTTGGTCAACCCTTTTTGGCTGCGGGTGACTATAATTCGAAACATACCCACTAGGGCTCCAGACTGACCAATCCCAAAGGGAAGCAACTCTACAGCGTACTCACGCGCGCATCAAACAAACTCGACTATGTTTCTCCGATCTTATAGACTTTGCTATAACAAGAAAAGTTCCACAAAACTTGGTAACTGCAGCAGCCCTTGCTGACTTGTCGTCAGAGCATTCTCCAATAATATTCACCCTTCTGGAGTGCCCTCATGTTAGAGAATATCCTCGGAGACTGACATCACACAAGACAAACTGGCTCAAATACAAAAAATATATCAGCAGTCACATCGAGCTGAGCCCAACCATAAACAGCGAAGAAGACATCGACAATACTGTTCAAGCCCTCACCTCTATCATTATTGCCGCTGCTCATCACTCAAACCCCCAAACGACAACAACACCACCTCAGCAAGATCGTAGATTGACAAACAGTTACATTGACCGGCTGGTCACAGAAAAGCGGCGTGCAAGAAGAGAATGGCAAAGCTTTAGATCGCCTGCCGCAAAAAATCGTCTGAGACTTGCAGAACGCGTACTTCGCAAAGCACTCGAAGCCGAAGAGCAGCTAGCACATAGCCGTTATATCGAAAAATTATCGGCTACAAGCACCAAATTTCTCCTATGGAGGGCACGCGCCAGCATAAAGCCACCTGCAAAGGTAGATACTCCTCTAAGAGATCAGACAGGAAGATGGGCCCGCAGCGACGAAGAAAAGGCAACTGTCTTTGCACTTCACCTTAGAAATGTTTTCCAGCCAAATCCTCCAACCAATGGCTATGAACTTCCATTGGTTCCGACCGCCGCACAAACTGAACCAATCAAAGTTCATTCGCTAGAAATAAAAAACGCCATCGGAGAGCTAAGTCCCAGAAAAGCTCCTGGACATGACCTTATTACACCCAAAATGATTATGGAACTTCCAAGTCCCGCCATTACATATATCTCAAGACTCTTCAATGCTGTTCTGCGATGTGGATACTTTCCAACTCAGTGGAGGAAGTCCACAATCATAATGATTCAGAAACCAGGAAAAGATAAAA
The DNA here is from genome assembly GCA_018904265.1 of Lordiphosa collinella. NCBI lineage: Eukaryota > Metazoa > Arthropoda > Insecta > Diptera > Drosophilidae > Lordiphosa > Lordiphosa collinella. Next base: position 408,201 of record JAEIFV010000050.1, on the reverse strand, counting down.
CACAAGCGTCATCACCCATTAGTCTGCTACCTTGCCTGTCAAAACTATTTGAGAAGATTTTACTCAGTAAAATTGATGCCCATGCACAAAATATCATTCCCTCGCATCAATTTGGGTTCAGAGCAAAGCACGGGACTATTGAGCAAGTAAACCGGTTAACTTCAGACATTTGGACTGCGTTTGAGCACCACGAATACTGCTCTGCATTTTTCGTAGATGTTGCCCAAGCATTTGACGGCGTTTGGTTGGATGGTCTTATATTCAAGATAAGGACAATGCTTCCCCCAAATACTCACAAAGTCTTAGAAAGTAACGTCAGTAACAGAGTATTTACAGTTCGTCAAAATGAGTACACAACGGAAGAGTTCACTATAGGAGCCGGAGTGCCGCAGGGTAGCGTACTCGGTCCTCTTCTATATGTAATGTACACTGCCGACATACCAACAGACCCTCGACTTACAATAAGTACTTTTGCGGATGATACGGCAATATTAAGCAGATCACGATGTCCAATTACCGCAACAAGTCTGCTGGCAAGCCACCTAGCTAATGTGGAAAAGTGGCTGGCCATCTGTAGCATAAAAATCAACGAGCAAAAGTGTAAACATGTGACGTTCACACTCAACAGAAGAACCTGTCCCCAGCTATCCTTAAATACAAAATAAGCTAAAAAAAAAAAACATCATAGATGAATATTTTGAGTGAATCCGAATATGCCTCAGCATTGGTATTAATGAAGAAGAAAACAGGTGATTCAAGAATGTGTCCAAACTTTAGACCTCTCAACAAGTCTACGATAAAAGTAAAGTTCCCATTCCACTCATAGTCGTCCTTTTAGACAGGCTAGTATATTCCAACGATTTATCAATTAGATATTTGATGACATGGTGAAAGAGTGAAAAGTTATTATTGATCTTGATGATATAATGGTAGCCACAGAAAATGTTCAAGAGCATATGGCGATACTAGAAGAAGTGTTTATACGTTTGGTAAAAAAAACTCGAGTTAAGGGGGTGTAGTACAAGTTGGGCCGGAAAAAAAATCGCCTATTTTTTTGTTGCTTTTTTTCATAGCTCATATATTCAAAAATATTTTCCCAAAAGGCTTTTCGAAAACTCGAATTAATTTAGGAGATATAGCTTACGAGATATAGGAGATCAAGGTGACCCAAATGTCCTAGCAACTGCAAACTTTAAGCACGCTTTTCTCGAAACCACGTTTTCAAAATGGCGGCCGCGATTCAGCCAAAACTACTTGACCGATTTTGTTCAATAAGGTGTCAAACAACGCAGAATTGTCGTCATTCTGGCCTAAGCCTCCAACTTACATTACATTAGTACAACCATTTCTAGTATATTTTTTTTTGCACTAGACTACAAAAAAATACCAAAATTTTTTTTCCGTTTTTTAAGTGCCGCACTTTTGTCAAAAATTATCTTTTTCCAAATCTGAGGTTCTGGCCAGAATTACATCAATACTAAACCAGAATCTTTTTTCCTTATTGAATTCGGATAACGGAGTGACCCCGCATCACAGCCGCCATGGGCGCACTACCTGAATCTTTTCAGCCGACGTCACAATTCTAAAACAAAAAAATGTTGAGGTAAGTTAACTTCGGCTCGGACGAAGTTTTGTATACCCTCGCAGCTTCCATTGAAAACAAAAAGGTTTTCTAACGAAGACTACTTTTTGGACCTTACTTTTCTATGGGATCTTTACAATATAAATGTCTGATTTCGACTAAACTTGGTGAAATCATGGAAAAGCATAATACACTGTTAAATTTGTAACAGATTGTAACTTTCTTACACTAACCCTCAACAAAAAAGATTTAAGTCCAAGAATTGCCAGATGTGCTTTGGAGTTGCAAAATTATGATTATAAGGTAGAACACAGGGCAGGATCAAGAATGCAACATGTAGATGCGTTGAGCCGGTGCAATACTGACGATTGAAGATAACACGATTGAAGACAATCTGGTAATATGTCAAAGTAAAGACGAAAAACTTTATAAAATCAGAGATATGTTTAGTGAAACCGAGCATAATCTATATGAAATGAGAAACGTGATAATATAAAGTTAAAGACGATTTGGTGTTTTGTGTCCCAGAAGAACATGGAAGAACATATACTATTTAAGTACCACAACGAAATGGGCCATGTTGGCATAGACAAAGTAACAGAGATAATAAGTCGAAAACGAGCACATTAAAAATTGTATTGCGTTTTCGATTAAAAATGGAATGCAGTAAGGATTCCTCCACATCATTCCAAAAGGAAATTTACATTTCCAAGTAGTACATATTGATCACTATGGTCCGATCAATAGTAATCAAACAGCAAACGAGCATATTCTGGTGGTAGTAGACGGCTGCACAAATTTCGTAAGATTCTACCCAACCAAGACAACCAAATCAAAAGAGACTATAGACACACTGAAAGACTTATTTAGAGCATATATTTAGTAGACCAGCACATATAGTATCAGAGAGGGGATCATTTTTCACTTCAAAAGAATTTGAGGAGTTAGTAAAAGATAACAATATTAATCATATAAAAGTAGCAATTGGATCACCGCAAGCTAATGGTAACTGGTAGAGCGGATTAACAGGGACTTAGGACCAATGATAAGTAAGCTAATCCATGTAGAGGAAAATTCACAATGGAATAAAGTATTAGGAGAAGTAGAGCATTCCACGAATAATACATTACAAAAGAGTATAAATGAACAACCAAGCATCATGTTGTTTGGTACAGAACAAAGACGTAAAATGATAGATGGTGTAAAACAAAATGTAATAGAAAATAAAAAACGAAGTAAAGATCGAAACGTAGTGGATATTAGAAGTAAAGCAGAAGAAGTACAATGTAAATTTCAACGTTATAACAAAACGTAAGTAGATGCAAACAGACAGGAACCGAATGAATACAAAGAAGGCGAAAATGTGATGATAAGTAATTTTGATTCAACAGTTGGAATGTCAGGTAAATTAAAACCCAAATTTGAAGGTCCCTACAGAATTTCAAAAGTTTAAGATAAAGATATTGCGATATAAGACTCATTTCCTTCTATGTTGCGATGTCCAGGCACCCATATAAGGTGTATACTGAAGTCTCGTGCGATCTCATTTAAAGATGAGCGGCATTCAGTAAGCCTTTTAGTATTGCTAGTACATGTACCTCATGAGTCATGAGTACTCATGAGTCAAGGGCTTTAAAGGCGGTTTGACTTTCTGAGTATATGAAGAAGTTTCCTTCTCTGCTTGGTAGTGTGCTTAGGGTAAGTGGCTGCTTCCTGGATGGCCACAACCTCCGCTTGGTACACGCTACAGGGATCAGGAAAGCGAAACGAAAAGTTCAAATTTAGGTTGGAGGAAAAGACTCCCCCTTCTACTTATTCGTCAAGCTTAGAGCCATTATTGTAGAAGTTGATGGCTTTGGCTCGACTTTGGGGAAGGTTGTATCACTCGTGATGGCTTGGCGAACTTCGTTTGTGGTATACACACTCAAAAAAACTGTCTTCCTAAAATTATAGGAAATGGTAAAATGAACTATAATTGAAATATATATAAAGGTTATTAAAAAACAGCCATAAGAATCGTATTTATATTATAAAAAAAATATTTTCAGGCGCCGAGTCTATCACCTCTACACCACACAGCTGCATATAATTCTTGACCTATGGCATTTGACCCAATCGAAAATTAAATTGAACTGAAATATCCCAATTAAATATTGACTGGCTGTCACAGGTACCAATGAAAAATTAATAATTGACTTAAAGCTTGAATTTTCAACTTTTCTAAATATTAAAGAAAAAATTTAATGAAAAAATTGTTGCAGCCAAAGAAGGCGAAAATGTGATGATAAGTAATTTTGATTCAACAGTTGGAATGTCAGGTAAATTAAAACCCAAATTTGAAGGTCCCTACAGAATTTCAAAAGTTTAAGATAAAGATATTGCGATATAAGACTCATTTCCTTCTATGTTGCGATGTCCAGGCACCCATATAAGGTGTATACTGAAGTCTCGTGCGATCTCATTTAAAGATGAGCGGCATTCAGTAAGCCTTTTAGTATTGCTAGTACATGTACCTCATGAGTCATGAGTACTCATGAGTCAAGGGCTTTAAAGGCGGTTTGACTTTCTGAGTATATGAAGAAGTTTCCTTCTCTGCTTGGTAGTGTGCTTAGGGTAAGTGGCTGCTTCCTGGATGGCCACAACCTCCGCTTGGTACACGCTACAGGGATCAGGAAAGCGAAACGAAAAGTTCAAATTTAGGTTGGAGGAAAAGACTCCCCCTTCTACTTATTCGTCAAGCTTAGAGCCATTATTGTAGAAGTTGATGGCTTTGGCTCGACTTTGGGGAAGGTTGTCTCACTCATGACGGCTTGGCGAACTTCGTTTGTGGTATACACACTCAAAAAAACTGTCTTCCTAAAATTATAGGAAATGGTAAAACTGAAATATCCCAATTAAATATTGACTGGCTGTCACAGGTACCAATGAAAAATTAATAATTGACTTAAAGCTTGAATTTTCAACTTTTCTAAATATTAAAGAAAAAATTTAATGAAAAAATTGTTGCAGCCAAAGTACGCACGCGGCTCAGTGTGGCACATGCCGCACGCTCTAGTACTCGTCGAAAGCTGAACGTCGAGAAGCTGCAATCACAACGGACCTCCGAAGCCTACACAGCAAAACTCACCCATTTGCTCAAGGAAATTTCACCTTTCCCTTCAGGTATAAGTGAACAGTGGAAACATATTTCACACTCCCTGAGTACGGCTGCCAAGGAGACTCTCGGATATGCCGAGCACTCCCGAAAACAGTCATGGTCATGATGAGTGCCGCCGCGCTACTGCAGAGAAAGACGCTTCATACAGGAGAACTCTGCAGTCGGGAGCAACGCGAGCCGTCAAGGAGCGATATCGGAAGAAAAGGAGAGAGGAGAAGCGCCTTTTCAAAAGGAAAAAGAATGAGCAGGAAAGGCGTATGTGGGAGGAAGTCGAAAGCCTGTTCGGCATGAGTGAGACTCGAAAATTCTACCAAAAACTTCGGCGACTAGCCGACGGTTTTAAGCCCGGAGCCTCACAAAGTAAAGACCGAAGGCTAAAATCTTGTCACAGATCCAAAGGAGGTACTAGACAAATGGAGAAACTATTTCTCCAACCTACTGGGAGGCGATGATGAACATAATGACGCCTCTGGAGAAGTAGTGAAACCAGCAATCGATAATATAGAAATAGACCCACCGGACCATAACGAAGTTTGGTTAGCCATAAAAAGACTAAAAAATAACAAATCAGCTGGAGCCGATGAGCTGCCCGCTGAATTGTTCAAGGCTGGCGGCGAGGAGCTGGTAAGGTGCATGCACCAACTCCTATGCAGAATTTGGTCCGAAGAGAGTATGCCCGAAGATTGGAGTCTAAGTGTTCTCTGCCCAATACTTAAAAAAGGAGACCCTGCAATATGCGCCAATTACCGCAGGATCAGTCTCCTACCCATTGCATATAAGGTTCTGTCATGTATCTTATGTGAACGTCTAAAGCCGAGAATGAGCGAACTGATCAAACCTTATCAGTGTGGCTTTAGACCTGGTAAATCCACCATAGACCAAATATTCACATTGAGACAAATACTGGAGAAAACCCATGAGACGAAAATCAACTCTACCATCTTTATGTTGATTATAAAGCCGCTTTTGACACACCGATAAGGTCAAAGTTCTTCGAAGCCCTGTCTACTTTTGGTATACCAGCAAAGTACGTTGAGGCACACAACGTTGACGTTGAGAAGCACACAAAGCTCCGTCAAAATAGCAAAGAACCTCTCCGAGCCTTTCGATACCAGAAGAGGTTTTAGGCAGGGTGACACCTTATCGTGTAACTTCTTTAATCTGCTGATGGAGTATTTACTGCGCCAGTGCCCAAATGCTAACAGATCGGGCACCATCTTTTATAAAGATGTAATTCTACTTGCATATGCCGATGACATTGACATTATCGGCATATCCGAACGGGCGGTAAGCAAGGTGTTTTCAGAGATTGAGAAGCAGTCAAAACGCATGGGCTTAGCGGTAAATGAGGAAAAGGCGAAGTTCCTAGTCTCAGCGCGCAGTGAGCCTACGCGTCTTGGACAGTCTGAACGCAATGGGAGAGTACAACTTTAACGTTGTAAAGGACTTTGTCTACCTCGGAGCGATGATCACCAGCGACAACAACAACAGTCTGGAGATCCGAAGAAGAATAACTCTTGCAAACCGATGTTACTACGGGCTTAGTAAGGAGTTCAAGAGCAGAGCCCTCTCTCGGAAAACGAAAATTGCCCTATACAAGTCGCTTATCATTCCAGTCCTGCTATAACGCGCAGAAGCATTGACAATGTCATCAACGGATGAGACGGCAATTGGCAAGTTCGAGAGAAAAGTCCTTCGGAGGATTTATGTTGGCGTTGGCGTTGTAAACGTTGGCGGCGAATTTCGCATCCGAATCAATCACGAACTATATGAGCTCTATGTGGACACTGACCTAGTCAAGCGCATAAAACAACAGCGGCTGCGCTGGCTTGGACATGTTACTCGTATGGATAAAGAAGCTCTAGTAAAAAAAGTGTACAGGCGAAAGGCGAACGAATTAGGGAAAGCAAGAGCTGTAGGACGACCGAAACTTAGTTGGGAAAAACAGGTGCTAGAAGACATATATATATACCACAGTACTCGGAAAAACTCGCAAAATCGGACTTATATGACAGAGAACAGATCACAATAGCTCACAAACGAACATTCACTACGGCGGCACTATTCAACAATATGAAAAGTAGAATAACAACGTTGGACAAAAACAATTTAATATACAAAATACCATGCGCTGGAGACGGGACCAATATATGTAATAAAATATATGTTGGGACGACAAAATCAAAACTTAGGACTCGACTATCTGGACACAAATCAGATATAAAAAAACGTAATGAATCCCACACACAAAAAACAGCGCTAGCAGCCCACTGTGCTGAGAGCGGCCACTCTCCCGATGCCACGAGCATTTTACATGATGATGCCACGAGCATTTTACAACAAGAGCGACATTATAACAAGCGCTTCACTCTTGAGATGCTTCACATCATTAACACACCCACAAACATTAGGCTTAACTTCAAAACGGACACAGAGAACTGTGCACACATATACAGACATTTACTTGACCAACACAAACACTAGAATAAGTCAGTTTCAAATCAAACTCCGTGGCGAGCAGTTGCACTTGTCCCGTATAAATATATGTATAGGTTTTTAATTTTGTTAAAGTAATTTAATGGAAAAGCTTGTAAAATATTTGTTAAATTGTTGTTTGTTAGCCCCCTGAAGACGGACCCCGATGTGTGCTCGAAATATATTGGGAAAATATAAAACAAAAAGGCCGTTTTATTTTCGGATGAGACGGATGACCTCGAGCCAGCCCAACCATACCTTTGGGTTATTGAATGCTGCTGGTAATATTTTTGCGAAGAATTTATTAAAATGGATTTCGATGAATCAAAAGCAATATCTGGGGACACTTGTTTACCTGCACGGCTTATCAAAGGAACGCTGACTACACAGAAGTTAGCTGCAGTGATAAGGAAGTTGCCACATGCATAAGAACGCAGCGCCGCCAAGTCCTGTTAACAATCCTCGTAACAACAAATTAAATCGCAACTGAAGTCAAGGCGTTAACTTAAACTCTGATCCTAGCATAAATTATTTTACATGTAGATTTTGTCAACCTGAAACATTGAACAAAAGTGGCATCATCCAGATCAGTACTCTCTGTACTCTCTTGCATTGTTTATTTGTTGCTATGCCTCCATTTCCATTGCGTGGAGTTAAAAAATTCGTTTATTCATAAACATTTAGTGGCAGCAAATAATTAAATTAACAAATCAAATGTTGAAATGTATAACTATCCGGTTGCGCCACACACAGCATGAGACACGCAAATTCGGTTAAACTGCCTGTCAAGTTGACTAACCGCACATTGAGAAATCGTGCCTAAGTTTTTTATTAATATAAAAAAAAATTTCTTAAGCGACGGCTAATAAAAAAAAAACTAATCAGCATTCCCGGGCAAGCGTCCAACCAATCTCCAAAGTTTCAGCAAAATTAAAAATTTTGCAAATGTCACGGGTGTTCGACCATTTTCCGCCTATTTCTTCAACTTAGAAACCTTCTCTTTCAAAAAAATGTTTGCAAATATCGCGGTTCCTGGACCATTTCCCGAACATTTCCTCAACTTAAAAAACTTCCCGGGCAAGCGTCCAACCTAGCCCCAAAGTTTCACCGATATTAAAAATTTTGCAAATATCGTGGTTTTTGGACCATTTCGTCCACTTCTTCAACTTAGAAGTCTTCCCGGGCAAGCTTCCAACCAATCCCCAAAGTTTCACCGAAATCAAAAATTTGGCAAATATCGCGGTTTTTAGACCATTTTCCGCCCATTTCTTCAACTTAGAAACCTTCTCGGCAAGCATCCAACGAATCTCCAAAGTTTTACCGATATAAAAAAATTTACAAACATCATAGTTTTTTTACCTTTTCCCGCCCATTCCTTCAACTTAGGAACCTTCCTGGGCAAGCGTCCAACCAATTCTCAAAGTTTCATTGCAATCAGAAGAACCGTAAAGTGTGGCAAATTTCGCGGGTTTTTGAATTACTCTTCCTCTTCCTTCGCCTCTTCCTTCTGCTCTTCCTTCTCCTCTTCCATCACCATCCTTCCTCCTTTGGAATAGACTTTGGCCACGCGCTTTGGTCACTTCGGCAATTTTTTTAAGTTCCCGCTTCGCAAAAAACCATTGATTGATTTTACAATTTGTAAAATTTTATAAAATTTCCGTCAGGTCGAGTTTATGAATTGATATTTCTGGGACAACTGACTGTTCCATAGAACTTACACCCACACAACCTTTAAGGCATATACTCAGAAAAGATAAAAATTTAGTTCGGCACAATACTTTACCTGAATAGAACCACATTTGAGCAGTTTTGAAATCTGATATGCTTTGGAGCAAAAGTCTTATCTAAGTGAAGTATTGTGAAAAACTAAATTTTTATCTCAACTGATTATACTCCTTTACCACCCAATTTCCACGAAGGGGTAGATTTTCCAGAAGACTGGTATGCAGTCATTGTTGAAATTACATAAACGGGTGTGACTGAAAATTTTTAGGGATTTTCTCAAAAATTTTTGCATTTCAATTTTAAGTTCTTTACCTTTATATGAGAAGTGACAAATAAATCTTCGGTTGCTAGATCACTTTCAGCATAAGATCAGCTTCCTATCTCTTATGGTTTTGCTGTACGGTGGTCACCAGTCAGTCAAACAGGTTAAACAATTTTATATATATATATAAAATTAGATGATAGATAAACAAAATTTAAAAAAATAATTAAATAAAAAAGTTATTAAACTTTTCAAACCCTTGTTTACTTATGGCCCACCCTGTATTTGCACAACTTTATGATCCCCTTTTACCCATTTTTAAAGGGTCAGGGTATAAAAATGTTATCGAATATCCTAGTGTCAGAAATAGAAACTGTTGATTATGTCAATGGGTTTTCATGGGCGAAGTTATTCTTTCTTTATAACTAACTGGCTTCGTCCATGGATTGTTCATAATTAAGATACATATAAGAAAATTGTTTTTTTATTTGTTATAGAATGTTAAAGTCCAATAATATTTCAATTCATGTTGATTAACAATTGTAAATCAAAACAATTCAATCGCTGTTCTTTGTTTAAGTTATTGTCATCGTGATCATAACTCACATTTCGAGACAGTTTGTATTATAAATAAAAAATTACACTTTAAAATAGTTCCTGCGTGCTTCTGACACGTCTTCTGCCTACGGGGCTTGAACAAGACATTTACATCAGTTAATCTACACTGCTTTATTAGAAATTAAAGGTACAATACCTCTTTCCTCCACAATTTATTATTGACTGAGTGCACTGTTTTCCAAATAATTTTACTCGCTTGGTAAATTTCATTAGTAGATAGTTTTTTTTACTTTAATTTAAGACATTTTTGGCGGAATATATCGATTTATCACAACCACTTAAGACTTATAAAGTTATGGTTCTGTCGTCATAGAAACCAAATTATTTTTACAAGCGAACAAAAATGCTTCCGCTACAACGACACCAACAAAGCAACTGTTTTATTGGTAAGAGTTTTAACTTGTTATGGCTCACAGAGATTGACCGAAAGCCAACTTTTCTCGTCCGCTGACTTCACGCTCCATGACTTCAAATACTTATGTATAAGTGAAAAACATACATAGAAATGTACATATGTACGTGCATTTATGTTTAACGTTACGCCCATCAACATGTATGCATATGGAGCTGCATAGAATAATGAATGTATGTGTAAAGCGATCGTTTTCGTGAATGCGTGTTCTTGCAACCCCCTTATATTATCAGACTTGTTTAAACTTATATATGTACATACATATGATTGTATATTTTAACGTCTGAAACTGACCAAAAGAAACGAAATTTGTATGCTGTGTTGAACGTGGAAATTACATATTTATTTTCAGAAGCTTACATATATGTATGTACACCCTTTCAGTTTCTATAGAACAGAATAAAATTGTAATAGAAGTAGTTTACTTTTGTATGATTGTATGTTCGTATTTTTGTATGTATTGTATATTTATTTGTATGTTTCGAAGCAGTTCAAAATCGGTTTAAAAATTATTTAAGCTTTGATCATGAAATTTGGTCTTCTGGTCTCAGATACTTTACTGGTTTATGACCGGTTTCGTACCTGTTTGAAAGTGACTCAGAGCCACATATCAGAAGTAATTAAAGCTATGTATATGGATGGGGTGTATGTGATATTTAATGGTTCAAAACCGGTTTCGAACCGGATCCAAAGTAGAGCAGGCTAGCTATCGATAGCACTATCGATATATCGAATCTTTGTCACTATCGAAACTATCGAATTTTTTGTTTTCCCACTATCGATAGTTTTGACCAGCATATTTGTAAGTTTCACATTACTATCCCTCGCTAATAGTTTGCGGCATGGTATAACGAGAAAGGTATGGACAGGCGAGTGTGCGCCCTCGCAAAAGTACTCAGTGTCTTCCGTACCTTTCAACTGTAAGCATTGTCGCGGACGGATTTTTTGTTGATTTTTTTTTTATTTGGGGGTGGTTTTTTAGTGAACTGATCGTTGTTGTTGTTGTCGTTTTATGGAATGCAGCAAAAAATGAATACATACTTAACTGTGTACGTTTTGTGTTGTTGCCTTACAACAGAAAATGTATACATACTTTTGCATGTACTATATATGAAAGCATCGGGATGTTCAATTCTAGCTTTAATATTAATAATATTCAAATGGTTTCAATAAATATTTACCACTTAAATTGGTTTGTTTCTTTAAGGGGTTAGGTGGTTTTCAAAATTTAAAAAAAATGTATTTTTTTTTTGCTTATCTTATAATTCAATATGCTTAGAATATTCTCTCAAAGTTTTAAAACGATCTGAGTAATATTCGAAGAGATATAGCCTTTGGATGTTCTACCCATCAGGCTACGTCAGCGTGAATGTAAATCTTTAATTGCGTTTTTCTCGAAACTACGTTTTGGAAATCGGTAGTCACGGTTTCTCGAAAACTTATGAACCGATTTCTTTCAAATTTTGCACACTTCTTTAAAATAACATTATCTCGCGCTTGAACGAAGGATTTTTTTTTTCTATTTTAAGTGATTTTTCAAGGACATGAAGGGTGCAAATTTGACTAAAAAAGAGGGTTTTTTGTTCTCAACGCCGCTAAAAATGCAATTTTTCTTTTTTTTTCCTTCGTCCAAGCACGAGCTTTAAGCATCTACTAACAGAAAATTTTTGGTTTTTGCATTTTAGATGAATCTGTCATGAGCTATCCTGACTACGCCAAGTGTCCTTTTTTTGGGGGGTCACAGGAGACGACGTGTCCACGCCTTAATTTTTAATATTTTTCAATGAAAATTTCACAATTTACTTATAAAATATATACCTTTTAAATGGTAAATTGATGGAATGAAAAATTTTCTTGGTTAAATAAAAAAAAATTCGTAAAAATGTACCTGTTTTGAGCCTTTGAAACCCACCTAACCCCTTAAATGTTTGTTTTTCTGAAAACCCTTTTTTTTACACACACACACAAGCACCCAAATGTGCGTCCCTGTGCGCCGCTGGCTCGAGCGCTCACTCTCTCTCTCACTCTCTCTCGCGCTCTTGACAAATGCTTAGTACGCAGAAAAAAATCTTGTCCCTACCTAGTATAATTATACCATGGTTTGCGGCAAGGTGTTCTTAACAAGGTAGCCGCACACGCTATCTCTCCCTCTTTGCTCGCCGCTTGAGTGTCAGTCTGTGTACAACAGTCGTGAGGGAAGCATCTCCGTGGACGAATTTGTTGTGTTTTGCCTCTTAATTTTGTTTGAGACTTTACGAGTTTTTGCTATGGCTCCACACTGCTGTGTATGCAAGACTTTACTTTAATCTGTTTATAACACATAAAAAAAAACCGAATTGAAAAAACTCTGCGATTTCACATAAGATTTTTTTTAAAAAAAGGTCCAAAAACAGCCTCGACATGAAGAATCCTCCCTTACTATGCTGGACTTACTTGCAGCAAAAAACTCGCATATGTATGTATATATTACACGTACGTACAAATTTCTTTGCTTTGACTCAAGCGAGAGCTTTTGTTCTCATTAGTCATTCATTACTCTCTCGCTCTCGCTCATTTTGAAATTTATATTAGAGGCGATGAGAGAGCAAGTGCAGCTACCTTGTTAAGTATACCTTGGTTTGCGGCTTGTCAGCTTAAATTTGGGTAAGCAAAATATAAAAAAATAAAACGCAATAAAATGGCAATGAGCAATTAATTTCAGTTCAACTTTCATGGTGTTGGCGACTCTGAGCATGGAGAAGTTCTTGATTAATAAGAGAAAGAGGGGTGAGTATCACTTCTTTTTGTTAAAGACGTGTAATTAATTAACATGTAAACATATGTATGTGTGTAGATGGCAATAACACGGAAGACAGCAGTAGCTCGGATGTGGAAAATAATGCACTCAAAAAGACCATCGGACATACTTGCAATTTGTACGACCACTTGAAGCGTGTGCTCCCCATATTAAAAGCACAACATACACAAGCACAACATATAATACGTCTTCAAGGCGAAAAAAGGATCTTGATATGTCGCTAATGGAGTATATTCGTCAGATGCGGCCCCTTTGCCGTAGTAGAAGACATTGGGTTTCGCAATTTTGCAAAATTGCTTGATCCGCGTTACACGTTGCCATCACGAGGAACCTTACGCAATGTCTTAATGAAAAATCTTGTAGACACCAAAATGTCAATATTGCAAGGGATTCTTAACAATATTCACCATTGCGCTATCACAACTGACCTATGGACGTCATTAAAGAAACGAACCTTTCAGCACAAAATATTGTAGACTTTTTACGAGAAGTCTTCGTTGAATGGAATATTTTGACTAAAATAACTGCTATTGTTACTGACAATGCAGGTTCAAAGATAAAAGCGTGCGAAATTCTGCAAATAAATAATTTACTAGCTTTGCACATTCACTCAATTTGGTTGTCCAAGATTGCCTAAAGCTGGATTGCCTTAAGTACCTTTTAAAAAATGTAAGAGCATTGTTAAATATTTTAAAAGCAACCCAATTGCATATAATTAAATGAAGGACGTTCAAAATACTGAGAGAAAGTATAGTCTAAAACAAGAAGTTGCCACAAGATGGAACAGCGCCTATAATATGATCGACAGAATTTTACTTACGCAAGAGGCTATCGGGCAAATTCTCCTGAATACATCAAAGACACCACAACCTTTGATAGCTGACGAAATTGGGTTATTGAGGGATTTATCAAAGTTACTTTCTCCGTTTGATGGCGCCACTAGACAAGTTACTTCAGTAACTGTATCTATAATTATACCAGTTACATGTGGTCTTTTGCATAATTTGGAGAACTTAAATCCAGATCTTCAAACTGAGAATGGCCAACTGTTTTGTGTATTTTTGATTGAAAATATAAGGAAGACTTTTAACTGCTCACTGCCAAGAATTTCAACATTGCTGGACCTGAGGTTTAAGAATCACTCAATTCAAGCAAAAAAATGTCTGAAGAACGAAATTATCTCCATCAGCAAACCACCCGAATTTCGAGCTTCAGAGCTGCCAACACCAATCCCAAAGGAAATACCGGCGAGACAGAATTTATTTCAGTAAAGGGAGCTAAAAAATCAGACGTTATTGTTGGGCTCCACCAACATTTTTCAATGAAACATTATAATGAGGATATAAATCTGCTTAACTATTGGAAGTTATTTATACTATTGTTAATTGAATTGGCATTAAGTCCGATGACAAGGGACATTTCTATATTTTCAGCACAATGTTGATAATCTGCAAGATGACATTAAAAAATACCGGTGTATCCGTGAAACATCCACAGAATCGGAAAGAATTTCAGTAGGACTGGATTAACTATTAGTAATCGACGGGCTGCGCTTAAAGCAAAGCATGTAGGCATGCTTTTGTTTCAGAAAAAAAATTCATTGATCTCTGTGTAATTTTATTTGTAATGTTAATTTAAAGTTTGGAATTAAAGTTCAGACTTTGGAATGGATCTATGGACATATTTAAAGTGTATAATTTTTAAATTTTTGTTTTACATTTTGTTAAAACATGAAATATTTTAAAGTGAAGAACTCTTTTAATAAAATGTTTCATTTAAATTGCAGTTGAATTGGTTTATTAAAATAACACAAAATACTGACGATAGTAACGATAGTATCGAATCTTTTCTCAAAAACTATCGAAAATATCGAATGGCTCTACTATCGATGGTTTGCCAGCTCTAAGGACTAGTATTAAGTAATGTGCAATATTTATTAGTTTAAGTATTATAAGTAACTTAAGCAGTAGCATAATTAACTTGGCCATTCCTGTAAATAACTATTTGTCGGAGGTGTCCCAGAAATCTCTTCCAACCAAATTCCATCCCAAAACCAATTCTCGGTGTCCTAGAAATCTCTTTTGGTTGGTTTCAAACCTCTCGAATTTTGTTAGGAGATTTGGAGAAACCAGCCAACGCCAATACACAAACCAAACAAAACAACTTCGCTAACCTACGCAAACTTAGAGAACTTAGCAAAGACACAAACAGGGCTGTCAAGTCTGAAATCATCAATATACACACAAAAAAATCTGTGGGTATATTTAACTAATATCGTTGGTTAGAAATGCGCCAACCCACAAAGTCGGTAAAATTATTACGTAAAGAGAACTATTGCTATAGTAAATCAATCCGAAAATTAAATTACAGTAAGTAGCATTTCTTACTATGTAAACAGTAATTTTACTACCAAAGTAGTAAATTAGTAGTTAGTTTTCTGGTGAATAGCTGTCAAGTTACCATTCAAATGGTAAGATAAGAACTTTTACTGTTGAAATACCAAAAAATAAAAGTGTAACTATTTTTACAGAATAAATAGTTACTTTACTATGTGTCTGTTTTATTGACCTTTTTGAAAATCAATGAGAGATCGTTTCGGCAGCCTCCAGGTCAAAAAGTTATGTTTGTTCATACATTTAAAATGATAACAATGCTTTGACTGTTTGGGAACTCCAAGGCAGCACAAAAGAAAAAACAAACACGTACGGCACCAACCCCAAATTGACAGAAATGTACTTACCCAAATCTTTACCATTTTTACAGTTTTAATAACTATTTTTATTGTAATAATACCGAAAAACTAGTAAGATGACTATTTTACAGTACTGTAACTGAAAAGCTTAAAAAGGGAGACTGGCCACGTCAGATCAAGTAACGTTAGAGTTACCATTTCTATAGTAAATTTACTGAAACAAGTGTAACTTTTTACAAAAACAAAATATGTGTAAACAAAATTTGCAGCTACAATTACTATGATAACAGTTTTGAAGGGGGCATGAAATAACGCCAGGTGAAATAAGGCCCGCGGGCCCGGTGGCCTTATTTCACTCCAAAAAGTGAAATAACGCCACTTCAAAAAGTGAAATAAAGCCTGCGGGTGTTATTTCACTTTTGAAAGAGAAATAATGCCCGCGGGCCTTATTTCACTTTTCGAAGTGAAATTACACCCGCGGGCTTTATTTCACTTTCAAAAATGAAATAACACCCGCGGGCTTTATTTCACTTTTCGAAGTGAAATAACACCCGCGGGCTTTATTTCACTTTCAAAAGTGAAATAACGCCACGAATGAGTGAGTAAAAATATCCGCGGGCGCTATTTCACTTTTGAGAGTGAAATTACTCCCGCGGGCGTTGTTTCACTTTCAAAAGTGAAATAACACCCGCGGGCTTTATTTCACTTTTTGGAGTGGCGTTATTTCACTTTTGAAAGTGAAATAACGCCCGCGGGCGATATTTCTCATTCATTGGTGGCATTATTTCTCCTTTGTGACTATAAGGAATATATTAATGAACTGAACGAGAGCGTAAGACAAACGGACAGGGCGATATCTCCTTTTCAAAAGTGAAATAAAGCCAAGCGGGAGTTATTTCACTTTTGTCATTAAGAAGAAAATGATAAGTAAACAGGTTTTTTTAAGGAAAAGGAAAAAAAGATGAGTAAAACAAGAGCGAAACAGTTTCGTTCGTCTAGGTAACAGATGACTAAACATCCTTATATCGAATATCTTCCATCAATTTATAAAGCCCGGCACTTTCTAAAGTTTGTTTTAAATCTCTAACTTGAATTCCTTTTACAATTTTCTCCGTTCTTTGTTATTTTTTTGAGGGAAAGAAAAAAATGTATAGCCTTCAATTAAGTTTGCCACACTAAGGTCATCTGGTCACTTTGACTATCAACACTTTCAGGATCGAATTAAAGTGAGTTAACTTAAAAAATTGTTTAGGACATACTATTAGTAGTATTGCCATTAAGGTTTACTTCTATAAATTTTAAAAGACCTATATAATCTAAATGGTTCCATGTCTATTGATCACAATAATTAATCTTATACCTGGAAACGTTGCTATGCGGCTTACTGTTCAAAGTAGCATCTTAAGAAATCAGCGGATCTTTAATTAGTCACTTTTTTATGACAGTCAAATTCTATGAGTTTTTAGAAAAAAGGGATATATCACATAAAAGTTATTAATTTTTTTATTAAAAATAATTTTTAAGGGAATTTAAAATTGCAAAAAGTATCTAAAAACACTAAACATTGGAACAAAATTAACTTTAAGCCATTAATTTGACGCCTTTATGTACAAAATCGCATTTACTTTTGAATTCATCGGCTCCAAGCAATGTGAATTCAAATCGAGTAAATCTATCGAATTGTGAAGACCGGAACAGGTAGCCAAATCGAATTCGAGCAAATTTAGTGAAAGTGAAAACCGGAACAGGCCTGATAAATACGTGAAACTTACAATATCTTCGGTAGATCTAATTGTTAGTGCAGTTGCCAAACAACAACAAAACACAAGCATAAGAAAGTTGGAAAAAATTTACTGTTAGCGTAGTTAATTCTACCCACCAGATTTTTTTGTGTGTAGCTATGAACAAAAAGTTTTAGTTAGACCATAATCTTATACACACACCTTCTAACTAGACTTTCTAAGAAGAAAATGAAATCTCTCGAAGTTCTGGGACACCGACAGATTTTTCGAGCGATTTGCATACCAACCGAGAACAAAATCTCTAGAGATTTCCAGGACACCCCCTACTATAGCCTATTTCCACCAAAGAAATGATACATAATCGGCGGTGTCCCAGCAATCTCTTTCAACCAAACTCAAACGCAAAACCAATTCTCGTTGTCCTAGAAATCTCTTTCGATTGGTTTCAAGTCTCTAGTGTTTTGGGAGGCTGCATCAAATAAATAACATGTTTATTTTGATTTAATATTGAAATTTGCCTTTTAAATAAATTTTCGCAAAACCAACCGAAGGCTGCTATATCAACCAAAGCCGTTTTCTACAGGGCATTGCTGGCGGCAACTATCTGTCTATCTGCAAACCAACCGAAGACAAAATCTCTAGAGATTTCCAGCACACCCCCGATTATTACGGTTTGACAATGGCATTTTGCCGTCAGTCATATTTTCAAATAAATTAATTTACAAAATATTGAAATAGTTGGTTTGTGTTTTAATTTTTTATTTTAAATTTGTATTTTATTGAAATTAATTTTTCCCTGCCATATATCCGGTGTTTCAAAATTCCTTCCCTTATTTCAAAATTGTTCATGTTTGATGTGGTTCCTTAAATGATTCATGTATGTAGCCTGTGAGTGCGATCCAGTTTAGCCCGTTTATAAATTTCTATTAGTTGGGCTTGGAATAGGATGGACTTCTGTCAATAAATAATTCTACAAAAAAAAATTATTTCAATTAGGGTATTCACTTCTCATAAAATGGTAAAGCGTAAAGTTACCACACAGTAGCTAATGAGCGAACCCCTGGTGGTTCACTGTTGTAATTTTCAGGGCCAAATTTTTTTGTTAAAACCTGCCGCAATTTCGGCCAAACTAATTTTTTAACAAAACTGTCACCTTTTTGTAAGGCAAAGGCAAACTTCACCGGCTTAAGGCAATTTTCAGTAAATTCAGCTTTTATGCCCTAGTGTAAATTGGCTATAAACCAGATGCTTAGACGAGCTATTATTTGAGTGCCAAAACTTGACTAGACAAAGGGTGCAACAAGCTTTGAATGAGCGAAAAGTTGACTTGGCCCTTTGAGAAATAGTATAGAAAAATAGCTGCATCCATAAGGAAAATTAAAGCAATGTTTGGAGTAGGTGATGGCGGCTCTTTAGATCTTGCTACAGACAGAGTTTAATTGATTGTATTTTCTTATGTTTTTAAATCTTGGGTGTTCGCGGCCCCAGTTAAGCTACGGAATTATTAAATTGAGTTATTTTAAATTTTGTATAAACATGTCAGTAGAATTGTTATGTTTTCTTCTTCTCGTTTTCGAATTGATGGCGTACAAGTTGAAGGTACCCTTTGCAGCATTGATCAGCTTATCGACCAAGCACTCGGCAATGATATTGGCACAGCAGCCAGATGGCCTGTTTAACGCGTCGCAAGGGAGACACATCCACCATGAATCATCTCGGGCGAGCACTTGACAGTGCGACAGGAACTCAGCTTCTTGCCATTGTTGTGTCCCTTCAACATCAGCGTGCAGGTCAGCCGATCCGCAATGGGGCACTGGGCCTTGCGGAAACGCTTGGCGTCATAACAGTCTTCCTGCGCTTTGAATTGCCTTCCAGCTTTCTCTGGTGGGACCGCATATTTTTAAGACAAAAATCTCGAAATGGCTCGGTATCAAGTATTTTTAAACGATTCTTTGAAAATTTTACATCACTTCAAAAACATTACACTTTTTCTCATTTACAACTGATTTTTTAATCATACCCTGAGGCATGTTGAATGTAATAATGTTTATATATACCCTTTTCCCATTTTCAATGGGAACAGGGGGATCATGAAGTTGTGTAAAAGTATGTAACAGGTAAAAGGAAGCATTTTCGACCCTATAAAGTATATATATTCTTGATCAGCATCAACAGCCGAGTCGAGCCATTTCCGTCTGTCCGTCCGTCCGTCTGTCCGTATGAACGCGTCGATCTCAGAGACTATAAGAGATTGAGCCACAAATTTGCATGTAGGTAGATGTATACCAGATTCAAATCGAGTTTGTTTCAGATTTGGAAAATTCTTCCCCCCTTTAAGCGCAAAAAACTGTCAGAGCCACAATTTTTAAGATAGACCTTCCAAACTTTATATATATCAAGTAAGTCCCAATATATATCTATTCTGAAAAGATCAAGACCCCCCCTCTCTCCCACAAGCAAAATTGATTCGTTTTTAACTTCGGTGTTTTTTGTTCGATCTTATTGATCTTTTCAGAATAGATAGATATTGGGCCTTACTTGATATATGTAAAGTTAATTGTGGCTCTGACAGTTTTTTGCGCTTAAAATTTCCAAATCTGAAACAAACTCGTTTTGAATCGGGTATACACCTATCTACATGCAAAACACATGTGGTTCTAGCTCTTATAGTCTCTGAGAAACACGCGCTCATACGGACAGACAGACAGACGGACAGACGGACGGACAGACGGACAGGGCTAAATCGACTCGGCTGTTGATGCTGATCAAGAATTTATATACTTTATAGGGTCGCAAATGCTTCCTTCTATCTGTTACATACTTTTGCACAACTTCATGATCCCCCTTTTCCCATTTTCAATGGGAACAGGGTATAAAAAGATTCTGTTTTAGTATCGATGTAATTCTGGCCTGAACCTCAGATTTGGAAAAAAAGGTAATTTTTTGACAAAATGGTGGCACTCTGAAGATGAAACATTTTTTTGTATTTTTTTGTAGTCTAGTGTAAAAAAAATACTAAAAATTGTTGTATCTAAAAGTTGGAGGTTCAATTCTGCGTCGTTTGACACCTCGTTGAACAAAATCGGTCCAGTAGTTTTGGCTGAGTCGCGGCCGCCATTTTGAAAAACGTGGTTTCGAGAAAAGCGCGCTTAAAGTTTGCAGTCTTAGCACATTAGGGTCACTTTGATTCACTACCCTATCTCCTAAACTAATTCGAGTTTTCGAAAATCCTTTTGGGAAAATATTTTTGAATATCTGAGCTATAAAAAAGGGAAAAAAAATCGATATTTTTTTCCTGCCTAATTATTGGTTTCTTAATAAAAGGAAAAAAGTTGACACTCACATTTGATATTGTCTGAAGTGTAAAGCATTCTCAGCCAAATCTGCTTGGACTGAAGGCTATGTACATATGATATCCAAACTAGCTCAGCCATTTTCTAGAATCCAAAGGAATCAATCGCATTAAAGTAGCCACAGGTTCACCCCAAGCTTATGGGTAAGTGAAGAGAGATTTAAAAGTGATTTGGGTCAAATGATCTTTAACACAAAACCAAAATTAGTACTGGTAAGCAAATTCAATAATTTAGAGGTAGGTTAAATATTTTCTCTGCAATTTGTGATATGTGGTCAGATGTTTTTTTGCGTGTATATTCTGTATTTGAACTGCTGCCACTGAACATGCCCCTGAAGGCTTAAATTTGGACAGGAGTTTCCTAATGTGGTGAAAGTGCCTACTAAGATGGGGTTTTGGAAATTTTCACCCAGAAAAGCCGGAAAAGCGTTTGTATAGGTCAAATTTTATCCGATTGACTTGAAATTTGGTTTGTAAGCATAGTACCCGGCGAAGTGCGCCGTGTATACTACTATGCTAGTCTCTATAAATATAAAATAGTTTGTCCTGACTGACTGACTGATTGGCAATAATCGCAATAATGTGGTAAAAACCACATAAGGAAACTCCTGTCCAAATTTCAGACCTCTAGCTCTTACCGTATAGGCAGTGCGATTATTGCCAATCAGTCAGTCAGTCAGGACTGTACGTCAGGAGTACGCACTTTTACTAAAGCGAGGTTTTGGAAAATGCCACCCGGAAAAGCGTCGGAAAAGTTTGTATGGGGAACATTTAATTTTTCATCCGATTGAGTTAAATGAAAGCATTGTAAGCGAAATAATTGGACACGTATTTTCTCGATTTCGGAAAATTCGCCCACAAGGAAAATTCTCGCGAAATTCGATATGCAAAAATCTATTTTTTTTGCGAGTGACTTGAAATTCGGTTTGTAAGGATAGTAAGTGAAATGAATTGAATTGTGAATTTGCGATGTTGGAAAATTCCCGGAAACGCGTCGGAAAAGTTTGAATGGTGAGAATTTTATTTTTCCTCCGATTGACTTGAAACTCGGATTGTAAGCAAAGTATGAGAAATGTGCAAAAATCTATTTTTTATTCGATTGACTTGCGTACTAAAGCGAGGTTTTGGAAAATGCCACCCGGAAAAGCGTCGGAAAAGTTTGTATGGGGAACATTTAATTTTTCATCCGATTGAGTTAAATGAAAGCATTGTAAGCGAAATAATTGGACACGTATTTTCTCGATTTCGGAAAATTCGCCCACAAGGAAAATTCTCGCGAAATTCGATATGCAAAAATCTATTTTTTTTTGCGAGTGACTTGAAATTCGGTTTGTAAGGATAGTAAGTGAAATGAATTGAATTGTGAATTTGCGATGTTGGAAAATTCCCGGAAACGCGTCGGAAAAGTTTGAATGGTGAGAATTTTATTTTTCCTCCGATTGACTTGAAACTCGGATTGTAAGCAAAGTATGAGAAATGTGCAAAAATCTATTTTTTATTCGATTGACTTGAAACTCGGTTTGTAAGGATAGTAAGTGAAATAATTTTTAATGTAATTTTCAGATGTTGGAAAATTTTACCTTAGGGTCCAAAAACTCATGGAAAACTCTGCAGCCAAAAACCTATTTTCATCCGATTGGCTTTAAACTTGGTTTGTAAGGAAAGTATAAGAAATAACGATGACTGTAACGGTAACGGTAACAGTAACGGTTTCGATAACGAAATCAATAACGATAACGAAATCAATAACGATAACGATAAAAGTATCGATAACAATAACGATAACGCTAATGGTATCGATAACGATAACTGTATCGATAACGATAAAGAAATCAATAACGATTACGATAGCGAAAACACTATCGATTAAGATAAAGAAATTAATAACGATAACGGTATCGATAACGATATAGAATTCAATAACGATAGCGAAAACATTATCGATAACGATAAAGAAATTAATAACGATAACGGTATCGATAACGATAAAGCATTCAATAACGATAGCGGAATCGATAACGAAATCTATAACGATAACGATAGAGATTACGGCTACGATAACACTAATGATAACGATGACGATAACACTAATGATAACGATAACGGTAATGTCACCCAAACCCGGTCGGAAAAGAAAAATTATACCGATATCGGTTTAATGTGATGATTTTTAATAGCTTTACTGATCCAGTATAGACTGGCGGTGGCATAGCGATGCGCGCTGGGTTCTATGCTAGTCTCTCTTGATGGACGGTCCCCATACGAGTGAAAGATCTGCTATCTCTCGACGAGCGGGAAGGCAGGTGGTGTAACTACGAATGGTGGGTTTTCCTGAAGCTCACTAGGATTAATAATTATATATTGTACTATTTCTGGCAACACAAGCTACTCTTATTCTCAATAAAGAACAACTACTACTACTATATCTGGCTATCTCACTCAGCTTATTTTTGCTACTTGCTGTACAACTTTGAAGTGTAAGAAAATACGATAATATTCAGCAAATGCCGCATGCAAGCTGAGTTTTATTTTCCCCAGTGGCGAGTGTGATTCTTAATTCCAGATGATTATTAAATCACCTGTCACCCAAGTTGAGTACCAGTCATCGGCATCGAAGAAGTATAAATCTACAGGGAATGTAAATTGGAGGAAATTCCGGATGGACCTGGTCTAAGCGAAAAATTTCTTTTGAGTTAGAAACTCAATAAGTAGTAGACTCTTAACTATCCTAACAATCAATAGAGCTGAGGGATACCCGAGGAGTGTTTGCATTGTAAAAAGAACATTGCTTCATTCCTCTACAGGGAAATATACTGAGGAAAAATGTACATCTGTGGAAAATGAAAAATAAAATTTCTTACTTATTAATTATTGTTTTCAATTTTTAAACTACTTCCTCGACTTTAAATATTCAATAGAGATAATCGAAATATAGTGTAATTGATGTAAAATGGTTTTTCGCGAATTCATCGGCGGAGCAGTCATGAGAATATTTCTGTTATATGTATATGGACATACCTTACAAAAAAAACTACAAATCATGAAAATATCGGTACAAAAAACATTCAATTTTTTATGTTCCTCATCGTTTATAACGAGAGCTGTTAGTGGTGGAGATGTCAACTCGCGACGTGTAGATCTTTAAATCGCGAAAAGCAATTTGCTTTTATAATAAATTTTAATGTGACAAAAAAAATTTAGGTGGCCCATGTACTTTAAAGGATCGGAAATATTTCCTTCTCCATGTTACATATGCACTAAAACGAGACCATCAGCAATGCTCCCGTTTTCGCTTTCGAAAAACTTTGCGATTTCATCGTCAAATCATAAAAGTTGGTGCTCCGACATTCGGAAATAGCAAAGTTTTGACGATTTTAAACCGGCGACATCTGCGTCCGTGAAATGAAAAGTAAATATAAATTATAGGTTGATGTTCAAAGAGATACCCCACGGAAATATTTTTATTTAGTTCTTTAACATTTTAAGATAATTCTTACGGACCCTCATACTCAATTTGCATTAAGAGTATATTTTAAACAATTTTTTTAATGAGACACACAAAATTGAACAAGGTGGAAAACAGCTCACAATATCAACAATTTGCGATTTGGCAATGGTATATATCGATATATGTCTATCAATAGTCGCTCATCATCTGTTTTTGTTATGTGAAATGACACAAAACAAGTTGGGATTAGAACATTATCGATAACCAAATACTTGCGAATTTCGGAGCGCTCTAAATTGAAATCGTACGAATTTCTTTGAATCGCAAAATTAAGCGAAACCCGGAGCATGGCTGCATAATTGCAAAGCTGAAAACGGGGGACATTTAAATGACATTGTTTTCCATACTTAGTGTAAACAAATTTCCATACTGTTTATTTTATAATTTGACTAGCAATAGCCCGGCTTCCTTCGCTACACCGCCGTCAGTTAAACTATTTAAACCGTTATAGGTATCAGTTTTTAATTTCCGAGTTGGGGGTGGATTTCACATATTAAAAAATGTTTTACCTATTTATGTCCCCCGTAGAGCACACAACCCGTAGCTTACATTCATCGGCTCAAAGCAGAAATTTATAGCCTTGTTCCCATGACACATATATGTAGTAGTAGTAGTAGTAGTAGTAACCTTTATTTAAATTAAATTTAAACATTAAATCGATGTACAAGAATAAATAAATAGAAGTACAACATTTTTAAAATTTAGACAAAGAATGATTTACATTTAACGATAATCGACATGGTTTGTATCCGTCAATCGATCGCCGCACGCTCCGCCTTTGCTGTCACAACCTAATACACCTGGTTTCACGGGTCGACCCCAGATACCAGATCGTTCGGTTACGAAACATCGGCGTAGCGCAGTGGCCTTAGTAGTAGTTGTATCTTTATTTTTTATTATTATTATTCTATAAAGATATAAAAAGTTAATTGGCATGGAATATATCCTTCTGCCAAACTCAGCTCACTTCGAGGATGCCTGCCACTTTCGAGTACTACATGCAGCTGCCCCGCTCGTCGCGAGATACCACATCGTTACTCATAAGTGACAGTGCTGGTCCCCTTCAAGTGTACTCGTTAATTATATTCCGCCGGTATCTCAGAGTCTCCTTTAAGAACTCAGCTAGAATGTGCCAGTCTTCACCATTTAGACCCGCCAAGTATTCTTCCTTTGTTAAACATGTCTTCCCCCAGTGTAACTGCCTGAGTTCGCTAAAAATGGGGCGATAAAGTGGAAAACGTCTTCTCTAGCCCGTAGGTTACACAGAGAACATTCTTCGTTTGCTGTCGGTATATGTGGCATAAAATTTAAGGCGAGCAGTTCAACTCGTGCCTTAAATATTAGTGATATGCTGAAGGAGTCATAAATGTCGTTGAAATAATTTTGTTCGTTTAAGTTGTGGTTCAATAATTTGTATGAGTTTCGGGTGCTACTCTGGATTGCTTTCTGCTATATTCTGTATTTGAACTGCTGCCACTGAACATGCCCCTGAAGGCTTAAATTTGGACAGGAGTTTCCTAATGTGGTGAAAGTGCCTACTAAGATGGGGTTTTGGAAATTTTCACCCAGAAAAGCCGGAAAAGCGTTTGTATAGGTCAAATTTTATCCGATTGACTTGAAATTTGGTTTGTAAGCATAGTACCCGGCGAAGTGCGCCGTGTATACTACTATGCTAGTCTCTATAAATATAAAATAGTTTGTCCTGACTGACTGACTGATTGGCAATAATCGCAATAATGTGGTAAAAACCACATAAGGAAACTCCTGTCCAAATTTCAGACCTCTAGCTCTTACCGTATAGGCAGTGCGATTATTGCCAATCAGTCAGTCAGTCAGGACTGTACGTCAGGAGTACGCACTTTTACTAAAGCGAGGTTTTGGAAAATGCCACCCGGAAAAGCGTCGGAAAAGTTTGTATGGGGAACATTTAATTTTTCATCCGATTGAGTTAAATGAAAGCATTGTAAGCGAAATAATTGGACACGTATTTTCTCGATTTCGGAAAATTCGCCCACAAGGAAAATTCTCGCGAAATTCGATATGCAAAAATCTATTTTTTTTGCGAGTGACTTGAAATTCGGTTTGTAAGGATAGTAAGTGAAATGAATTGAATTGTGAATTTGCGATGTTGGAAAATTCCCGGAAACGCGTCGGAAAAGTTTGAATGGTGAGAATTTTATTTTTCCTCCGATTGACTTGAAACTCGGATTGTAAGCAAAGTATGAGAAATGTGCAAAAATCTATTTTTTATTCGATTGACTTGCGTACTAAAGCGAGGTTTTGGAAAATGCCACCCGGAAAAGCGTCGGAAAAGTTTGTATGGGGAACATTTAATTTTTCATCCGATTGAGTTAAATGAAAGCATTGTAAGCGAAATAATTGGACACGTATTTTCTCGATTTCGGAAAATTCGCCCACAAGGAAAATTCTCGCGAAATTCGATATGCAAAAATCTATTTTTTTTTTGCGAGTGACTTGAAATTCGGTTTGTAAGGATAGTAAGTGAAATGAATTGAATTGTGAATTTGCGATGTTGGAAAATTCCCGGAAACGCGTCGGAAAAGTTTGAATGGTGAGAATTTTATTTTTCCTCCGATTGACTTGAAACTCGGATTGTAAGCAAAATATGAGAAATGTGCAAAAATCTATTTTTTATTCGATTGACTTGAAACTCGGTTTGTAAGGATAGTAAGTGAAATAATTTTTAATGTAATTTTCAGATGTTGGAAAATTTTACCTTAGGGTCCAAAAACTCATGGAAAACTCTGCAGCCAAAAACCTATTTTCATCCGATTGGCTTTAAACTTGGTTTGTAAGGAAAGTATAAGAAATAACGATGACTGTAACGGTAACGGTAACAGTAACGGTTTCGATAACGAAATCAATAACGATAACGAAATCAATAACGATAACGATAAAAGTATCGATAACAATAACGATAACGCTAATGGTATCGATAACGATAACTGTATCGATAACGATAAAGAAATCAATAACGATTACGATAGCGAAAACACTATCGATTAAGATAAAGAAATTAATAACGATAACGGTATCGATAACGATATAGAATTCAATAACGATAGCGAAAACATTATCGATAACGATAAAGAAATTAATAACGATAACGGTATCGATAACGATAAAGCATTCAATAACGATAGCGGAATCGATAACGAAATCTATAACGATAACGATAGAGATTACGGCTACGATAACACTAATGATAACGATGACGATAACACTAATGATAACGATAACGGTAATGTCACCCAAACCCGGTCGGAAAAGAAAAATTATACCGATATCGGTTTAATGTGATGATTTTTAATAGCTTTACTGATCCAGTATAGACTGGCGGTGGCATAGCGATGCGCGCTGGGTTCTATGCTAGTCTCTCTTGATGGACGGTCCCCATAGGAGTGAAAGATCTGCTATCTCTCGACGAGCGGGAAGGCAGGTGGTGTAACTACGAATGGTGGGTTTTCCTGAAGCTCACTAGGATTAATAATTATATATTGTACTATTTCTGGCAACACAAGCTACTCTTATTCTCAATAAAGAACAACTACTACTACTATATCTGGCTATCTCACTCAGCTTATTTTTGCTACTTGCTGTACAACTTTGAAGTGTAAGAAAATACGATAATATTCAGCAAATGCCGCATGCAAGCTGAGTTTTATTTTCCCCAGTGGCGAGTGTGATTCTTAATTCCAGATGATTATTAAATCACCTGTCACCCAAGTTGAGTACCAGTCATCGGCATCGAAGAAGTATAAATCTACAGGGAATGTAAATTGGAGGAAATTCCGGATGGACCTGGTCTAAGCGAAAAATTTCTTTTGAGTTAGAAACTCAATAAGTAGTAGACTCTTAACTATCCTAACAATCAATAGAGCTGAGGGATACCCGAGGAGTGTTTGCATTGTAAAAAGAACATTGCTTCATTCCTCTACAGGGAAATATACTGAGGAAAAATGTACATCTGTGGAAAATGAAAAATAAAATTTCTTACTTATTAATTATTGTTTTCAATTTTTAAACTACTTCCTCGACTTTAAATATTCAATAGAGATAATCGAAATATAGTGTAATTGATGTAAAATGGTTTTTCGCGAATTCATCGGCGGAGCAGTCATGAGAATATTTCTGTTATATGTATATGGACATACCTTACAAAAAAAACTACAAATCATGAAAATATCGGTACAAAAAACATTCAATTTTTTATGTTCCTCATCGTTTATAACGAGAGCTGTTAGTGGTGGAGATGTCAACTCGCGACGTGTAGATCTTTAAATCGCGAAAAGCAATTTGCTTTTATAATAAATTTTAATGTGACAAAAAAAAATTTAGGTGGCCCATGTACTTTAAAGGATCGGAAATATTTCCTTCTCCATGTTACATATGCACTAAAACGAGACCATCAGCAATGCTCCCGTTTTCGCTTTCGAAAAACTTTGCGATTTCATCGTCAAATCATAAAAGTTGGTGCTCCGACATTCGGAAATAGCAAAGTTTTGACGATTTTAAACCGGCGACATCTGCGTCCGTGAAATGAAAAGTAAATATAAATTATAGGTTGATGTTCAAAGAGATACCCCACGGAAATATTTTTATTTAGTTCTTTAACATTTTAAGATAATTCTTACGGACCCTCATACTCAATTTGCATTAAGAGTATATTTTAAACAATTTTTTTAATGAGACACACAAAATTGAACAAGGTGGAAAACAGCTCACAATATCAACAATTTGCGATTTGGCAATGGTATATATCGATATATGTCTATCAATAGTCGCTCATCATCTGTTTTTGTTATGTGAAATGACACAAAACAAGTTGGGATTAGAACATTATCGATAACCAAATACTTGCGAATTTCGGAGCGCTCTAAATTGAAATCGTACGAATTTCTTTGAATCGCAAAATTAAGCGAAACCCGGAGCATGGCTGCATAATTGCAAAGCTGAAAACGGGGGACATTTAAATGACATTGTTTTCCATACTTAGTGTAAACAAATTTCCATACTGTTTATTTTATAATTTGACTAGCAATAGCCCGGCTTCCTTCGCTACACCGCCGTCAGTTAAACTATTTAAACCGTTATAGGTATCAGTTTTTAATTTCCGAGTTGGGGGTGGATTTCACATATTAAAAAATGTTTTACCTATTTATGTCCCCCGTAGAGCACACAACCCGTAGCTTACATTCATCGGCTCAAAGCAGAAATTTATAGCCTTGTTCCCATGACACATATATGTAGTAGTAGTAGTAGTAGTAGTAACCTTTATTTAAATTAAATTTAAACATTAAATCGATGTACAAGAATAAATAAATAGAAGTACAACATTTTTAAAATTTAGACAAAGAATGATTTACATTTAACGATAATCGACATGGTTTGTATCCGTCAATCGATCGCCGCACGCTCCGCCTTTGCTGTCACAACCTAATACACCTGGTTTCACGGGTCGACCCCAGATACCAGATCGTTCGGTTACGAAACATCGGCGTAGCGCAGTGGCCTTAGTAGTAGTTGTATCTTTATTTTTTATTATTATTATTCTATAAAGATATAAAAAGTTTATTGGCATGGAAGATATCCTTCTGCCAAACTCAGCTCACTTCGAGGATGCCTGCCACTTTCGAGTACTACATGCAGCTGCCCCGCTCGTCGCGAGATACCACATCGTTACTCATAAGTGACAGTGCTGGTCCCCTTCAAGTGTACTCGTTAATTATATTCCGCCGGTATCTCAGAGTCTCCTTTAAGAACTCAGCTAGAATGTGCCAGTCTTCACCATTTAGACCCGCCAAGTATTCTTCCTTTGTTAAACATGTCTTCCCCCAGTGTAACTGCCTGAGTTCGCTAAAAATGGGGCGATAAAGTGGAAAACGTCTTCTCTAGCCCGTAGGTTACACAGAGAACATTCTTCGTTTGCTGTCGGTATATGTGGCATAAAATTTAAGGCGAGCAGTTCAACTCGTGCCTTAAATATTAGTGATATGCTGAAGGAGTCATAAATGTCGTTGAAATAATTTTGTTCGTTTAAGTTGTGGTTCAATAATTTGTATGAGTTTCGGGTGCTACTCTGGATTGCTTTCTGCTCATAGTTCTCTGGCTCTCTGGCTTCTACTTCCTCCCTTTGGATAATTGATTGTTGCATATTGGGCCAGTTGTGAACGTCACTTTCATTCCAATGAATATTGTGCTTTTCAGCTAGTGTTACCCATGTCGAAAAGAACTGCGATTTGGAGCGAAGTAAATGTTTCGTAACGATTTTGGGCAATCTGTTTTCCGGCATATGCATCACCTTGTTTATATAGGTAAAGTGCTGTTCCAGGGTTTGGATGTAGAGTGGGTGGAGCCCAGTTTCAAGGTGAATGGCGTATGTTGGGGTTTTGGTTGGGAGACGAAACATTTTCTTTATATAGAACCGCAGCAGTTGCTCCACCTCATCGTAGTACTGGTAACCCCAGACTTGGCCTGCATAGCACATTATCGCTTTGGCGGTTGCTTCAAACATTTTAAATTTCGTGCTATGATAAACGTGCTTTTTGCCGAGAAGAGATTTCCAAGTGCTATTCAACGCCTTCTTTGCATCTGCGAGTTTTTCGGCAATATGTTTTGCGAAGTTCATATTAGGTGTAAGTGTTACTCCTAGGTATGTAAATCGCTTTACCACCTCGAGTTTCTCCCCATTTAGCATCCACTGCTCATCGTTGGCTGTTCTTCCTCGCTCTTTTATTATCATCACCTTAGATTTTTAGATATTTATTTGCAATCCCCAGGTGTCGCAATACCTTTGTGCCGCATTAATCATTTTTTGTAGTGTTGCCGCTTCCTCGGCTAATAAGACCATGTCATCCGCATACATCAAGATCTTTTCTGTTTGGTCTCCAAATTTGACTCCTTCTGGCAGTGCCATAACTATGTCGTCAACATATAATGCAAACAGAAGCGGACTCAGTAGGCAACCTTGTTTTACCCCGTTATTTGTTTTAAGCCAATCCGATAGTGTGCTTCCGTCCCATACTGCAGTTTGGTTTTTCGGGTACAAGCTTTGGATGATATTTAGCATTTTAAACGATACCCCCATAGAGCTCAATTTCATAATCAATTTTTGCCTGTCGATAGTGTCAAATGCTGCTTCAAAATCAATAAAGAAAGTGAACATTTTCTTTTTACTTTCTAGGCGCTCTTTTGCAATGGCGGTAAGTACATATATGCTGTCCACGGTTGAGTATCGCTTTCTGAATCCAGTCTGGTATTCACTTAGTATGCTGTGATTTTCCACCCAATCAGTTAAGCGTGCTAGTAAAATCGTTGCAAATGTTTTGATTATTGCGTTTATAAATTAAATGCCTCTATAGTTTGTTGCGATCGGAAAAATTATATTCTTTCGAAAGCTATCTGGAATAATTCCGCTATCAAAAATATCGTCAGGCACTCAATAAAATGTGCTGGAGCATTTTTTAAAATTCTACTTTCAGGGGCCTTGTTGTTTTTTGCATTTTTGAGTGCTTGTTGTACTTCTTCCATGGCTATCCTGCGGTCCATTTCTTCGATGATGATCTGAGGAATCGCAATGCTGAGTTGTTCTGGCTTGTTGTGCGAGTATAGCATGTTTCGAAAATGAACTGCTAGTATGCTGGCATCTATTTTAATATTGGATCTAGCCGCTTGTCCATTTAAAATCCTAACAATTTGCCAGAAGGCTTTGCTGTCTCTCACACTATTTATCTCCGATTCCATATTTTGGTAATAAATGTACTCCTTGTGTATACATAGCGCCTTATACTGTGAATTTGCATTATGGTAGTACGATTTATTTTCTGCAGTGGCTCCTCGTCTCATTTGTTTCAAAAGATTCATAGAACTCTTTCTTAGCGTTTCGCAGTCACTATCAAACCAGGGTTGTTTTCGATGTCTCTTGTTTGTAGATTGCATGCACTTCGCGGCTTCCTGTAAACATTCTGTAAGGTTTTCAATGTGCGCCTGGGTTGGGCTTGCATCTGTTCTGCGCAGGTTCATTTTAAGTTTTTCGGTATATATGTTGGCTAGATTGGTCTTCCAGCGTAGCTTTGGCAGTAGCTGGCTTGCTGGGGTTTCATGGGTAGCATATAAGTTGACTTTTACTTCCAGAGGCATATGGTCTGAGAATATTTCGCTTTTTATTTTCATATCTTTTATATGGTTAGACCAGTCAGAACCAATTAGACAGTAATCAATTGTTGATGTTGACTGTGCTCTCACAAATGTGTAATCGCCTTGGGCGTTCCCTACCGTTCTACCATTAAGAACGGTAAGGTGATGCAATTCGCACAACTCGATCAGTTTTTTCCCATTTCTGTCAACATGTATGTCCTTCGCAATTCTTTGCTTCACGGCGATACTGTGTGGTGACTCTCCGTTTCTACTTGTTCACTTCCTATTCTCGCATTAAGGTCTCCAATTATCATTATTTTTTCCGAACCAACCTCCAAGAGAGCATTATTCAGCTTATTATAGTCGCCAGTCCATTTGTTACAGTTAAGGTAGGTTGGTACTATGTAGTTCGTGCAATTTGTGCACATGGAATTCTCAACTCGTTTTTCGCCGACTTGGTAATATAAATAGGATTTGCAAATGGCTTGTTGGTGTGACAGCAACCGAAAGTGTACTGACGAAGGCTTTGCCATGGCGGCAGCCGAAACGGCCGTCTACAGAGCCACAGCTACTGTTCATGTTCAAATGTATTCTCAGTTGAATTTTCTGGTTGATTATTGAACTATAATCAAACCTCTATCTTGAGCCTGCTAACATTCACTTTGACTAAAATCAAAACAGGTCGTTAAGCCCATATTATTATTTTCGAAGTTGGCGTTGATTTCTAACAAAAATTTCGTACTTTCAAAAGGTTACTCTGAGTATCCAGCACACAATTCTATGGATTCAAAGAAGACCAAAAACTAAGACAAAAATTATTTGGAGAACTTCGTGAAGGACTAACGTGTGGCGTTGGTCAAAGCAACTCATGTATTGTGTTGAAGAGACCTTTCGATATCCATTTCGCATAACCTAAGTGTAATCCTTTCTTAAATCATAAACAGTGGTTGTCAGGCTATGAACATTTTGTGCGAACTTTTTGATTGACTCGGGTATGTTTTAGGAGAATTTTTTACTTGCTAAATAAAATAAAAAATAAAAATTAAAAAAAAAAAATTAAATATAACATTACATTCCTTGCCTGGGAATTGAACCCGGGATTTCGTACTCTCGTTTTAACACGAAAGTCGTCATCTCAACACTGTCGACTATCAACCCCATGACAACATTGGGGAATTTTTTTTATCAAAATCGAAATTCGATTTTCGACACATGTAGAACAGATTTCATTGTTGGAAATTTGATGTGTAGTTCGGGACGTATACGTAATTTTCAGAACAAACTTTATGGCCTCTTCGCACCCATTAATACCGATTTTTCTTTTTTTGTTTAAAATTTTATCTATATTACTGAATTTCAATTTTACCCTTAAAAAAAGCACCCTAATGTACATACTAGAGCTAGCAAAAAATCGATGTTCATGACATCGAATTTTTCCCAACATTTTAAGGAAAACCTCGACTAAAATCGATTAAAATCTATTTTTAAATTTGTCTGCAATAAAGTTAGGATAGGGCAACCTTTCATCTTTTAGCCACAAAATCTAATCATGAACGGTTTTCTTATTTCGAGAACAATTTTTCACTTCACAATTCACAATTTTTTTGAGAACGCAAAATCTTGATGTGATATGCTCAGTTTTTGGGAACATTTTAAGCTCAAAAAAAGTTGGAGGTTCAGGTCCACCCTCCGCAACTCGTCCATGGTGCACTGTCCAGGTGCACCGTCCACAAGTCGTCTATAGTCCTCTGTCCAAGTCCATGGTCCACTGTCCAAGTCCGTGGTCCACCGACTAGGAACGCCGTCCAGGTCTGTCGTCCAGTCCAAGTCCACCGATGTCCAAGTTCCAACCAACCCCGTCCGTCCATGTCCAAGTTCGTAGAGACATCGCTTCGCTTGTACAACATCCCAGCTGTTTAGATTCATTTTTATAAATAAATAAAAGTTTACCGGGACTGACTGGGGAGCAGAACCCAAGACCATTGTCGCGCGCAACGACGGCCGCCGTCTTAGACGGTTAGGCTATTGCCTAGTGCTGATACAGCACGTCTGAATGGCAACTTATACTTTTAGGTGGGTTGGTTGAGGTGAGCTGAATTGTGCTCATTTCATGAACATACGGAACATTTGCTCTGAAAAATTTATGAGAACATTCTGTTCATATTTTGAGATGAAAAAATCTTTTTTTCTGAACCCGTTTTTCCCCTCTGTATATATACAAGATGAAAGAAATAAGAACATATATAATGGTCCCAATATAAATCAAATTTATGATCCGTTTAACTTTATTTACCTTAAATTATATCACTTCATGTAATACTTGGCCGGGTGTGGCTCAGAGGCTAGTATGCAACCGCAAAAGTTTTTAGATTTTTAGAGCAAATGTGGTCGAAAAACCGGTTTAAAATCACAAAACATTTGCGAATGGGAGCATGGCTGAATACTTGTTATGATGAGATTATTTTCACATTTGACTTGTGTAACTAATAAAATTAGAATAAAATTTCTTCTGCAGCCATTGGTTCCTATTAGAGATTATGATCCCAGTATTACCAAGCAAACGTTCCGACTCCATAGAGGAATGCAAAATAAATATTTCTTCGAATTCCTGTCCATGAATTACATTAAGAACTTTTCAACTTTTCAATTTTTCAAAAGGCAAACTGACTAGGGAGCGTGAGGCTTTTCAAAAAATTGCATCGTCATTGTCCTTTATAAATTACACCAAGAACCCAAGAAAGAGTTCGTGGTGAGAATTGATTTAGGAACCTGATTATAAATCATCGGCTGTGCTTTTTTAAATGATATAGTAAATATGTTGTATTCCTTCAGGTCCTATAAATATTTCAATATTTTTTAACTTTGCTTGACAACCTAGCAAATACCAATATTATTGTAGTTAACCCAAAAGTAATCAAATTTGACACATATTCCCTAAGCACGGAATTCACCGGCGCACAGTGACTAGTTTTCCAAAAACTCGTTGTAAAAATCAAACTTCCAGTTTAATTTGGCAAACCTAATGATGCTCTTTAATTAGGAATTGATCTAGCTATTTAATAACGTAAAACAAATAATTTTACAATTTTCTTAAGATGTAAGAGCTTTGTAAAGTGGATCCATTTTTCAACATTTGATAAGTTGGTAAAAATTTCTCAAAAGTGCATAGTTTAATGCAAGTCTCTCAAAAACCACATTAGCTAGAGACTTAAATTTCCCCGACTAAAATGATTAATTTAGAATACAAATCTGTGAATTAAAAAAAAAAAAATTAATTTATTAATATAAAAATAATATTTTTTGTAAACTTCCATTTATTTTAATAATCGACTTCACAAGGTCAGCCAGAAGAGATATTACTGAAACCCTTTTTTATTTTAAATTCTAACTTGCTTACAATTCACAAAACTAAAACACAAACAAAAAAGAATGTCGGTCAAGCCCGTCTATAACACACTCTGTACCTGTGAAGTGCTGCCCATCACCGTAGCGACCGGTGCTACCCATAATTGTTTGTTTTCCTTATAACTCGACAACCGTTCATCATGTGTGGCGTTGCTTTTCCAAGTAGTGGTGGAACTTTTTTCGATTTTAATCAATTCTTAAAAATAACATCGATGTTTCTCAAGCAGGGAAAAAATCGTTACATCGATTCTAGAATCGATTTATTTCCCAACTCTAGTACGTACTGATTTTTTGGTGTTCACTTCAATTCCATCAATGTGAAGTTAATGTTAAAATTTGAATAACAGCTAGCTGAGCTGCTTTGTTCTTATTTAATTAAATGTGTAAGTTGTGTGAAAATATACACAAAATGGATTTTGCATTATTTTCAACGCATAAAAATCAAAATAAAATTATAGTACAGTATTTTCGCGATCTGGAGAACGCCGATGAAAACGAATTAAGCGAAATCATCCAATATTGCGAAACAGGTTACAAAATAAATTAAGGATACCTAACTTGAGCTCCCCCGAGGACTAAATGTAGTGTAGCCTTAAAACTGACAAAGAAGATAGCATAGAAACAGCGAACATGGCACTCTGAGTCGAAGATGCTTCCTTCTATGCGCTAACATAATATATCCTTTGATTGGGTATAAAAAGCGCAAATCCCATTCAGAGTCGACATTAAGAAACACAGAAGAAAATCTTTATATCTATATAGACCGCAATGCTTCCATGTTTTCTTGCTAGTTATGATAATTGCCTGTACGAGGACCCTAAAGCAGATCTTAGTATTTAATTATTGTACACAAGTGTCAACTGCTATTGAAATAAAAAATAAATAAAAAAATAGAAGGAAGTGAACTTCGGCTCGTCCAAAGTTTTTTATACCCTTGCAGTTTGTTTTTCTAAATAAGACTACTTTTCGGACATTTCTTTTCTATGAGAGCTATACAACATAGTCGTCCGATTTTGACCAAACTTAGTGGAATCATGGAAAAGCATAACAAACTAACAGTTTCGAAATTTGGAGGTGATCCCATTTAAAACAAAAAAGTTTTTCTCACTAGAACTTAATTTTCGACCGATCATTCGTACTGCAGCTATATGCAATAGACATCCGATTTTGACAAAACTTTGTAGAATTGTGTTAAAGAATATAAAAAAAATGCTACTGATAAAGACGTTGCCATTGAAATCCAAAAAGTTTTTCTCACTAGAACTAGTTTTTCGACCGATCGTTCCTTTGGGAGCTATATGCTATAGTCATCCGATTTTGACCAAAATTTGTAGAACTATGTGAAAGCATTCCAAATGAATAAATGACAATTTTTAGGACATTCTCATTGAAAACAAAAAAGTTTTCCTAACTAAGACTAGTTTTCAGACAATACTTTTCTATGACAGCTATACTATATACATGTCTGATTTCGACAAAAATTGGTGGGATCATGTAAAAACATTGCAAACTAAGAAATACGAAGTTTGGAGGCGTTTCCGTTGAAAACAAAAAAGTTTTTCTCACTAAAACTAGTTTATCGTCCGATCGTTCCTATGACAGCTATATGCTATAGTCATCCGATCCGGCCGGTTCCGACAAATGTGCAGCGTATTTGTACCAAAAGACTTCGTGCAAAGTTTGGTGAGGATACCTTTAAAACTGACGGAGGAGATAGCATAGAAACAGACAGACGGACATATATATACTTTATGTGGTCGGAGATGCTTCCTTCAATGCGTTACAAACATCCGGACAATTTTATAATACCCTCTGCAATCGTATAATAAGTGTGGCCGGGTGGCTCAGCGGCTATTGTGCGCGACCGCTGTGCAAGAGGTCGTTGGTTCGATCCCGCCTCGGAACATTTAACGTAAAGTTTTTTCTTTGAATAAACTTTACACCCGGTCACCCCTCTCTGCTAACGGCACCAGCTTTGTAGTAATTAGCCATGAAAAGCTTCTCAAACTGCCGTTCGGACTCGGCGTAAAACTGTAGGTCCCTTTCTCTTGTGCGAAAATTAGAAGCGCACAAGCCAAGAGATTGAGAGAAGCTCGGCTTTGGCCCTTCGGGGCTGTGTCGAGCCATTTTATATTTTACAATCGTATAATACGAGGGCGATAATAACAAATCTGTTGGCGCTGATGAGCTGCCTGCTGAATTGTTCAGTGCTGGCGGTGAGGAGCTGGTAAGGTGCATGCACCAACTCCTATGCGGAGTATGGTCCGAAGAAAGCATGCCCGAAGATTGGAATCTAAGTGTACTCTGTCCAATATTTAAAAAAGGAGACCCTGCGGTTTGCGCCAATTACCGCGGGATCAGTCTCCTTCCCATCGCATATAAGGTTCTATCATGCATCCTATGTGAACGTCTAAAGCCGAGAATAAGTGAACTGATTGAACCTTATCAGTGTGGCTTTAAACCTGGCAAATCCACCACGGACCATATATTCACATTGCGACAAATCCTGGAGAAGACCCAAAAGAGAAATATCGACACCCACCACCTTTTTGTTGATTACAAAGCCGCCTTTAACACGCCGATAAGGTCAAAGTTCTTTGAAGCCCTGTCTACCTTTGGTATTCCAGCAAAGTACGTTCGACTTTGCATGATGACGTTGAGAAGCACACAAAGCTCCGTCAAAATAAGAAAAGACCGTTCCGAGCCTTTCGATACCAAAAGAGGTTTTAGGCAGGGTGATACCTTATCGTGCGACTTCTTTAATCTGCTGATGGAGTACATACTGCGCCAGTGCCCAAATGCTAACAGAACGGGCACCATCTTTACCAGAGATAACATGCTACTTGCATATGCCGATGATATGACAGGAGTTCAAGAGCAGAGCCCTCTCTCGGAAAACGAAAATTGCGCTATACAAGTCGCTTATCATCCCAGTCCTGCTATACGGCGCAGAAGCATGGACAATGTCATCTACGGATGAGGCGGCAATTGGCGTGTTCGAGAGAAAAGTTCTTCGGAGGATTTATGGACCTCTAAACGTTGGCGGCGAATTTCGCATCCGAATGAATCGCGAACTGTATAAGCTCTATTAGGACACTGACCTAGTCAAGCGCAAAAAACAACAGCGCTGGATAGGACATGTTACCCGTATGGCTCCAGCAAAACGGGTGTACAGTCGGCATGCAAACGAGTTGGGTCGCAGGGTCGACCGAAGCGGAGATGGCGCGAACAGGTGCAGGGAGATATTGCGAAGCTGGGAGTGTCCTCATGGTGGAATGTCGCTCGGGACAGAGACGAGTGGCGGGCATTAGTGGCAGCGGCCGAGACCGTAAAACGGTTGTCATAGCCAAAGAAGAAGAAGAAGAATACGAGGGCCGTCCCAGAAATGGCCGACCTAGCACAGTAGTCTGGGAAAATGTTCACAAAAAATATTAAAAAGGGGAAGTGCCGACTATTAAAAGATTAAGTTTGAAGATTGGTGCCTTTACCTTGTACAGTTTTTATTTTGATCGATTTTAATAGAGAACGCTTGTTATTGATTTGCAAACATGGACAAAATTGATCATCGTTATGTGATACAATACTTTCATATAAAAGGTCTTAGTCCAAACAATATTTAAATGGAGCTGGATTCTATCTTACGTAATTCTGCTCTCTCGTTTACAACAATAAAATATTGGGTGGCTGAGTTTAAGCGAGGTCATTTGAGCTGCGAAGATAAACATCGTAATGGGCGTCCAAATGAGGTGACCACTTCAGAAATGGTGGCCAAAATTAAAAAATGTGTATTGAGTGACCGGCGATTGAAAGTTCGTGAGTTAGCTGAATGTGTAGGCATATCAAAAAGTGCTGAGCATCGCATACTGACCGAAAAATTGGACATGAAAAAGTTATGCGCAAGATGGGTGCCGCGTTTGCTGACTTCAGAACAAAAACGCCGGTTCACACCTTTGTCGTTGCAACGGCTAAAATTAATGAATTAAAATTTGAATTGCTACCTCACGCCCCTTATTCGCCAGACTTAACTCCCTCTGATTATTTCTTATTTCCAAACTTGAAAAAATGGCTCGGAGGAAAAATATTTGGAAACAATGAAGAGGTGGAGTCCGAGGTTAATGCCTATTTTGAAGATCTTTACAGTTCTTACTATAAAAAAGGTATCGAAGCTATTGAACATCGCTGGGAAAAGTGTATAGACCTAAAAGGATCCTATGTTGAAAAATAAATAAAAAAAATGATAAATTTTTTGTTTGTGTAGTTAGGTCGGCTATTTCTGGGACGGCCCTCGTAATAGGGGAAAGTTAACTTCGGCTTGGCTGAAGTTTTGTATTCCCTTGCAGCTTCCGATTTCGATTCCGATTTCGACCACACTTAGTAGAATCATGGAAAAGCATAACAAACTGTTAATTACGAAATTTGGAGGCGATCCCATTGAAACAAAAACTTTTTCTCACTAGAACTTACTTTTCGACCGATCATTCCTGTAGTACCTGGGTCTGTCGAGTAGGCGTGGGAAATGAAATGTCATTTCCAATATTTGAACATGCTTAGGAAGTTATACAAAATGTTCAGTTACAATACAGCTACAGCCGAGAACATAAAAGAAGAATAAAAGAAAGAACATCACCTCAAAAAAAAGAAGCCACCTGACAAACGGGTCTCGAGCTGACAATTACCATTGTGACCGGTAATTGTCAGCTCGAGACCCGTTTGTCCTTGGATGGTAAATTGGATGCTACCTGACAAAATGGTCTCGAGCATAGTGACAAGACGACAGTCTCGAGCAGCAAGGTTATGAGATACCTGACTAGGGTCGGGCTATAACTTGTGGGCTACCTGACAAACTGTCTGCCGCTAAGTGACACTAGACGACGGTCTCGAGCAGCAAGGTTATGAGATACCTGACAAAGGTCTGTGGCACAAAGGTTAATATCCTTAGAGGTATAATGTCTATTTCTTACTAAAAAAAATACAAATATAGAGAGTTCTGACAAGATTATTAACATAATATTAATTTACAGAAAAAAAGGGCAGGTCAATCTACACAACCGTTCCTATGTGATAGCATAGAAAAATGCGGAAAGAGTGGGTGAAATGGCTTCGATCATTCCGGATATACATAGATGCTGAAGAAATAGAGTCCGTTGTTCGCCAGAGGAACAAATTGTTACATTTGGGCGGTGCCCAACTGCAGGAGGTGGCGTATTCAATACCCGGAGCAGTGGATGTGTATGACATGAAATTGGACAATAATGAATTGGAAGTCTTGGTAGACAAATTAACGGAACATTTTACACCGAAGAGGAATTCCATTTTTGAAAGGCATTTGCTTCGAGCTCGATATGCAATAAATGTTATAAGAAAGGTCATTATGCTATTAAATGCAAATCAAACAGGAAGAGACTATCCACACAGAACCAAGAATGGAACAAAAACAAACGGCTGCATACAGATGCTCGTTGTGGGGATGGAAGAAACAGTGGACAATAGTGTAAGTCGAAAATTCATAACTGTTTCAAATTAAACAGCGAGGACGAACTGGAGAGTACAGTGGAATGCCAGATAGGAGGCTGGTTCAATATTATAAGTCAGAAGAATTGGAGCAAGCTGGAAAGAACCAATGCAAGCGTATTCAATGTGCGAAAGGAATGTGAGAAGCGATTCAGAGCATATGCGTCGGAAAAAGTTCTCAACATTATAAATGTTTTCGAAGCACCAATTTCGCTTATGAAAAATTCGGAAATAATGACGTCGTTTTATGTTGTCGAAAGGGGCAATCAATCTCTGTTGTGTCGTGAGACAGCGATAAAACTCAACGTACTAAAACTGGGTCTGGATGTAAATCATATAGAGGATGTCGTTCCGTTTTCGAAGTAGAAAGGTGTGCAGGTAAAATTAACAATTGATCCAGAAGTTCGACCAGTACAACAACCGATGCGACGCATCTCAGTAGCAGTGGAGGAGAAGTTGCAGGAAAAACTGGACGAGCTGTTAAAGCGAGATATTATTGAGCCTGTGACTGGACATAGCCCCTGGATATCCCCAATGGTCATTGCATTTAAGTCGCTTCGGGAAATCGGGAAATTCGCTTATGCATAGACATGCGTTTGGCAAACAGGCTATTTTAAGAGAGAAATATCCATTACCTATTTTTGACACGTTTATGACGAAGTTACGGGTTGCCAAATTCTTTTCAAGATTGGACCTCAAAGACGCTTACCATCAGCTGGAACTCCACAAGTCGAGTAGAGAAATAACGACATTCGTTACAAACAAGGGACTCTTTCGTTATAAGAGGTTGATGTTCGGGGTTACATCGGCTCCAGAAATCTTTCAGAGAAAACTAGAAGAGCTATTTTCATCTTGCTCTAACGTTTTGAATTATCTCGATGATTTCATAATTTTTGCAAAAACAGAAAAAGAACACGATGAAGCGGTGAGTAAAGTTTGTCAGATTTTTGAAGAAAACAATCTTTGTCTGAACAAGGGAAAATGTGAATGGAAAAGTTCCCTGCTAAAATTCCTTGGTCATGTTCTGTCGGACAAAGGAATCAAAGTCGATGTGGAAAAAGTGAATACAATTTTAGAATGCCGAGAACCTAAAAACAAAGAAGTTTTCTCGGGCTAGTTACGTACGTCGGGAAATTTATTCCTGATTTAGCGGATTGCACCGAACCACTCAGGAGGTTACTAAAAAAAGATGTCATATTTGTGTGGGATGAAGCACAGAGAAAGGCTTTTAAGGATTTAAAAAATCGACTGGGAAATATACCGACTTTGTCCTATTTCGATCCTAAAAGGAAAACTCGATTAGTGATGCTTGTCCCGTTGGCTTAGGGGCAGTGTTGATCCAATTTAATCAACAAATGAACCAAATGTTATATCTTTTGCAAGTAAGAGCTTTTTGGGAAGTAGAAAAGCGATACTCACAGACGGAGAAAGAAAGTTTGGCATTGGTTTGGGCTGTGGAAAAATTCTATTATTATCCAGCAGGTCTTGAATTCGAGCTGGTCACAGATCATAAACCATTAGAAACCATTTTTAAGCCAACATCGAAGCCACCTGCCAGAATTGAACGATGGCTCCTGCGCCTTCAGGCGTATGAGTTTACTTTTATCTACAAAACAGGTAAAGAAAATATAGCTGACGCCCTGTCCCGACTCTGCCGACATTTTGACTGGAATGGGGAACATAATATTTTACATATTCTATCAGAATCAATTCCTTCAGCTTTGACGATCTCCGAGATTGCAGAAAACAGTGCAAATGACGAAGAAATGGTCGATGCTATGTCGTGCCTTATGTCTGGTTCTTGGGATTCGGCCCTATCAAACAGCTATTATCCTTTCAGATTGGAGTTATCAACGGTTGGAAGTATCATGTTAAGGGGATGCCGATTAGTTATTCCCATTTTTCTTCGACCAAGAATGTTAGAGTTGGCGTACGAAGGTCATCCGGGTGCGTCAGCAATGAAGCGGCGGTTGAGATTACCCAGCTTACAAGATGTTGTAGGAGAGTATAGTGACTCGCAAGAGAAAGACAACGACATGAGAAATAAAGAAAAGGGAAAGGAGTATGCGGATCAGAAGCGAAAGGCTCATGAGAGAGAACTGAACGTGGGCGATAAAGTTGTTTTTAAAAACGTCGTATTCCCACACAAACTCACAACCAACTTTGACAAAACCGAATACGAAGTTAAGGAAAGGAATGGAAACATTGTGCAGCTGATCGGAGGGGAAAGGACGAATACAAGGAAAGTCGCTCATGTGAAAAGGGTTCCTTTTGCATCAAATAAAAAGGACAGGCAGCAGTCCTCAGGTGACTCCCACGGAAAGGATTCCGTGCCGCAAAACAAAGAAGGGATGTAGTACCTGGGTCTGTCGAGTAGGCGTGGGAAATGAAATGTCATTTCCAATATTTGAACATGTTTAGGAAGTTATACAAAATGTTCAGTTACAATACAACTACAGCCGAGAACAGAGCTAAAATATAAATTGAATTAAATAATAAATATATTTCGGTTTCTCCTGGGATCCAAGATATTACAATTCCTATTGCAGCTATATGCTATACTCATCCGATTTTGACATAACTTTGTAGAATTGAGTAAATGTATATAAAATAAAAATATGCCAATGACGTTTCCATTAAAAACAAAAAAGTTTTTCTCACTAGAACTAGTTTTTCGACCGATCGTTCCTATGGGAGCTATATGCTATAGTCATCCGATTTTGACAAAACT
Source organism: Lordiphosa collinella (assembly GCA_018904265.1). NCBI lineage: Eukaryota > Metazoa > Arthropoda > Insecta > Diptera > Drosophilidae > Lordiphosa > Lordiphosa collinella. The sequence continues at coordinate 364,075 of JAEIFV010000050.1, read as the reverse complement.
TTAAAGAATTGTGTGAAAACATAACAAATAAATAAATGCCGATTTTTAGGTCATTTCCATGGTAAACAAATAAGTTTTTCTAACTAAGACTACATTTCAGACAATACTTTTCTATGACAGCTATATAGATGTCCGATTTCGACCAAACTTGGAATCATGGAATAGCATAGCAAACTAAGAAATACGAAGTTTGGAAGCGTTTCCATTGAAAACAAAAAAATGTTTCACACTTAATCGAGTTTTTCGACCGATCGTTCTTATGACAGCTACAATGTGCAGCGTATATGTACCAAAAGACTTCGTGCAAAGTTTGGTGAAGATAGCTTTCAAACTGACGGAGGAGTTAGCATAGAAACAGACAGACGGACAGACGGACGGACAGACGGACTGACGGACAGGGCTAAATAAACTCAGCTCGTCGTGCTGATCTAGAATATATATACTTTATGTGGTCGGAGATGCTTCCTTCAATGCGTTACAAATATCCGGACAATTTTATAATACCCTCTGCAAGGGTATAATGAATGTCTCTAGGCGGGATTGAACCCACGACCTTTTGCACATCAGGCACACATGCAGGACCCAGCACCACACACGGCACAGTACCCGGCCCTTCTCAGCTGCTATGATGATAATAACATTGAAATTATTGACATATCGATCAATTTTGAGTGAGTTTTGTTAACATTGAGTGAAAACTCTCAGATGTACTCTGTTTGTTCGGGGCGAATGCCTACATCAAGAATTGATGAGCGTCAATTTAACATTTTTTTTCCATGTGGGAGGCCTTGGTAAAATAATGTACATTTTCAATTATTACTATGTTTATGCTATGAAATTCATGATTTCTTCAACTTGCAAAATCAAATTTGTTCCTGTTTTTGCCGATTTTATGAATTCACATAAAGGCAAGTGCATATATTAAATAAGAAAAGATCTGGCAACACAAGCGCAGCGTTTAGTTGGCTGCGCATCGGCATTTCTTGAATTGACGGCAAATTCATTGTCAACTTTCGTGAGTAGTCGAATTCATGAAATGGGGTTTATGCTTGCACTCCCGGACTCATTTGATGAAATGATTTTGCAAAATGAGTATAGAATAAACGAGGTATATTTTCATATATGTGTCAGTGGAAAAAGGCTTAAGTCTCACCTGACACTTCCGATCTTGGTGGTGGTTTTTTGAAAATTAGAGTTACAAGCCCAATTTAATAAAGATCGGCACAAAAATAAGGATTGGCCTTGAACACACATTTTGGGACATTTTCCACCAGTTATCCAACCATTCCTCAAAGCTTCACAGCCATCGGTTGTTTGCTATAGTTTTTCAAATTTCGCGGGCAACCTATCCCCAAAGTTTCACCGAACTTTGACATTTCTCGACCATTTCTTCAACTTAGAAACCTTCCCCGTCAAGCGTCCACCATTCCATAACGTTTCACTAAAATTAATTAATTAAAATTAAGAATTTGGCAAATATCGCGGATTTTTATCCCTTTCCTGTCCATTTCTTCAACTTAGAAATCTTCCCGGGCAAGCATCCAACCAATCCCCAAAGCTTCACCGCGTAAGTTGGCAAGTCCGATTGCCTCTCCTCGGTCATTCCTTCGCTCTAAGCTCATGGATCTGGTTATGCATGCAGCGAGGTCAGTTGGCAGCGCACACTTAAACGCATCAGGCGCACAATAAACATGCACAAACGAACGAGACGACTTTTTCATGGAATATATTTGTCAGCATCTTGGGAAATTGGTTGGACTATTAAATCTCCTGAACTTTTCTTAGTGGGAATTACACCCACACATATCATATACATATTTATAAATATTACTTTGATGCTTTTATGACTGTTTAAACGACCTTTATACCGTTAACTTGCAGTTTTTACTGGCTCGAGGTCTTGCTATGTTATTGACATAACTTTAAATAGAGGCACACAACACAACAAAGGAGGCATCAGGTTGATCGGACGACGTTTCATAAGGGACCAACCTCACTCATCAGCGATCTTGAGCCTGAAATGTCTGTCCAAACAGCAGTCTCTCCATGCCCGCGACGGCAAAACTGTTTGGGAATTCCAAAGGCAGCCTGCGCGCAAAACACCGAAAATCACCGATGCTTTAATTGTTTGTTTTCCTTATAACTCGACTACTGTTCATCCGATATTAACCGTTTCTTTGGCGGATCAATAAATAGTCCAGAAGGTTCGATTCTTCTATCTATAAAACTGTGGGATATATGACTTTTATCCAATTTGCGGAACCGGAACCGAAACAAAATTTTTAAACCCGTTTACCGTTATTATTGGAACCGATTGAACCGGAACAAAACCCAAACGTTGGTGCCGGTACAGTTTCGGAATTTTTATTTACCTTTTCAAAACGCATCCTGATTTTGGTCAGATGTTTGTTCTACATCGGAGGGTATGGAACTCAGTCCCAGGGTTGCTAACTCTTCAGGGCCTAAGCACGCTAGATTAACATTCAAAAATAGTCGGAAATCGTTAGAAAGTTTTCAAAGTAGCTATATTTTTTTTTTTTTTTTTTAAGCTTATTTTGTATTTATTGAATCTTCTCTTAATGAGACTAACAATAATTTTTCAGATCTTAATCTAGTAACTTATTTTGTGTTCTGCGGCCCTTCAAGTCAGTCGATGGGTTGGTAGGTCATTTCTCCTGAGGCGAGAATGCGTTGCTAGCATGGAAAGAGATTTTGCAAGTTGATTTGGGTGGGTGAGAAGCTTCTCAGAATATTTTTGTTTAAGTTGCTCTATTTCAGTTTCGACCAATGGGATGCTGAGGTCGTTGTGGATACACTCATTGCGAATGTACCATGGCGCTCCAGTAATGGTTCTGAGAATTCTTGATTGTGATCTTTGAAGGATGTCCACACTGCTCGCACAGGCATTTCCCCATAACTGCGAGCCATACGTCCAGACAGGCTTTATGATGCTTTTGTACAGTAGGACTTTATATTCCAGTTTAAGAGGGGAACGCGAGTTGATTAGCCAGTGAAGGCTGTTGGTCTTTAGCTTGATTTGAAGCTTTTCGACTCTATGTGTTTGCGCCATGTGAGCCTTCTATCGAGGTGCACACCTAGGTATACAACATCGTTTGATTGCGGGATCTGGGTTGCATTTAAGGATAGCTGGGGCCAGGTGCTTCTTTTGAGTGTGAACGTCACATGTTTACACTTTTGCTCGTTGATTTTTATGCGCCAGTTGGCCAGCCACTCTTCCGCTTTAGCTAGGTGGCTTGCCAGGAGACTTGTTGCGTTAATTGGACATCGTGATCTACTTAATATTGCCGTATCATCCGCAAAAGTACTTATTGTAAGTCGGGGGTCTGTTGGTATGTCGGCAGTGTACATTACATATAGGAGAGGACCGAGTACGCTACCCTGCGGCACTCCGGCTCCTATAGTGAACTCTTCCGTTGTGTACTCATTTTGACGAACTGTAAATACTCTGTTACTGACGTAACTTTCTAAGACTTTGTGAGTATTTGGGGGAAGCATTGTCCTTATCTTGAATATAAGACCATCCAACCAAACGCCGTCAAATGCTTGGGCAACATCTAAGAAAATTGCAGAGCAGTATTCGTGGTGCTCAAACGCAGTCTGAATGTCTGAAGTTAATCGGTTGACTTGCTCAATAGTCCCGTGCTTTGCTCTAAACCCAAATTGATGTGAGGGAATGATATTTTGTGCATGGCCATCAATTTTACTGAGTAGGATCTTCTCAAATAGTTTTGCCAGGCAAGGTAGCAGACTAATGGGTCTGTATGGTGACGCTTGTGTTTTATCTTTTCCTGGTTTCTGAATCATTATGATTGTGGACCTCCTCCACTGAGTTGGAAAGTATCCACATCGCAGAACAGCATTGAAAAGTCTTGAGATAAATGTAATGGCGGGACTTGGAAGTTCCATAATCATTTTGGGTGTAATAAGGTCATGTCCAGGAGCTTTTCTGGGACTTAGCTCTCCGATGGCGTTTTTTATTTCTAGCGAATGAACTTTGATTGGGTCAGTTTGTGCGGCGGTCGGAACCAATGGAAGTTCATAGCCATTGGTTGGAGGATTTGGCTGGAAAACATTTCTAAGGTGAAGTGCAAAGACAGTTGCCTTTTCTTCGTCGCTGCGGGCCCATCTTCCTGTCTGATCTCTTAGAGGAGTATCTACCTTTGCAGGTGGCTTTATGCTGGCGCGTGCCCTCCATAGGAGAAATTTGGTGCTTGTAGCCGATAATTTTTCGATATAACGGCTATGTGCTAGCTGCTCTTTGGCTTCGAGTGCTTTGCGAAGTACGCGTTCTGCAAGTCTCAGACGATTTTTGGCGGCAGGCGATCTAAAGCTTTGCCATTCTCTTCTTGCACGCCGCTTTTCTGTGACCAGCCGGTCAATGTAACTGTTTGTCAATCTACGATCTTGCTGAGGTGGTGTTGTTGTCGTTTGGGGGTTTGAGTGATGAGCAGCGGCAATAATGATAGAGGTGAGGGCTTGAACAGTATTGTCGATGTCTTCTTCGCTGTTTATGGTTGGGCTCAGCTCGATGTGACTGCTGATATGTTTTTTGTATTTGAGCCAGTTTGTCTTGTGTGATGTCAGTCTCCGAGGATGTTCTCTAACATGAGGGCACTCCAGAAGGGTGAATATTATTGGAGAATGGTCTGACGACAAGTCAGCAAGGGCTTCTGCAGTTACCAAGTTTTGTGGAACTTTTCTTGTTATGGCAAAGTCTATAAGATCGGGTAATTTCTTTGGATCTGCCGGCCAGTATGTAGGCCTTCCCGGAGATACATAGTCGAGTTTGTTTGATGCGCGCGTGAGTACGCTGTAGAGTTGCTTCCCTTTGGGATTGGTCAGTCTGGAGCCCCAGTGGGGATGTTACGAATTATAGTCACCCGCAGCCAAGAAGCGTTGACCAAGTGTATTAAAGAAATCTAGGAACTGATTTTCTGATATTGCGAAACGTGGGGGACAGTAAACCGCGGACAGAGTGATATTGCCTCGTTTAGACTCTACACATATCGATGTGGCTTGAAGGTAGTTTTCCGAAAATCCTGATAGTGGGTAATGCTTGATGCAGCTTCTGACGAGGATGCCTGTGCCACCATGGGCTTTGCCATCTGGGTGATTTGTGCCGTAAAATGCATACCCAGGTATTTGGAAATTGTATCGGTCCGTCAAGTGAGTTTCTGCAAGAAGCATTATGTCGATTTCATTGTCTTGGAGAAATTTTGATAACTCCACTTTGTGGCGGGGAATGCCATTTGCATTCCAAAGTGAAACTCGTAGGAGAGACATTATTTGGATTGTTGCGAAGTGAGCATTTGAATGAGAATTCCTTGTGTTCTCATTTGTTCTTGCATTGCGTTTTGCATAAATACCATAAAATCCTTCAGCGTCTGCTGTAACGATAAAACATAGTTTCTAAGCTACTATAGTTTGATGGTTGTTCCGCTTGTTTTGATGGCAGTGTCGGCTCACTTCGAATTTCATGCGAAACCGTAGATATGGGTGCGGGTCTATCATTTCCTAGTTTTAAGGCGCTTGGTAGCTTTGGTGAAGAAGACTCCAGGGGTCGACTGCGAGGGTGTGAACTGATTAAGGTTTCCATTGGATCGGGCAAATTCTGTGCGCGTATTAATCCTGCTCTTCAGATCTTTGTAGACTGGGCAACCTCTGTAGTTTGCAGTGTGGTTACCTCCACAGTTACTGCATTATTTGACAGATGGATCCTCCTTGTTAGCAGGGCATGAGGCAGTGTTGTGCAGCTCTCCGCATGCTACACAAACTGATCGCAGGGTGCAGTAGGCTTTTGTGTACCCAAATTCTTGGCAATTGGTGCATTGCACTGGATTTGTGCGTTTGTGCGGCTCCTCTACGGTTATTCTGCGGTGCAATAAGAAAGGTAGTTTGTAAATTGGGTGCACATCATTATTTTTAGGAGCTGTGTCTTCCGGGCTTAGTTCAACTTTGAATAGTGGCTGTGGTTTTTTGTCCCTGTTTATTAAGTTTATAACGGACTTGACCTTGAATCCCTTTTCCGTCAAGGCAGAAGCGACTTCCATTGCAGGTACACTTGATTCAATGCCCTTGATTACTACTTGTAGGCCTTTGCTACTTTTTAGTTGGTAGGTGTAGTAGCTTTTTTTCAGCTCTTAGGCATTTTTCGACTGCTCGGTAATTTTCTTCGGTGTTGACTTGGAGCTTTGTTTCGCGTATATTGCCTTTGTTGACGGATGTTACATAAAAGTTGTTGTTGCCTATTAGCGATACAAGCTTTGTAACTAGGGCCGCACAGTTGCTATCCCTTATATAAATGGGTGGAGGCTTTGGCTAAGGGGCATTTGGAGCTTTTTCTTCACACTCAGCATCAGACTGTTGGCCAAGAATTTGGAACCTATTTCCAGTGAGGGGATCTTTGTCCACAGGTATATCGCTTGTTTTGTTTATCTTTGGAGTGTTGCCGCATTTTTGGTTTTGCGGGCTTAATTTGCGTTTATTTATTTGTACATTCCGATCGATGCCAGTCTGCACATACGAACGGGTAGTAGGTGTTGCACTTTGTTGTGTATGTATTTGCGGTCGTGCTGAGTTGACATTTTTGAAAGTAGGTTAGTGGGGAACGTTGGTTTCTGGATACTTGCTGTTGTTGTTGTTGAGCTTGTCGATTGAGCGGTGGTCAGCGTTACCGTAGTGGTTGTTGAACTTGACGAAAAGCTAGTCATTTGTGGCTTAGGGGGCGGTGTGGGGCATTGGGAGCTCCAAGTCGGAGTAGGGGTATGAGAGCTTGCGGTCGCTTTGCTTGTGGTGGTTGCGTCGGGGGACACAATCGAAAAATAAGCGTTGTTGTTGCGTGTTATGGAGAGCCGTCGATCGTTTTGCTGTTGTAGCATTTGGGCATTGAGTTCTCTCTGACTCATGGTGTTGTTGGTATTTTTGCCAGTTGCATTTGTTGAATTATTACGCGTTGACATTTATCAAAATTTATTTTAGTTAAATATTAACTATTAGATATTTTTGGACAACATAAGCATGAGTGCTTATGAATGTCCATTAGCGTCTTTTATCGCGGGTCGAAATTGTTTATTTAAACAACCGAATTAAGCACTTTTACAATGATTTAAACCGGAGCGCGACAAAAACACGTCCGACCTGCTCGGCAGCAAAAATTGAAAAGTAGCTATATAAGCTATAAAAGTTTTTTATACCCAGTCCCTATTAAAAATGGAAAAAGGGGATCATGAAGTTGTGCAAACAGAGAGAAGGAAACATTTCCAATCAAATAAAGTATATAAATTCTTGATCAGCATCATCCGTGCGACCGTCCGTCTGTGTGTCTATCTGTCCGACTGTCCGTATGAGCAAACAGATCTCAGAGATGGTAAGATAGAGAGGTTTGACATGCGCTTCTTATACTTGCAGGCAGATCAAGTTTATTTTCAACTTTTGTCACGCCCCCTCCCGCCCCCACTAATTGAAAAAAAGTCATATCTCCACCTGTTTTATATCTATAAAGGTTCGTAACTTTTGGATATAGTTATTAGTCGGAATTCTTTATCGATCCGCCAAAGAAGTGGTAAGGATGAACGATAGTCGAGTTATAAGGAAAACAAACAATTATAGGCAGCACCGGTCGCAACGGTGATGGGCAGCACTTCACAGGTACAGAGTATATTATAGTCATGCTTGACCGACTTACTTATTTGTTTTTACAAATATATATGCTTAAATTTAGTCGCTTGCTGATCAATCACTGCTTAAGAATGAACGCAGTTTTAATAATAGCTTATTTGAAAGCGCCGACGAAATTGATGATATCTGATGTTGAAATTTGGTGATAAAAACACATCAGTTTTGTCAAAAAAAAAAGCTACTGGATATCATTAACATTTTTCTTGCACAGAAACGTATTCCAAACCATGAAAACATTCTAAAGTGGTGGTCAGAATCCTGCACAAAGTTCCCAGAATTGTATGAGATTTCAAAAGTTGTGCTGTCTGTTCCAGCTATGCAGGTTAGCGTGGAACGCCTATTCTCTGGCGTGAAATTTATAATGCATCCACTTATAGAAGTCGTATGGACCCAACCACATTGAATGCAATTATGTTACTGCGATGTTACTGCTATATTTTATATTAGCATATAAAAGTCAAAATAAAATTCGAAAAACAGTAAGGGTATTCACGACCCCCAGTTGAGCTGTGTACCTCAGTAAAAGAATTATATGTGACGCATATTTTTGTAAAATTAGAAATGGACAAGTGAACGTCGAAAAGTTTTTGGTATGCAGTTTTATTGCTTATGGTAATAGAAAACAAAAAAAGAGAAAACAGATTCAGAAATCTTAACTTAAGGCAGAAAAAACTTAAATTAAATTTTTACTTCATTATAAAGAATTATATGTGACTCTTTCATATTTGGTTCAAATTAAGGGGCACACCTAGTGTGAAATTTCAAAAAAATCGATTTTTTTTGCATATTTCGGTAGATTACACCTTTAAAAATAACATTAAAATTTCAAATCGATATCTCAAATAGTTTTTGAGTTATAGCAATTTAAAGAGTAGCCGCTCGGCAGCTAGAGTGTCTCATTAGCTATCTTTAAACGCGTTTTTCTCGAAACAACATTTTCCGAATTTGCTGCAGTGATTACTCAAAAACAAATGATCCAATCACTATCGAATTTTTTTTACATGTTCTATATATAGTTCTCCGTACAATGACCTATCGATTTTTGATCTGATAAAAAAATCGAATTTTGGCAGGCCAAAAACGACGAAAATTTTGGGTAAAATTCGACTATTTTTTTAAAACGCCGCCATATTGTCAATTTTTGATTTTTTTATCGTAGGTCATTGTACAAACAATATTATCTAGTTTAACGAGAATTTTTTTTTTAGATTTCATCCACGGAGAATGCCGGAATCACTGCAGCAGTGAAGGACCTTTTTTTTCGCGCCGTTGGAGATCGTCTATAACTTAAAAAATATTTAATTTTTTCTTCAAAAATTTCACTGTATATTCTTGAAACATGTATAAATATATTCTTAAAATTTTGAAATAATTGATAAAGTATTTTTTTTAATAAAAATTCCCAAAAATCACCTTTTTTTTAGGCCATTACACTAGGTGTGCCCCTTAATGGTTTAATTAACTTAAATTAACAAAATTCGATTTTATTTACTAAAGCTAATATTCAATTGACTTGCCATTATTCATAATAACTGAGCTTAGCCGAAACGGCATGGAATTAACCAAAGATTGTAGGTGAGATAGGTCAATTTTTGACCATTCTTGCTCAATTGCCAATTTGAGCTGTTTTGCTGTCTCAAACTGGCGACAATTTTTGCACACAGCAGAGGATAGAATACCCCAGAGATCCTCAATGGGATTGAGGTCCGGACTCATTGCTGGCCACTTTAAAACTGGAATATTTCTCTCACTGAAAAACTCGGTAGTCAGCTTTGCACTGTGTTTTGGCGCATTATCCTGTTGAAAGGTCCACTCATCGCCACTGAAAATAACACTACGCCATTCTTCGTCCCAGAATTGGTACCTGTGTGCAAACTCCATGCAGGCACGAGGTAAAAGCCTAGGTTTAGGTACCATAGTGGTATGTTTGAGACTCGGATTTTCATGGTTTATTTGAATAATCCCACTTCTTGTTATATTTAGTCCCAATTGAGCCTTAATTTGTCCACTGCTCATTGAATCCACGGCTGCAAGACGTTGGATTTGACGTTTGCACCGGGTGTCAATAACGGTTTTCCGTCCACTGCGTGGTGTTGTGCCATATCCACTTGGATTTTTTAGGAAATTGCATATTGTATTCTTATGACGATTGAGTTTCCTTGCGATTTCTATGTTTTTAGACCCGCTTTCATGCATTCCAATAATGAATCCTTGCTCATGCTCCGAAAGGCTATTTCCACGAGGCATTTTGTACTCCCTAATACACAAAAATGTTAGCTAACGCAATTTATTGCATATACGTATACTCACGTTTCAATTTAAAACAAAATTCTTGCAGTTATACCTTTTTAAACCGATTATTGAGCAAAATCAGGGAGCGAAATGCAAATGTCACATATAATTCTTTATAACCAAAACCAATAGGCACGCTTACTTTTTGAGCTAACGGTAAACCGAATATGAAGAGAATGAGGAAATGATAGTTGTTTATATATAACAAGAGATCACCAAAACAAACTGCAGTCTCAGAAACAAAGTACCGTTACCCAAAACGCAAAGATGAGCAAAAATATTTTGTCACATATAATTCTTTTACTGAGGTATTTGTGGATTTAAAAAAAATTTTCATTTTTTGAAAACTTGTCAGTAAAATTGTTTTGGTTTATGCTTCTAATTTTCGACTTGTAAAAAATTAAAAAATTTCCTCAATTCAACATCTCCACAGCTAAACTGGTGGTCTTGAATACCCTAATTATATTATATAATGTATAATCATAAGTTCTTGCATGTTAACTTCATAAAATAATACGAAATATGAAAGAGCGATTATAATTTTACTTCATATGTCAAGCAACTGAAACTTTTATGTTTAGTATATTATATTAAAAAGGAATAAAATGATTTGCACTTATCTCGGAATTTATTTTTTTCAATATCTAAACATTTTTACTTATACCGGTACGTACCGGTATACCTAAATAAAAAACTGGGTACCGAATCGAAACCGAAAACCGAAATAAATTAAAAACCGAAATAGAACCTTTTACCGAAACATTCATTTCGGGTCGTACCGGAACCGAAAATCGTTTCGGTATTAATCACTGGCATAAATATATCAGGGATATTAATAAAAAATCAAATTTTTGATCTGACAAAAATTTCACTTTGACATTTTCGAAAATATGACTGATGTATTCGAGCTTACCATCTGGGTTTTTTTAGATGAAGGCCGATTGAATACTTAAAAATACCCGATTGATACTAAATATAGTGATCTTTTTTTCTGCGTAACTGATACCCGGCGAATAGTTCAACTTTTAAAAAGTTGAACAAAATTGTGCTTAAAAGGGCAAAGTTGAATGCATTATTCTCAAAAACCACTTAAGTTAGAAACTGAATTTTTCCCCCCTATTAAATAAAGAAATTTGATATACAAATTTGTAAATTAGAAAAAAGCAGGGACCGTAACGGTTATAATTTTTTAGATATACTGGCCTGTTCCGAATTTCGAAAACGAGTAGAATTGAAGCAAATCGAGTTGGTTGCTGTTCCGAATTCCGCAAATCGACAAGAATTGTCGTTTAAAACGTGCGCTGTAGAGTCAGCGGAATTAAAAGTAATTGCTATTTAAAGCATTGAAATAATTCGAAACTAGTTGAACATATTTAAAATCGTTTAACATCGTTACTCAAACTGATTAAACTTAAGGTATAATTTAGAAGAATTTTTTTATAAACATCCATAAAATATTGCATGAAAAACAAAACCGAGCGGCCGTGACCAAACCGAGCTGTTCTGAATTCCAATTTATTTTTTAGTCGATTTCGACCTTCAATCGATGGCTGCTAGGGTTGAACTCATGTAATCGGACAGCACTTTTTCTACTTTTCTTAGCTTTTTTTAACTATAATTGATATGACATATTTAAATGTAATATTTAATACTGGATTAAACGATAATAAATGGATTTAAAGAGAAAATAAGAGCTTTGCAGATAAAACATAGAGATGATGACAACTCTGGCTGCTGTCGATATACACAAACACGTGCGCAAGCCAGACAGCCAGCTGTTTTCGAAAGCGAGTTTGAAAAGTGAAATCGTAACCAAATCGTTCGGAATTGGGAAAAGCAAATAGTAACGTTCGGAATTCGGAACAAGCCTGATAAATTGTAAAATAACTATTATTTTTTGTTTTTTATCAAAAAATTTAAAAATAACTCTTGTTTTTGATTTAATAAATATAAATTACAAATAAGAATTACATTTCAAATTTTATTTAAAAGTCATAACATAACTTTTGCTTTCAATTTTTATAACAAAAATTAAAAATAAAAGTTATAATAAAGTTTTTATTTTGAAAATCGAACATTATACGAATGTATTTAAATTTTGGCAATATACCACCCGGTTCTAAAGATATTTACATCCATTTGCACAAACTTACATACTTTTGCACAAACTTAATCAGGCCTGTTCCGAATTCCGAACGTTTTCAAAAAGTAATAACGAAACGAAAACGAACGTTTTACTATTTGCTGTTCCCAATTTCGAACGATTTGGTTACGTTTCGACTTTTCGAGCTCAGTTTCGAAAACAGCTGGCTGGCTGGCCTGCGCACTTGTTTGTGTATAGCGTCAGCAGCCAGAGCTGTCATCATCTCTATAATTTAAATTTATAAAGCTCTTATTTACTCTTTAAATCCATTTATTTTTACTTAAACGAGTATTTAAATATTACATTTGAATATGTCATATTAAATATGGTTAAACGTAGCTAAGTGAAAAAGAGAAAGTGCTGTCCGATTAAATAAATTAAAATGCAGCAACCCTAGCAGCCGCCGATGGAAGGTCGAAATCGACTGACAAATAGAGTGGAATTCAGAACAGCTTGGTTTAATCACGGACGCTTGGTTTTGTTTTTCATGCAATTTTTTATAGATGTTCATAAAAATATTCTTATAAATTATACTTTAACTTTAAACAGTTTAAGTAAAGATGGTTAACGATTTTAAAAATGCTCAACTAATTTCGAATTTTTTGTTAATCATAATGGGGAAACATTTTAATGCTTTAAATAGTAATTACATATAGTTCCGCTGACTCTGCAGCGCCCGTTTTGAAAACAACGATTCTTGTCGATTTGCGGAATTCGGAACTGCAATCTACTCGATTTGAGGCAATTCCACTCGTTTTCGGAATTCGAAACAGGCCCGAATATACTCTGTGTACCTCTGGTTCAGAGTATAAAAACATTAAGGGCTGTTTTCACATCTTCCAAATAACTGCTATGTGTAAAACCCGAATTTAATGTTATTTAGTTTTTCAGTGCGTTGCTTTTATAGTTTCTGAGATTTGTAAAACGTCTAACACTCACATTTTAAAGATACAGTCCAACTTAACAAACGGGAAAATGTCTAACTTCATAGTACCAGCCTACAAACCAAATTTCAAGTTCTTAGCTCGAATTAATTCTGAGATATGGCCCTGAAACACTTTTGAACTGACTCGAATCTGGTTTTAAGCCAGTTTAATATCAAACTGAATATCACCAACCTACAGACCTAACTTCCAGTTCACAGCTTAAGGATTGGATGAAACGTTAAATTTCACGAACATTTTTGCTCTTATGGGAATCGAAATGATTGAGAGCTGCTGACGGCACACAGTCGGCAAAATTGTATTTGGTAGGAAAAATTTTCAGGTCTGTTCCCGTTTTCGACTTCGATCAGATCATGCGGAATCGGAATTGGTAGCTGTTCCCGTTTCCAAAAAACGATCAAGTTATTCGGTTTCAAAAGTTTTGCCTAAGAGTCAGTGGAATGAAAAGTAAATGCCAATTTTCTTGGGAACTGTGATTCTTTGCATCTTGCAAGTATTTTTAGTCAAATATTGTGAAGATTTTGAAGTATCTATAGATATATCGAGCCTTCAATTTGATTTTAAATCATTGTTATTAAATTTGTACCTCAGAAATTGCATGAAGACGAAAAGAAAACGATCGAAATGAAACCGAGCTGTTCGCAATTCCGAATCAGCGCATGCGCAGTGCTGATCGAAATTGTTAAGGGTGCTTTATGGCTGAATTCAAATTCGATAACGATTCGAACTTTCATTCGAAAAGACATCGATTTGTATTTCACTTGGAAACGGGAACACCAAAGTGAAAACGATTCGGAATTGCAATCGTTTTACTTTTTGTTTCTTTCCACTCGGAAACGGGAACAGGCCTGTTTGTGTTTTCTGTGGCTGCCGTGTTTCATTCTTATTTTCCTACAAACATACAGAGTGTATGAGTTTAATTGAAATTATTGAATTGAAAATACATGTTGGTTTTTAAGCTGACTGATAGGTCGCTCTCCTTCTATGAACATTTGGCTAGCCAAGCCACAAGATGAATGTTAAAAAACTATAAAACTATTTTTAAATTTACCACTCACTGGCTGGGAGACAGATCCCTTAGAGTTTTGGAAATCCCAGGAAAAAACTTTACCGAAGTTATCAAAATTGGCCATGAGTTACCTTATAACACCAGGTAGCTCGGTTCCTTCAGAGCGGCTGGCCTCCGCCATAAAATGCGTTGTCTGCGACACGCGAAGCCGCATGACGGATATTCATATAAAACAAAGATTTTTTTTGAAATCCTTCATAAAAGAATTTTGGAGGTAAAATAATGTTACCAATATATGTAATTTTTCTAGAAAATTTAACTTTTTCATTGTTTAAAAAATGAAATGAAGTCTTTTAAGTTTTTTCTTGTAACCTTACTTAAACTATTCAACCTTAAGATCTCTGTTTTTTAATGGAAAAAAGTTTATTGCTTTATTTTTAATTAATAAAAAGCTCAAAAAATTATAATGCATTTAAAGTTAATGTTATTTTGGGGGCTTAATATTTTTATACTGAAATATAAAAATATCAAAAATATCAGATATATCGATATAATTTGGTGATAAATATTGCAAAAACTTGATGATATTTTTAAAAAATGATAATCATCGATACGATATTTTTTACATATTTTTACAACCCTACTCGGGACCTCGAAAGACTGCACTCATAGACACCACCGCTTAGACAACAGCACCACATGTAGGATGCATTGAACATCATCCAAATTTATATCATAAAGTGACGGGAGCGCTCTTCACTCGATTGTTTCCCCACACACATCACTTTTTTGAATCACTTTTCTCTCTAATGTGCTTGCTCTCCCCTCTCAGTTTATTTTCCTCGCCCTCCTCGCTTAAAAACACCAAACAGAACGAATTTAGCTCGATTTCAAGCGCGAAATTCTTAAAAAATTCAAGAATTAATAATTTTTTTTCAAGAGCGTTCGTACTTAATTTATTCGTTCTACTTTTTTCTGTGTGTAACTTAAATTACTTTTGAGCTATAGCTCTGAGCCACTTTTGAAGCGGTTCAACCTGTATACAAAAATTCAAGTTCGTAGCTTGAATAGCTGAAATATGGCTCTAATCCACTTTTGAACCGGTTCCATATTTGAACCGACTCTGAACCAGTAAAATTTCCAACTCCAACAATCCAAAAACTCCAAAAAATATCAATCTAAATACCGAATTTCAAGTTTGCAGCTTAAATAACTATAAAGACATGGCTCTAAGCCAATTTTTTACGGTTCACAGACATGACACTCGGCCTTTGACTCTTTCCTGATCGACATAAACATACTGTGAACATTTCGAGAAAGAAAAATGCATGAAATCTTTATTTGAATCGATAGTACGGTCCATATAATTTAATGTTTGAAGATTATTTCATGCAAATGTTGACCGTGGCTGCGCCTCAAATGGTCCATCCGCTTAGTCCAATTTTGGCATACTCTTTACAACATTTCGGCCGGTATCTCACGAATAAATGCTTTAATGTTGTCTTCCAATGCGTCAATTGAAGTGGGCTTGTCTCTATAGACATGAGCTTTGGCATAGCCCCACAAAAAATAGTCTAAAGACGTTAAATCGCACGATCTAGGCGGCCAATTGACCGGTCCCGAACGTGAAATAAAATGTTCACCGAACTCGCCTCTCAATAAGCCCATTGTTGCGCGTGCTGTGTGGCATGTGGCACCGTCTTGTTGAAACCACATGTCATGCAAGTCAAGCTCTTGCATTTTGGGCAAAAAAAAATTGGATATCATCTCAAGATAGCGCTCACAATTCACAGTTACGTTACGATTCGCATCATCTTTGAAGAAGTACGGTCCAATGATGCCACCAGCCCATTAACCGCACCAAACTGTGACTTTTTCTGGATGCATTGGTAGCTCTTGCAATGCATCTGGCTGATATTCACTCCAAAATCGACAATTCTGCTTATTTGCGTACCCATTTAGCCAAAAATGAGCTTCGTCGCTGAACACAATTTTTCGGTAAAAAAGTGGATCTTCGGCCAACTTTCCAAGAGCCCATTCACCAAAAATTCTTCGTTGCGGTAGGTCGTTCGGCTTCAATTCTTGCACCAGCTGTATTTTGAAAGACTTCACACCTAAATTCTTCCGCAAAATTTTCCACGTTGTTGTGTAACAGAAGCCCAATTGCTGCGAACGGCGACGAATCGATATTTGATGGTCATCATTAACACTGGCCGATACAGCTGCGATATTTTCTTCAGTTCGCACTCTACGTAAGCGTGTTGGTGGTTTAATGTCCAACAATGTAAATTTGGTGCGAAATTTAGTCACAATGGCGCGAATAGCCGCTTCAGTGGGTCGATTAAACTGACCATAAAATGGAAGAAGCGCGCGATGAACTTTCTTAACAGAGCACGCATTTTGATAATAAAATTCAATAATTTGCAAGCGTAGTTCGTTTGTAAAACGATTCATGGTTAAATTATAGACCAAACTGAAGATGTTTGACAGTGAAACAAAACACGAAACGAGCGTGAGCTGTTTAAACCAGTGTTGCCAAAAAGATAATAGCTAAAAAATCAGCCTTCATATATATGTATAGCCTAGCTGAATTCCCGGCGTCGCCCGGGTCCTTAAGATACTTATGAGAGCGACTGTATTCAAGCTAGTGTTGGCTGCAAGTCGCCATAAACATTTTGGACCGTTTGATCTTTTTCTCTATTTAACCATCTTCATCTTCATTATAATCTAAACTTGAGAATATTTAACAAATTTCGTGACTTTTTTGACCGCTTTGTTTATCCCCTCTATTTACTTATCTTCAATTGCCGTCTATCAAGTCTTCACAATAATACTCATAAGATTATTTGGTTATTTTGCAAATTTCGCTATTTTTGGACCTAAGAAACCTTCGCGGGCAAGCGTTGCCCAAAGTTTTATGGCAATCGGATAAACGGTATTGTTTTTTGAAATTTCGAGGCTTTATGACCATTTCCGGCCCATTTCTTCAATTTAGACACCTTTGCGGGCAAGCGTACAACTATTCCTCAAAGCTTCATCAAAATCGAACATTTTGCAAATTTCGCGATTCATTCCCCAAAGTTTGATTGCAATCGGATGAACGGTATAACTTTGCGAATTTCGCGATTTTTGGACCTTAGAAACCTTCGCGGCCAAGCGTCTAACCATTGACCAAAGTTTCATCGCAATCGGATGAACGGTATAGTTGTTTAATTATCGCGGTTTTTGGACTATTTCCAGCCCATTTCCTCAAATTAGATTTCTTTACGCGCAAGCTTCCAAACCTTCTCCAAAGTTTTATAACAAACGAACATTTTGCAAATTTCGCGGTTTTTTCTACTTGGAAACCTTCTCGGGCAAGCGTCGATCAATTTCCCAAAGTTTTAGCGAAAACGTAAATATTGAAATTTTCGCGGTTTTTCCCAAATTCCCAAATTTCCATTGAAATCGGATGAACGGTATTATTTTGCAAATTTCGCGGTTTTTTGGACCATTTCGCAGACATTAGCTATGTCTCATGACACTTTCCTGATCGACATGAACTGACTGTGAAAAATTCGTGAATTCGTTCAGCGGCTTAGACGCCCATAAGGGACAAACAACAAACATACTTTCACTTTTATATAGATGTATAGATAATTGAAAATTATTTGTTAGCAAACGATTCATCAAGGCAGAGCAATGTGTCATCGTATTCTTTAAATTCCGCTGACAAATAACACTTTTATCTTATTAAGTCATACACATATTCACATACAACTTGAGCTTTTACATCTGATGAACGCTTTTTATTTTATTTTTATTGTATATACATACATACACACGTACATCTGTATATGTGTATAAAAATGGTTCTTTACAAATCTATTAATAAATACTTTTTAAACCACTTACTGATGTTCATGCTCTGTAGGTGGGTTAATTTTCATTTCTTGTAGTTTGTCAAAGAAACCTTTCCACATTTGTTCCTCGTCCATTTTAAGCTTTTTTTATCGTCGCGTAGAAAATAACTACCGTACACACCTCAACACATGGAGACAGACCAAAATGAACTAATCGCTTGTTAGTTTATTGTTGATAATGAGAAAGCTGTTGTGAGTCAGCACTGAAGCTGCTCTCAAATTTTTAGATTTTGTTGTTATTCAGCAGCCTATTGCTCACTAAGATTTAAGTATGTTCGTACATTTGTATTCAATGAATAATTAGTAAGAGCTTATTGAATCAACGATTGAGCGAGATGCATGAGATCTATACATATACATTAGAGTGATTGTTTGGTTGTTTTTTGTGAGGTACATGCCTGTTGGTGTCCCAGTTCGCTTATGAACTGATTCAATTTGATCTTGGTATGTCTGATATTGCGGAGACCAATCCAAGTAAATTTTTAGCCTTATTGCACATCACTGAAGTGTGGCTTGATTCGAGGAGGCATTAATTTATGCCACCTTTTATGCGAAATTGTTTAAACAATTGATCTTGAGGTGTGTGTTTAATAAAAGAAACAGTTTGGGGGTTGGTTTTGGCACAAGATGTGATTGTGTTAGTGCAGGTGTATTGGTTGCTGTTGGTGTTTGATGCTTAAATGTACAATGTAATTTGATTTGATAGTTAAACAATGTTTGTTGAATGTTTATTTGTTGCAAATGCGATTAATTGTTTTTTATGTTTGTGCCAAAGCGATGCGTGCAGTGACGTTAACAAAGCGAGCAATAGATAGCGACTTCTGATCTCGCAAACCGAGATAAGCATAGCAAGGCCTGCAAGCAGAGTTTAGGCAGCCGAACGCATATGCTTAGATAAAAGCTGCATGCATATAAATAGATTTTACATATGTAAACAAAGCAAACAAAGGGCTGCCAGAAGGGCAGTGACGTTAGGTATGAAAATGAGTTGAGTTAATTATTTGAAATAATCAATAGATCTAGGAAATTATATTCTGCTCCCGACATGGCTGTTAAGGCTAAAATTGGGTTCAAACAGAGGGAATCAGCACAAGGGAATCAGCACAATATTTAAGTACACTACTGGGGACATTGTCCGGTCCAGATCACTATGATCAATTATTGGAGGGTAGATGCAGTTAGAGCGATTAATACGGTGAGGATAACTTGGAAACACATCATAGTTCGTATCCGGTGGAGCGTAGCATAGTTGGAAAAAAGAGGCAAATAGGCTGGCTATAACACCATCATTGTCGACACTTGCATTGTTAAAATGCATTATTGGGGGAAATTGTGTGGAGTTTCGTTTAGAGCGGACAAAATCATAGAGTTTTTAGGTTCGCTTTGAAAGTCTTGCTTCCATCTAAGAGATTATCATTATAACACTCCGTGTTATGCTATTTAAATTCAGAGCGCACACCAGCATATTTAACGTAGTCGGCATGAGATCCCGAGCGCTTATATTTTTTAAACAGCCTCGCCTTTCTATTTTTTAGGCTTTTCAAGTGACGAGTGAACCATAGAATAGTGCGAGAAGAAGTGGGAGGATTGACTCGAGGAACTGAGTCATTAAAAATTCCGAAAAGAGCATCATAGAAAGCGCAAGCCGCACTCTCAACATCCCGATGACGGTCAACAAAGGACCAGTAATTTAGAGAAAGTGAGAGATTAAGTGCACAGAAGTCTGCCTTCTGAAAGCTGAATGTGGGTTTAGGTGGAGCCCTCAATAAAGCAGAGATCGGATAATAAATGGCAAAATTATAAAAGATATAAAAACGTTGCATATTTTTTGGCGCCACATGCTCTGTTTGCTTACATAATGTTAAATGTTCTTATTAATGTTAATTCTCTGTTAACTAACTTAAGGGAAGGCTATACAACATTAATGTCCCTGTGTAACGGGTATATCGAATTCGGGCAGGACCGACTTTACCTAACGCTCTCGTTTTCCTGTCCTGACGGCAGGGGGTATATTCGTATGAACGCACAGATCTCAGAGATGGTAAGAGATAGAAGTTTGACATGTATTGCACATAAGCTTCTTATACTAGCAGGCTGATCAAGTTTATTTTCAATTTTTGCCACGCCCCCTCCCGCCCCCGCAGTTTAGAAAAAACGTCAAAGACAGAAGATAGATGGTTCGTTCCTTCTGGACATATTTAGTAATCAGGACTATTTACCGATGCGCCAAATGTATTATTATTTATTAGGATAAATCGGATGAACGGTAGTTTAGTTATAAGAAAAAGCGCAACTCTTAAGAAAATTATTTTAGAGCGAGAAATATTAATTTATTGGTGTATTACAAACAAATAGTTAATATAGAATTTCTTGCTTGGATCAGGAATTTTCGATGTCAAATGTTCGGTAAGAATGCCAATTTTTAATCCAAAAGCGAATTTATTGATCCAATAAATAACTTTTGATTCCGAATTTTTTGCTTCATGGGCGTTCAACTCTATTTTATTTAATTTTCTTTGCGTTCTTCGGTCAAACTCTAATACTCGCTCACTAATTCCGGAATAAGAGCTAATTCAGCTCGACTAAAAGAACAGAATCTCTTAACATTTTATCAGGTGCGTTTGCACTCAAATTATTCCAGTGGATAAGACTTCGTGCACATTTCTTTAATCTTTTTGTGCGATAATATGTACTTGATCCTGCCCAGATCATTGTTGCAAGTCTCTGTCAATTTTAATTTGTTTTTCTTTGTGTATGTGTTCCAACGCTAACCCGTTGAGCCAGTGCTCAGATATACTAACATATACTAATCTTTTTAGCAGAGAAAACGCTCGGTCAACAGTTGCCTAATTGAAAACTATTACAACAAAATGGCAAAATTCGGGAAAAATAATAGAATTTCTTCGAATTTATGTCTTTATTGGTTATTTTGTGCCACAAAACTATTTCTTGTTTTAGCTCGGTTTCTCTGCAATTGTTTGTAAATTTTAGCAATGGGGCCAAACCTTCCACAATTTTTAAAATGTGGTCTTTGTATGATGTTCAAATCTTTAGATTCAGAATATTCAAAAATAAAGATTTTTAAATATTGTAAAAAGACAATTTTGAGATAAGTCCAAAAATTATTAATTTTTTTGGATTTTTACGATTTTGTCAAACTTTATTAATTTAAAAAAGCGTACAAAGAGACCTAGAAGCGGCGAATCCTGATAAACCGAACCGCGAGGGATGAGGCAACCCCGGCAACACCAGGAACGGTCGGAATTAAGTCACCCAGCAGAAAGCGGCAACTGGAGCAATTATCTGGCCACAGCGGCCCCAGCGTTTGGCCTGAAAAACAACAGAAACATCCAAGCAAGCGGCGTATAACACTGTTCACCAAAAGCTTTAAACCAGGGGCCGGCATCTTGCTATCTGGCGTGCATACGAAAAATCTCAAAGCAGCGATGTTTCCACACACACGGTATAAACTGTTAAAGCTCCATTGCGTTACGTGTTCGCGACGCAGTTGTTGCTACTGGAAAAGAGAGAAATTTTTAAGCTGCTCTCACACACACCAATGCAAAAATGTGAATGTATTTCTTTCCTGCCTCTACTTTAAACTCATATGCAAAGCTTGGCAAAGCTAGTAATATTCTCTCGTTGAAGCAAAAATAATATTTTTAAATGCCTTTTGCTGGTCACTCACCCCCGAGAGCAGGATGGACTGATGTCAGCCAGGTGACTGAGAGATCCATCAGCACACCAGCGAATGCAAGGAAGCAGATTGAATAACGTAAACGAGGCGAATGTGGACCGGAATCGACGCCTGAGATTTCACCGGAGCACCCACCAAACTTGTCGCTCAACGATCTTCTTAAAGCTATTAAGGACATTGGTCGAAATGTGGACACAAAAATCCAAAGACTTACAGAGTCAGTGGCATCCAAAAATGACGTAGGGGAAATAAAGGTACAACTCAGTGGAGTATCCGAATAAATCGATTCTCTTGAACGCGAAAACCAAATGCTTAAAGCGGAAATCGATCAATTGCGGAATGACAGAAATATTGACACGAGGGAGGTAACTAAGCTAGTTGACCAGACCAAAGCAAAAAATGTCATCGTAAAGGGTTTGAGAAAGGGAAAAGCTTCTAAGGAAGAAGTGGAGTCATTCTTACGTGGAAAAATGGATCTGCCCCTTTTGAAATTCCGGGACACTAAAATCTTATTTGATAGGAATTATTCCGTGGGTATTGTAGCTGAATGTGAAACGGCAGGCATGGCTACGGACGTAGTAAAAAACGGGAGGAAACTTGCGGGAACAAATATATACGTCGACAGGGACCTCAGCGCAGAGAGACAAGAGCGAAAATCAGTACTGCTCCAGCTAAAAAGATACCTAACAACAATGAACAAAAATATAAAAATATTTGTGAAGAACGATTTTATCAATATTGGAGGTAAATGGATGTATATAAACGACAAAAAGGAACTCATTCATAAAGGGCAAGCGGCAAAAACAATCTTAACTGAGATATTCGAAAACATCAGCAATGCTCCTATATTTTGCTACGAGTCACTGCTCAATAAAACAAAAGAATCAAAAAACTGTCAAATTTAACACATACTCCCGTCAATAATAGTATTAAGCACCTTACTAATAAGTCTTTAATAGAGAATATCAATAATGCCACAACAACTCCTCCCCCACGTACTTTGGTAAATATAAAACTCTTGGCTTATAACGTAGCAGGTCTTAGGTCTAAACTGATTCAAAAACTGTTTTTTGAGTATATAAACAAATTTGATATTATCTGCCTTTTTGAAACTTTTGTCGAAAAAAACGAGTATGAATTTAATTCATACTTCAGCAAATTCGAACTACGATGGGTACCAGCGAGCTGAACCGCCATAAGAGGACGTGCAAGTGGTGGAACGTTACTCGGAATAAAACATGAACTGAAAGAAAAAACAAAGTGCTGCTATTTACCATATGGAGACACAGTTTGTATATCTTACCTACATACCTGAACTGTAACAAATGGAACCAAGATTATTGCAAGATATTCGACTATATGGCAGCGGAAGGAAAAAACAACATGATGATTATTGGCGATCTAAATGGAAGAATAGGAGACACACAATGCTATGCGAAAAATGAGCCGGTGAACAAATTTACAGGGATTGAAAGGAATACACAGAACTGTGTAATGGACTCAAGGGGAAGAAAAATAATTGATTTATGCGACTCATTTGACTTGACCGTACTTAATGGCAAAACCCAAGGAGATGCAGAAGGATGCTACATACCGTAATTGACTATTGCCTAATCCAAGGCAGTTGGCACAATTACGTTGAAGACTTCGAGATCCAGGAACAGATATTTTCGGACCACATGCCTCTAGCGGTAGATATTTGTTTACAGACGGAGCAAATAGTTCAGTGCTCAAAACTGTTACCGAAATTAAAATGGAAGGAAAAGGAAAGTACTCGGTTCATCTTGAAGCAGCCCAATTAGGAAAGCTGCAGAATTTATGCAAACATCTCAAGGCAAGTGCTATAAGGAGGCGTGGTACGACGGCGAATGTGATCGAGCCAGAAAGGCGTCAATGAATATGCTGAACAGAGCCAGGAGAACAAATTATATAGCAGAGAGGAGAGAATATCAGGAGCTAAATAAATATTCCAAAAGACTGAGCGCAGTTAAACAGCGGCAATATTACCAGCAACTAGAACGCTCAATTTGCAACATAAAGGACAGCAAAGATTTCTGGACAGCCATTAGAAAAATAGCTATCCAACTATTTTAAATCATTGTTGTGTGCAGAGGCGACGGAGCTGTTGCAAGAAATTGCTTCACCAGGTCTGGAAGTCCATGAGCTCGACAAGGATATTACATTTCAGGAAATTCGAAGCGCTCTAGAAAGAAGCAAAATGGGCAAAGCTCTAGGAGGAGACCGCGTTCCCGCGGAATTTATCGTAAATGCGCCAACCAATTTTATTTCAAGGCTTCTCGATGAATACAACCGAATATTCAACGCTGGAAAAGCTCCAAAAACCTTTCAGAGAAATATTATTTATCCTATATGGTAAAAGGGTACCCCAACTGATGTCGAAAACTACAGAGGTATTTCGTTCCTGAACTCAACAGTTAAGATTTTCACGTCGATTATTTTAGCAAGGCTTAATGCTTTTGTAGAGACTAAACAACTGCTCAGCGAATATCAATCTGGCTTCCGTAAGGGATACTCTACCGTCGACAGCATTTTTGTTCTGACATCAGTTGCAAACTCATTTCTGGAAGAAAAGAAACAAATATTTATTTTTTATAGACTTCAAAGCTGCCTTTGACACCATTCACCGAAGAAGTCTGCTTAACAAATTGATCACCATGGGTTATCAACTAAAATGATCAATTTATTGCGAAGCTTATATACTGATAATGAGACTGCAGTGTGAGATGGCAATACTCTATCGGAATGGTTTCAATCAAATCCCGGAGTAAAACAAGGTTGTTTACTGAGGTCATTTCATTTCATATTTGCCGAGAGCCCACAAGATATGCAGAAAATGATTGATGCCGCACATGCCTATTGCCAAAAGTGGAGCCTTAGGAACAATACTTCCAAGTCAAAAGTAATGGTTGTTAGAGAGTTTCATCTTAGCTGTGATGCGAATAAGACGTGTTTCAGCGACTAAGTTTCTAAAAGCAAAAGAGAAATCGATATTAACAAAAATAATAACAAAGACATCCCTCCAATAAACCTCTTTAACATTGATGCAAAAGAAATTATCAATCTTCTAAAAAAAGGACTCAACCTAGAAAGTTTCAAAATTAAAAGTTATAATCAACATAAACTTGCTATTTTTCTAACAAATCTAGAAGACTACAAGAGAGTGCGCGGGCATCTAGAAAAAGCTAAAGCTAAATTTTTCTCTTATACACCTAAGAGCCTCAAAACAAAAACTTATTTAATGAAAGGGCTAAGCGCCAACACTAACCCTACCGAAATTCTAAGTGAATTAAAAACCCACCAGAAGGAGAACTTGGAATTCTTAAAGGTTAATACATTCTCAACGAAAAACTCAAAAGTGCGTAACATCGATCTACCATTCTTTATGGTCCAAATTAGTGCTGACAGCAATGTAACTGAGCTTAAATCAATTAAAACAATCCAGTTCCACTGCATCAAGTGGGAACCTCTACGAAAACCAGATATTCCGCAATGCAGAAACTGCCAGAGCTTTTTTCATAGCGCAGCCAACTACAATCTAACCCCGAGATGTGTTAAATGCAGCAATCCTCACAGAAGCGAAGCCTGTCCCCTACTGGAGAAGGAAGTCATCGAAAAAGAAGAACTGTTTTGCATCCTTTGCAATAAACCTGGTCATCCGGCCCCCTATAGAGGCTGTGAACGTTATAGAGAACTTTAAAATAGAATTAGAATTAAAAAGCAAAATTTAGTCAATAAACCAACATTTTCATCATCCTTTATTAACCCTAACATAAGCTACGCAAATACTACAAAAAAAAAAAAAAAAAAAAAAAAAAAAAAAAAAAAAAAAAAAAAAAAAAAAAAAAAAAAAAAAAAAAAAAAAAAAAAAAAAAAAAAAAAAAAAAAAAAAAAAAAAAAAAAAAAAGAAATATGCCTAAAACTCAAAGTACACCAAAAGAAACTAACCAGAGCTCCGTGCTAGAAGAAATAAAAAAATCAATCCTTGGCCTAAGTATTCAAATAAAACTTCTTCAAGAACAACCCGATATCCAAACAGCCAGAGTTGATACTATTTGCAACTTAATGGATTCAGAATGAACTTGAGGCAGAATACAAATAACATTTCCCTTAACACATTGCGTATCATCTCACTCAATGTAAATTCTCTTATTAGAATCAGTAGAAGACTGGAACTCAATAACTTTCTTAAAGAACACAACCCAGATATACTTATGCTAAATGAAACCAAATTAAACCCTAGCCACATACTTAAATTCCCAGGCTATACAATAATCAGGAAAGATAGAAAATATGGGATTAGAGGAGGGGGTGTTGCAATCCTAATCAAAGATTCCTTACAATTTAATATCTGCACTCGTACTAAAATAGACTCACTGATACATATGGAAGCTTGTATAATAAAACTTCGGATGCAAGCTAATAAAAGTCTTTTCATTATAGCTTCATACTATCCTTCGGGAAACAATAATGGTCCTTTCGCATCAGAGCTCAACACAATATTTGAAGAACTAAATCTCCATAACCTTAATCACTACTACATACTGGCGGGTGATCTGAATTGCAAACACTCTTTATGGGGAAACGCAAATAACAACACAAAAGGCAATGCCCTAAGAGATTGGTTAAATGAGAATGATCTTAGATTCAGGTGTAGCCTTTATGCATCCAGCTCAGTCCCATACGAAAACGGTAACTCGTACCTAGACATATGTCTAGCAGACTTCAGGCTTGAAATTAATAAAACTTCAGATGATATTAACTGCCTTAGATGCTTGAACTATGACAGTGACCACTCAGCTATTCTAATTATAGCCTCATCTAGAGACCAAACCAATATTTTTACCTTGTTAGAAAATGACGAAGGAAAAATCCTTAATTATAAAAAAACTAACTGGTATAATTTTCAAAAATGCTGCAAAGTCCTGGTTAAGAGTGAACCCCAAATTCCAAACGACAAAAACCTAAATAGCCTTGAGATTGATTACCACCTAGAAAAGAAATTAAATAAAATCATCATTACTGCAATAGAAAAGAATGTCCCCAAATTGAACATCAATATTCCTATGGAAAATTTAACAAAAGGCCTTGTTATTAAAAAACTTTTAAAAGAAAAATCTAAATTGCTTACTTTAATAAAACAACACAACCGGCTCGAAGTACTTCTTCCACTTAACACAGTTACCTTGCTAAAAGCCAAGCTTAAGCTTACCAAAAAACTAATCGAAGAAAATATCCAAATTAACTTTAACAAACAACTTGAAAAAAATCTTGACAATCTTAAGGCCAACAATCCTTCAAAATTCACTATAGTAAAAAGGGGAAAACACTTTAAGTCATATTAATATTCCTTGCAATAGCTGTGCTGCCGAAGAAATACAATAGCTGTGCTGCCGAACAGGTCGGACGTGTTTTTGTCGCGCTCCGGTTTAAATCGTTGTAAAAGTGCTTAATTCGGTTGTTACAATAAACAATTTCGACCCGCGATAAAAGACGCTAATGGACATTCATAGGCATTCATGCTTATGTTGTCCAAAAACATCTAATAGTTAATATTTAACTAAACAATGAGTGGGCCTAGCCCTCGCTCATTAACCCCTCGCCAAAACAAAACAAACAATCGAAGTGCTTACTTCTCTTTCTCGCATGTGTCAAATCACACTAACAACTACCTACGAACAAATGACGAAAAGATGCCTAGATCTGCCTCTCCAACTTTGCCCAGTGCAAAGAACTCAGCTCCATGGAGCGCTCAGTGCGCCTCTCCCGTAACTCCGCTCTCAACAACAACAACCACTACTACAGCCCAAGCTTCACCGTTTCTGCTCTCCACACTCCCGCCTACAATTATGCCAACATCAACGATTATAACAACAACATCAACAATTACAGCGACGACGGCAACAGTTAGCTCTCTCCGCTCCTCTCTCACCACACCAGCTTCAACATATGCAACTGCACAAACTGCTACAAACACACATACGCAAGTACAAAAATCAAACAATACTAATACAAAAACGTCAACTCAGCACGACCTCCCGCAAAATCATACACAACGAAATGCAACACCCACTACCCGCTCGTATGTGCAGACTGGCATCGATCGGTATGTACAAATAAACAAACGCAAATTAAGCCCGCAAAACAAAAACAGCGGCAACACTCCAAAGATAAACAAAACAAGCGATATACCTGTGGACAAAGATCCCCTCACTGGGAATAGGTTCCAAATTCTTGGCCAACAGTCTGATGCTGAGTGTGAAGAAAAAGCTCCAAATGCCCCTAAGCCAAAGCCTCCACCCATTTATATAAGGGATAGCAACTGTGCGGCCCTAGTCACAAAGCTTGTATCGCTAATAGGCAACAACAACTTTTATGTAACATCCGTCAACAAAGGCAATATCCGCGAAACAAAGCTCCAAGTCAACACCGAAGAAAATTATCGAGCAGTCGAAAAATGCCTAAGAGCTGAAAAAAAAGCTACTACACCTACCAACTAAAAAGTAGCAAGGGTCTACAGGTAGTAATCAAGGGCATTGAATCAAGTGTACCTGTAACGGAAGTCGCTTCTGCCTTGGAGGAAAAGGGATTCAAGGTCAAGTCCGTTATAAACTTAATAAACAGGGACAAAAAACCACAGCCACTATTCAAAATTGAACTAAGCCCGGAAGACACAGCTCCAAAAAATAATGAAGTGCACCCAATTTACAAACTACCTTTCTTATTGCACCGCAGAATAACCGTAGAGGAGCCGCACAAACGCACAAATCCAGTGCAATGTACCAATTGCCAAGAATTTGGGCACACAAAAGCCTACTGCACCCTGCGATCAGTTTGTGTAGCATGCGGAGAGCTGCACAACACTGCCTCATGCCCTGCTAACAAGGAGGATCCATCTGTCAAAAAATGCAGTAACTGTGGAGGTAACCACACTGCAAACTACAGAGGTTGCCCAGTCTACAAAGATCTGAAGAGCAGGATTAATACGCGCACAGAATTTGCCCGATCCAATGGAAACCTTAATCAGTTCACACCCTCGCAGTCGACCCCTGGAGTCTTCATCACCAAAGCTACGAGATCGACCTTTGCCCCAACGACTACAACCCAAGGTGTTTCTTTCGCAAGCGCCTTGAAACTAGGAAATGATAGACCCGAACCCATATCTACGGTTTCGCATGAAATTCGAAGTGAGCCGACACTGCCATCAAAACAAGCGGAACAACCATCAAACTATAGTAGCTTAGAAACTATGTTTCTATCGTTACAGCAGACGCTGAAGGATTTTATGGTATTTATGCAAAACGCAATGCAAGAACAAATGAGAACGCAAGGAATTCTCATTCAAATGCTCACTTCGCAACAATCCAAATAATGGCTCTCCTACGAGTTTCACTCTGGAATGCAAATGGCATTCCCCGCCACAAAGTGGAGTTATCAAAATTTCTTCAGGACAATGAAATCGACATAATGCTTCTGGCAGAAACTCACTTGACGGACCGATACAATTTTCAATTACCTGGGTATGCATTTTACGGCACAAATCACCCAGATGGCAAAGCCCATGGTGGCACTGGCATCCTCGTCAGAAGCCGCATCAAGCATTACCCACTATCAGGGTTTTCGGAAAACTACCTACAAGCCACATCGATATGTGTAGAGTCTAAACGAGGCAATATCACTCTGTCCGCGGTTTACTGTCCCCCACGTTTCGCAATATCAGAAAATCAATTCCTAGATTTCTTTAATACACTTGGTCAACGCTTCTTGGCTGCGGGTGACTATAATTCGAAACATCCCCACTGGGGCTCCAGACTGACCAATCCCAAAGGGAAGCAACTCTACAGCGTACTCACGCGCGCATCAAACAAACTCGACTATGTATCTCCGGGTAGGCCTACATACTGGCCGGCAGATCCAAAGAAATTACCCGATCTTATAGACTTTGCTATAACAAGAAAAGTTCCACAAAACTTAGTAACTGCAGAAGCCCTTGCTGACTTGTCGTCAGACCATTCTCCAATAATATTCACCCTTCTGGAGTGCCCTCATGTTAGAGAATATCCTCGGAGACTGACATCACACAAGACAAACTGGCTCAAATACAAAAAATATATCAGCAGTCACATCGAGCTGAGCCCTACCATAAACAGCGAAGAAGACATCGACAATACTGTTCAAGCCCTCACCTCTATCATTACTGCCGCTGCTCATCACTCAAACCCCCAAACGACAACAACAGCACCTCAGCAAGATCGTAGATTGACAAACAGTTACATTGACCGGCTGGTCACAGAAAAGCGGCGTGCAAGAAGAGAATGGCAAAGCTTTAGATCGCCTGCCGCAAAAAATCGTCTGAGACTTGCAGAACGCGTACTTCGCAAAGCACTCGAAGCCGAAGAACAGCTTGCACATAGCCGTTATATCGAAAAATTATCGCCTACAAGCACCAAATTTCCCCTATGGAGGGCACGCGCCAGCATAAAGCCACCTGCAAAGGTAGACACGCCTCTAAGAGATCAGACAGGAAGATGGGCCCGCAGCGACGAAGAAAAGGCAACTGTCTTTGCACTTCACCTTAGAAATGTTTTCCAGCCAAATCCTTCAACCAATGGCTATGAACTTCCATTGGTTCCGACCGCCGCACAAACTGACCCAATCAAAGTTCATTCGCTAGAAATAAAAAATGCCATCGGAGAGCAAAATCCCAGAAAAGCCCCTGGACATGACCTTATTACACCTAAAATGATTATGGAACTTCCAAGTCCCGCCATTACATATATCTCAAGACTTTTCAATGCTGTTCTGCGTTGTGGATACTTTCCAACTCAGTGGAGGAAGTCCACAATCATAATGATTCAGAAACCAGGAAAAGATATAACACAAGCGTCATCATACAGACCCATTAGTCTGCTACCTTGCCTGGCAAAACTATTTGAGAAGATCCTACTCAGTAAAATTGATGCCCATACACAAAATATCATTCCCTCACATCAATTTGGGTTTAGAGCAAAGCATGGGACTATTGAGCAAGTCAACCGTTTAACTTCAGACATTCGGACTGCGTTTGAGCACCACGAATACTGCTCTGCAATTTTCTTAGATGTTGCCCAAGCATTTGACCGCGTTTGGTTGGATGGTCTTATATTCAAGATAAGGACAATGCTTCCTCCAAATACTCAGAAAGTCCTAGAAAGTTACGTCAGTAACAGAGTATTTACAGTTCGTCAAAATGAGTACACAACGGAAGAGTTCACTATAGGAGCCGGAGTGCCGCAGGGTAGCGTACTCGGTCCTCTCCTATATGTAATGTACACTGCCGACATACCAACAGACCCTCGACTTACAATAAGTACTTTTGCGGATGATACGGCAATATTAAGCAGATCACGATGTCCAATTACCGCAACAAGTCTCCTGGCAAGCCACCTAGCTAAAGTGGAAGAGTGGCTGGCCAACTGGCGCATAAAAATCAACGAGCAAAAGTGTAAACATGTGACGTTCACACTCAACAGAAGCACCTGTCCCCAGCTATCCTTAAATGCAACCCAGATCCCGCAATCAAACGATGTTGTATACCTAGGTGTGCACCTCGATAGAAGGCTCACATGGCGCAAACACATAGAGTCGAAAAAGCTTCAAATCAAGCTAAAGGCCAACAGCCTTCATTGGCTAATCAACTCCCGTTCCCCTCTTAAACTGGAATATAAAGTCCTGCTGTACAAAAGCATCATAAAGCCTGTCTGGACGTATGGCTCGCAGTTATGGGGAAATGCCTGTGCGAGCAGTGTGGACATCCTCCAAAGATCACAGTCAAGAATTCTCAGAACCATCACTGGAGCGCCATGGTACATTCGCAATGAGTGTATCCACAACGATCTCAGCATCCCATTGGTCGAAACTGAAATAGAGCAACTTAAACAAAAATATTCTGAGAAGCTTCTTACCCACCCAAATCAACTTGCAAAATCTCTTTCCATGCTAGCAACGCATTCTCGTCTCAGAAGAAATGACCTACCAACCCAGCGACTGACTTGAAGGGCCGCAGAACACAAACTATCTCCAACAGGGGATGGTTTATAAAATAGTTTCTAGATTAAGATCTGAAAAATTATTGTTAGTCTCATCAAGAGAAGATTCAATAAATACAAAATAAGTCTTAAAAAAAAAAATATTCCTTGCACATCTACAAGCACAATCACGAAAGCGGGTCTTAATCTTAATCTTTTAGACAAAAATGAGTCAAAAAATTGCTTTATAATAAAAGACAACAACGATCTTATTGAAATAGTCGGATCACATTTTCAAACAGTTCACTCAGCAAAGTCCAATGACACAAATAATAGGGTCCATTGTCAAGTCGAACAATGCTTCAACCAGTTTTTGGAAATAAAAACTAGGTTTGATAGCATGCAGACGACCAAAACCTCCTTTAATTGAGAATTACTTCGTGTCACTATCTGAAGTACAAGATATAATAGCTAAGCTCAAAAATAAGATGTCCTCAGGTATGGACGAAATTCCAAACATAGTGCTTAAATCTCTACCCAAAGAAATTGTTTTAGAGTACTGCTCAATATTTAACAACATGCTCAATATTTCATACTTCCCGCCACAATGGAAAACTGCCAAGCTCTTTGTTATCCCAAAGAAAGATAAGGATAAAAACAATATAAATAATTTGCGACCTATAAGTATGTTGCCAAACATTAGCAAGATCTATGAAATTATCATTAGTGTCAATATTACCAGAGTCATTGATTCAAATAACATTAAAAGCGAAAAACAATTTGGATTTAAGCACGGACACTGCACAACTCATGCAATAAACCTACTAATGTCTGAAATAAACTGGGCTTGGAACAAAAAAAATGCGACAGGGGCATGTTTCATAGACTTGGATTGGAGGCATTTGACAGGGTATGGACAAAAGGCTTATTGGTTAAACTTATAAGGTACAAGTTTCCGTTAAATCTACTTATATTAATATATAATATGATATTTGATAGGAAATTTAAAGTCAAAATTAATAATACTATAAGTAATAAATTCTTTAAAGTAGAAAATGGGCTGCAACAGGGTACGGTCAATGCTCCAACATTATTTAACTTGTACATAAATGATCTGCTAGAAAAAGTACATAGCATAATAGCTTTTGCAGATGATATAGTCATCTTTCGACTCTGTAGTTAACATAAACCGACATCTAGAAGAGAAACTCCATATTGTTGAAAACTATGCGCAAGACTGGCATCTAAAAATCAATTCAATCAAATGCGAAAGTATTCTTTTCCGCCCACCAGTCAAAAAAAATCCAACAACAACATTAAAAAAAATTGGAGGCAGTTCAAAATAAATAATCTCCAAAACAGGTCTATTCCTCTCTCGGGAAGAATAAAATACCTGGGACTATACTTAGATAGATTCCTTTACTTTGACTATCACATCAACAAGCAACTCGAAAAAGCCCAAAAGGCATTTTTTATTTATAAAAGAATGTTTAGTTCCCGACTGGTGAGCAGCAGAATAAAAGTAATTATGTATCAGTCACTTACAGTCGTCGGCATAACTATTTTGACAAAAAATTTTTCATAAAAAAACCATTATATCTTTGAAACAAAAAATCCTAAAATTTGGAAATTTTTATCGAATACTGGTATGAAAGTCCGCTTTGAATAATTCATAAGTAGTCCACAATCAGCTGCTGGGATTAGAAAATATTAATCGAATTGTCTAAATGAACGATGGCATTTATTGTATAGTTCATACTTTTATCTCTAAAATGTGATTTAAGCCTTATTTATTTCATAAGATATAAGTTAGTGATTGATCTGGCAAGTATGGCCGATTTGCATGCAAATTCATATCTATCGTTTTTTACAGTGTAGTTTTTAAAGCAAAACGCACCGTAAACTTAAAAACTACACTTAAACTACACTGTCGCTCAACTAAAATACAAATCTTAATTTAAAATTAATTTAAACTTGAATTCTAATACAAATCGGTTAAACTTGGCAGATCGATCACTAACTTATATCTTATGAAATAAATAAGGCTTAAATCACATTTTAGAGATACAAGTATGAACTATACAATAAACAAATCAAATTATTAAAAACAACATTTTTTCTAGCACATTGGGTCCAAGTAAAACAGCCAAATTAGCCATTTTCTGCATTTTCATGCCTAATTTACAGTTAATCTATCAGAGATATGGAGTTTCTAACGCTAGAGTCGGATTCGGCGTGAAAAATTTGTCTAGAATACATCATTCTTTTAGCTTTAAAGATCCTGTTGTAAGAATATATCAAGTTTGAAATCTTGTCAAAATACTTATGCCCACCTCCGTTTGGACAATTCGATTAATATTTTCTAATCCCAGCAGCTGATTGTGGACTACCTATGAATTATTGAAAGCGGACTTTCATACCAGTATTCGATAAAAATTTCCAAATTTTAGGATTTTTTGTATCAAAGATATAATGGTTTTTTTATGAAAAAAATTTTGTCAAAATAGTTATGCCGACTACTGTATTAGACCAATCCTTTCGTATGGTTGTGCTGTTTGGTTTAATATATCTCCATCATATATGGAAAGGATCCGTAAATTCGAGAGAAGGATATAAGGAGCATGCACGTATATGTATAGATCGCCAATTAGCAACTACACAAAGTTTATATCTAACAAAAAACTATATAATGCATCTAAAGTAATAAGAATAGACAATCACATAATTTACCTAACTAGAAGTCACATACTGAGATCCCTTGATAACATAGAAAACATTCTTATTAAAGCTCAGTTCTATGAAAGCGACTCATATTTTGAGTTATGTAATTTAAACGGTTTTACTCCCCCGGAAATATTTCTATATCTCGATAAAAATGAGTATATTCAAAACGACAATGGCATACCTTCTATATATCATATACGAGTTATATCGTTCTATATATCGTTTACAGGAGAGCAAGCAAAAAATCCATAAACGAAAAACAGTTAACAGACACAAACAAAAGATTCGACATGTCGTTATCAACGAAAGATATTTGCTTTTCTGAAAACATAAAAAACAAATTCTGGTGGATCCAAAATTCAAGTTAAAACACCTTTCTATTTTACTATCCCATTCCATTTTACCACTATCTATCCCACACCCACCTACAAATAACCAAGTTTTAACTATAAGCCCATATGCATTGTTTTTTCTTTATTTTTCACTGCAACCCCAAATTACAAATGTACTATTTAGATATTAGTTTTGTATATACAAGTAATTAAATCCTGAAAAGGGAAACCAATACTCATGAAATTAGTTTAAGTAGAGAGCTCTTATATGAGACTAGCCTAAGTTCATCCATAGTCACTTTGTTCAACTAGTATATAAGAATATAGAAATAAATAAAATTAAACAGTTAAAAAAAAAAAAGAATTGGTTGTTAGAGCAGGCAGAGGCCGCCTAGCGAAATTGGAAGAGTGGAGCTTAAATGGCACTCGCTTAGAGGTGGTCAAAGAATTTAAGTATCTTGGAGTAATATTATCCTTCAATATGTCTTTTGCCAAGCACCTGAAACAAAAGCTGAGAGACTCGAAAACAGCAATCAGCAGCACCTGGAGATCACTTTATTGCAAAAACAACATAAACTCAAGTACGAAATACACAATGTTTGAGGCATACCTGTTAAGTTGCCATTAGAATTACTAATCAATTAAATTATTTTTGGAAAATAGTCGTAGTGATTATATAGTTTGCTGGTGAAAAATGTATGATTATTTAATGATTACGATTAGAAATAATCAAAAATAATGGAAAATTACCATAAATTATTAAAAATAATTGAAAATAATGGAAAATAATGGAAAATAATCGTTTCCATTATTTTCCATTATTTCCATTATTTCCATTATTTTCCATTATTTCCATTATTTTCCATTATTTCGACTATTTGAGACTATTTTGAGAGAAACAAATTATTTTCAACATCACATTTAATAACAATTAAATTAAACACAAACATTAAAAATATTCAGGGTTTGCCTTCATTAAAACTAATTTTTCGAATGAAAAATCAGACAATGATTGGCGCCTAGGGCTGTCTATAATACCAGCAAATGAAAACAGACGCTCTACAGGAGCCGAAGATGTTAAAGGCGTGTTGAAAGCAATAGACGCTTCTTTTAAAATGCCATATTTTAGCCATATATCTTCCGAGCTAGCATTATCACTCAAATAGCTAAAGAGCTGATGGCAAATTAAAGACCGTTGTGTCGAGCGTAGTTCATCTTGAGAAGATGGACTTGCGTTTTCATCATCTGCAAAAGAAAAAACATTGAAATTTGTTACAAATTCAAACAAACAGACAGATTTACTCACCATTATACTCTTTTTTCATAAAGTGCGCGGGTGGCTGCAAAAGCTTTGCACTTTTGTAAAGAAACATTGTTGTTATTAAATGTGATGTTGAAAATAATTTGTTTCTCTCAAAATAGTCTCAAATAGTCGAAATAATGGGAAATAATGGAAATAATGGAAAATAATGGAAATAATGGAAAATAATGGAAAATAATGGAAACGATTATTTTCCATTATTTTCCATTATTTTCAATTATTTTTAATAATTTATGGTAATTTTCCATTATTTTTGACTATTTCTAATCGTAATCATTAAATAATTGTGTGAAACCGAAAATAATCGCAATTTAATCATTAATTCAACTCTTAAACAAAAATAATCTAATTAATAATGACTACAATTAATAATCATTATTTAACAGGTATGGTTTGAGGCAACATCAAAAGCAATTATGTGTTATGGAGCAGGGGATATGCCAAATACGAAGACGTCGAAAAACTATTGCGGTACTTTGTTAAAAGAGTGTTTTATCTCCCACAAAACACGTCTACTTATGCCATTCATCTAGAGACAGGACTTCCAAAAATGTATCTACAAACTCTAGGAACACATTTTCGATACATAAACAAAATAATAAAAATGGAAGAGAATAGGCTGCCCTGTCTTGTTGTGAAAACACTTTTGGAGGGAAGAGCGCAATTTTTCAAATCATGGGAAGGCCTTGCTCGGGACTTTGGAATCAACCTGGATCTGTCGCGGCCCGATACTTGGAGCATCGCCCAACGTGACCTTCTACAAGCAATCGATAAAAGAGCACGAGATAGCTTTGAAGTCTCTGCACTAACAAGTCAAACTCGCAACACCTACAGCCAACTAAACCACAACTTGATGGAAGGCAACTACTTCAATGACCAATACGACTGCAGGACCATTTCAAATATTTTTAGAGCTCGGACAGAGATGCGGGCGCTTAATTATTTTCCCCACAATCAGAATACAAATGAGTTATGCACACTTTGCAATCTACGGGAGAGGGAAGACGTGGTTCATTTCTGTTCAACCTGTCCAATATTAAGAGAGCTCCGATTGAATTTATAGGGCAAAGCCGTGCTCAATGAAATGGAATTCAAAGTGGTATTAAACGGATCAGACTGGAAAAGCTTAGCAAAATTCCTCACAGAAGCAGCCCGCTACAGAAGAAAAATACTTTTTGAAAACTTCTAAAGTCCTTAAGACTATCTAATGTCATCAAACGGCGTAAAAATTGAATATAAAATATTTGTAACATTTTAGTATGCAGACGGCTCTATTGCCATGCTATTTATATCACCTTCTTTATGTAATAGAGTTAATTTAGATCAATGTACACAAATCGCAATCAAACTAAAAAATCAAAAAATAAAGAAGAACTACTTCTACTACTACTACTACTAATTTTAATCATTTGTTATTTAAAGAAACAATATTGAACATAAAAGTTTCAGTCGTTTGACATTTAAAGTCAAAAATAAACGCTTTTTTCACATTTCGTATTATTTTACGAAGTTAAAATGTTAGAGAACTTATGATTATACATTATATGAAATACTGTTTTTTTCAATCTTAATTTTGACTTTTATGTGCCCAAGTCTTATTTACATAACATAGCATTCTTGTGGTTTAATCGCAGTAACACAATTGCATTCAATGTTTTTAGGTCCATACGAATTCTAAGCGGATTCATTTCTTCGACGGCTAATGTGAGTAACAAGATGTTTCCATCGATAACAAACTGTATGTTTACCCCTGTAATAATTTATAAAAGACAATAAGTCAATATTGCTTTTAAAGAAGATGCGTTCAAATATTGAACAAAATATGCATGCAAATGTAGTAACTAGAAAAGTATTCTTACCGATAAAGGAGCGGTTCATGTGCGTTAGTCCGTCCACTTTTAGTGCGAACGTTTTTCCATGAAGTTTTTTTTATATCTTCAATTAGCTGCTCTGATTTGGCCACTACTTCGTTACGAATTATTTGCGGGCTTATGAAATTCTCAGAACACATCCCTTTAATGATCGGATTGAGAAATTGTCGAAATCCAATGTCATTCATCATGGAAAATGGTCTGCCATCAACCGAGCACATCAAAGCACATGCGTATAGAACGGAATGTTTGCTTATTGAAACCCGTACACAGGGGTGCAACATATCGGAAATGTTTTAGATGGGACAGACGTTTTTATATGAACTTGTCGATTTGGCTTGTTGTTGCTCTCATCATTTTGATATGTCGGCATGAAAATGTGATGTGTTTTGTCAAATTAGTGCCATGATCTCCCTAAAAAAGAAAAAATTAATTTCAACTGAAACCTTTGATTGCATACATATGTATATATTTACTGGGTACTAATACATGTGTACATTTGCAAAGTATGTGTGTACAATACACAAACGAGGGCGGTGCCAGAAATAGCCGACCTAACTACTAAAACACAAAAATTTATCATTTTTTTTTTTATTTTTCAACATATGATCCTTTTAGGTCGATACACTTTTCCCAGCGATGTTCAATAGCATCGATGCCTTTTTTATAATAAGAACTGTGAAGCTCTTCAAAATAGGCATTAACCTCGGACTCCACCTCTTCATTGTTGCCAAATCTTTTTCCTCCAAGCCATTTTTTCAAGTTTGGAAATAAGAAATAATCAGAGGGAGCTAAGTCTGGCGAATAATGGGCGTGAGGTAGCAATTCAAATTTTAATTCATTAATTTTAGCCATTGCAACGGCAGAGGTGTGAAACGGCGCATTGTCATGATGGAACAGCAAACGCGGCACCCATCTTGCGCATAACTTTTTCATGTCCAATTTTTCGGTCAGTATGCGATGCTCAGCACTTTTTGAAATGCCTACACATTCAGCTAACTCACGAACTTTCAATCGCCGGTCACTCAATACACAATTTTTAATTTTGGCCACCATTTCTGAAGTGGTCACCTCATTTGGACGCCCATTACGATGTTCATCTTCGCAGCTCAAACGACCTCGCTTAAACTCAGCCACCCAATATTTTTTTGTTGTAAACGAGGGAGCAGAATTACGTAAGGTAGAATCCAGCTCCTTTTTAATATTGGTTGGACTAAGACCTTTTATATGAAAGTATTGTATCACATAACGATGACCAATTTTATCCTTGTTTGCAAATCAATAACAAGCGTTCTCTATTAAAATCGATAAAAAAAAAAACTGTGCAAGGTAAAGGCACCAATCTTCAAACTTAATCTTTTAATAGTCGGCACTTCCCCTTTTTAATATTTTTTGTGAACATTTTCCAACACTACTGTGCTAGGTCGGCCATTTCTGGAACGTACCTCGTATGTTTGTACATTCGATTACATGCAAACAAATGTACTCTGTACTCACAATGTGTACATTGTACACACATACCTTGCAAATGTACATATGTTTGTACATTTGTAAATATGAGAACTTACCTTAATTTGATGACCAAATTCAACACCATCTTTTTCAACTACACAGCTGCTCCCACATTCTTTAATATCAAGCAAAAAGTATTTCCTATAGGGATTCGTTTTAGCACGAGGCATAGTTTTTTATTAATTAATTGATCCGACACAAATGCAATTTTTTTTCGACAGCAGAAGCAGAAGGCAGCAGCACTCTTCTTTTGCTGCTTATTAACCTATACATTTGTCTCTTTCTAACAATTGAAAAAGACATAGGAAAAAAAGGCGGCAAGCGTTTACACGTTTGATTATTTCTTTAT
This sequence comes from Lordiphosa collinella, assembly GCA_018904265.1. Classification (NCBI taxonomy): domain Eukaryota; kingdom Metazoa; phylum Arthropoda; class Insecta; order Diptera; family Drosophilidae; genus Lordiphosa; species Lordiphosa collinella. The sequence continues at coordinate 324,256 of JAEIFV010000050.1, read as the reverse complement.
CCTGAACGAGTGATTTTAAATTTGCAATGCATCCAAATGGAATAAAAATCACCCAAAACTACATTTCCGGCCTGAGTTGTGGCCAACTCAAATCTGTAAATCTGACGTCCGAGTCACTGGTTTTAATCATTTAAATTTAATACATGCACTTGTACAATGTAAATGACAATACATGCACATATGTTCATATTTTATTTTATTGCCAATGTAAATACATATGTAAGTATGTATGTAAAACAAATCAAACAATCTACGAACATACGTTATCCGCCTTATAAAGGGTGCTATTATCTTTTTGGCAACACTGGTTTAAACAGCTCACGCACGTTTCGTGTTTTGTTTCACTGTCAAACATCTTCAGCTTGGTCTATAATTTAACCATGAATCGTCTTACAAACGAACAACGCTTGCAAATTATTGAATTTTATTATCAAAATGCGTGCTCTGTTAAGAAAGTTCATCGCGCGCTTCTTCCATTTTATGGTCAGTTTAATCGACCCACTGAAGCGGCTATTCGCGCCATTGTGACTAAATTTCGCACCAAATTTACATTATTGGACATTAAACCACCAACACGCTTACGTAGAGTGCGAACTGAAGAAAATATCGCAGCTGTATCGGCCAGTGTTAATGATGACCATCAATTATCGATTCGTCGCCGTTCGCGTTGGGCCTCTGTTACTCAACAACGTGGAAAATTTTGAGGAAGGATTTAGGTGTGAAGCCTTTCAAAGTACAACTGGTGCAAGAATTGAAGCCGAACGACCTACCGCAACGAAGAATTTTTGGTGAATGGGCTCTTGGAAAGTTGGCCGAAGATCCACTTTTTTACCGAAAAACTGTGTTCAGCGACGAAGCTCATTTTTGGCTCAATGGGTACGCAAATAAGCAGAATTGTCGATTTTGGAGTGAATATCAGCCAGATGCATTGCAAATCACCAATGCATCCAGAAAAAGTCACAGTTTGGTGCGGTTAATGGGCTGGTGGCATCATTGGACCGTACTTCTTCAAAGATGATGCGAATCGTAACGTAACTGTGAATGGTGAGCGCTACCTTGAGATGATATCCAATTTTTTTTTGCCCAAAATGCAAGAGCTTGACTTGCATGACATGTGGTTTCAACAAGACGGTGCCACATGCCACACAGCACGCGCAACAATGGGCTTATTGAGAGGCGAGTTCGGTGAACATTTTATTTCACGTTCGGGACCGGTCAATTGGCCGCCTAGATCGTGCGATTTAACGTCTTTAGACTATTTTTTGTGGGGCTATGCCAAAGCTCATGTCTATAGAGACAAGCCCACTTCAATTGACGCATTGGAAGACAACATTAAAGCATTTATTCGTGAGATACCGGCCGAAATGTTGTAAAGAGTATGCCAAAATTAGACTAAGCGGATGGACCATTTGAGGCGCAGTCACGGTCAACATTTGCATGAAATAATCTTCAAACATTAAATTATATGGACCGTACTATCGATTCAAATAAAGATTTCATGCATTTTTCTGAATTTTATGTGTTTTTTTTTAAAACTTTCCTATAGCTCTTAAAAAATCACCCTTTAGAAGCTGCGAGATTTTCTTGCAAGTCATTTAACAGAGGGGTTCTTGAATCTTGCACCTTCTCAGAAAAGTGGCAAGAAAATCTAATATCGTGAAAAGGGTGTCTTAAGATTCTTTCTTTGCGTTGCAAACATTTATCAAAATTACTCTAAACAATTAAAAAAAAAAAAAAACCGAAACAGTACCGGTACCAACGTTTCGGTTTCGATCCGGTTTTATCGGTTCCAATAATAACGGTAAACGGTATTCGGTTCTCAAAAAAAATTGTATCGGTTCTGGTTTTGGTTCTGGTACGTGATTTGAAACGGTTTATTTCGGTTAACGGTACCGGTTCCGGTATTAATCCCTGGTACATACAAAGAACGGATCGACAATTTGTACATATTTATGTACTTATGTGGTGGCCCGTGTTTAAGTTCTCGGCACATGTACAACTGACGTCCGAGTCACTTATTTTAATACATGCACATATATGTACATACATACAGGCCCGTCGACAGGGGACGGCGTGTTTCCCCCAGGGTCCGGACTTCTGAGAGGGAGCTGGAGCACGGTTTTTTTGGTGAAAAATTAAATACACTATGAACTACATGAAAAAAACCCCTCATCCCCTTTTGACGGGCCTATTTACATACATACGTATGTATGTATATAAATCAAATCAGTCAATTTACGAACATACGTTAAGCGCCTTTTAGAATCTGCGAGATTTTGGTGCAAGTCATTTTACAGAGGGTGCTTCAATTTTACGGTGGCAGGAAAATCGTGTAAAGGACGTCTTACGATTCCTTCTTTGCCTTACAGAAATCTGACCAAATTTACAATGCGCTCTGCAAAAGTAAAAAAAACCGAAACAGTACTGGTACCAACTTTTCGGTTTCGATCCGGTTCTATCGGTTCCAATAATAATGGTATTCGGTTCTCAAAAAAATATTTGTATCGGTTCCGGTACGTGATTTAAAACGGTTTACGGTATTAGTCCCTGGTTATATTCTATTTGTTGAAAGTATTTGAAACGTTGTTTTTTTGATTAAAAATAGTAATAATCATTTTCAAAATTAATGGAAAATTAGATCTAAAATAAAAAAAAATATTTTCTGTCTTCTTTACCTAAAATTCAGATTTCTCTTATGAAAATAAGGTACAGTAAAATCGGCTTGTAACATACCGAAGCTCGGAACAATTGAGTCCATTGACAATAAGGAATTTTGGAGATTTTTAGAAAACCATTTTTAGCGCGTCTACTTTCTTGATTATTTTCTCTTACCTGACTCTATTTTTATATTGACGAAAAGAAAATTAATAATAGTTTTGTAGTCATAAATATTTTTCCTATGCGTGTAAAACATTTATTCGGACGCTTTCGAAGAAAAATCTATTTTTCTAAATAATTTGTGCTTGTTATGTTCATACTACTAAGCCGATTTAAAAACAATGTTAAGCACTAATATTGGAAATTCAATAAACTTTCGATTCATATCTTGCTTAATGACATTCACGTTACCAACTTGAGAAATTTATTAAAGTGTGAGTGTTCCTACCGAACGTGGTAAACAAGTCCACATTTTAAAAACGCTCGCAGAAGATATTTTTAAAATCGATTTTGAGTTCAGAATCTAAAAATGGCCTATTAAAGTTAAACAGAGTATTAAACAGAGTATATTAAGTTTGTGGAAAAGTATGTAACAGTCAGTGCGTAAATTAGAGACCCGTTTTCCCAAACATATACACGAGGAATTTTCAACTTAAATATCATTTGGTCACCAATTCTCTTAGTTTCTGCAACAACTACATCAAAAATTTGTTAGTTTTTCTTGTTTTAAGTAGTTAGATAATCAAATTGGCGGGCCGAAGCGGGTCGCATAATATTGCCACTTGAAGAGAGAATAAAAATTAATTTGAATATCAAACACTATTTTGAACAATCGTTCATAATATTTTAGCACTTATTTTAAAGTTCTTCGTTTCGTAAGTGCATTTCACTGCTGATGGCTTTATGCAAAATATATATTTTCCAGCATTTTCTGAAATTCTTGCTTACTAAACATTTATTGTGCTTTGCATAAATTTGGTGAGCTAGGTTACGTCAGAACGGCAGTTTGAGAAGCTTTTCATGGCTAATTACTGCAATGCTGGCGCCAACAGCAAAGTGGTGTGGCCGGGTGTAAAGTTTATTCAAAGAAAAAAACTTCATTAGATGTTCCGAGGCGGGATCGAACCCACGACCTCTGAGCGGTCGCGCACACTAGCGCTGAGCCACCCAGCCACACTACCGTGCAAGCACAATAATTACACACAATACCTTCGAATTATAGTAGCTCTCGGAATGTATTTTGGTTAGCTCTCGCTCGAAGTCTACGAATCCTCTGAACATTATTTATCCCCATTTGACAGACTTGTCGAATAGTATGACATCCAAGGCACAGGCTCCTACATCCCTCCCTTATTTTTAGGACGCATAACCTTGCCTTGCACAAACCCATGTAAAACCCAACCAAGAGACTGGTACCCTTATCGGCATCTTTTTCAGACTACAATCGGTTTGAGTCACTTTTCGAGCGTTGTCCATCGGGCAGCTTGATGATGTCGCCCGACTTCTATTATACTTCCTTCGCCCCTCTCCTTTTTTTCCAGATCAGCCTCCCTCTTGGTATTTTTTTTCAAATCATGAACCCTTCCAAATGACAGAATGTGATGGGCACTCGAAACAGCTGTACCAAAAGCCAGCCCATTTTGGTGTTTGTGGCTTCTGGACTTGCCAAAAAAATTACTCCCAACTGATTCACTGGCCAAAATGAAGATGTCATCCATTGACTGCTGCTTCTGGGCATGCTGGAGACATACGTTTCTTCATTGTTCTTAATTCTACACGTCGGACCAGCGCTTCGATGCGATAAATTCGCAGCCGGACTGATTTTTTTTTTATTTTTTTATTTATTTGTTTTATTGTTATTATCTAAATTTTCTGTCTCCTTCATTGGCTACTTTCTTCAGATTGAAAACCGCAGGACTAAACATTGCGCATATGTTATGCCCGAATATAGCGACCCGTGCTTCGCAAATGACTCCATATTTCTTTAAAAGTCGTATCCGCCTATTCCGTAGGTCTTGACAAGAACGGAGTATACATCGTTCCCCAATCCATCGTCATACTTCTCCAATGCCTCAGGCAATGGTAACGGAACTGCTTGGTGATTGCATCCCGCCTAGGTGCCGTAATTTGCTCCTCTATTTCCTTGTCTCCATAACTTCGTATTCATTCAACGCTCCGGGTATTGAGTATGCCACCTCCTGTCGTTGGGCACAGCCTAGATACAATAATTTGTTCCTAAGATGAATAATTTTATTAGCAATGGCTTTGGATAGCAAGCAATTCAAAATAATTTGAAATATTAAAAAGCTAAATTTATTAAAAATAAATTTCCGCGAACTTAGCATAATTCGACAAATTTCGACAAGCAATTCAAAATAATTATACTATGTACCAGGGGTACACAGACTATATCAAGTTTGTGCAAAAGTATGTAACAGGCAGAAGGAAGCCTCTCCGACACTATAAAGTATTTATATATTCTTGATCAGCATCAACAGCCGAGTATAAATAAACAGATCTCAGAGATGGTAAGAGATAGAGGTTTGACATGTATTCTGTTTTTTGATTATATTTATTTGAACCTTTAGAATTTTATTGGTCATTTCGAGAAGATGATATCGGCCAAATGGGCGCCATTACAATTGATTGCCATACGGGCTCGTTTTTTGACATTTTTCATCACTTCGGCAATAACTTCGGGCTGCAGATTCTCGCACTCGTGTCGAATGTTGTCCTTGAGGGCTTCCAAGGTCTCGGGCTTGGTTACGTAAACACGGGATTTCAAAAAACCCCACAAAAAAAAGTCTGGAACGGTTAAATCGGCCGATCTTGCAGGGCAGTGCAAATCGCCAAAACGAGAGATGAGGCGACCCGGGAACGCCGCCTTCAGAATGTCGGTGGTGGCTCGCGCAGAGTGTGCCGTTGCTCCGTCCTGTTAGAACCACATGTCCTCCAGTCCTAATTCGTCCAATTGCGGCAGAAAAAACCCGGTTAACATGACCCTATAGCGCTTACCGTCCACTGTTGTCGTTTGACCAGCGGAGTTCTCGAAAAAAAATGGCCCGATGACTCCTCCAGCGTGAACCATGCAGTCACCATGCAGTCATTTTGAGCGGGTGTAATGGCTCTTCGTGCATCACTCGTGGATTTTCGGTGCCCCAAAAGCGATAGTTTTGCTTGTTCACGTACCCGCTGAGGTGGAAATGAGCCTCATCGCTCATTATGATTTTGGTCGAAAAATCGATCATTCACGATTATTCCGCGTTCTTGGGGAGTATATCGATCCATGGCTTGTTCACTTGTATTCTAAATAAGAGCATCTTCCAATAGGGTGACTTCTTTTGGCCCACCCTGTATATATATTCTTGATCAGCACCAACAGCCAAGTCGATAACAGGTATAAAAATGGCGCATATTTACCTTTATCAAAACTCTTTCCCAAAAAAAACAAAATAATAATGTAACAGTGTAAAAAACCAACTTGCTTGATGTGCTTCTCACAGGAAAAATGAGTTCAAGCAGGTTCAGCCAATTCTGAAGGATTGTGATATTCTTACAAATCAGAGAATTGTGCAGAATGCAGCAGCACAAATAAGAAGTAAGAAAGTCGGTCAAGCCCTACTATAAGGTTCTCTGTGAAGTGCTGCCTATAACCGTACGACCGGTGCAGCCCATAATTATTTATAACTCGACTATTGTTCATCCGATCTTTACCATTCCATTGGCGGATCGAAAAATAGTCTTGATTAATAAAGCTTTTGTCCCATAAATGTCAAACCTCTATCTCTATCGGACAGACGGACATGGCTATATACTTTATGGGGTCAGAGATGCTTTCTCCTACCTGTTACATACTTTTGCACAAACTTAATATACTCTGTGTACCTCTGGTAAATAGTATAATTAGTGGGCTTTTGTAATGTCCGATATTCGCCTGAGGAGCCAAGCGTAACGGGTGACAACTAAAAATCTGAACAAACTTTAAAATGCCACAATTACCACAATTCTCGGATATATATGAAAATTGTACAGTTTATTTATGACTACATATACAAAAGAATTACATCAATGGATATGGTCGAAAGGACCGTTATCAGCTATTCGATGTAGCTTCCGGAAAATGTCTCCGCATCGTATTTCCGGATACATAAGCGAATCCTGTTTGTGAGTTCATTGATATTTTTGGCCTTCCAGTTGTTTTTGTAAACTGCAAAACTCAGACTTCCAAAAAAATCTTCTTTGTTCTTTCTGACAATGACAGCTTGGCCGGTCATAATGTTTGCTTCCGACCACTTCCAACTTTTCTTTTTATTATTTTTCGTTGCAAAATACTATAAATATTGCGTTTGGACTTGCCCTCTTGGGTGAAATGGTTAACTGTAAGCCAGGGATTAATACCGGAACCGTTCACCGAAATAAGCCGTTTCAAATCACGTACCGGAACCGGAACCGAATCAAATATTTTTTTGAGAACCGAATACCGTTATTATTGGAACCGATAGAACCGGATCGAAACCGAAACGTATTTTGGTCAGATTTCTGTAAGGCAAAGACGGAATCGTAAGACGTCCTTTACTCGATGTAAGATTTTCCTGCCACCGTAAAATGACTTGCACCAAAATCTCGCAGATTCTAAAAGGCGCTTAGCGTATGTTCGTAAATTGACTGATTTTTTTACACACACACATACGTATGTACATTGGCCAGAGTCTAAAATATTTATGTGCATACATACGTATGTAAGCAGGCCCGTAAAAAGGGGATTCCTGGCCTGGGGAGTTTTTTTCATGTTGTTCATAGTGAATTTAAGTTTTCGCCAAAAAACCCGGGCTCCAGCTCCCTCTCAAAAGTCCGGACCCTGGGGGAAACACCCCGTCCCCTGTCGACGGGCCTTTATGTACATATGTGTGCATGTATTAAAATAAGTGACTCGGACGTCAGTTGTACAAGGTGGGCCAATATATAAAGAGGTAAATATTATATATATTATACATCTGTCTAGTCCAAACAGATCTGACTCTGGCGGCTATTTGTAAAAATAAGAGCATCTTCCAATAGGGTAACTTCTTTTGGCCCGGGTGACTTCTTTTGGCCCACCTTGTACATGAGCCGAGAGCTTAAACACGGGCCACCACATAAGTACATAAATATGTACAAATTGTTGATCCTTTCTTTGTATGTACATTGTACATACATACGTACCAGAGACCTGCAACAAGCCTCTAATGCTCGATCACACTCGTGCATTTACTTGTCTTGCTTGGGCTTGCTGTCTTGGTTCGACACACTCGAAATGATCGAAAGCACATTAAGTCAGAACGAGTAAGCTGTTGGCTTTGCACGAGTAAAAATATGAACAAGATCGTCTGCACTCTGACTTACTCGCACTCCCATCAAAATTTACTCTTACTCTCTCTTACTCGCCTTGTTGACAGAGAGCTTAAGGCAAGCAACATTCTTCACTCGTGTTCATGATGCAAAAAGTATGAGGTGGTCTCGTCGGCTGCCAAGTCGATCGTTTATGGGTCCGCTAACGTTCAGTGCATGCTTGATTGTTGATGTGGAAGGTTGTGTGCGAATTTGATGCAATGTTACATAATTAAAAGTAATTTTTGTTGTATATTAAAATCGCTAAAACAAAAATCTTCCGTCTTTTTACTCAAAGGAATGCAAAATGTAGGCTATCATGCTATCTCTTTTGCTCTCACAAGTTGTTGTTTCTGGCGTAGAAATGATGTGTGTACAAGCTTTGACCATAACAATACGCGGCAGATCTTTGACTTCGGCAACAAGTAATCTCGGTTACTCGCGTCCGAAGCTAAGAGTATTTCGCGAGTATTTGTACCGAACGAACTTTACTCTTTACGACTCGCGTCCGAAGACTTTGAGTCAAATGGAGTGTATGTACGGAACACACTCGAGTTTAAAAATGCAATGATTCGCCTATACTCGAACTTTTTTGTGAGTTTTGTTTTGTGTATGCCGTTTGAACAAGTTCAACAAACCTTGAGCGCTTAGTTTACTTGCATCCCATTTGAAGCACGGGTGAGCGAGTGTATTCGTGATGGCTCGTTGCAGTTCTCTGATACGTACTTACATAAAAAATTCGGTTGTCTTTCATCGATTATTTGTTAAAAATGTTTTCTGAAATTTTCTGTTGAGTTGCGTTTGCTTTACGCTTATACGCCACACTTATCGCAACTTTGCTTAGATCGCGATATTACCATTCACAAAGAAGCCACTCAATCGTCGCTTGCGCTGCACTGCGATAGATATTGCGAAATAGTCAAACGTGTAAGCGCTTGCCGCCTTTTTTCCTATTTCTTTTTCAATTGTTAGAAAGAGACAAATGTATAGGTTAATAAGCAGCAAAAGAAGAGTGCTGCTGTCTTCTGCTTCTGCTGTCGAAAAAAAATTGCATTTGTGTCGGATCAATTAATTAATAAAAAACTATGCCCCGTGCTAAATCAAATCCCTATCGGAAATACTTTTTGCTTAATATTGAAGCATGTGTGAGCAGCTGTGTAGTTGAAAAAGATGGTGTTAAATTTGGTTCGATCATTAAAGGCATGTGTTCTGAGAATTTCATAAGCCCGCAAATAATTCGTGACGAAGTAGTGGGCAAATCATGGAAAAATGTTCGCACTAAAAGTGGACGGACTAATGCAATTGTGTTACTGCGATTAAGCAAGACTTGGGCATATAATAGTCAAAATTAAGTTCGAAAAACAGTATTTCATATAAAAATTTTTTTATATTTATAAATTTTTTTTGTAATTACGACAGACAATAATTTCTAGCACAAAAAAAATTCTCAAAGAAAAAACGCAAACTCACCCATTTGCTCAAGGAAATTTCACCTTTCCCTTCAGGTATAAGTGATCAGTGGAAAGATATTTCACACTCCATGAGTACGGCTGCCAAGGAGACTTTCGGATATGTCGAGCCCTCCCGAAAACAGTCATGGTACGATGATGAGTGCCGCCGTGCTACTGCAGAGAAAGACGCTGCCTACAGAAGAACTCTGCAGTCGGGAGCAACGCGAGCTGTCAAGGAGAGATACCGGGAGAAAAGGAGAGAGGAGAAGCGCCTTTTCAGAAGGAAGAAAAATGAGCAGGAAGGGCGCATGAGGGAGGAAGTCGAAGTGCAGTTCGGAAGGAGTGAGACTCGAAAAATCTACCAAAAGACTAGGCAACTATCCGCAGGTTTTAAGCCCAGAGTCACACTATTGAAGGATGAGCACGGAAATCTGGTCAGAAATCCGGAAGTGGCACTACACAAATGGAGAAACTATTTCTCTAACCTGCTGGGAGGTGATGATGAACACAATGACGCCTCTGAAGAAGTAGTGAAACCACCAATCGATGATATAGAAATAGACCCACCGAACCATAACGAAGTTCGGCTAGCCATAAAAAGACTAAAAAATAACAAATCTGCTGGCGCTGATGAGCTGCCCGCTGAATTGTTCAAGGCTGGCGGCGAGGAGCTGGTAAGGTGCATGCACCAACTCCTATGCAGAGTATGGTCCGAAGAGAATATGCCCGAAGATTGGAGTCTAAGTGTTCTCTGCCCAATACTTAAAAAAGGAGACCCTGCAATATGCGCCAATTAGCGCGGTATCAGTCTCCTACCCATAGCATATAAGGTTCTGTCATGTATCTTATGTGAACGTCTAAAGCCGAGAATGAGCGAACTGATCGAACCTTATCAGTGTGGCTTTAGACCTGGTAAATCCACCATAGACCAAATATTCACATGGAGGAAACCCATGAGACGAAAATCAAAACCTACCAAATTTTTGTTGATTATAAAGCGGCTTTTGACACACCGATAAGGTCAAAGTTCTTCAAAGCCTTGTCTACTTTTGGTATACCAGCAAAGTACGTTGAGGCACACAACGTTGACGTTGAGAAGCACACAAAGCTCCGTCAAAATAGCAAAGAACCTCTCCGAGCCTTTCGATACCAGAAGAGGTTTTAGGCAGGGTGACACCTTATCGTGTAACTTCTTTAATCTGCTGATGGAGTATTTACTGCGCCAGTGCCCAAATGCGAACAGATCGGGCACCATCTTTTATAAAGATGTAATGCTACTTGCATATGCCGATGACTTTGACATTATCGGCATATCCGAACGGGCGGTAAGCAAGGTGTTTTCAGAGATTGAGAAGCAGTCAAAACGCATGGGCTTAGCGGTAAATGAGGAAAAGACGAAGTTCCTAGTCTGAGCGCGCAGTGAGTACACCAACAATTTATACCATCCTCGATAGTCCAGCAAGGACTCTCCTACGCAGACGTATCTAGAGGAGGATAGCGCGGCACTGGTGGTAGGCGCCAAAACAATCCCCAGGAGGGAGCAGCGCAGGGCCGCTCAACCCACCCGGACGCCCAGCAAGGAGCAGCTCAAGGCCGCTCAACTCACCAGGGTACCCACCCGCCCCAATGGGAAGCAACTCAAGGCCGCTCAACCCACCAAAACGCCCGGCAAGGAGCAGTTCAAGACCGCTCAACTCACCAGGGTACCCACCCGCCCCAATGGGAAGCAACTCAAGGCCGCTCAACCCACCAAGGTAACAACTTACCTTACCACAACCAAACAAACTCACCTGGGAGTGCGGGCCTAGATGGGCCACTAGCCCAAATTATCCTATCAATGCAGCAAACCATTGCTGGACTGCAAGCCACCATTGCTGAGCTGCTGCAGGAGATAAGGGAGCTCCGCTCCTCCAAGGGACACAAAAGTTCTAAATAATGGCAGCCCCATTACGCCTCGGAACCTGGAACGCTCGCAGCATTACTGCCAATGCAAACGAGCTAAAGATCTTCATAGACAGGCATAACATTGATGTTATGCTTATCTCTGAGACCTTCTTACACCCTGGATCCTACTTTGCTATAGACGGATACGTATGCTATCGAGCGGACCATCCCGGAGGCCGGCCTAGGGGTGGTTCTTGTGTTTTAGTGAAGCAGGAGCTAATTCACTACCACCTCCACCCTGTCTCCAACAACTACATCCAGCTCGCAGCCATCATGGTGACCACAGCGTATGGTGAAGTCCTCGTGGGACGAAGTGCTTCTTGGCCAACTTGGCCAAAAGTTCATCGTTGGCGGTGACTTTAACGCCAAGCACCGGCTATGGGGCAACTTCAGAGCCAACCCTCGTGGCACAGCGCTGACCCAGGCCATAAGCGGCGACTCCACGCAAGTCCTAGCAACAGGGAGACCAACGTACTATCCGTACCGTACCGCAGTGGAACTCCGACCTGCTTGGACTTTTACCTCTACAAAGGGCTGCCAGATCACCTCCTTGAGGTACACGAGGAATATGAGCTGTCCTCCGACCATCTCCCCGTACTGGCAACATTGAGTTTGAGTCCTCAAACAGCTCCAGTCAGAAGCCGAATACTGCTCCCTGGATCTGACTTGCGTAGCTTCCAGGAGGAATTGAGCGACTCACTCCATCTCAACATGGAGGTGCAAACTCCGCAGGATGTGGACGATGCAATCACCCTGCTAATGGACAAAGTCAAAGCAGCAGCCGCCAAAGCAGCTCCACAGGTGCCACCTCCCACTCACACATCACGGGGAAGCCTGGTTTTGACTCCAGAGGCCTAGGGCATGATTGCGCTCAAAAAACGATTGCGGAGGGAATATGCAAGGACTCACGATCCAGCAGTTGACAGACTCTATAGGAGGATCTCAAATCGGGTGAGAAAGATGCTAGCCAATATCAGGAAGGAGGCAACGGATAAAATCCTCGAAGAAGCCACTCCAAACGAGGATTCTAAGTACGCTCTCTGGAAGATCACCAGAAGGTACAAAAGGCAGGTGCAGTTCCCGATCAGGCAGCCTGACGGCACGTGGGTCAAACACCCTCAAGACCGAGCTGACGCCTTTGCCTCTAACCTCGAGGAAAGGTTTCAGCCATTTTGCACTGCCTCAACCAATAGGCTTCAATTGGTCAAAGAAGCACTGGGTGTCCATTTTCAAATGGCGCTACCTGTCAGGCCCATCACTTTTGAAGAGGTGACGAGCGAGATAGCCTCACTCAAGTACAACAAGGCACCTGGTGAAGACGGAGTTGACAACAGGACAATAAAGCTTTTTCCTCGCAAAGCGATATTGTTTCTGTTGCTCCTCTTCAACTCAGCCCTGCGCCTCAGCTACTTCCCCAGTGCTTGGAAGAACGCCAATATCATCATGCTGCATAAGCCCGAAAAGCCTCCAAACGAGCTGGACTCCTACAGGCCTATAAGCCTCCTCCCAGCATTTGGCAAGCTGCTGGAGAGGTGCCTTTTAAGGAGAATCTTGGAAACCCCAGCGGTGAAAAGGAGCATACCCAAGTTCCAGTTCGGATTTCGCCTAGGCCACGGAACCCCAGAACAGCTGCACAGAGTGGTCAATTTCGTCCTGAAAGGATTCCACGCCAAGGAGTACGTTGTGGCAGCGTACTTGGATATACAACAGGCATTTGACCGCGTCTGGCACGACGGCTTACTAGCCAAGCTGAAGGGAACGCTCAATCCTCAACTCTTCTTGATGGTCAGATCGTTCTTATCTGACAGGACATTTAAAGTTGTCCAGGATGGCCTTGCATCCCAGAAGAAGAGGATTCGAGCAGGAGTACCTCAAGGCAGCGTTCTGGGACCAACCCTATACAGCCTGTTTACTGCAGTCATGCCAACCGCTGCGGACATCCCGATTGAGGAGACACAGGACCTCCTAATCGCAACTTTTGCTGACGACACGGCCATTATGGCTCGTGGCAGTTGTGTCTACTCGGCAACAGACGCGCTTCAGGAGTACCTGAAAAGGTTCGAGAACTGGGCCTGTAGATGGAACATTTCCATTAACCCGGAAAAGTGTGTTTCGGTCACCCACACCTTAAGGAAGGACAGTAGCCAAGGCGTCTTCCTTCACGGAGAGCTCCTCCCAGTTAAGTCGGCCCATAGATACCTGGGAGTGACGCTAGACCAGAGGCTCACGTTTAAGCAGCACGCCGCTGAAGTTGCTGGCAAGCTCTACAGCAAGGCAAGGAGGATGAGTTGGTTGCTGCACTCCAACAACAAACTCTCGCTGCGAAACAAGGTGCTGATATACAAGGTGATTCTGGCGCCTATTTGGAGGTACGGTGTCCAGGTTTATGGCATCGCCGCAAAGACGCACCTAAACAGGATTAGAGTATTCCAGGCCAAGTTCCTAAGGAGGATCACTGGAGCCGAGTGGTTCATCCGAACTCGGGACATCGAACGGGAATGTGGTGTACCAATGATAGGAGATACCATAAATAACCAGGCAGCGAGGTACCTGGATAAAGTCGCCGCACACCCAAACAACCTCGCCAGGCGCCTACTCCGCACGCGTAGGATAAACGGGAGAAGGGCAAGACGCAGGCTGCAAAGAACTCACCCAGGTGACCTGGCAAACCGCAGGATTTAGCTCTAAAACACAACAAACAGAACATACACAACCAGACTAAGACTATCTAAAACACAATACAAGCACAAAAACTCGTAATAATACATTAAACTTAAGTTAAAACCCTTACGACTAAGCACACACAAAAACAAAACCCAAACATGTAACATAATAACACTTAGAAAATAACCCTCCCCCTACAATACAAGTTGAAAAATAAGTAACAGTATGTTGTAAAATTTAGCTAGGTAACTAAATAAATAAGTTTTATAATGCAAAAAAAAAAAAAAAGTGAGTACAACCTTAACGTTGGAAAGGACTTTGTCTATGTTATTACGATGTTACTACGGGCTTAGTAAGGAGCTCAAGAGCAGACCCCTCTCTCGAAAACCGAAAATCGGGCTATACAAGTCGCTTATTATCCCAGTCCTGCGAAACCGCGCAGAAACATGGATATTAACAACAGTGGATGAAGAGGCGATCGGAGTGTTCGAGAAAAAGTCCTTCGGAGGATTTATGGACCTCTAAACGTTGGCGGCGAATTTCGCATCCGAATGAATCACGAACTGTATGAGCTCTATGGGGACACTGACGTAGTCAAGCGCATAAAACAACAGCGGCTGCGCTGGCTTGGACATGTTACTCGTATGGATGACGAAGCTCCAGTAAAAAAAGTGTACAGGAGGAAGGCGAACGAATTAGGGAAAGCAGGAGCTGCAGGAGCTGGAAGACATAAAGGCGCTTAAACTGAACAACTGGTGCCAGCTCGCACAAGACAGGCATTAATAGCAGCGGCCGAGACCGTCAAACGGTTGTGATAGAAATATCGGGCCAAATAAGAAGAATGAAGTTTTTAATACCATAATACTAAATTTTCACTGTGGTCGTACGACTTTTTTTTGGGGCTGCGACCTTTTATGTCCTCACATTGAGGGAACGGTCGCAAATAGTCGCCAACATCAAAGCAGCTGTTTGAGGTTTACTTTAAATTTGGATAAATTTGGTGCTTTTATTACACAACGTGATTACGGAGATGCAAATAATTGTAGATATAATTAAAAGTCTGGCTGGTGAGGGTAAAATGCTTCTGGAGAATCTGCTTAATCGCTATTTAAAGGAAATGGCAAGAGCTTTGTGAGTGCATGAAACAACCATGTTTACCGTTTGTTTGAATTATTTTAACTACTCTCAGAAAAAAAATATTACCTAAAAATGCTCTAAATTACATGAAATTTATGGACATATTACTTAAAATGACAACCAACGAAGCTTGGACTTAATTTTTGGCCTCTATTACCTAAAAATTTTTTAGGTAATAAGAAAGCGTTGTAGGTAATGTGTGACCTAAAAATGTAGGCAACATATGACCTTGAAACATCTTTTTTAGGTATAGACTTAAAATTTAGTTTAAAAAAAAATCTTTTAAGAAATGCGTGGTCTAAAAATTTTGGCTATGTATGACCTTAAAACGATATATATAGGTTCGGTTCATTTCATGGTTTTTGGAGCTAACTGAACCGCGGTTTCGGTTCGGTTCAGTGGTTTACAGAGGCACATTATGAAATATTATGATTTCTGACTTAAGGTGACATTGAATTCTTATAAACCATTTGAATTCTGATTGATTATTGAATTATAGCTAACCCTCGACCTTGAGACGGCTAACAATCACTTTGACTAAAATCAAAACTTGGTCGTTAACCCCATATACATGCAAAAGCACCAGTCACGGTGAAACGATTGTTTTAAAAAATTGAACGGTTTCTCTAAATAAAACAAACAAAAAAAACCTTGGTATTTATAAAGAGAAAAGAAAACCCCTTTAAATTGTATTCAAGAGAAATGATTGGCCAGTTATCTTTGTCTGTTGCGTTGTCCACAGAAGCTAAACAATTGCCATTAAAAACAACAAATACACATATGACATTTGGACACAGCCCCCAACACCATTGCAATAACTTCGGGCGAAGCTGTAGCTATTAATAGACGCATGTGAACGTAAACATGAAAAAACTTATGATTCCCAGGTCTTTATTTGGCTCAGAGTGGCTTTAAATAGGTAATTGCTAATGGCTGTTGGTGTGGAAAGCGATTAAAATCTCATCGATAATCTGCTTTGTGTCCATATGTTCATATCATTGTTGTTTATTTTAGATTGATTATAGAATTAAAATCAATTCTCGACCTTAAGACGGCTAACAATTACTTTGACTATTTGAATATCTTTAAAATCCTAAGAAGAATGTCTAAAATTTGTGATGTCGGATTTACAGGACTCGTCTATAAGTTCCTAGAGGAATGCCTTTCGAAAACAGAGAATGCGGCTTAATCGTATGAGAAAAAACTCTGCTTACTAAGATTAAATTCAAATGAAGAAGTGCTTTAAAAAATTGAGAATATTGTCCAGTGGAGGACGAAAATTCAAGAAAAGAAAGCAGTTTCATGACAGATATATTAAGAGATCCTCGGGCAATGCAGAGACATGTTTCATGTTCTAAAATTTGTCTTAAGTCATCCATAAAGGTTATATCAATCCTGCGTCTACCTTGTAGAAGGTCTAACGAAATGTCGTATAAAAATTGTCTTAGGGAAACGATTCAAATTCCCAAATTATTAAGTATCATTGGCTAAAGGAAAGCGATTCACGTCTTCAAACTCGTCAGAGAACTGAACCGAACCGTTTTTCTTTGTGGGTTTCGATTTGGTTCAGCGTTTCTGAAAGGAAGCCGGTTCGGTTTGCGGTTCGGTTCACCGGCTGGAATTAACGGCTCGGTTCGGTTCAAAACCGGTTCGGTTCAGAACCGGTTTGCATCCCTGTTATATACTAATATTATTATTTTGGGTTAACCACCAAAAAAAAGATCTTACTTATTTTTATCGTTTATTATTGAAATCCTTATATACTAATTGTCGCGGGACGAATTAAGTTATCTAAAGTTTGAATTATGAATTAAGCGCCTTTTTAGTATTCTTTGCTGAATTATGGATTTAAGCCCTTACTGAAAAGGGTCATACTGTTTTAAGATATATTTAAGCCGCCATGATTTGTAATGCGGTCACTTTTGTCATGTGGCTGAGCTAGGAGGAATGACTGCGGTAAGAAATTAAGATTGTATTGGATTTTAAGTCTCCTCACTTGTACTTTTATACAGAATAAAACCTTTGTTCCTTTGAGTCTGCATGGACAACTTGCGCTGGAGTTAATGTGGTGTAACTTCTAGTAGTTACAGTGCGTGTGCATTGGAGGCGCAGCACGGGCTATGGGCTTCCCCACCCCAGCTAGAGAGGTGCCATTTGTGTAATTCGCATGCTCTTGGCAAGGTGCTAAGAGTCTGCCAGATCAACTTGCGCTGGAGATCTGACGTGGTGCAACATATTGGAGTTGCAGTGTGTGTGTATTTGGAGACTGCATAGCACAGGCAAGCGCTTCCACCCCAGCTAGAGAGTTGTCATCGGGACGCAGTCAGCGCCAAGGTGCATTTTTGGAATTCCTGGGTCGAATTGGACCTATGCCCGTCCCGCATTCACCCAGACGAAGCCCTCGGCACATGAAGGGGCAACAGACGACATCAACAGGAGCTGCCAGAGTGTCAGCGACTACTACCGTGAGGATGGCGTCTACAAGTTCGCAGCGGCAAAATACAACCAGCACGTTGGCAGGAGGTGCGAGTCAACAAACCGCCGCTGTAAGCGACCCACAAAAAATCACGGCCAGCACAGTGGTTGGTGGCGTGAGTACACAGGCCAGCTTAGTGGCTGGTGGGGTGAGTATACAAGCCAGCATAGTGGCTGGAGAACAAGCCCAGAGCACTTCCCAAGTCGCGGATCTGACGAGGAGGATCGCAATGTTGGAGAGGAGTGCAAGGGCAAATGAAGGGCATGTGAGTATGGCTGCTGATCCCGTTGCATCAAGCAATACTGGAGTGAGCAGGGCAGCTAGCACGCTGCCGCCACCTTTGAGTGGAAAATTACCGCGGCCTTTGAGCAGGAATTTGCCGCTATTTTGGAGTGAAAGTTTACCGCTGCCTTTGAGTGGAAATTTACCGCCTTTGAGCGGGAATTTGCCGCCACCTTGGAATGGAAATTTACCGCTGCCTTTGAGCGGGAATTTACCGCAACCTGTGAGTGGAGCGTCATCGACAAGTGTGAGTGAGAGCCTGCCGCCATTTTTGAGTGTGGCAAGTTGCAACATACGAGGGCCGTCCCAGAAATAGCCGACCTAACTACTAAAACACAAAAATTTATCATTTTTTTTGTATTTTTCCTTTTAGGTCGATACACTTTTCCAAGCGAAGTTTAATAGCTTCGATACCTTTTTTTAATAAGAACTGTGAAGCTCTTCGAAATAGGCATTAACCTCGGACTCCACCTCTTCATTGTTGCCAAATCTTTTTCCTCTTAGCCATTTTTACAAGTTTGGAAATAAGAAATAATCAGAGGGAGCTAAGTCTGGCGAATAATGGGCGTAAGGTAGCAATTCAAATTTTAATTCATTAATTTTAGCCATTGCAACGGCAGAGGTGTGAACCGGCGCATTGTCATGATGGAACAGCAAACGCGGCACCCATCTTGCGCATAACTTTTTCATGTCCAATTTTTCGGTCAATATGCGATGTACAGCACTTTTTGAAATGCCTACACATTCAGCTAACTCACGAACTTTCAATCTCCGGTCACTCAATACACATTTTTTAATTTTGGCCACCATTTCTGAAGTGATCACCTCATTTGGACGCTCATTACGATGTTCATCTTCGCAGCTCAAACGACCTCGCTTAAACTCAGCCACCCAATATTTTATTGTTGTAAACGAGGGAGCAGAATTACGTAAGGTTTCTACCTTTTTAATATTGGTTGGACTAAGACCTTTTATTTGAAAGTATTGTATCACATAACGATGACCAATTTTGTTCATGTTTGCAAATCAATAACAAGCGTTCTCTATTAAAATCGACAAAAAAAAACTGTGCAAGGTAAAGGCACCAAACTTCAAACTTAAGCTTTTAATAGTCGGTACTTCCCCTTTTTAATATTTTTTGTGAACATTTTCCAACACTACTGTGGTAGGTCGGCCATTTCTGGGACGGCCCTCGTACCCTCAAGTCACTCTACGCCATACTGTGTGGTGGCCACAGCGCACCCAGCGCCTGGAGGTGTGCCATCACATGCAATCCCAAGTGAGTTAGCTATGGCGCAAACACTATCGAATATGTCGAATGGATCGACGACTCCAACGGTGAACAATTTGTATGTGCCCCGCAAATTACCGGATCTCCCTGTGTTTGGAGGTCAACCTGAAGATTGGCCAATATTTTACAGAGACGACAACGGCATATGGCTGCACTGATCTGGAGAACAATCAACGCCTTCTTAGCACGTGAAACAGTGAAGTCATTGCTGATACATCCGAGAAATGTGATTGCCGCGGTTGAACAATTGCGGTTCAGGTATGGACGAGAGGTGCTACCGATACAAGAGCACAGCCTAGCGAAAATCGTGTCTTTCGCTACCCGAGTGAGTAATCTTGCAGCCTTTCTACAGACGACCGATAATGGAGAGCAGCATTTGAGAAACCCTACCCTAATTGAGGAGCTGGTCAATAAGCTTCCACTCAACCGGAGAGTGGATTGGGCCAGACATGCTGCTAAACTTAGACCTTACCCGACGGTCGTGCATTTCAGCGGCTGGCTGAATGAATTTGCAAACGTGGTATGCGCGATTTCAGACCTCGAGGTAAGGAACAGAAGCGTCGTGTTTTGCATGCCAGCACAGACCACAAAGATGAAGACCGACGCGAGGGTCGGCTCAAACGGTGCCCAGTATGTGACGGGCAACACGCAGTCCGGGACTGCAGGGGTTTCGGCCGAGCTTCGCCACCTCTCTGGATGGCGATTTGTCAAGGAGCATCGGCTATGTTTTGTATGCTTACGCGGAGATCACGCGGCTAGGTCCTGCCATGTGGACGATGAATGCCGAGTGAAGGGATGCCAGAGGAGACATCACAACCTACTGTATAACTATTTGAGTGCCTCTAGGAGGCCGCAGCCATTTTGCCTGTGACGTTGCTGGACACGTACGCACTCCTCGACGAGGGTTCGTCCGTGACAATGATCGATGAAGAACTACTTCGTGAGCTGGATTTAAAAGGTGAGCATCGACAACTTAATATTCAATGGTTTGGCGAAAGGGCCACAAGAGAGCCCACAAATATGGTAAGCCTGCAAATCAGTGAAGCAGGAAAAAGCAAGCGACATGCCCTGCGAAATGTTTATGCAATCAACAATTTCAGTTTGCCGATGCAGAGTTTGCGTCGAAGAGATGTCCAAGCCACTAATAGAGACGCGCACCTCCCAATGAAGCCGTATAGCAAAGCAGTGCCGAAGATTCTTATTGGACTGGATCACGCGCAGCTGAGACTGCCAGTGCAATCAAGACGACTTGGAAAACATGAACCGTATACGGCCGCCACAGAGCTTGGATGGGTGGTTTTTGGCCCGCAACAGGTCATTCGAATATGCTACCACCGAAGTCATGCCTACTAGCAGTGTCGCATTAAGATGCTGTGCAGAAGATGGTGAATGACTACTTCGAGATCGAGAATTTTGGAGTGAAGCCTGCTCCGCTGGTCGCAGCGGAAAAAGGTCCGCAGCACTACAAGTCACTGCCAGCTTTACTCTTCCACTTTCGGGAAGGAGTCGTTGGAGCAGTGTTGCCAGAACATGAGGTTAAAAAGATGCTAGATTTTCAAAAAAATTGCTAGAAATAACTTGCAGTTTTTACTGGCTCGAGGTCTTGCTATGTTATTGACATAACTTTAAACAGAGGCACACAACACAACAAAGGAGGCATCAGGTTGATCGGACGACGTTTCATGAGGGACCAACCTCACTCATCAGCGATCTTGAGCCTGAAATGTCTGTCCAAACAGCAGTCTCTCCATGCCTGCGACGGCAAAACCGTTTGGGAATTCCAAAGGCAGCTTTGCGCGCAAAGCACCAAAAAGACAGCTTAAGACAGCCATTCCCCTTTGTCTGTGGCTGTCTTAAGCTGTCTTTTCCCCTTTGTCTGTGGCTGTCTTAAGCTGTCTTTTTGGTGCTTTGCGCGCAAAGCTGCCTTTGGAATTCCCAAACGGTTTTGCCGTCGCAGGCATGGAGAGACTGCTGTTTGGACAGACATTTCAGGCTCAAGATCGCTGATGAGTGAGGTTGGTCCCTCATGAAACGTCGCCCGATCAACCTGATGCCTCCTTTGTTGTGTTGTGTGCCTCTGTTTAAAGTTATGTCAATAACATAGCAAGACCTCGAGCCAGTAAAAACTGCAAGTTATGAGTATAAAGGTCGTTAACAGTCATAAAAATTGCTAGAAATAGCTTAAAATAAAAAAAGTTGCTAAAATAAATAGCTAGAAATAAGAACTTAAAAAACTGTGGTTTTGGACTGATGTCCAACAGATACTTGTAAAAAATTAACTTGTAATAAGTTTCGAATTCAAAAATACTTTAACTTGAGGTCCGCAAACCGCCAAAATAAGGGATCCAAGAGCTGATAAATATGCGCAAAAAACTGCTAGAAATAGCTAAAAATTGAAAAGTGTGCTTTTAAGACTAAAATCCAACAATAATTTAAAAAATTACTGTATTTGTCTAGTATTGTAAAGCACATATGGGCATTTCCACAGAAAGGTCCACCGAGACCAAAAAACTAAAAGTACTTAAAAACACGTTTTTCCGATCATAATTTTATCGGGAAACAATTAAATTAAACTAGTTTAAGCCAATCTTAAATTTACTCATATTCCATTTCGAGATTTTCAAATGCAAAGTCAAGCAATCACCAGTTTTCTTATTATCATCATTCTTTTGCAGTTTTTTTTTCCTAAAAAAGTACCTATAGATTAATTAAATTTTGCTCTCTAAAGTCATTTTTAGGGTACAAAGTGTAAAGAAAGAACATAAGAAACCATAACAAACTATTTGAGTGCAGTTGACAGTAAGTTTTTTCTTTGCATTTAAAAAGAAACCACAAAAATAATCAGAGAAAAATTTGTCACATAACGTATGTCACGTAACGTATCATAACGAGTCAAATATAAAAAACACCAACATTTATTTTTCAACGAATCTGCTTTAAATATATAGTCACATGATTGCAGATCGTACTAAAATTAGTTGTGTTAAGGAACTCGAACGCAGACTTTTGCATTTATATGAAAGTCAAAAAACGCACATCCATTTTTTGTCACTTAACGTATTACTTTTTGTTTGCCAGTATCTTTGGAGCTTCTCTTTCTACAACTCGCAGCTTATACATTAAAAATAGTGCTACTTAAATGCTATTCAAAAACCAACGTGGACAAATTTGTTTTAAAATTTTTCTTTGTTGTTCTTTATGATGAAGGTTAAAAAATTCATACGACTGTCGCGTGCGTGCTGTGGAAATGCCCATATATAATTTCGGTACAGCATCAGCAAACTTCAATATTAATTTTAAAAGAAACGATGAATGACCGCCGCGAATTTTTTGCATGATAATCATTAATAATTTGCGGTGTCTCGAAGGAATTATTTTTGATTTTTTTGCGCACAGGTTGCTATACTTGATTATTACCAAAATTACTTTTGAAGGTGCTAAGACTAACAAATTCTTCAAAAAGGACTGAGTCCCGCATTGAATTCACAATCTCCCCTTTTGTTTGGAGTCTATTTGAGTTTCTTTGCTCATTATAATGAAACAAAATATTTTGCGACAATTCATAGAAGTCATTGGACAATCACTATTGTAGATAGAACCCTTCAGGAGGTCAGTACCGAATCAGTACTGAAACTAGCGCTGATTTAAAAAGTTGGTACTAAAAACATGTCTTCACTTACTTGCTCTTCGGACATAAATCTAGTACAGGCAATGCTGTTTAGCCATAAAGTGAAGTACTAAATCTCATGAATCTCTACCGAAATCACTCATGAACTAAAGTAATTTCGAATGCCTTAAATTAAATAATTATCACTCTAAAATTCACTTCTGAGAGTTTTTACTCAGGAGAAGTTCTATACCAAAGGTTAAATCCAATTTAATAGCCGTTATTTCGCACTTTATCTTAAAAATTGCTAGAAATAGCTAAACATAATTTTAAAGTTGCTAGATTTATAGCTAATAGCAATTCGAAAAATTGATAAGCATTTCCACTTTCGAAAATGCTAGATTTAGCAACTAAATAGCTAAAATGGCAGCACTGCGTTGGAGTCTGCGGGGACATCAAGGAGATGTTCCACCAATGGTTTCTGTGGCGAAACGGTGACGACCAACGGGATCCTGATGTGTATGACATGATGGTAATGACGTTTGGAGCAGCCTGCTCACCAAGCGCTGCGCACTATGTAAAAACTGTCAATGCGCTGCAGTACCAACATACAGATCCGCGTGCGGTCAAGGCCATTACTGAGTGTCATTATGCGGATGACTATGTGGATAGCTTCGCATCTGAGTCGGAGGCTATTGCTGTATCAACACGGGTGTGGATAGCTTCGCATCTGAGTCGGAGGCTATTGCTGTATCAACACGGGTGAGAGAATTTCATGCTAATGCTGGGTTCGAGTTGTGCCAATTTACTACTAGCTCACCGACTGTGATTAACGCCTTGGGCCAACATATGGCTGCCAAGAGTGTAAGATGGTGCGACGCTGAGGAGAAAATTCTGGGCAAGCGCTGCGCACTATGTAAAAACTGTCAATGCGCTGCAGTACCAACATACAGATCCGCGTGCGGTCAGTGCCATTACTGAGTGTCATTATGTGGATGACTATGTGGATAGCTTCGCATCTGAGTCGGAGGCTATTGCTGTATCAACACGGGTGTGGATAGCTTCGCATCTGAGTCGAAGGCTATTGCTGTATCAACACGGGTGAGAGAATTTCATGCCAATGCTGGGTTCGAGTTGTGCCAATTTACTACTAGCTCACCGACTGTGATTGACGCCGTCTGCCAAGAGTGTAAGATGGTGCGACGCTGAGGAGAAAATTCTGGGCATGTACTGGCAGCCAGCCACGGATGACTTCAAATTTAATGTGAAGAACAATAGAGTTCCCAGATGCGTTCTGGGAGGTGAGCGGATCCCCACCAATAGGGAATATTTGAACCTGGTCATGTCAACCTTTGACCCATTGGGATTTTTGAGCAGCTTCATGGTTACCGTCAAATTATTGCTGAGAGAGATTTGGCGAAGCGGAATACAATGGGATAAACCATTACCGGATGGAATCAGTGGCGCCTTTGAGAAGTGGCGCCAAGAGATGAACAACATGGGACAGTTTCGGAGTCCACGCCATTACTTTGGCTCAGGACTCGTGCGGGCTATAGAATTGCACGTCTTCGTGGATGCAAGTCAATAAGCGTTTGCTGCCGTGGTCTACTGGAGAGTCACCTATAACGAAGATGTGCGGATATGCTTTGTCTGCGCTAAGACAAAGTGCGCCCCGATCAGAACTATGACGATCCCACGATTGGAGCTGCAAGCAGCAGTTCTGGTACAGTGTGGCCATTAGTGACGTCGTTTTTTGGACCGACTCCAAAACAGTGCTGCGATGGATTAGCAGTACCCACCGCCGATACAAGCAGTTTGTCGGCAACAGGGTGGCGGAGATTTTGGAGTACACGGAGGTCACTCAAAGGAGATGGGTGCCTACTGCTGAGAACGCAGCCGATGAAGCAACAAGGGCGCAAAGCTTCGTGGACCTCAGCCCGGGGTCACGATAGCTAAGCGGACCCACGTTCTTGCGACAACCAGAGAGCTGCTAGCCGGAACCTGCGCCGGGCACTGAATGCGGCGCAAGAAACGAAGATGAAGAAGAGATGCCAAGTGAGTTTGCCCTGGTCGCAGCAAACAACTTCTTTATATCGTTTCAGAGATTCTGAAGCTATAATCGATTTGTGAGGACAACTGCCTGGGTCCTAAGGTTCACGCGACGGTGTCGTGGACAGAGAACGGAGCTTGAAAGATATGGCCTCATAGCTACTGAGTGTGAGGATGCGGAGTACTTGCTGATACGCCGGGCGCAAAGTGAGGCGTTTCCTGACGAGATGCGGGCCGCCAACAACAAGAAGATAGTCGCTAAACGGAGCGATATCAGAGGACTGGCACCCTATGTGGACGATGGAGTTTTGTGCGCATATGGCCGAGTTGATGCTGCCCTGTACATGCCATATAGCGCGAGGCGGCCGATAATATTGTCACATCTGCACACACTAACAGAGATGATCGTCAACCATTATCACGTGAAGATGAGCGAGATCCGGACCAAGTTCTGGATAACTAATCTGAGGCGAGTGCTGCAGAAAATTATTTCTGGATGTGGCATTTGTAAGCTGCAAAGGGCGAAGCCAGAGCCACCTATGATGGGCCCCCTGCCTGAGGACCGACTGGAGGCCAATGGATGGCCATTTAAGTATACGGGTCTAGATTATTTGGACCACTGCTGGTGACGATTGGAAGTCGCAAGGAAAAGGGGTGGGTCGCTTTGTTCACCTGTCTGACAACAAGGGCGATACATTTGGAACTGGCTCATGACCTATCAACGGATTCCTGTATAATTGTGATCAGGAACTTTGTCTGCTGCCGAAGCCCGATGGTCAGACCACGGAGCGACAACGGAAAGAACTTCATTAGGGCCGACCGAGTGGCCAAGAAGTTTACGGATGTATTTGAGCCACAGCAGATTCAGGGCGAGCTGTCTGCCAAGGGAATCGAGTGGATCTTCAACTGCCCAGCCAACCCCTCGGAGGGCGGAGTCTGGGAAAGAATGGTTCAATGCGTCAAGAGAGTCTACGCCGCACGCTGAAGGAGGTGTCACCAAGAGAGCACGTACTGGAGAGTTTCCTGATAGAAGCGGATAACATTGTAAATTCTCGTCCGCTTACCCACTTGCCGGTTGCTGTGGATCAGGAGTCCCCTCTAACACCCAATGACCTACTCAAGGGAGTAGCCAACCTGCCAGACTCACCTGGAGATGACGGCCAGCTGAGAGATGTGCTACGAGGAAGCAGTGGCGCATTGCACGACTGATGAGAGACCGATTTTGGAAGAGGTGGGTCCATGAGTACCTGCCTACGCTTGTGCGCCGCGAGAAGTGGTATGAACGCACCGAACCTATATGCCACGGTGATGTGGTGTGTGTTGTGATCCGGCCATGCCACGCAGGGAGTGGCGAAGAGGCATCGTGGAAGATGTCTATACTGGAGCCGATGGAGTACCCCAACGCGCTAGTGTTCGGGTAACCGACAACGACCGGGCCCGAGTGATAATGCGTCCCGGCTCCAAGTTGGCCATTCTGGATTTCGGTGATGCAGCTGCTTCACGGGGGCGGGGCTGTCGCGGGACTAATTAAGTTATCGATAGTTTGAATTTTGAATTAAGCGCCTTGTTAGTATTTTTTGCTGAATTATGGATTTGTGCCCTTACTGAAAAGGGTCATACAGTTTAGAGCTATATTTAAGCCGCCATGATTTGTAATGCGGTCACTTTTGTCATGTGGCTGAGCTAGGTAAGACTGCGGTAAGAAATTAAGATTGTATTGGATTTTAAGTCTAACCTCACTTGTACTTTTATACAGAATAAAACCTTTGTTCCTTTGTCTGTACCATGCGTACATTGTTCTAACCTAACGTTCCTTGATACTGGGCTCGTTATTTTTGGACTCTGGACTGCTACGACACTAATATTATTATTTTGGGTTAACATTTAAACACTTATATTAAGTTGGTTGAAACGAAGAGTAGGGATGCTTAAATTCTTAGTGTGATGATTATACAGGGATATTGCATTGTTTTCTGTTGGTTGGTGGTTGTTTTTGAATGAAATCTTCTTGCTGAAGATCACATACATCTAATAAAACTTTTATTTTTAAACTAACCTCACGTGGGACTCGAGCTCGGGACTTCGGGACTGAACACAGACGGCATGGCCACTTAACTGGCATCACCATCGACAACAGCTTTGACGGTGCGGATAATCACAGTAAAGAATGAACTCATATGCTTAGCTCTAAACATATAGAAAGGCCGGATGGTAAAAACGGCGATGTTGTGCGTTCGAGTCCCCTTCGAAGCACAAATTTTTTTGTTTTGTTTTTTTTTTTTTGTAAATTTTTGGAATTTTTAACATTGTATTTATATTTTAAAAATGCTCTTAGTTACCAAATCCTTTATTTTCGGCTGAATCTCGCAAAATAAATCTTTTGATAAGCAACTAAGTTATATCGAAGAATGTACAATGAATAGATAGGACATGTCAATCAAAACAAAATTTTGTAAGACGGGTCCTGCTAGTAAAAATGGCTTGACACAGCACCAAAGGGCCAAAGCCGAGCCTCTCTCAACCTCTTGGCTTGTGCGCCTCTAATTTTCGCACAAGCCGAATCCGAACGGAAGTTTGAGAAGCTTTTGCATGGCTAGTTAATACAATGCTGGCGCCAACAGCAGAGAGGGGGGCCGGGTGTAAAGCTTATTCAAAGAAAAAACTTTTTACACAGCGGTCGCTCACACTAACCGCTGAGCCACCCGGCTAGTGGAATCCGCATTTTCCAATAGAACCCGTATGCAATTTCCATTATTTATAAACCCGTATGCAATTTGCATTATTTATGAATTGTCTTTGCGTTGGTTACTGACTCCAAAGCTTTATGGATACACAGATGACTTACAGCGTTCAATCCGTACGCTGGGTGCTGGAAGCGTCTCAGAATTTTTTTATTTTTTTTTCAACTGTTTTTTCCCGCCTATTAATGAAGTAATCTATGTCTTTTATTTTGTATGATTATACTCTGAAAAAAAGGTAAGTAGAGTATATTAAGTTTGTCAAAGGAATGTAGCAGCCAGAAGGAATCATCTACGACCCTATAAACTATATATATTCTTGATCAGCATCAACAGCCGAGATCTTAGAGATGGTAAGGGATAGAGGTTCGTCCCCGTAAATTGGAAGTAACGTTATATTTTCCACAGCTTTATAGATGAAGGTTTGTACCTTTTGGACATATTTCGATATCTGTATTATATATCGATCCGCCAAATAAATGGTAAAGATCTGATGATCGGTAGTCAAGTTATAAGCAAAATGATGTTTGTTTCTGCTTATAGCCTATTTCCATGGGCATCATTTCTATCATTTTTATGAAATGACAAGGAATGAAGGAAATGATATCATATCTGCCATACGTTTCTCCATTTCATTTTGCCTTTCATTTCTTAAAAATGATGCCATTCTCTCCGAGAGAATTTGTATTTTTTTCGACATTCTCTAATTGCCACTAGTGTCATCAGAAATAATCAAAAATAAACATTTTCTCATATTTCCAAACGCATGGCGGAAAAGTTGAGCGAAGCTGTACCCTGTAGTTTTGCTGGTGTCAAGACACTACCATGCCTAACGACCTAATACATCACTAAGCGCTTATCCGTCGTTAACGACAGGTAATGCATCAGAGCGCTAGTCTAGTATATGAACTACATTGTGCACCCATCGCCGCACTAACGGCTGGTAATGCAACGTCGTACCGATCGGTACGTTTTGCGGACATTCCCATATATAATTCGTTAGGCAAATACTTGGCTGGTGGTGGTGTCAAGGCACTACCAGGCCTAACGACTTGATGCATCACTGAGCATCAGTCACGTCGTTAATGACAGGTAATGCATAACAGCGCTAGTCTAGTACTTGAACTATTGTAATGATGTCCCTTGTATTGTCTTACATTCGGAAAACCGTGATTTCAATAATTCTGTTGCGGTGTTGTAGTGATTAGTGTTTCTGTTGGAATGAAGTGATCGCAGAGGCACCATGTGTCCTCTTTGCTTGTCATTTTTATTCTGTCTTTCATTTTGCTTAGGCTAAGCGTACATGGATATATTCTTATGAAAATTATGAATGTGTGTGTATATTTTTATACGAGCATGAGTCCAATGCTTGCATCAAAGTGATGGCTCGGCAGTTTTAAGTCGCTCTTAGTGCAAAGAAGTCATGTTACATATATATGTGTTTGCGTTATGGGTTTGTTTATGTGCAACAATGTTAATGCATACTTGTTGCTGTGTAAATATTTAATGTACATAATTGTATATAAGAACTTGTGTATATAAAGTGTATGCGGGCTCACTACATCTCCCTTTTTAGAGATTTTTTTTATTATTGTTATTATCTAAATTTCCTGTCACCTGTCAATGACAACATTCTTTAGAGACATAACGTAATATATCAAGTTATTTGATATGTTGAAATTTTAACTTACATGTAATACATACATATGTAATAGCAAATTACCCGCCTTGCTTCGCTCTGCCGCCGTCAGTTAAGCTGTTTTAACCGATAAGGCTATCAGTTTATCTTTTCCGACTTGGGGGTGGATTTCACAAATTGCAAAATATTTGACCGTGTCTTACATACAGCGGATCAAAGCAGAGATTAACTCTTGTGCCCCGTTCGCGGTTAAAAATAAAGTCTCTCCTGACATTTCCGATCTTGGTGGTGGATTTTTAAAATTTAAAGCTTACAAACACAGTTTGATAAAGATAGGCCCAAAATAAGGATTGACTTTGAACACACATTTTATTTTTATTTTTTTTAAGCTTATTTTGTATTTATTGGATCTTCTCTTAATGAGACTAACAATAATTTTTCAGATCTTAATCTAGAAACTATTTTATAAACCATCCCCTGTTGGAGATAGTTTGTGTTCTGCGGCCCTTCAAGTCAGTCGCTGGGTTGGTAGGTCATTTCTCCTGAGACGAGAATGCGTTGCTAGCATGGAAAGAGATTTTGCAAGTTGATTTGGGTGGGTAAGAAGCTTCTCAGAATATTTTTGTTTAAGTTGATCTATTTCAGTTTCGACCAATGGGATGCTGAGATCGTCGTGGATTCACTCATTGCGAATGTACCATGGCGCTCTAGTGATGGTTCTGAGAATTCTTGACTGTGATCTGTGATCTTGACTGTGACTGCTCGCACATAGCCATAAGTCCAGACAGGCTTTATTATGCTTTTGTACAGTAGGACTTTATATTCCAGTTTAAGAGGGGAACGGGAGTTGATTAGCCAGTGAAGGCTGTTGGCCTTTAGCTTGATTTGAAGCTTTTTCGACTCTATGTGTTTGCGCCATGTGAGCCTTCTATCACCTAGGTATACAACATCGTTTAATTGCGGGATCTGGGTTGCATTTAAGGATAGCTGGGGACAGGTGCTTCTGTTGAGTGTAAACGTCACTACACTTTTGCTCATTGATTTTTATGCGCCAGTTGGCCAGCCACTCTTCCACATTAACTAGGTGGCTTGCCAGGAGACTTGTTGCGGTAATTGAACATCGTGATCTGCTTAATATTGCCGTATCATCCGCAAAAGTACTTATTGTAAGTCGGGGGTCTGTTGGTATGTCGGTAGTGTACATTACATATAGGAGAGGACCGAGTACGCTACCCTGCGGCACTCCGGCTCCTATAGTGAACTCTTCCGTTGTGTACTCATTTTGACGAACTGTAAATACTGTGTTACTGACGTAAGTTTCTAAGACTTTGTGAGTATTTGGGGGAAGCATTGTCCTTATCTTGAATATAAGACCATCCAACCAAACGCGGTCAAATGCTTGGGCAACATCTAAGAAAATTGCAGAGCAGTATTCGTGGTGCTCAAACGTAGTCCGAATGTCTGAAGTTAACCGGTTGACTTGCTCAATAGTCCCGTGCTTTGCTCTAAACCCAAATTGATGTGAGGGAATGATATTTTGTGCATGGGCATCAATTTTACTGAGTAGGATCTTCTCAAATAGTTTTGACAGGCAGTAGGCTTTTGTGTGCCCAAATTCTTGGCAATTGGTACATTGCACTGGACTTGTGCGTTTGTGCGGCTCCTCTACGGTTAATCTGCGGTGCAATAAGAAAGGTAGTTTGTAAATTGGGTGCACTACATTATTTTTAGGAGCTGTGTCTTCCGGGCTTAGTTCAACTTTGAATAGTGGCTGAGGTTTTTTGTCCCTGTTTATTAAGTTTATAACGGACTTGACCTTGAATCCCTTTTCCTCCAAGGCAGAAGCGACTTCCGTTGCAGGTACACTTGATTCAATGCCCTTGATTACTACCCTTGCTACTTTTTAGTTGGTAGGTGTAGTATCTTTTATTTTCAGCTCTTAGGCATTTTTCGACTGCTTCGATAATTTAGCGATACAAGCGGTGGCATGACATAGCGCCCGAGGACTTATCGCCCAAATTCAATTCGGGCGTTAAGTCCGTTTTCATTTCGGACTTAACGCCCGAATTAAATTTGGGCGATATGACCGAAATGAAAGCGGACATAAGACCCAAAATCATTCGGGCTTTATGTCAACAGCCAAAAAAATGAAATAATTTAATTAAATCAATTACCTATAAAATAAAAAAACCGCTTGTTTGTATCACTTACATCTGAAGGTATACACATACAGTACCATTAAATTTGTTTGTCCAGTGTTTTTGAAGCTGCGACCCACTGTATATCTGAATGTCTGCCGGTCACAACGCCCGAAAATTTTTTGGGGTTTTTAAAACGGACTTATCGCCCAAATGAAAATTGGGCGTAAAGTCCGAAAGAAAAACGGACATAACACCCCATTCGTGCGTTAAGTCCGAAATGAAAACGGACTTATCGCCCAAATTTAATTTGGGCGATAAGTCCTCGGGCGTTATGTCATGCCACCAACGCGTTGCAAATTCATTTTCTCTGTCGAGCTCTACGTTCTCTCTTTCCTTTGAAGGATAGTCGCCAGTTCTCCGACTATCGAAGCCTCGTCGATATTCGCTGAAATTGCTGTGAAAGCCTCCGCCTCCTGTGCCCCCCCTATGAACTGAATTCCGGAAGCCACTTCCTCCAGTTAGATAATGTTTTTGAGCGATGGAACTACCAGGGCCACGGCTATCACGAGAGTCGCGCTCCCGTTCTCTGTAATCGACTTGGCGGTTAAAGTTACGGCTCATGGGTACTTGAGATTGGCTTATGCCTTCGGGCACATGTATTGGTGCTCGCTTAGAAGATACTTCTTCCCCTTCTTTTTTTCGTAGTGGGAAAAATCATCGAAAATGGAAGTTGAGTGCTTGTAGGAGTGCAATATTTGCAACACCTCTATGCCTTTGGAGCTGGGCACTTCTTGCTTATCTCTTGAATTCGTTACCGCCTTATTATCATTGTTTTCAAGGCGAATATGGCGGAGTTTTCCATTGGGCACATCTTTGACATACATCCATTTTACTTTAAACTTGCCCTTCCAATTGTCCTGGGACCAAACGCTAGACGTTGAATTATAATCAACTGGAGTCATCATTTGTGACATGCCACAAAAGTGGCCTGACCCATTAACAGAAAAGAACAGAAGGACATTGCCACCCTCTTTGTACCGTTCCTTAGAAGCATCGTCTAAGCGCTTGTTGCCGTGATCAGTTGAACACCAGATCATCATATTTAATGCTGCGATGAATATCGTATTCAGAATACGATTTAATAACGAAGAACCTGAAATAATCATTTACACCAAAAAGATTACGTTAAACTGTACACATTTGAATAATTACCGTGCAGCTGAGGCTTTCTCCAAGTCAATTTCTGTTGGGTTATAATGGTTTTTATCTTTAAGCTCTTCCAGTAAAAGTTGCGGATCAGCCGGCAATTCGTCGGACACTGGCGGATTTTCTTCTGTACCGGCATTGTTTTCATCGCGGTGATCATATTTTGCGCTGTTCTCAAAATCATTCCGGGCATTGGAAAAGTTACCTCTGCTTCTTTGGTCATTGTATCGACTTGGAGGAATAACAATTTCGGGACGTCGGCTAGTTGAAGATCCAGCTACGATTGATTGTCGTGTACCTGGGTGATGAACCGGGTTCTGCGCTCCCCAGTTTTTTCTGGTATGGCCGTTTGGAGTTGTCTTGGATCTGCCAAAGTTAATGTTGCTGCCCAAACCTTTGATTTCGTCCTTATGTAAATAGTCTGGGATTTTATTTATTTTTCAGATCGAGCTTGAGGTGGACTATAGAAAAGTCGGAATCAAGCGAATCGTAGGTCAATGGGGGGGATGGACGTATTAAGAGCCGGTTTCGTAAGTATTATCTTTTTAACCAAATTTTTATGATGAAAAAATAAATTTATGTAATAAAAATTATTTAATAGAATTAAAGTTAAAATCATTGGCTAGTTGAACTCGGCATAAAAAAAAAAATCGAATGAAATATATAGTAAAAAGTAAGGATCAGAGAGGGGGGTCGGGAGTTGGGGGTAGGGGAAGGGGGTGTAGAGAGAAAAAGATTATAAAGCAGGGGGTTTAAAGGAGAAGGTGGGGCGTTTGTAATGCGTGCGTTAAGAAGCTAGTCTCGCTCTTATCTCTAAACTGGATCTGTTGTTCTCGGACCTGGTAGATCGACGGTGTGGCTGTCAGAATATATAACTTATAGGGTCGGAGATGCTCTCGCTGTACAATTGCAAATCTTAATATACTGTATACCTCGGTAAAGTATAAAAACAAAAGGGTGTCGATGACAAAACAAAGGTAGTTGAAAAGGCAATAAAGCAAAAAAGACAATCAATAAAACGGTCCTTTTGGAGTTAATGCTGCTTTAAGGCTAAAGTCCAAACAGAAAGCTGAGACCATAAATTGAAAGCAAGCGCTCAAACATAAAAATAAAATTTTGTGTTTTGAGCGGATGTTTTTTTGGCTGGAACAAAGAACTGTTGTAGGCCTGGGTGCGCTACAAAAGTGAAGACAGTAGTAAATAAATAGGGCGAACAAACAGGCCAACGGCGCGCTAATTTCACAAGAGAAGGGACCTAGTTAGGCGGCAGCGAGAAGCTCCAGGCTAATTACTACAAAGCAAAGCAGAGAGGGGACCGGGTGAGGTTTATTCAAAGAAAAACTTTCATAGATGTTGAGGCGGGATCGCACGACTCGCACAGGGTCGAAGCCGTGCCGGCCACTAAAAACTAATAGTTTAGATATAGGAGTGAAAAAACTATTTTTTAATCAATTTTCTAGAAAACTCAGGAGTCTATTACAAAACCATAGCAATCAGACCAAACCGAGGGTTTTATACAAAGTACCTCAAATTTGGGAGGCTCGTTGGTGACACAAAAAAATTTTGTGAAAAATGGTTCAAGTTTGTTCATTTCAGGGTACAATGAAAACAGCTTGCTGTCGTTCTGTCACTCAAGAATCGATAAAAACAATTCATAACCGCTTACGTTTTTCAGCATCCACACGTAAAGCGTACTATAGGAGACACGGGCTATATAGATTGGTGGTGTTCTATCCATCCAAATACTCCAAAAATTTGAAGAAAAAATGTCCTCGAGGACCGAATTAAAAGAATCGTCAGAAACCAGGCGGTGCGGGCTACAAAATCACAGCTTGAATAGTTTTTGATTTAAAAAATAAACAAATCCAAGTTGATTTACTATAGAGAACATTAACTATTCCAATAAACGGTAGTAAGGAGGTATATGTGGTGTCAGGTATCGTCAGGGGTGGCTCAAAGAGATGTCAGAAAAAATATGAGCATACAAAAAAGCTAACTAATCACAACTATAATTATAGAAAAAAAAGGGTTCCTTGAACAAAAACGTGTTATGAACATAAATGCATACAAGATATAACTTTTCTTATATTTTAGGTGTGGGGTGCATTTTTTGTATTATCATAAAATCAGGGGATGCAAATTGTTTATACTCTTAAAAAATAATTTTGATGAATGAAAATATCTTAAATATACTAACGGTGCAGGATTCTGTTGGCAGGATAAACCTCTATTTTTAATTTTTATTATAATAATTAATTAAATCTTTATTTTGATTTAAAAAATTTCAATATAATAATTAAATTTCAATTTTTATTTAAAAATCATAATGTAACGCTTATTTTTAATTTTTATAATAAAAATTATAAATAAAAATTATTTTGTAATTTTTATAAAAAAAATCGAAAAATAAAGATTATTTTTAAATTTTTATTATAAAAATTGAAAATAAAAATTGAATATAAATAACTTTAGAACCGGGTGTAGTATTAAAAAAATTTTAAAACATTCATGATGTGTGGATCAATACCTTTCATATGATACATCGCATGTCCTGAAAGGACCTGCATTAAGGATCCTTATGGTCTAACTTCATGTGAGCAAAAAAAATTAACAAATCGGTGGCAAGCAAAAAAGAGACTTATATCAAAGACTTATAGATATTATAGATGACGCATGTGAAGAAAAGCGAATGTTCCAGGTAGCAGACATTGAATACCAATTTTTGCTTTTGTCAGCCTTTACAAAGATACATATATTAAAGTTTAACTGCTCGGTTTAGAAAATATAAGTGGGCTGAGTGGTTAGGTATGCCGCCTTTCATTCTTGTGTTGTCGGTTCGAATCCCCGTTGAAAATTATTTTATTTTTTTTCTTTATTTCGGCTCAGCGGAAATTAATGATGTACATAAACGGATATTTCACTGCACAACGACTGGAGCAGTGGCCGAATATTTGGCAGCTATAACATTAAGTGATTTTGTTTTTAGTAGTCTGTTATAGCTAACACCCAAATGGATACTAAAACTAGTTTGTCGACCGATCGTTCCTGTAACTTAGGCCGTCCGCACTGGGTACGCGTCGTCATCGTAGCGTCCTTGTCACATCAAGCGCCTAAGCCAATTGATCTTCAGGAGAACTTAATGAGCAACTTCCAAGAAAGGTTCGGCATTTCTGGAGGGGTGGCGGTACGTTTTGAGGTTTGGTTAATCGTCTAGCATTAGCTGTTCGAGTAAGGGTTGGTTCAGAACCGAATTGCATCCCTGCTTATAATTATGACGAATATCATGAATTAAATTTTACAGCTTCATGGGGTTATACCATAAGGAACCCTAATGCTGGTCCTTTCAGGACATGCGATGTATCATATGAAAGGTATTGATCCACACATCATGAATGTTTTTAAATCTTGGTAATACTACACCCGGTGTTAAAGATATATAAACATCCAATTTTTATTTTCAATTTTTATAATAAAAATTTAAAAATAATCTTTATTTTTCGATTTTTTTATAAAAATTAAGAAATAATTTTTATTTATAATTTTTATTATAAAAATTGAAAATAAGCGTTACGTTATGATTTTTAAATAAAAATTGAAATTTAATTCTTATTTCGTAATTTATTTTTTAAAATCAAAAATTAAAGTGATTTTTCAATTTTTTTATAAAAATAAAAAAATAATGGTTATTCTACAATTTTTATTTTAAAAATTATAACCGTTACGGTCCCTGCATAAAATACAATATTAATTTATAGTTGCAGGATGTCCATGAGGAAGACGAATTTGGAGTAGTCCCCTCTTTTGGGGTACCACTTGGAAAAAAGGGCTTACGTTGAGTAGACCTCCTGGTTAAAATCCGCGCCTTCAACTTTACCTCTAAAAGGGGGCCTAGAAAAGAGTTCATAACAGATCCAAAAGATGTGAAGTTTTCCTCAATTTCGCACTAAATTTTCGTCTTACTCAAACAAATTTCAAAATTCATTTACAAGAAGACCATGATCGACCGCCAATTGATTTCTGCAAGTAAACATTTACCGATTTCGTCAAACTTTCTCCACTTCAGAAGACACCCAAATACAAAGCTTTATTTAATTTCACGTACCTTATTTGTAGTTCGTTTGAAAACAAATTTTATTTGTGTTTTTGTTTAATCACTGTTTATATTAATAAGGGATTTAGGCAATGTAGACATATTCAATGAGTATATGATGAAATGGTTACTTTAATGATATCATACATATATAAGTCGTTTACACTTTTTATGGATTGAAATAACTTTAATAAATTGTTAAAGTGCAGCTACAAGGAATGACTGAAGCAAGATCCTTGATTATACATGGTGGATACATCGATCCATTTATA
Source organism: Lordiphosa collinella (assembly GCA_018904265.1). Classification (NCBI taxonomy): domain Eukaryota; kingdom Metazoa; phylum Arthropoda; class Insecta; order Diptera; family Drosophilidae; genus Lordiphosa; species Lordiphosa collinella. The sequence goes on along the minus strand of JAEIFV010000050.1, from coordinate 287,244 downwards.
TTTATATGAACTGTCCAATGAAAGCGTCAATCGCTTTATATAAATATTGTAATAAATAATTACGTAAAAATGTTATCGTATATTAATAATTAATCCTAGTTACCACTTGTTGGTTTTATTTTCAGCTTAAGTCTACATTTCTGATTTATCGTTCTTACTGCTTATACACACAATTGATTAAAAAATCTAAATAAAACTTGAAATTAATGTCTTTAACGTGCTCTAAAGCAAGTTAAAAGATTGTGTTGTGTCTACTCAATGTTATTGAAAAGACTTAAATCTACCTCAGCTCAGTCGCTTTATTAATAGTCATTGCTTCGCATCCTATCCTTTTCATTATCCTGAAAATACAAATAAGATATAAGAAGTTAAGTTTAAACTCGAAATATTTAGCTTACTTTTGGCAAATCCCTTGATGAACACAACCCGGTCCGAAAGCGTACATCATTCTTTGTTTGATCAGTGCTGAAATCTCGATCACGGTTATTTATTCTTGTCTTGGTTGTGTGGTTATGCGAGTGTTCATCTCTTCGATTATTGGGCCCATGGCGCGTTGCAAATTCATTTTCTCTGTCGAGCTCTACGTTCTCTCTTTCCTTTGAAGGATAGTCGCCAGTTCGCCGACTATCGAAGCCTCGTCGATATTCGCTGAAATTGCTGTGAAAGCCTCCGCCTCCTGTGCCCCCCCTATGAACTGAATTCCGGAAGCCACTTCCTCCAGTTAGATAGTGTTTTTGAGCGATGGAACTACCAGGGCCACGGCTATCACGAGAGTCGCGCTCCCGTTCTCTGTCATCGACTTGGCGGTTAAAGTTACGGCTCATGGGTACTTGAGATTGGCTTATGCCTTCGGGCACATGTATTGGTGGTCGCTTAGAAGATACTTCTTCTTCTTGTTTTTTTTCGTAGTGGGAAAAATCATCGAAAATGGAAGTTGAGTGCTTGTAGGAGTGCAATATTTGCAACACCTCTATGCCTTTGGCGTTGGGCACTTCTTGCGTATCTCTTGAATTCGTTACCGCCTTATTATCATTGTTTTCAAGGCGAATATGGCGGAGTTTTCCATTGGGCACATCTTTGACATACATCCATTTTACTTTAAACTTGCCCTTCCATTTGTCCTGGGACCAAACGCTAGACGTTGAATTATAATCAACTGGAGTCATCATTTGTGCCATGCCACAAAAGTGGCCTGACCCATTAACAGAAAAGAACAGCAGGACATTGCCACCCTCTTTGTGCCGTTCCTTAAAAGCATCGTCTAAGCGCTTGTTGCCGTGATCAGTTGAACACCAGATCTCATATTTAATGCTGCGATGAATATCGTCTTCAGAATACGATTTAATAACGAAGAACCTGAAATAATCATTTACACCAAAAAGATTACGTTAAACTGTACACATTTGAATAATTACCGTGCAGCTGAGGCTTTCTCCAAGTCAATTTCTGTTGGGTTATAATTGTTTTTATCTTTAAGCTCTTCCAGTAAAAGTTGCGGATCAGCCGGCAATTCGTCGGACACTGGCGGATTTTCTTCTGTACCGGCATTGTTTTCATCGCGGTGATCATATTTTGCGCTGTTCTCAAAATCATTCCGGGCATTGGAAAAGTTACCTCTGCTTCTCTGGTCATTGTATCGACTTGGAGGAATAACAATTTCGGGACGTCGGCTAGTTGATCCAGAAGTTCCAGCTACGATTGATTGTCGTGTACCTGGGTGATGAACCGGGTTCTGCGCTCCCCAGTTTTTTCTGGTATGGCCGTTTGGAGATGTCTTGGATCTGCCAAAGTTAACGTTGCTGCCCAAACCTTTGATTTCGTCCTTATGTAAATAGTCTGGGATTTTATTTACTTTTTCAGATCGAGCTCCTAGAGGTGGTTCTACGTTGCCCGCTATAGAAAAGTCGGAATTCAAGTCTGAATTCGCTAGGTCAATTGGTGAGGGGGGTGATGGTAATGGTGGCGGCGGATTATTGTTTGGCGAATCCCATACGTTCACATCTAGATTGTGCTTTCCAGGTACCATCGGCGGAGGTGGCATGCCTGGTCCCTTCTTCTTATGGCTAGATGTGGTCGATGTTGTCTGTAAGTGTTAATGAAGTTTTTGAATTGTACTTTCTATTTATTAAGGGATACTTGCCCTCGAAGCTAGCTTAGCGGGCTGAGAAGCTATTGAAGCCCATGTTGTCTTTTTGGGTGCTGCGATCACTGATTGCAGCTTTCCTTCCTCCACAGATTCGTTTGTGTTGTTATCCATTTTTGTAGACGCATGGCCTTCGTCATTTCGATTTGACTAAATATAAGTGAAATAATATAAGTATGCAGGTATTAGCGAGATCTTGATTCAATTTTGCAGCATGCATGGTACGATTCTATATACTAAGAGCAAATTTTACATTTCCAACATAGAGCTATCTGTCAGATGAACTAACAATTAACAGAGTAAATTCCGAGTTTATTTATCACATAGCAGCTGCTAGAGATAAAAAATCGGCACTTTCTATGGAGGCTGAAGCCCCCATTCGGTAGGAAATTTTACAATTTAATAACTACTATAACTTAAAATAGATTTTTCCTTGAAAACGTCCGAAAAAAGTTTTACTCGCCTAGGAAAAATATTTAAGAATACAAAACTATTATTCATTTTCTTTTTGTCAATATAGAAATAGTCAGGTCAGAGAAAATAATCAAGAAAAGTCGACGCGACTAAAAATGGTTTTCTAAGCAATCTCAAAAATACCTAATTATCAATGGACTTAATTGATCCCATCTTCGGTATAAATCCATAGATTTTCTTCACCAATACATACCTTATTTTCATAAGATAAATGTGAATTTTAGGTAAAGAAGACAAAAAATGTATTTTTTATTTTAAATCCAATTTAAATTTTTCGACTTGTAAAAAAATTTAAAATTCTTCAACTCAACAAATCCACAGCTCAATTTTTTAAAATCGATTTTCGAGCTCAGCGTTCCTAACTACACTAAAAAAGTTCTAGTAATAATGGGTCTTTTTGGATGTAAACTTTTAAAATGTACACTTTAGATTTACGAAGGTATGTATATTGTACAAGCTCTTAATGCCATACTGAACTGTACTACCATTAATTGGATTCCATTATTTCTTTTCTGAGATTAAGATTCAGTGGGCAATTTTTGAATATTTTGAATCTAGAGATTTGAACATCATACAAAGAACACAGTTTAAAAATTGTGGAAGGAGCCAAAATTTATGAGAACGACGGAAACAATTGCAGAGAAACCGATCAAAAACAAGAAATAGTTTTGTGGCACAAGAATTGCGAAAACTCAGGGTCAGGCAAATTCGAAGAAATTCCATTATTTTTCCCGAATTTTGCAAATTTGTTGTAATTGGTTTCAACGATCCTTGCCACTAAGGCAACTGCTGACCGAACGTTTCAAGTACATTTGATCACATAAAAAGTTTAAAGAAATGTGCACGAAGTCTTACCCATTAGGGTATAATTTGAGTGCAAACGCACCTGATAAAATGGTAAAATTATTAAATAGTAAGCGAGTATAAGTGTTTGAACGAAGAACGCAAAGAAAGTTAAATAAATTAGAGTTAAAAACTTATAAAGCAAACAATTCGGAATCAAAAGTTAATTATTGGATCAAGAAATTCGCTTTTGGATTAAGATGTGGCATTCTTACCATACATTTGACATCTAACATTATTATTATTATTTATTGACATTTTCTTAGCGCTACAAGTACAAAGATACTTATAACGAAAGCTCTAATCACTCAAGTCAAATGCTAAACAGGTAATATGAAATGGGCCCTAACTTATGATTATGATAAAATTTATAGTTTACTTTTGATGTAATTATTTTAATAATATAATGATAATGACTTTTAAAATGATATAATTTAGTTCTTTAGTGTAAAATTACTTATTACTATTTTTTTTTTTTTAGTAGTGTGTATAAACCAGTTTATTGTTTTTATATATTCAAAAAGTCTTTCTTTAAACTGAGCTGCACTCCTTATTGTCTTCAAAACATGTGGTAGATTATTCCACAGTCAAACAGCATAAGAAAAGAATTGATTATCAGAACTGGATAGTTTATTTTTATAAGATACTAAATTATTTGTCCTTTTAGAATTAGTATGCGTTAAGAAGGTATAGAGATAGGATGGTTCTTTTGTCTGTAGTATATTTTGTAATTTTATTAAAATTTTAAATTGTATCCACGAATTTCAGTCCGTATTGAATATTTTCTCTGTGTACTCTGAGATATGGTCCGTTCTCTTCTTATTGAAAATGTATCGGGCTATATTATTAATTGCTACATACAGTTTTCTACTGCTATTCAAGTCGCATTCTCTAAATACTTCTATTCTATTCCATAAAAAAAGAGTCGTTGCCAAAAATGTTTTTGCTATCAATAATTTATTTTGGGTGGGTAGAAATTGTTGACTAAATCTTAGTTGTCTTATGTTTTTCCTATTGCAATATAAATATGTTCCTCCCAGGATAAAGAGTTGTTGAATGTAAATCCAAGATTTTCGGCTTTCTCTACATATTCAATGGGACTATTATCAATTTGGAGTTTTGGTAGACAGTTCGTTCGGAGAGGCTTTTTGTAAATAATCAAACACTTTGACTTTGTCGGGTTGATCAACAGATTGTTCTTCATGGCCCATTTCACTCACTCGGCCTAGCTCATTATTACTTATACTCACACATTCAGACATTTGATTAATCGGACGACTAACAAACGTTTGAAGATCAGCATATATATGGACTTCACAATTAGACAGGGCATTTGGAAGATCATTAACGTAGATGGAGAAGAGTAGTGGTCCAATATAAGATGACATTAGTTTTGTTGCTATCTCCAAAAAGTTGTACAGTTGTACAGTTTTGCAAAGTCTGTTATGGTTCACCGTATCGAAAGCCTTGTTATAGTCCAGAAGTGTGAGAAATGTCACGAAGCTGTTGTCAAGTTTCCTGCGAACGTCTTCGGTTATTTTCAATATAGCTGTTGTGCAACTGCGCTGTTTTCTAAAACCGGATGGGTGGTTATTTAAGAGCTTATTTTCTTCCAAAAATTTATATATTTGAACAGCCATCAACTGCTCGAGAACTTTGGAAATGAACAGAAGAACGGAAATGGGTCTATATTTATTTTTATACCCTGTTCCCATTGAAAATGGGAAAAGGGGGATCATGAAGTTGAGCAAAAGTATGTAACAGGTAGAAGGAAGCATTTGCGACCGTATAAAGTTTATATATTCTTGATCAGCATTATCAGCCGAGTCGATTTAGCCATGTCCGTCTGTCCGTCCGTCCGTCCACCTGTCCGTATGAAAGCGTTGATCTCAGAGACTATAAGAGATAGAGCCACAAATTTTTGCATGTAGGTGATGTATACCAGAAATCGAGTTTGTTTCAGATTTGGAAAATTCCTCCCCCTCCCCCTCCCCCTTTAAACGCAAAAAACTGTCAGAGCCACAAATTTTAAGTTTGACCCTTGAGATTTTGCATATATCAAGTAAGGTCCAATATCTATCTATTCTGAAAAGATCAATAAGATCGGACAAAAAACACCGGCCGGAGTGGCTCAGCGGTTAGTGTGCGCGACTGCTGAGCATGAGGTCGTGGATTCGATCCCGCCTCGGAACATCTAATGAAAGTTTTTTTCTTTGAATAAAACTTTACACCCGGCCACACCTCTTGCTGTTGGCGCCAGCATTGCAGTTATTAGCCATGAAAAGCCTCTCAAAAACTGCCGTTCGGATTCGGCGTTAAACTGTAGGTCCCTTTCTCTTGTGCTAAAATTAGAAGCGCACAAGCCAAGAGATTGAGAGAGGCTCGGCTTTGGCCCCTCGGGGCTGTTGTCATCTTGACAAGCCGATTTTACTTTTACTAAAAACACCGAAGTTATATACGAATGAATTTTGATTGTTGGAAAGAGGGGGTCTTGCATTGTCAGTTATCGCGCGCGGCCGCATACGCGCATTCGTTTGTGTGTATGTTGGAGTGTATGTATGTGTGAGTGTGTGTTGTGTAAAGGAAAACACACGAAATCAAGGGAACAGGGTATTTTGTAGTCGGGGCACTCGACTACAGCTCCTTTTCTTGTTGTTTTCGGAATGGGTATTATTTTGGCCATTTTCCAATTAGGAAAGGTCGAAGTCATTATTGCTGTGTTAGTTATGTGCGTAATATAGGGAAGAATTTTAGGAAGGAGTATTTTTAAAAATCTCGGGTTGATATGGTCTAGACCAGTTGCGTTGGACTTAATGAGAAGCATAGATGCTAAAACATCACTCTGACAAACACATGTTAAACTAAAACAATTATTACAGTTATTATTAAACAATTTAGTTCGTGTTTTTCCCACCCCCATATCCCGAATCTTTCTCCAAAACTGCTTAGAACACGTAGTTTCATCAAATTGTGTGAAGTAGTATGTTCTTTCAGCTTAGTATACTGCTGATGGAGGTTATTGGTTTTGTACCACTTCTACTTTTTGAACGACTTATCTTGCTTTGCGATTTGGATTTTAATTTCAGCATTAAACCACGGTTTTATACTTGGCTTTAAAATTTTTCGCCTTTTTGGGTACACATTTATTTAGAAGATATTCAAAATTATAATGAAAGCGGGTTAACTGTAAGTCTACATTAGTAAAGTAAAGTAAAGGATGTCCCAGTCACACGAGTCGAACTCCAAGTCAAGCTGTCCATAGTCGATTCTATTAAAGTCTCGGTATTCTATATAATACTCACATAAGTCAAGATTACATTTATATGTCAAGAAAATGAGGTCATGTCTTGAAAATAATGGAACAGTCACTTGGTCATAAAGCAAAGTCTTGCTTCTGTCATCTACAAAATATAAATCTAATAGAGTCCGTAGTGCTGGAAAAGTGTGTTGGAATAGAGTCATTGACCAGGCCAAGTGTTTCCAAATTTGCTGCAAGATGCCTTTCTGTCACTATCGGCCGTGTCCCACAAATTTCTTCCAACCAAATTCCAACCCAAAACCAATTCTCGGTGTCCTAGAAATCTCTTTCGGTTGGTTTCAAATCTCTAGTGATTTAGGTAGAGATTTTGCTAAATTCACCGCTAAAACTATTTTGATAAGAAAAATTAGTTTTGGAAATGTAAACTACATTATTTTACTGGATAGGCTGCATCCAATAAATAGCATGTTTAATTTGATTTAATATTAAAATTAGCTTGTTAATAATTTTTCGCAAAACCAACCGAAGGCTGCCATATCAATCAAAACCGTCGTGCCACTAGATGGCGCCACCGGCCTCACTAGCGTCTCATGGGAAATTCAGCAACAACAAACGCGCCAAGGGCTGGCAAATTCTGCTCAATGAATGCAAATATTTTTAAATTTTTCATGTTAATTTTGGGTAACGCGACTTAAATTTAAATTATAATATTAGCCTGAATCATAAAACTTACGCAACAACTAACAGATTTCCCTTTAACATCATTTTAATTCAAAACTAATATAAGGGAAATTTTTTTTGCGCGCGATGCAGCCCTGTTTTGTGAGATGGACAATTATTTTGAACCCAATTGGACCAATTCTCTTTCCCACTAAGAAAATGAAATCTCTCGAAGTTCTGGGACACCGACGGATTTTTGCAAACCAACCGAAGACAAAATCTCTAGAGATTTCCAGGACACCCCCGTATGTCACTGCTGAAATCTCCAACGAAAATTATGTCTGAGTAGGTCAATGAGATATTTGTAATTACTTCCAGCATACTCAATATTCAATACTCAATATTCCGATTTGGTTTTATTCAGTACTTTAAGCAATAAATATTCTATTGGACTGTCAGCTTGCTGGCTACAAATAACTTTACACTGAAGACGTTCACTAACATATATAGCAACTCCTCCTGCGTGGCCAATGCGGTCCGAACGATTTACATTATAACCATCACATGATATAAACGAGTCACATAAGTCGGAAACAAACCATGTCTCGGAAACACAAATAACATATACCATGGAGTTGACAAAAAAGTACCGAAATTCGTCGATCTTTTTAGTTAAGCTTTGGACATTGATGTGACAAATATTTAGTCCCTTCTCTTGTTTGGCTAAAATTCCTATCAATGCATGACTGCTTGACGTGGACTTACCTATTACTGCTGACATTTAAAATAATTTGTTTTAGATTAAGAAGTGCAGGCTTGTAAGTTGACACACAAAACATATACATTAAAATGCTAATTGTAAATTTATGAACTAATATATTATTTTTATCCACGAAAGATACTCCCTTGTTCTTGGGAAGCTTCAGGGCCAACTGTTGCAGCAGTGAGAACATAAGAGTCAGCGTTGGGAGTCTCGACGGGGGGAGGAGCAGAAGAGAGCATCGGCTTATCGTTGTTAAAAGTAGAAAGCTCTTCGATGCGCTGAATGGAGTGCACACAATTACTCGCACTCCGCCTAACATACACGACCCCGCGGCGAGAGAGGACGGCAGAGAGAGCTTTCTGCCTTTTGAGGCGCATTGCCTCTTTAAATATAGTATAATTAAATAAAACGGTGTTGCTGAGTCAAAACCCCAGATATCCATACTTAGTGGTTCTTTCGTCTCACCTCGCAGCGCAGAACATTGTTTGAGCAGCAAAATTTTATCGCTAAGCCGCTCAAATTTTATAATAATCGCCGGGTCAACTGCAGCATGTGCCGTTCTTCTCATCCTAAAAATGTCGGTACGGCAAGGCGCCGGCGTGTTGTTTAGTGCAAACCACAGCGTATTAAAAATGGTTTTGGTTTTCCACAATGGGGACTCCGTGGACACGGATCTCCAGCCTCGGCCTCCAGAGTTAGGTCTCGCTCGTTGAGTTGTCTCAGCTCGCTGGTCAAACCATCAATCCGCTCCAATGGAGCGTCCAGTATGCGAGTTTCAGAACATTCTTGATCCAAGCAGGAAATTCTCTTTTTCTTATTTGTTCCAATTAATTAACATTTTTCGTTTTAAAATAATTTTCTTGAGAGTTGCTTAGCCCCAGCAAAGGCGAATCCTAGATCCGCGACTGCAGCCCGTGAAACAATTCAAGTACTGCATGAGACATTTCCTAGGGTTGAGATTTAGTCGTGTCGGGGCCAATTTTGATCACCAAAACGAGAGAGTGGTGATCAGATCAGATTAGGGCCAATTTTGATCACAAAAACGAGAGAGTGGTGATCAGAATTGGCCCCCTAGATAGGGTTTTTTATGGAATAACACACCGGGCAAATGGCCTGCACAGCTTTGCTGGCACATAAGTACTCTTTTATCGAATCTTTCCATGACCATTTTGCATTTATGTGGCTGAGAGAGTACACGACTAGGAAAAGTCTCATGCAGAATTTGAATATACCCGTTACTCGTAGAGTAAAAAGGGCATACTAAAGTCGTGCAAATGTATGTAACAGTCAGAAGGAAGCATCCCCGACCCCATAAAGTATATATATTCTTGATCAGCATCAACAGCCGAGTCGATAAAGCCATTTCCGTGTGAGATCTCGGAGACTTGAAGAGCTAGAGCCACCAAAACTTGTATGTAGACTCCAATTGTCCCAACGCAGATCACCCCCTCCCGCCCACACAATTAAAAATGTTGAATAACTCCTACAATTTTGAAGATATCAAGCTCATATTTTGCAGTGTAGTACATGTGCCCAATATCTACAATCTCTGAAGTTTCATAAAGATCAGATAATAAATTTCCAAGGTATAAAAGTTATAAAAATGTTGCATACTTTTGAAATGACCCACCTTACGCTGTTAAGCAGGTCGAGAATACTCGGTTTCTTACTAACACCCCCAAAATCTGAAGTTATGGCCCAAAAGCCGCTTTTTGTATTTTTTACTCATTTAAATTAAAATAACTCGCGCAAGGACTGTCTGATTTGTTATAGTCTTTGAAATTCCGATAGCGACGAGAGGAATCTAACGTTTGACAGACTTAGCTTGATGGCTAAGAAATGCGGTTCACAGATCTGGCATTTTCTCCTCTTTTCGAAGTGTCTACTTTGACTGCCACTGGTTTCACTATTTTATTCTATGCGATTTTTTTTTAATTTTTATCATATCAGCCCATTTAATTCTTCGTTGAACAAATGTTGGCCCATTGAATTTGGTTACCATTGGACGAAGTTATTCCCGTTTTTCTGAGTACACATCGACAATACAGTATTTTTTTATTATGTCTACATATTGGGGTATGTTTTAACATGAATGCCCCTAAAAGTATAATATGATTTGTTTGGCGGCAAATTTAAATAATTCTTATCAAACACCTAAAAAGAAAATTTACGTATATGTTTCACAATTTCTCGACCAAGACTAGCATTCTCTTGGGTAACATTACCCAAGATATATTAGTTATGCAAATCCAATACATAGCATTAAGCAATAGTGACTATTTTTTTACCCTGTACCAAAGGTATAAAGTGGTCCCACAACTGCTAAATTTGCTAAAACAAAAAAAATCTATTAAAGCTTTTAATTGTATATTCGATCGGTATTATATTAAAAGTGCGAATCGGTTCAAATCAGAGTACCGTTGCTCAACGTGTGCTTTAAAACTGAAACAATCGAGAAAATGCAACTCTCAGTGCTTGCCATTTTTGAGACCCATGACTTGGCATAGCAAAGCAAATCACAAGTTCGAAACTTGCTACTTTTGCAACACCAAAACAAGTGGTCATAGCTTTCAAACTCGGGATCGCATACCATATGCGGTCGGGAGGGGGCTTGGCCAAAATTGAGAATAAATTTGATCTGCTTGCAAATAAAAGAAGCTTATGACCCATAAATGTCGAACCTCCATCTCCGAGATGATTCCGCGAAGTTTTCATAAAATGATTAAAAAACCGCGAAATTTAAAAAAATACCATATGAAATTTTATAAAAGCGCTTAATGTTTAGATTACAATGCAGGAGTTACCAAATTGAAGATGTGGATTAATCGGTCAAAAATGTGGCGAATTTGCCAATTTTTCATTTGAGCCTAGATTTGAAGATTTGATATAAGGCAATTGTAGACAGGTGGGCTTCTTTGGAAGGCAGGAACTCTCCTGTGGTTATGGGGGCGTGTGTAGTGAGGTAAAGTTGCTGACCGGTTTAACATGGTAAACCCAGCGCGATCCTGGCTTACTGCGTATCAAGTCGACTCACACCTCCACGTGGTAACCCCTGGTAACAGAACGATGCATCCGCAAAGCTGCTGGCTAACGTAAGTGGCGGTCCTACCCTGGGACAAATAGGTGGCGGGACCTCGGGCTTGGCATCCGTTTCTCGTCTATTACATCCGCCAATGAAAACTAATACAATGCCTCGGATACCACAAGGCGACCTGGATGTCCCCTGATCAATCAAAAAGAAACCAGATTGATCACGTTGTGATAGACGGACGGCACTCATCGAGTGTTCTAGACGTACGTGCGCTCCGAGGAGCCAATATTGACTCGGATCACTACCTTGTTGCAGCCAAAGTACGCACACGGCTCAGTGTGGCACATGCCGCACAGTCTAACACACGCCGAAAGCTAAACGTTGAGAAGCTGCTATCACAACGGACATCCGAAGCCTACTCAGCAAAACTCACCCAGCTGCTCAGGAAACCCCAACTGGCCCTTCTGGTGTAGGCGAACAGTGGAAGCATATTTCACACTCTATGAGTACGGCTGCCAAGGAGATTCTCGGATTTGCCGAAAACTCCCGAAAACAGTCATGGAACGACGAAGAGTGCCTCCGCGCTACTGCAGAGAAAGACGCTGCCTACAGGAGAACTCTGCAGTCTGGGTGTTAAGGAGCGATACCGGGAGAAAAGTAGAGAGGAGAAGCGCCTTTTCAGAAGGAAATAAAATGAGCAGGAAAGGCGCATGAGGGAGGAAGTCGAAGTGCTGTTCGGAAGAAGTGAGACTCGAAAATTCTACCAAAAGATTAGGCAACTATCCGAAGGTTTTAAGCCCAGAGTCACACTATTGAAGGACGAGCACGGAAATCTGGTCAGAAATCCGGAAGAGGCACTAGACAAATGGAGAAACTATTTCTCTAACCTGCTGGGAGGTGATGACGAACACAATGCCGCCTCTGGGGAAGAAGCGACATCACCAATCGATAACATAGAGGTAGTCCCGCCGGACCATAATGAAGTCTTGTTAGCCATAAAAAGGCTAAAAAATAACAAACAAAAAAGATATTGATATCATCGGCAAACACGAATCTGCGGTAAAACGGGCGTTCTCAGAGATAGAGAAGCAGTCAAAACTTATGGCTTAGCGGTAAATGAGGATAAGACGAAATACCTAAAATCAACGCGCAGTAAGTCACCGCTTGGACAATCTGTTGCAATGGGAGACTACAACTTCAAGGTTGTTAAGGAATTTGTCTACCTCGGAACGACGATAACCAGCGACAACAACACCAGTCTGGAAATTCGAAGAAGAATTACTCTTGCAAACCGATGTTATAACGGGCTCAATAAGGAGTTCAAGAGCAGAGCCCTCTCTCGGAAAACGAAAATTGCGCTATACAAGTCGCTTATCATTCCAGTCCTGCTATACGGCGCAGAAGCATGGACAATGACAAAAGAGGATGAGGCGGCAATTGGCGTGTTCGAGAGAAAAGTTATTCGGAGGATTTATGGACCTCTAAACGTTGGCGGCGAATTTCACATCCGAACGAATCACGAATTGTACGAGCTCTATGGGGACACTAACTAAAACAACAGCGGCTGCGCTGGATAGGACATGTTACCCGTATGGATGATAACGCTCCAGCAAAACGGGTGTACAGTCGGCATGCGAACGAGTTAGGAGGCAATCCCGGGTGTGTCCTCTTGGTGGAATGTCGCTCGGGACAGAGGTGAGTGGCGGGCATTAGTGGCAGCGGCCGAGACCGTAAAACGGTTGTGATGATTTTATTACCATCAAATGGCCAAAGAAGAAGAAGAAGAATTGTAGACAGGTAAATAAAAGGAGTAAACCAAATGGCCAAAAAATTGCGAAATTTGCCAAAATTTCCTATGAGATTAGATACCCGTCTACCATTGACATCTATCATAAATAAACTCGTATAACTCTCTATAAAATTTTGAAAATATAGCAGTTTGTTGGAACGTTCGATCTCATCTCCTATTTCGCCGTCTATTAAACCATATTGCATAAATACTCATATGGGCATTTCCACAGCACGTAAGCGACAGTCGTTCGAATTTATTAACCTTTATCATAAAAAAACAAAGAAAATTTTTAAAATAAATTCGTCCATATTGGTTTTTAAATAGCATTTTAGTAGCACTATTTTTAATGCATAAGCTGTGAGTTGTAGAAAGAGAAGGTCCCAAGATACTGGCAAACTAAAAGGAATACGTTATGTGACAGAATATGGAAGTGCGATTTTTTGACTTTCATAAAAATTCAAAAATTTGCGAAACCCGTTCGAGTTTCTTAACACAACTAATTTTAGTACGATCTGCAACAATCTATATATATAAAATTGTTCAACCTGACTGACTGGTGATCGTCGCACAGCCTAAACAGTAAGAGCTAGAGGGCTGAAATTTGGACAGGAGTTTCCTTATGTGGTGAAAGTGCGTACTAAGACGGGGTTTTGGAAAATTCCACCCTGAAAAGCGTCGGGAAAGCATAGTATGCAAAATAAATGGACACGTGTTTTCCCGATTTCGGAAAATCCGCCCACAAGGAAAATTCTCGGGAAATTCGATAATCCGATAGACTTGAAATTCGGTTTGTAAGGACAGTAAATGAAATATATTGATATGTGATTTTCTAATGCTGGAAAATTCGACCGTAGGGTCGGAAAATTCGCGGAAAAGCGTCAGAAAAGTTTGTATGGGTAAATTTTTATTTTTCATCCGATTGACTTGAAAAGTTTCACCCCCCTTGGTGGAAATTGGGTGGTATAGGTTATATGGGTTAAATTTTAGTTCCGAGCGATTAGCTCCAAATTCGTTTTCAAAGTTACTCATAAAAAAATATGATCAACGTGACTTTTAACTTTTGGAAAATCTACCCCCAGTCAGAAAATGGTCGGAAAACTGTTGTATGCAGCTTTTTTGCTTATCATCGGATCGAGCTCAAATATACTTTCAGAGATCTTTATGAAAATTTAACTATGACTGCATACTTATTTTCCGGAAAATTCACCCCCCTTGGTGGAAATTGGGTGGTAAAGGTTGAATTTTAGTTCCCAGCGAGTAGCTCCAAACTCATTTTTAAAAATATGATCAACGTGACTTTCAACTTTTGGAAAGTCTACCCCAAAAGTCGGGAAATGGGCGGTAAACTGTTTTATGCAACTTTTTTGTTTATCATCGGATTGGGGTCAAACTCATTTTCAAAGATCTACATGAAAATTCAACAATGACTGCATACTAATTTTCCGGAAAATTCACCCCCTTGGTGGAAATTGGGTGATAAGTGATAAGTATGATAAGTTTATGTGGGTTGAATTTTAGTTCCCAGCGACTAGCTCCAAGTTTCAAAGTTACTCATAAAAAAATATGATCAACGTGACTTTCAACTTTTGGAAAATCTACCCCCAAGTCGGAAAATGGTCGGAAAACTGTTGTATGCAACTTTTTAGTTTATCATCCGATCAGGCTCAAATTTATTTCCAGAGATCTATATGAAAATTTAACTATGACTGCATACTAATTTTCCGGAAAATTCACCCCCCTTGGTGGAAATTGGGTGGTAAAGGTCTTATGGGTTGAATTTTAGTTTTTGTTTGAAGCTACCAAACTCCAGCTACCAAACTCATTTTGAAAGTTACTCATAAAAAATATAATCAACGTGACTTTCAACTTTTGAAAAATCTACCCCAAAAGTCGGGAAATGGGCGGAAAACTGTTGTATGCAAATTTTTTGATTATCATCCGATCTGGCTCAAATTCATTCTCAAAGGTCTATATGAAAATTCAACAATGACTGCATACCAGTCTTCTGAAAATCTACCCCTATTGGAGGAAATTGGTGGGAAAAGGTAGAAGATATTGGATTATAAAGGTGGCCATGACCTGACTGGAAAATTATAAAAATATTGCGTTCAACGCGGGCTGCCGTTTTTCATTGTAGTTGATTGTGTGCGGGACCTGGACCTGAAGGTGGCCTTAGAGGTGGACCTGGAGGTGGACCTGTAGGTGGACATGGAGGTGGAAAATGGTCCAAGAACCGCAATATTTGCAAAATTCTTAATTTCGGTAAAACTTTGGGGACGCTAGACGCTTGCCAGGGAATATTTCTAAGCAGAAGAAACGGGCGGAAAATGGTGCTCAAACCGCGATACTTGGCAAAATTTTGATTTTAGTGAAACTTAGTGGAATGGTGGACGCTTGCCCTGGAAGGTTTCCAAGTTAAAGAAATGGGCGGAAAATGGTGCACAAACCGCGAAATTTGAAAAATTATAGCGTTCATCCGATTGCAAAGCAACTTTGAGGAATGGTAGGAGAATTGTTGGAAAATGTCCCAAAATGTGTGTTCAAGGCCAATCCTTATTTTTGGGCCGATCTTTATCAAATTGAGTTTGTAAGCTTTAAATTTTAGAAGTCCACCACCAAGATCGGAAATGTCAGGAGAGACGTTATTTTTAACCGCGGGCGGGGCATAAGAGTTAATCTCTGCTTTGAGCCGATGAATGTAAGATAGGGTCAAATATTTTCCAATTTGTGAAATTCACTCCCAAGACGGAAAAGAAAAACTGATACCGATATCGCTTGAAATAGCTTCACTGACGGCGGCGTAGCGAAGCAAGCCGGGCTACTTGCTAGTGTTACTATATATTTAGAGCTGATTAGTTGAAAAATAAATGTTGGTGTTTTTTATATTTGACTCATTATGATACTTTACGACATACGTTATGTGACAAATTTTTCTCTATGATTACTTTTGTGGTTTCTTTGATAATGCAAAGAAAAAACTTACTGTTAATTGCACTCACATAGTTTGTTATGGTTTCTTATGCAATCTTTGTTTACACTTTGTACCCTTAAAATGACTTTAAAGAGCAAAATTAAATGAAATCTATAAGTACTTTTTTAGGAAAAAAACCTGTAAAAGAATGATAAAAATAAGAAAAATGGTGATTGCTTTGCATTTGAAAATCTCAAAATGGAATATGAGTAAATTTAATATTGACTTAAACTAGTTTAATTTAATTGTTTCCCGATAAAAATATGATCGAAAAAAGTGTTTTTAAGTACTTTTAATTTTTTGGTCTCAGTGATTTTGCAATTTCGCGGTTTTTGGACCATCTTCCGGACATTGTTCAACTGAGAAATCTTCGCATGCAAGCGTCCAAACATTCCACAATGTTTCATCGCAAACTGATGAACGGTATAAATTTGCGAATTTCGCTGTTTTGGGACCATTTCATACCTTTGGTACAGGGAATCAAAATCAGGGCTGCAAACCGGTTTTGAACCGAACCGGTTCGTACGCGGAATTCCGACTTTTATTTTGCTGTGAACCGGAGCTTGAACCGAACCTCTTAAAAATTAAAAGCTGAACCTGTTCTGAACCTAAAAGTTCGGATCGGCTTAACAAAAATTATAGAAATGAAAAAACTAGCGACTTTATATGTTATCTGATCTGTTTTGGGCGACTGACTTTTATAATCGGCAGGAAAGCTCAATAAAAAATCTAGAAAAACGTTCAGAACAACTTATGGAATCTCCACCCATAATAGCATCTGTTTTCAAAGATCCTCGACTCAAAAGCTTATTAAATGATTTACAAAGCAAGAGCTTAACATTACATTGGTAGTACAGGGTGGCGCAAAAGTAACAAAGGGGTTCAAAACTTAAAAAGCTTTTTTCTTATTTTTTTTTTTTTTTGATCACATTATAAAACAAAGCTGTAAACTACAATTACAATTATATTTATTAATTATTTCGTATGTATAAATTTATTACCATTTACAATTACTTCAATAATTACTTCAATTATTGCAATTATTTGGTAATTAAAATAATTTAAGTAATTTCGGAATAAGAATGAATTACCTTTATTATTTTGTGTGGAAATTGCAAGTTTTAACATAGAGAAAAATGGTATGTGAAGTAAAAAGTTGGATAGATGTAATTTGTGTAATTTTCACACAAAATAATATAAACAATTAATTTTTAGTCCGAAATTGCTTCAATTACGAGGGCCATCCCAGAAATAGCCGACCTAACTACTAAAACACAAAAATTTATCATTTTTTTTTTAGGTCGATACACTTTTCCCAGCGATGTTTTATAATAAGCTCTTTAAAATAGGCATTATCCTCGGACTCCACCTCTTCATTGTTGCCAAATCTTTTTCCTCCGAGCCATTTTTTCTAGTTTGGAAATAAGAAATAATCAGAGGGAGCTAAGTCTGGCGAATAAGGGGCGTGAGGTAGCAATTCAAATTTTAATTCATTAATTTTAGCCATTGCAACGGCAGACGTGTGAACCGACGTTTTGTTCTGAAGTCAGCAAATGCGGCACCCATCTTGCGCATAACTTTTAAATTTCCAATTTTTCGGTCAATGTTCGATGTACAGCACTTTTGAAACTTTCAATCGCCGGCCACTCAATACACATTTTTTAATTTTGAAGTGGTCACCTCATTTGGACGCCCATTACGATGTTCATCTTCGCAGCTCAAACGACCTCGCTTAGACTCAGCCAAAGAAGCTTCCAGCTTCTTTTTAATATTGGTTGGACTAAGACCTTTTATGTGAAAGTATTGTATCACATAACGATTGCCAATTTTGTCCATGTTTGCAAATCAATAACAAGCGTTCTCTATTAAAATCGACCAAAAAAACTGGTGTCGCAGCTAAATGAATTTGAATGTTCGCGCCATGCCCGCGCTCAGCAAATACCGATAAGTTCGATTAGCAAACCTGTTGTATATCGATAAGCAATGTAAGCGGGGTTAATCGAAGCGTAGTATAAGTCGATCGAGAAGAAGAGGAGAGAGAAGTTGTGAAATTGCCGAAAATAAAGTTTAATTTGATTTGCCTAATTAAAATACAAAACATAGTGGTCCTTCGATCGGGATTGCTTAATTGCTAATCAGCACTAGTGAAATACAGTCCACAACAACAACAAAAACATTAAAAGATGTGGCAGTGGAGCGAACAACAGCTTGGCCGCATCGTTTCCTGGAAATCGCAATCACTGCGAGATGTCCACTTTGCAATATTCCGCAAAACATTAATTAAGCGACAACTTCGTAATTTCGAGGGCTCAAAACAACGACACTTCTCAAAAAGCAGAGCACGAGCAGACAATTGTGCAGGAACTCGGCGAAAACGCACTTGTGCGTGTCTGTACGTTTCTCGACATTGGCGCCGGGGAAGACGCGACAAAAAATGACATGGCGACAAAAATTGTAAACGCTATCTCGTTTGCCGCAACCAAAATGCTTCGGTTCTACAGGAGAAATTGGTCATTCTGGAGCAAATTCAAGATGTGGACGTAGAGAAAGTGGAAGTAAAGCGAAAAGTGTGCGACAAGGAGGCTCAAAAAAGGCAAATCATGCAGTCGCTAGCAGAGGCGGAAAACTGCGCAACAGCAAATACAGAGGCAGACATGGCAAAGATGCGGGACGATCTCGGAGTGCTACATCAAGAGTTGGATCTTCTTCATGCAGAAGAAGAAGCATTGGTAAGTAAGAAAAATGTTCTGAAAGCCAGATCTGTTTTAACAGATTTTTCTTCTCGCAAATCATCACGATCCGAAAACTCTATTCGGCAAAACATCGAATCGTTAAAACGCTCAACGGAGTGGGCTTACTCTTATCAAAACGAGGCACGCTGGACAGAAGAGCAAGACGAGCACGAGTCAAACAATGCGGCTTCAGTCATGGCCAAAATGATGGCAAGGCAAAATTTCAACGGCAAGCACCTGAAGTTTCATGGTACATAAGCATTGAACTGGAGACACTTCATCAACGAATTCAATTCTACAAGCAAGCAATGCGGATTTTCCGATGAGGAAAATGTTCAACGTCTCTCAAATGCGCTAAAAGGAGCGGCGAGGGAAAAAGTTTCACTCTTGCTAATCTCAGCAAAGGACCCAAGCAAAATTATTTCCATCTTGGACAAGACTTATGGAGGTCCTGAGAACGTAGCGTTGGAGTTGATGACCAAGGCGTGCCAAATAAAAGCTGTAAAACAACTTTCTGACTTCGAGGATTTTAACAACACTGTCCAAAATATTAACTCAGCGTTGGAATACACTGATAGTCAGCTCATCGACACACAGAGACTGCTAGCTAGGATAATCGACAAGTTGTCCGAAAATTATCTGCAAGAATAGGGTGCATTCCTAAGAGAGGAAAAAGTACGCGCTTCCTGTTGCACTTTCAACAAGATGGCTGAATGTTCGCAAAAACAGGCCGATCTAATCCAATATGAGTCATTCTTCAAGATAGATAACGGAAATCAACAGCCAGTCGTCATCATTTGCGGGTCAACCAACCTCAAATGATCAGCAGTTTCCAGAAGTGGCGGTAAACCAACCAAAGCCTAAAAACAGAGCAATGTACTCAGTCTGCAGCGAGGAGAAGCATGCTCTAAGCAAGTGCAACATATTTGTGAAAGCGGATGCACAGCACAGGAAAGGCAGTTATTTGGCTTTGTGGTGTAGTCGCAGCACAACTCTCTAATGTGCGTGCGGAGGATGGCTTCGTCCGTGCAAAATTCGGTGATATGTGGGTTTATGGAGTATACCTCGCCCCCCGTCTAAGCGCGGCAGACTTTTCTGCAACCCTTGACGCTTTAGTTGCAGTCGCTAGTGCCCAATGATCATCTCTGGCGACTTCAACGCAAGGGCCGAGGACTGGGGCACCACGTGCACCAACGCGAGAGGCAAGATCTTGCTAGAGGCCTTCACCAATCTAGAAATTGGTTTGCTGAACCAGGGCTATCAGCACACTTTCAGCAAAACGGGCACTAGATCCGTAGTGAACCTCACGTCCGTCAGCAGTAGCCTCTTCCCTACTGCTAAGCTGCGAATACACAGCAAGTGACCACTTTGCAATTCGCTTCACTGTCGGCGTGGCAATGAGAATGCACATTAATTCGGCATCCCGCTGGAAAATGTACCGTGTGAAGTCACTGCGAACGCAAGACTTTGCAGACGCATTGGCGAACTTGACTGCTTCGGGAAGCGCGGAATGTATGGCAGGAAGCGTCATGAACAAACTGGAGGTGGCATGCGACGCCAGCATGGCATTTCGCAAACCGTATGGAAGGCACCAAGAACCCGTCTATTGGTGGAATGACCAATTTGCAGAGGCCAGACGCGCCTGCAACTGTTGCAGGAGACTGTATCAACGCTAACGCGGAAGTTCTGCCTTCTGCGAATGCCAAGAAACATTTCGTAGATGCAGGCGAGCTCTCAAGACAGCTCTGTGCGAATCGTCAAGGTGAACGGATGTGCCTCCAAGGGCTCCTGTTAAATATTCTGTCAACGGCGACAAAAAATCAATGCAAGTGCAACAAAACAAAAGCGAAAGGACCCAGATATATATTTTTATGTATCAACAAGTTTTAGGGCCAAAAAACAATAAACAAACAGGCGAAATTAAAACTCGCTTAACATGAGCGGGCCTAGCCCTCGCTCATTATCCCCTCTCCAAAGCAAAACAAACAATCGAAGTGCATACTTCTCGTTTTCGCATGTGTCAAATCACACTAACAACTATCTAAGACCTAATGAACAAATGATGCCGAGATCTGCCTCTCCAACTTTGCCCAGTGCAAGGACGCAAACTAAGCCCGCAAAACAAAAACAGCGGCAACACTCCAAAGATAAACAAAACAAGCGATACACCTGTGGACAAAGATCCCCTCACTGGGAATAGGTTCCAAATTCTTGGCCAACAGTCTGATGCTGAGTGTGAAGAAAGGCTCCAAATGCCCCTAAACCAAAGCCTCCACCCATTTATATAAGGGATTGCAACTGTGCGGCCCTAGTCACAAAGCTTGTATGGCTAATAGGCAACAACAACTTTTATGTAACATCCGTCAACAAAGGCAATATCCGCGAAACAAAGCTCCAAGTCAACACCGAAGAAAATTATCGAGCAGTCGAAAAATGCCTAAGAGCTGAAAATAAAAGCTACTACACCTACCAAATAAAAAGTAGCAAGGGCCTACAGGTAGTAATCAAGGGCATTGAATCAAGTGTACCTGTAACGGAAGTCGCTTCTGCCTTGGAGGAAAAGGGATTCAAGGTCAAGTCCGCTATAAACTTAATAAACAGGGACAAAAAACCACAGCCACTATTCAAAGTTGAACTAAGCCCGGAAGACACAGCTCCAAAAAATAATGAAGTGCACCCAATTTACAAACTACCTTTCTTATTGCACCGCAGAATAACCGTAGAGGAGCCGCACAAACGCACAAATCCAGTGCAATGTACCAATTGCCAAGAATTTGGGCACACAAAAGCCTACTGCACCCTGCGATCAGTTTGTGTAGCATGCGGAGAGCTGCACAACACTGTCTCATGCCCTGCTAACAAGGAGGATCCATCTGTCAAAAAATGCAGTAACTGTGGAGGTAACCACACTGCAAACTACAGAGGTTGCCCAGTCTACAAAGATCTGAAGAGCAGGATTAATACGCGCACAGAATTTGCCCGATCCAATGGAAACCTTAATCAGTTCAGACCCTCGCAGTCGACCACCAAAGCTACGAGATCGACCTTTGCCCCAACGACTACAACACAAGGTGTTTCTTTCGCAAGCACCCTGAAACTATCTACGGTTTCGCATGAAATTCGAAGTGAGCCGACACTGCCATCAAAACAAGTGGAACAACCATCAAACTATAGTAGCTTAGAAACTATGTTTCTATCGTTACAGCAGACGCTGAAGGATTTTATGGTATATATGCAAAACGCAATGCAAGAACAAATGAGAACACAAGGAATTCTCATTCAAATGCTCGCTTCGCAACAATCCAAATAATGGCTCTCCTACGAGTTTCACTCTGGAATGCAAATGGCATTTCCCGCCACAAAGTGGAGTTATCAAAATTTCTCCCAGACAATGAAATCGACATAATGCTTCGTGCAGAAACTCACTTGACGGACCGATACAATTTTCAATTACCTGGGTATGCATTTTACGGCACAAATCACCCAGATGGCAAAGCCCATGGTGGCACTGGCATCCTCGTCAGAAGCCGCATCAAGCATTACCCACTATCAGGATTTTCGGAAAACTACCTACAAGCCACATCGATATGTGTAGAGTCTAAACGAGGCAATATCACTCTGTCCGCGGTTTACTGTCCCCCACGTTTCGCAATATCAGAAAATCAATTCCTAGATTTCTTTAATACACTTGGTCAACGCTTCTTGGCTGCGGGTGACTATAATTCGAAACATCCCCACTGGGGCTCTAGACTGACCAATCCCAAAGGGAAGCAACTCTACAGCGTACTCACGCGCACATCAAACAAACTCGACTATGTATCTCCAGGTAGGCCTATGTACTGGCCTGCAGATCCAAAGAAATTACCCGATCTTATAGACTTTGCCATAACAAGAAAAGTTCCACAAAACTTGGTAACTGCAGAAGCCCTTGCTGACTTGTCGTCAGACCATTCTCCAATAATATTCACCCTTCTGGAGTGCCCTCATGTTAGAGAATATCCTCGGAGCCTGACATCACACAAGACAAACTGGCTCAAATACAAAAAATATATCAGCAGTCACATCGAGCTGAGCCCAACCATAAACAGCGAAGAAAACATCGACAATACAGTTCAAGCCCTCACCTCTATCATTACTGCCGCTGCTCATCACTCAAACCCCCCAAACGACAACAACAGCACCTCAGCAAGATCGTAGATTGACAAACAGTTACATTGACCGGCTGGTCACAGAAAAGCGGCGTGCAAGAAGAGAATGGCAAAGCTTTAGATCGCCTGCCGCAAAAAATCGTCTGAGACTTGCAGAACGCGTACTTTGCAAAGCACTCGAAGCCGAAGAACAGCTAGCACATAGCCGTTATATCGAAAAATTATCGCCTACAAGCACCAAATTTCCCCTATGGAGGGCACGCGCCAGCATAAAGCCACCTGCAAAGGTAGACACGCCTCTAAGAGATCAGACAGGAAGATGGGCCCGCAGCGACGAAGAAAAGGCAACTGTCTTTGCACTTCACCTTAGAAATGTTTTCCAGCCAAATCCTTCAACCAATGGCTATGAACTTCCATTGGTTCCGACCGCCGCACAAACTGACCCAATCAAAGTTCATTCGCTAGAAATAAAAAATGCCATCGGAGAGCTAAATCCCAGAAAAGCCCCTGGACATGACCTTATTACACCCAAAATGATTATGGAACTTCCAAGTCCCGCCATTACATATATCTCAAGACTTTTCAATGCTGTTCTGCGATGTGGATACTTTCCAACTCAGTGGAGGAAGTCCACAATCATAATGATTCAGAAACCAGGAAAAGATAAAACACAAGCGTCATCATACAGACCCATTAGTCTGCTACCTTGCCTGTCAAAACTATTTGAGATCCTACTCAGTGAAATTGATGCCCATGCACAAAATATCATTCCCTCGCATCAATTTGGGTTCAGAGCAAAGCACGGGACTATTGACCAAGTCAACCGTTTAACTTCAGACATTCGGACTGCGTTTGAGCACCACGAATACTGCTCTGCAATTTT
This sequence comes from Lordiphosa collinella, assembly GCA_018904265.1. Taxonomy (NCBI): domain Eukaryota; kingdom Metazoa; phylum Arthropoda; class Insecta; order Diptera; family Drosophilidae; genus Lordiphosa; species Lordiphosa collinella. The sequence continues at coordinate 263,545 of JAEIFV010000050.1, read as the reverse complement.
CTTAGATGTTGCCCAAGCATTTGTACGCGTTTGGTTGGATGGTCTTATATTCAAGATAAGGACAACGCTTCCCCCAAATACTCACAAAGTCCTAGAAAGTTGCGTCAGTAACAGAGTACTTACAGTTCGTCAAAATGAGTACACAACGGAAGAGTTCACTATAGGAGCCGGAGTGCCGCAGGGTAGCGTACTCGGCCCTCTCCTATATGTAATGTACACTGCCGACATACCAACAGACCCTCGACTTACAATAAGTACTTTTGCGGATGATACGGCAATATTAAGCAGATCACGATGTCCAATTACCACAACAAGTCTGCTGGCAAGCCACCTAGCTAATGTGGAAAAGTGGCTGGCCATCTGTCGCATAAAAATCAACGAGCAAAAGTGTAAACATGTGACGTTCACACTCAACAGAAGAACCTGTCCCCAGCTATCCTTAAATTCCACCCAGATCCCGGAATCAAACGATGTTGTACGAGTATACCTAGGTGTGCACCTCGATAGAAGGCTCACATGGCCAACAGCCTTCTCTGTCTAATCAACTTCCGTTCCCGTTCCGCTCTTAAACTGGAATATAAAGTCCTACTGTACAAAAGCATATGGCTCGCAGTTATGGGGAAATGCCTGTGCGAGCAGTGTGGACATCCTCCAAAGATCACAGTCAAGAATTCTCAGAACCATCACTGGAGCGCCATGGTACATTCGCAATGAGTGTATCCACAACGATCTCAGCATCCCATTGGTCGAAACTGAAATAGAGCAACTTAAACAAAAATATTCTGAGAAGCTTCTTACCCACCCAAATCAACTTGCAAAATCTCTTTCCATGCTAGCAACGCATTCTCGTCTCAGGAGAAATGACCTACCAACCCAGCGACTGACTTGAAGGGCCGCATAACACAAACTATCTCCAACAGGGAATGGCGTATAAAATAGTTTCTAGATTAAGATCTGAAAAATTATTGTTAGTCTCATTAAGAGAAGATTCAATAAATACAAAATAAGCTTAAAAAAAAAAGACTGCTTTCAAGGAGAGCAAGCAGAACTGTTTCCTTGAACTGTGCTACTCGGCAGAACACGATCCATGGGGAAGCGAGTATAAAATCGTGGTCAAAAAAATTAAAAGCGCTGCAGGTGCCTCAGCCGAGTGACCCCTTAGGCCTGCCGCACACAGACAGCTGAGCGGAGCATAGCACATCCGTTTTGGGAAATCAAACACACAGAGCACATAGAGAGCGCGACCTCCAACAGCTTAGCGCAGCGGAGAATTTTGTATGAAAAATTAGTAAGCTCCTCAAGCTCTGCTCCGCTTTCTGTGTGCGGGGGCCCTTACTCGTGAAGCACATAGTCGAGGAGCTGTTTCCGCACAGAAGAGAGCTAATGATAGCCGCAACGAAGTCTGCGCCTAACACGACCATCGAGGAAGTATCAGCAGAGGAGATCTTACTAGCAGCGCGGAATATCAAAGTAAGCAAGGCTCTAGGTCCGGATTCAATCCCCAATAGAGCCATCCGACTTACGCTAACCCTCCAGCCAGATGTGTTCGCGGATCTACACAGCCAATGTGTCCGCGAAGGTACATTTCCAGAGAAATGGAAGATACAAAGTTTGTCCTGCTCCCAAAGCCAGGCAAACCACCAGGCGAAGCATCGTCATATAGACCAATTTGTCTTATCGACTCTGCCGGTAAGCTGTTAGAGAAGATAGTTGCCACACGCCAGGAACGGGCCATAACAGCAGCTGGTGACCTTTCGCATCGCCAGTTTGGTTTCCGGAAAGCTAGGTCCACCGTCGATGCCATCAGCATGGTTGTGGACATGGCGTCTAAGGCGATAGAGGGAACTAGATGGAAGGGTATTGTTTAGTGGTCACACTAGACATACGCAATGCCTTCAATCCGGCAAGGTGGAGCTAAAATTTTGGGTGCGCTGGCAAGCTTTGGAGTCCCCGCACATCTGCTTCTCATCATCAGAAGCTACCTCAGCAACAGGGTGCTGAAATACGACACTAATTCTGGCACGGAGTCGTATCAGGTAACTGGAGGTGTCCCGCAAGGTTCCGTTCTTGGGCCACTATTATGGAATGCCATGTACGACAGGGTACTTAGACTATCTCACCCCCCCCGAGAGTTTGCGGATGACGTGGCGGTGGTATTTGTCGTAAAGGAGCTAGCACAGGCAGAGTCGCTATGCAACCAGTCAATAGCGCAGATCGAGGCATGTCTGTTATCTATGGGGCTAGAGCTGGCACCGCATAAGACCGAGGCGGTGTTGATAAGTAGCCGGAAAAAGGTAGAGACAGCCCATATTACAATTGGGAATACCTCGGTGGCCTCTAAGAGGGCCCCTAAGTATTTGGAAGTGATGCTGGACACAATGCTGAGTTTCCGCGAGCACCTGGAGTATGCCAACACAAGGGCAGCTACAACCAACAGAGCTCTGTCAAGAATAATGCTCAACACCCGAGGTCCGAGACAAGGAAGAAGAATGTTGCTGTCGAGTGTCACCAGATCAATAATGCTGTACGCAGCGCCAGTCTGGAAGGAGGCACTGCCCACAAAAAGCTATAGGCGTGGCTTAGAAGCAACACACCGCTTGAGCGCGATTCGAATTTGTTGTGCGTTTCGCACCGTGTCGGATGATGCCGCGCTCGTCATCGCTGGCCTCTGGAAGAGCTGGCTGCCGACATTTCCACAGTCTACTCGGAAATCCACGGCAAAGGCTATACTTCGGGGATGAAGAATGAAATTCGAAATTCAGCAAAAGTAGAGCCTAGGGAGATGGCAAAAGCGCTATGATGCGTCCCCCAAGGGTCGCTGAACTCACCGGCTCACACCAGACCTGAGCAAGTGGATTGGCAGGAAGCACGGTCAGGTAAACTTTTACCTGACTCAGGTCCTAAGTGGCCACGGCTGCTTTCGCAGCTATCTGCACCGTTTTGGCCACGACCAAAGCGCAGAGTGTACCTGGGGATACAGAGGAAGATGCGGAGCACGTGCTGTTTGCCTGTGGCAGACTCGCACGCGAAAGGGAGCATCTGAAGGCGTCTCTCGGGAAGCGCATAACCGTGGGGAACCTGGTACCAATAATGGTAGAAAGCAGCCGTAACTGGGAGCTGATAAACACCTACTCGGCCCAAATCATGGTAGAACTGCGCAGAGTAGAGCGCATAAGAAGAAACAATGTTGAGTAGCGGTGCTGAGGTCGAAGTATTGCTTAGCGGCCGTACCGCAGAGATGCATCCCCACTCCGAACTATAAATTAAGTTTGTATATATATGTAGAAATAAATGAATTAAAAAAAAAAAACTCTTTTATTAAAGTAAAAGACATTGAAAGTGCACGCGTTTTTATCTCGCTAGGGAAAACCTACCCCAATCCTCACCTCAAGTCTCATTAAGCGTACCTGCACCCCCTACACTCCCCAAGAACACTACCCTCTGCAGTGCAGTCAGCCGCTTACGAGGAAATCCATCCTCCCACATTTTCGTGGTTCTTCGAGCCGGATAAGGAAGACTTTTTCTTCAAATAAATTGCAAAGATAAGTGCAAACTAACCAATGTCCTCCTTCTTTGTCCCCAGTTGTGGGTAACTTCGCTGGCTGGCAATGGTAGCAGGTTATTCCGTGGTCCGTCCAGTTAGCTGGAACCAGATTTGAAGAATATGGTGAGTCATCCTCTCAGCCCTCCTATTCTATTGGCCTTCTGGCTCAACAGAGTAAAATTATACTGTTACGGCTTAGCCGGAGTTGTGTGAATGAGCCAAGTGCCCTTTATTAGATTCAATACCAAACTAAAGCTAATTTGAATGCCAGCTAAAGTTGAAGGCAAAAGCTACAAAAGGCAAAGCTACAAAAGCCAAACTACAAGTACTTAAGCTACATGGGTAAATGCTAGCTCAGTATAAGTGATAACGCTGCTCTTGCGTCTACGCACGGGGTCAGGTTACCAAGCTGGCCAAGGCACTGAATGCTGGTATGTGATGTGTCAGCAATATCAGTGCGGGGTCTGCGCGAGTAGTTTGGGACGCGAGGGTTACTCATCTATAAACATAAAAATGGTCAACCTGACTGACTGACTGGTGACCATCGCACAGGCTAAACTGTAAGAGTTAGAGGGCTGAAATTTGAACAGGTGTTTCCTTATATGGTGAAAGTGCGTACTAAGGCGTGGTTTTGGAAAATTGAAATTCGGTTTGTAAGCATAGCATGCAAAATAATTGGACACGTGTTTTCCCGATTTCGGAAAATCCGCCCACAAGGAAAATTCGATATGCAAAAATCTATTTTTCATCCGATTGACTTGAAATTCGGTTTGTAAGGACAGTAAGTGAATTAAATTGAAATGTGATTTTCCGATGCTGGAAAATTCGACCGTTGGGTCGGGAAATTTCCGGAAAAGCGTCGGAAAAGTTTGTATGGGGAAAATTTCATTTTTCATCGGATTGTCCTGAAATTCTGGTTGTATGCATAGTATGCAAAATAATTGGACACTTGTTTTAACGAATTCGGAAAATCCACCCACTAGGAAAATTCTCGGGAAATTCGATGTGCAAAAATCTATTTTTCATCCGATTGACTTGAAATTCTGATTTGAAATAATAAGTGAAATGAATTGAAATGTGATTTTTCGATGTTGGAAAATTCCTCGAAAAGCGTCGGAAAAGTTTGTATGGTGAGAATTTTATTTTTCGTCCGATTGACTTGAAACTCGGTTTGTAAGCAAAGTATACGAAATAATTGGACACGTATTTTCCCGATTTCGGAAAATCTACGCGCAAGGAAAATTCCCGGGAAATTCGATATGCAAAAATCTTGTTTTTATCCGATTGACTTTAAATTCGGTTTGTAAGGATAGTAAGTGTAATAATTTGTAATCTAATTTTCAGATGTTAGAAAATTTGACCTTAGGGTCGGCAAACTCATGGAAAACCCAGCAACCAAAAACCTATTTTTATACGCTTTAAGCTTGGTTTGTATGGATAGTATAAGAATTAACGATAACGATAACTTGGGCCGCCGTTTTTCATTTTACTGCTTATGTGCGGGACCTGGACCTCGACCTGGAGTTGGAACTGGACCTGGGCGTGGAGGTGGTCGTGGACCTGGAGGTGGCCATTGAGGTGACCATGGAGGTGGCCAAGGACGTGGCAATGGAGGTGGAGGTGGACATGGAAGAGGACCAGGAGGTGAAAAATGGTTGAAAAACAGCAATATTTGCAAAATTCTTTATCTCGGTAAAACTTTGGGGACTGGTTAGACGCTTGCCCGGGAAGGCTTCTAAGCACAAACCGCGAAATTTGGCAAATTTTTGATTTCAGTGAAACTTAGTGGAATGGTGGAGCTTGCCTGGAAAGGTTTTTAAGTTGAAGAAATGGGCGGAAAAAGAAGACTACGAAATTTGAAAAACCATAGCGTTCATCCGATTACAATGCAACTTTGAGGAATGGTTGGAGAGTTAGTGGAAAATGTCCCATAATGTGTGTTCAAGGATAAACCTTATTTTTGGGCCGATCTTTATCAAATTGGGTTTGTAAGCTTTAAATTTTAAAAGTGCACCACCAAGATCGGAAATGTCAGGAAAGACTTTATTTTTAACGGCGGGCGGGGCAAAAGAGTTAATCTCTGCTTTGAGCCGAAGTAGGTAAGATACGGTCAAATATTTTCCAATTTGTGAAATCCACATCAAGTCGGAGAAGAAAAACTGATACCCTTATCGGGTAAAATACCTTAACTGACGGCGGCGTAGCGAAGCAAGCCGGGTTATTTGCTATTAACTGCAACTGTGAATTGCCAATTCAACTCGCTCTGCCAAAAATGGCCTCCCAAATTGTTTTCCGGCACACTTCCAGTGGAGTTAATTATATACGATCCAAAGTGTCCATAACAACCCACCCTCCTATGCAGCGGTCATATGTTTAAATTTATACATATCTGTTTGCACGTCTCAACAACAAACTCACATTTGCAATTGGCTCAGAGCACAGTGCCAATCTCCAACTTGGCTGCCAATCCTGCTAACATTATTACAAAACAAATAAACGTTAACAAATGCACAAATTAATCTCACGAACACACACACTCATACGGCAACAAACACAGCTGCACCCGGCGGAAAACAAGGCGGGAAAAAAACGCACTTACAAGCAACACGATCACACGAGCCAAGCTACCATTCCTGAGTTGTCCCCGCAAAGCTGCAATCTTGCCATTTGCACACAACACAGTTTGTTTCAATAAATAAAACATTTGCAAGAGGCATACATACGTACACACAAACACACACATTGCATATGTAATATCCCTTCAGTTCTAGAATTCATGCATCGTCAAATTCATGCCTTTTTCCCGCATCTGCTTGACGTCGACGTCGGCAGAACAGAAATTTGTGTCTATTTGTTGTTGCAAATTTATCTATTGCAGTCACAAAAAATGTTAGCCGTCGCGCTGCGACACACAGGCACCCAAAAGAAGTTTTGCAATCGCCGAACGAAGAAGTTTGCATACCCTTCAAATTTTACCGAACATTAAAACCATATTTTATATGTATATTAAAGAATTTTGAATAAGTGGATTGCACTGATCGTTAGTGGAATAGCCCTAATATAGACTTTTATTATTATTATCCCAAAATAAATAATTTATTTATGGATCATTAAAAAATGTACACAAATACTTCTTAAGTCGGATATGCCCTTACATAATATGAGTTGAAAAGGGTAACGCGCGCAGAATACAAGAGACAAGGAAGAAGCGAAATAACTTTGTTTTTGCGTTTGACGCGTGCTGCCTCTTTCCAATCGCCACATGCCAGAAAATTTTCAGTGGAGCATTTCTGCAGCGCAAAAATTTTTTAGCAACAAAAGCGAATTTTTTTTTAAAAACAACTCTTGTTTATTACCAATTATTAAACAGGTAAATAGTTATAAGAGAAGTGATAAACAGTTTATAAGAGATGAATCGTCGTATCGTCACCTTTGCGCGAAACACAACATCTCAAAACATCACAACAAATCTGCACACAACTAATTCACATTTGTACATATGTAAATTTATAAATAATTTCACCAACAACAAAGCACTGTCACATAGCGGCCATAAAAAATTATTTTAAAATGTACAAACATAATTCGCGCAAAGTTGACGATATGACGATTCATCTCTTATAAACTGTTTATCACTTCTCTTATAACTATTTACCTGGTTAATTATTGGTAATAAACAAGAGTTGTTTTAAAAAAAAATTCGCTTTTGTTGCTAAACAATTTTTGCGCTGCAGAAATGCTCCACTGAAAATTTTCTGGCAAGTGGCGATTGGAAAGAGGCAGCACGCGTCAAACGCAAAAACAAAAACAAAGTTACTTCGCTTCTTCCTTGTCTCTTGTATTCTGCGCGCGATACCCTTTTTAACTCATATTATGTAAGGGCATATCCGACTTAAGAAGTATTTGTGTACATTTTTTAATGATCCATAAATAAATTATTTATTTTGGGATAATAATAATAAAAGTCTATATTAGGGATATTCCACTAACGATCAGTGCAATCCACTTATTCAAAATTCTTTAATATACATATAAAATATGGTTTTAATGTTCGGTAAAATTTGAAGGGTATGCAAACTTCTTCGTTCGGCGATGGCAAAAATTCTTTTGAGTGCCTGTGTGTCGCAGCGCGACGGCTAACATTTTTTGTGACTGCAATTGGTAAATTTGCAACAACAAATAGACACAAATTTCTGTTCTGCCGACGTCGACGTCAAAGCAGATGCGGGAACAAGGCATGAATTTGACGATGCGTGAATTCTAGAACTGAAGGGGATTGCACACACTCACACTTGCATATCGATCAGTGCATAGTTATCGATATCAGCTTGTAACCTTTGCACCAGTTCATTCCATTCGTTCCGAAAATGAATAAGAATTAAATAAATGAAATCTAGAAGCAATTAATTCCGCTTAAAGGTGAAAAAATCAATTTAATAAAATAAAAATAATTGAATTGAACTACGAACAAAAAGAACATTTCTTCCACACTCGAATTTCTGTACACAAATTTTACCCACATATTTTACACATATAACAAATATATTCCCCTCTTACCAACGATGGTTTCAAATCCGCTTGGGAAGCATTAAAGGAGCGTTTTTAGAACAAACGTCTCTTAGCAAACATCCAGTTAAAAGTCTTTTTTAACTTATCCGAGGTGGCCATCGAATCCGATACCGCTATATAGGAACTCCAAAGTACCATCCAGAACTGCTTGATAGCTCTCAAAAGTTCCAAATTAAAAAAAAAGGCTGCAATTCCTTCTTGGCATCAGATGGACCAATTCCTTAATGAGCGATATCGAACCTTGCAAGCCATAGCAGACGCTAAGACATGCCCAAGTTCCCAATTTCAAGGCCAATCCAAGCCAGGCCAATCTAAGGGATATTCTGCGAACCAAGCAGCCCCCAAGAAGCTTAATACATTTGAAGCGAAAATTAGCACAAAGGCGCAAGCCTGCCAGCTGTGTGCTAAGGAAAACCATCCAATCCGCGTCTGCCCTAAATTCCAGACCTGCCAGACCCGCAATTTGCCGACCCCTCCTTCTCGAAGAACGCTCAAATTGTTATACTTATCGGCGGTGACATACTTCAATTCTTGTTAGCGGGTTCCGCTCCAACATCTGTGGAACTCTTATGGGGCAAGACACAATCTTTGGTTGGGTAATAATGGGCCTGTTCCTTTGTATACTTCCAAATCGATCTTATCTTTTTCCACGCGAGTTTTCGTAAACAAAGATTATCCTCTAGATTATTCTCACAAAATCTTTTGTGGTGGAGTATCTACCGGTAAGAGAGTGCGATAAGAAATGCGAGTAGTACTTCGTACAGAGAACGCAAAGGAATGAATCTGGGAGATACATAGTATCTCTTCCTTTCCGCGATCCAGAAAATATCGGCCTTGGTCATTCCAGATCTATTGCTTTGGCGCTATTCCTTAAAAATGAAAGTCGCCTCAAAAAGGACGCTCATTTGAAAGCTCAGTATGACCAGGTGATCCAGGAATACTAGGATCTGGGCCATATGCGACGTGTCCGTGCGGACAATAGTCCTCAGAACTTCTATCTGCCCCATCACGCTCTCTTTAAACCAGAAATTACGACTACTCAGGTGCGTGTCGTGTGTAATGCATCGAGCAAATCCACGAACAGCGTTAGTCTAAATGTCACACTCTATCCGAGGCCAGTACTCCAGTCCGATCTTACCATCCAACTGCTGAGGTGGCGTTGCTTCCGATTTGTCTTCAATGCCGACATCACAAAAATGTATCGGCAAATCCTTGTGAATACGCAGCATACATCTTTCCAAAGAATCCTGTTCCGGGACCGTAATGTTGAGCTCGGCGATTACGAGCTTAACACGGTGACCTTTGAAGTATATTGTGCTCCTTTCCTGGCGTTAAGAGTCCTACAACAGCTCGCTAGCGATGTAGAAAGCAAATATCCACTAGCAAGAGCCATCATTCGAACGGCCATGTATGTAGACGATGTACTGCCAGGTGCGCACTCTGAACCCGATGCACTGCTGATGATGCGTTAGCTCCAGGATGCTCTTCACTTAGCTGGCTTTCCATTAAGAAAGTGGACCTCCAACCACAAAAATTTGCTGCGGCCGATACCGGCTGAGCATCTCCTTCATGCCCATTTCCTCGATATCGAAGACGCTAGTACAGCGAAGACGTTAGGCATTCGGTGGCGAGCAACCACTGATGAATTCTATTTCCCTGCATCTGAGCCAGAGTTCAAGTCCTCCTACTCGAAACGTGAAGTACTTTCACAAATTTTTTCTTATTCGATCCATTTTTTGTGTTTTCATAGATCTCTCGATAGTTCCAAGACGGCATTAGAAACGCAGCACCCACGGGCTAGCCAATGAGCGCTGACGTACTCGAGGTATTTAATCCTAACACAGCCGAGTCTGCCGAGGCATCCACCCTATACCGAGAGGATCCTATACGGTTCCGTCCGAATCTGACCGTCCAAATTCAGATTCCTACATTAGATTTAACATGAAGTATGAACGTAGATGGACCTGAACTCCGAAATATATTGAAACTAGTGCAAGGGGCGGGATGTTTGTGTTTCGTTCTCTGCGTTCCTAGATCCTTGCAAATCGAGTTAAGTTTAGTTCTTAAGTTAATGAATTATCGATAGCGACTGGGCGATATGTAATAATTCGATAGATTATAAGTCCATACATATGTATATACTCTCTTATTAAAGTTAAGGACATTCAAAGTGCACGCGTTTTTATCTCGCTAGGGAAAACCTACCCCAATTCTCACCACAAGTCTCATTAAGCGCACCCCCTACGCTCCCCAAGAGCACTACCCACTACAGTGCAGTCAGCCGCTTACGAGAAAATCCATCCTCCCACATTTTCAGTGGTAAAAGTAGAAATTTCCCAAAAATAAAGTTACAATTACCAGATCTGTAACTCGCATTTATCAGCCATCGCATTACATCTCTGAAACCATTGATTCTAACATACTAGAATCTTCTCGGCGCTATCGGGATGAACAAGTTTTTATAAAAAAAAAATGGTCCATTCGTGAGGTTTTTCAAGTTAAGTGAGCAAAATTGTTGCCGGGTGGCTCAGCGGCTAGTGTGCGCGACCGCTATGCAAGAGGTCGTGGGTTCGATCCCGCCTCGGAACATCTAATGAAAAGTTTTTTTTTTAATAAACCTTACACCCGGTCACCCCTCTCTGCTGTTGGCGCCAGCTTTATAGTAACTAGCCATGCAAAAGCTTCTCAAGCTGCCGTTCGGATTCGGCGTTAAACTGTAGGTCCCTTTCTCTTTCACGAAAATTAAAAGCGCCCAAGCCAAGAGATTGAGAGAAGCTCGGCTTTGGCCCTTTGGGGCTGTGTCAACTTGACAAGCCATTTTACTTTTACTTACTTACGGGCCGTGGAATGACATTAATACCTTTCGGCGGAGTCTTTTAAGCTGAACTCAAGCCAATTATCAGAATTTCTCTAGCACGTCAAGTTATTAAGAAATCAATGGTCAAAGTTGTTAAAAGTGTCTAAAAATTCACTTTAAAAAGTTTATTAAAAAGCCATCTTAAGCGGAGTGAGGCACTTGAAAATTTAGATGCATAAAGAGAACTATAATCTTTGGACGGCAATTAATTAAATACCTGATTGTTGGTCCAGGAACCATAAATAATTTAAACAAGTAAGGGAGCTTTAGTCGAGTGCCCCGACTTCAAAATACTCTGCTCCCTTGACTTCTTGTGTTTTCATACACCGAATGACAACCGAGGCCATTCGAAAGTCGGAAAGAGTTGCGTCTATGGCTACATGGCAGGCGCGGTGGAACATGGCCACAAACGCAAGACTAATTCCGAACCTGGAGGAATGGATAAGCAGGACGGAGGGGGAATTAAACTTCCACCTAACTCAGTTTTTCACTGGCCATGGAGGATATAGAGAATACCTGCACAGATTCAAGCACGAAGACATACCGGAATGTCCGGCCTGCCCAAACGAGAACGAAAATCTACATCACGTGTTGTACCGCTGTACAGGAACAGGACCAGGCAAGAGTTTGTACCTCCCATCGAGGACCTCGTCAGCTACATGCTAGAGTCAGATTACAACTGGAGAACCATTGGCGAGCTCATTATAGGCATCCAGAGCGATCTGAGAAGATACGAAAGAGAGCGACGCACAACGGAGAGTGCCTAAAATAGGCAACCCATCCCCGCGAAGTAGTACTTAACGGTGATCCCGCGGGGAATGAGGTGTGCAGTTGTGAGGGGGTGTATTTAGTACGTAGGCGCCAACGTTGTTGGTGAATCGTGCATACTGTTGGTACGGGACAGCAGTATCTTTTGAAGATTTACATCTCCCCATGGCGAATCCATGGAGAAAAAAAAAACACTCACACACTCTAACATACGCACACACGCACGCGCAAACGCGGTAACTGACAATGCAACGCGTTCATACGGACAGACGTACGGGCGGACAGACGGACATGGCTAAATCGACTCAGCTGTTGTTGCTGATCAAGAATATATATACTTTATAGGGTCGCAAATGCTTTCTTCTACCTGTTACATACTTTTGCACAACTTCATGATCCCCCTTTTCCCATTTTTAATGGGAACAGGATATAAAAAGATGTACAATTTAGAGTTTCTCGACAACCTAATTTAGCTGTGAGTCGGTGGGGTTTTGGAAAATCAGTGATGAATTATCTTAAATTTATTCAAATTGCTTTCAGGGAAGGCACTTTTAACAACTTTGAACATTTTTTTTTAAGTTTAGTTTAGTTTATTTGCTCTTCCTAATGCTACAAGAATGTTTTATAATTAGTGCATTAGTCACAGGTGTTATTTAAGTAGTGAAATACATATAACCTATCTTAAAAGCTAAGAAATACACACTTTATTTTTTTTTCTTAAAACTAATGACAAAAATCTTATTTATTTATCAAAGCTTATTTTATTATATTTAATTTGTGCTTAGGTGTGCCTTTATTTTCTCATAAAATTGTGGTGTGCTTTGGATATTTTTCAGATTGTGAGGTAATTGATTCCATTTACGAACTGCTTGTACATATAAATATTTTTCGGAGGTTGAAAGTTTGGACCGAATGCAAAGAATGTTGTTGGTTCTGTTCGAGCTTGAAAAACTGAGAATGTCATATAAATACGCGGGTTCTTTTGTCTTTATTATTTTGTGGAGGAATATTAATTGTCTGAAGCTAATCCAAGAATTTAAGTCAAGATCAAAAATTTTATTTGCATAAGCAGATACGTGGTCTGTTCTTCTAAGGTCAAAGATATATCTGGCAATACTGTTGAATGCTAAACGCAATTTATGCAGACTAGTTGCATCACAGCTACCAAATGCTTCTATTCCATAAAATAGAACCGGCGTTACGAAGGCTTTTGCTTTAAGCATTTTTGTTTCATTTGATAAAAATGGCTGTGTTATCGCTAGTTGCCGCAAAAGTCCATATGTTTTCCCTACTGATCTGTTGACATGATCCATCCATGAGAGCGTCTTATTAAATGTGAATCCCAAATTTTCAGCCTTGTCTACATATTCTATATCATCATTGTCTATTTTTAGATTTTGCAGATTTTCAGTGCTAATAGATTTCTTGTATATTACGCGACACTTCGATTTTACCGGACTAAGCCCTAGCCTGTTCCTTTTTGCCCAATCACTAATCTTAGACAGGTCACGATTACAGATATTAATACAATCACTGATTTGACACAGAGGACGACTTATATACATTTGGACATCGTCCGCGTACATGTGGACTTCGCACGAAGACAACACACTGGGTAGATCATTAACATATATAGTAAACAAGAGGGGTCCCAAAACTGTTCCTTGTGGCACACCACTCTTGACAGCCATAAGATCAGACATTTTTGATTGTTCCATGACAGTCTGCCTTCTACCGCTTAAGTAAGAATGCAATAGTTTAATTGCGGTGCCAGAGAAATTGTAACACTTAGCCAGTTTGGTTAACAGAATATCGTGAGTCACAGTGTCAAATGCTTTGCTGTAGTCAAGAAGGGTCAGAAGTGTAACGAAAGTGTTGTCTAAGTTTTTTTCGTATGTCTTCTTCTATTTTTATAATTGCTGTGGTACAACTTCTGAATTTTCTGAATCCCGACGGTTTAAATTTTAAAAGTGAATTGGTATCCAAGAAGCAATTCATTTGGGATGATACAATCTGTTCGAATGCTTTGGAGAGAAAAGACAATATGGAAATTGGTCGAAATTCGTTATTTGATTTTGGTATTGGAACAACTTTAGCTACTTTCCACATATCTAGGAACTCAGAGGTAGTAAGGATTGTATTAAAGATGTGTGTTATGTGGCATAAAATTTTTGGTAAAAGAATTTTTAAAAATCAATTGGATCAATGTGATCTAGTCCAATAGCGTTTGACCTAACTTTAAGGATTGATTCTAAAACATCACATTGGCTTACACAGACAAATCCAAATACGTTTTCACAGTTATTAACAGACACAGAGCTTAAATACGAGTTACAGGTAGTTTCAGGTACGTTTGACAGTAAAAATTTCTACATCTATGTCATTTAAAAGTGGGGGCTTTGCCTTGCCAATTCCATTGATGTCCCAAAAACTAGACGTGCTAGAGAAATTCCGAAAATTGGCTTGTATTCAGCTTGAAATCATCTATCGAACGGTTACAATGCGAGCGATGACCCAATATTTGTTGATCAGTGTAATCTATGGCCAGAAATGAGATCGGAGCACCCCAAAATATATGAAACGATGTCCCATTTGGTTTTTTATACACTTGTTCAGAAGTTTTGAACGCATAGAAGGAATCATCCACCACATAAAGTACATATATTCATGATCTGCGTGACACGCTGAGTAGTTTGAGATTTGTCCGTTCATCTGTCTGTTTCTACACGAACTACTCCCTCAGTTTTGTAGCTATCGAGCTGAAATTTTGCGCAGAGTCAACTTTTAGCTGCACACTGCACATATGTCGAAACGGCGAGAATAAATATGATTATATCGATTTTACTCTAAGAGTAACTGGTATAATCATTCCAAAGAATAAAATTGATACGTACCTTAGGTGTGGATGCTGCACTCTTTTCAAGTAGTCTCCTGGTATTCCATGCATTTACTTGGTAGTCATCACGCTTTGCATTATTGTAAATACCTGGATTTCCATGTTTTTTATTTGAATCTGAAAAAAATGATTATTCTTAGTAGACATTTCTTGCAGCTTATGGATAAAAAAAAAACAAGAAAATTAGTCAAGCCCGACTATATTATACGCTGTACCTGTGAAGTGCTGCCCATCACTGTTGCGACCGGTGCTGCCCATAATAGTTTGTTTTCCTTATAACTCGACTATCGTTCATCCGATCTTTGTCTTCCTTTGGCGGATCGATAAATATTTCTGTTACTAAATATGTCTAGAAGGTACGAACCTTCGATTTATAAAAGTGTGGGAGATATAACGTTTTTACAATTTGCGGGGGCGGGAGGGGCGTGGTAAAAATTGAAAATAAACTTGTTCTGCCTGCAAGTATAAGAAACATATGTCCCATACAAGTCAAATCTCTATCTCTTACCATCTCTGAAATCTGTTTGTTTATACGGACGGTCGGACATGGCTATATCGACTTGGCTGTTGATGCTGATCAAGAATATATATACTTTATAAGGTCGGAGATGCTTCTTTCAGTCTGTTATATACTTTTGCACAAACTTAATATACTCTGTGTACCTTTGGTGCAGAGTATAAAAAGGATTATTCTTTGTAGACATTTCTTGCAGCTTTTGGATACAACTATAAATTCATTTAGGTCGAGAACCAAAGCATAGATTCGAAACATAAGCTGACCAGGCTGGAATTTTTATTTTTAGGACAATTCTTACCAAAATCTCTGAAAAATATTTCGGAATCAAAAAGGTAGTTAAGACAGAAATATCTTTAATCACTTGCCTTTTTGCCCGAAATGTTCATTTTTGAAAAATAGTTTTGTTTTGGGTTTGTGTCGTCAATAAAAAACAGTGATATATGGGGTTTTTTGAGCCACCGGAATTTGTCCCTGCATAAAAATTCGGTTTTGACTTCCGAATACAATGTTGCAATGATACGCTAAAAGGCAGAAGCAAAACTCTCCAAAGAGGACAATAAAACATTGAAAAAGAAAGGCAAACAAAACAGCCACCAGCATAACGTGCTCGTAAATATAAGAAAACAAGGCGGCTGTAGATTTTTCATTAATATTTTTATACCCTTGCAAAGGGTACTATAATTTTGCCCAGAAGTTTTCAACGCATAGAAATATTTATTTCCGACCCCATAGACAATATATATTCTTGATCAGGGCGACGAGCTGAGTTGATTTTGCCCTGTCCGTCCGTCTGTCTGTTTCTACGCAAACTAGTCTCTCAGTTTTGAAGCTATCGAGTTGAAATTTTGCACAGAGTCATCTTTCTACTGCACGCTGCTAATATGTCGGAACCGACTGGATCGGATGACTAAATCTTATAGCTCCCATACGAACGATCTGTCAGAAAATGGGTAAAAGTAAAAAAAACTTTTTCCACGTTTTTTTTTCAATGTTAATTAATTTGGAAATCAATAATATATGCTTTAAACAGATTTTTTTCAAAATTTGGTCGAAAGCATTATATAAAAACGAGCATTTGCTAGGGTATTAGAACTTCGGCACTGCCGAAGTTAGCTTAGCCTTCTCGTTTTTTTATTCAGACTATGACAAAAATAATTATTTTTATAAAACTAAAAAAAAAATAAAACTTTATAAGCTAACTGAATAAAGAATAGCTACTAAGAAACACAAATTTTTAACTTTTAAACGAGTGACCCACAACACCACACAAATTTTCGATACGTCAAAAAATCACTTTTTTTTTAAAATGATATGAAAAAACCACAAAAATTTAACTAAAATACAAAATTGACAGAATGAAAAAGAAAAAGATTTTTGGCAAAAAACCTTACTATGATCACAACACACCATCTTCCCCTATATATATTTTTGATCAGCATCAACAGCCGATTTAGTCATGTCTGTCCGTCCCATAGTGGTCCAAATGGCTTCATTTAATTCAAATTTGGACTTTTGAAAATCCGATGTTTTTTAGCTTTCATAGTTATAACTGTTATACCGGGAGAAAAGGAGAGAGGAGAAGCGCCTTTTCAGAAGGAAGAAAAATGAGCAGGAAAGGCGCATGAGGGAGGAAGTCGAAGTGCTGTTCGGAAGGAGTGAGGCTCGAAAATTCTACCAAAAGATTAGGCAACTAACCGAAGGTTTTAAGCCCAGAGTCACACTATTGAAGGACGAGCACGGAAATTTGATCAGAAATCCGGAAGTGGCACTAGACAAATGGAGAAACTATTTCTCTAACCTGCTGGGAGGTGATGACGAACACAATGCCGCCTCTGGGGAAGTAGCGACACCACCAATCGATAACATAGAGATATACCAGCCGGACCATAATGAAGTCTTGTTAGTTATAACAAGGGTAAAAAATAACAAATCTGCTGGCGCTGATGAGCTGCCTGCTGAATTGTTCAAGGCTGGAGGTGAGGAGCTGGTAAGGTGCATGCACCAACTCCTATGCAGAGTATGGTCCAAAACAAGCATGCCCGAAGATTGGAATCTATGTTTACTCCGTCCAATATTAAAAAAAAAAGACCCTGCGGTTTGCGCCAATTACCGCGGAATCAGTCTCCTTCCCATCGCATATAAGGTTCTATCATGCATCCTATGTGAACGTCTAAGGCCGAGAATAAGTGAACTGATTGAACCTTATCAGTGTGGCTTTAGACCTGGTAAATCCACCACGGACCAGATATTCACATTGCGACAAATCCTGGAGAAGACCCAAGAGAGAAAGATCGACACCCACCACCTTTTTGTTGACTACAAAGCCGCCTTTGACACGCCGATAAGGTCAAAGTTCTTTGAAGCCCTGTCTACCTTTGGTATCCCAGCAAAGTACGTTCGACTTTGCATGATGACGTTGAGAAGCACACAAAGCTCCGTCAAAATAGGTAGCGGTCTTTACCGAGCCTTTCGATACCAAAAGAGGTTTTAGGCAGGGTGATACCTTATCGTGCGACTTCTTTAATCTGCTGATGGAGTACATACTGCGCCAGTGCCCAAATGCTAACAGAACGGGCACCATCTTTACCAGAGATAACATGCTACTTGCATATGCCGATGATATTGACATCATCGGCAAAAGCGAATCTGTGGAAAAAACGGGCGTTCTCAGAGATAGAGAATCAGTCAAAACTTATGGGCTTAGCGGTAAATGAGGATAAGACGAAGTACCTACTATCAACGCGGAGTGAGTCTACGCTTAGACAATCTGTTGCAATGAGAGAATACCACTTCAAGGTTGTTAACTAATTTGTCTACCTCGGAACGACGATAACCAGTGACAACAACACCAGTCTGGAAATCCAAAGAAGAATTACTCTTGCAAACCGATGTTACTACGTTCTCAGTAAGAAGATCAAGAGCAGAGACCTCTTTCGGAAAACGAAAATGCCGCTATACAAGTAGCTTATCATCCCAGTCCTGCTAGGATGAGAAGGATGAGGCGGCAATTGGCGTGTTCGAGGATTTATGGACCTCTAAACGTTGGCGGCGAATTTCGCATCCGAATGAATCACGAACTGTACGAGCTCTATGGGGGTGTCCCCAGCTTGTCCAGCGCATAAAACAACAGCTGCTGCGCTGGATGGGACATGTTACCCGTATGGATGATAACGCTCCAGCAAAACGGGTGTATAGTCGGCATGCGAACGAGTTAGGAGGCAAGCCCGGGCCGGGCCGACCGAAGCGGAGATGGCGCGACCAGGTGCAGGGAGATATTGCGGAGCTGGGTGTGCCCTCCTGGTGGGATGTCGCTCGGGTCAGAGGCGAGTGGAGGGCATTAGTGGCAGCGGCCGAGACCGTAAAACGGTTGTGATGATTTTATTACCATCAATAGCCAAAGAAGAAGAAGCAGTTCCGTTACTTGAGTTGCCTCTGCTTTGAAATTCTCGCTGAAGCATTGTGCTGTGCTCTTGCTTATGCAGATCGCCTTGGAAAAGACAAGCGCCCTCGCGTCGCCTGAGTACAGGGTACTTTCTCTAAGAATCCAGGCAGCTGCAATTTATGAGCACTTGCAACAAGTGCATTTTTATTTGACTAGAGGGCGTCTCGGTTTAATTGTCGACGCTGGCTTAACTGCAAGATTAAAGACGATCGGAAATTTAAAAAAAAAATGTTTGATCTCGCTCATGATAGATTGGAAAGCTTAGATATTAATGAAATCGGGAGACGATTACGGTAAAATTTCTATTACTTAGCGCAGTCATTGGAAATATCAATTCGCGTTGAAATTGACAGGCGCCTCCACCAAGTGCCATTAAATTCAACAGATCCTGAGTCCACATCGAAGACTTGTTTTGCGGCAGTCAACACCATTGTTCCTGATTCCGTTGATGCATTGAACCACATGGTGACTGCTCCTTTAGCTGCACTTGAGCCAGCTGTTCCTACTTTTGCTGCTGTTAGCAAGTGCCATGCTCTTTCTCTTAATCGTGAATCCAAATGTGAAGCATCGCCCCTGCCGCGTGCTGGGATTTCTGAAATGGATTACAATAGCCGATCTGACCTTTGCTCTATGTACGCCGACATCATAGAGAATCGCTCGGAGGGCGCTAACAAGAGGGAGCTGAAAATCTTGTGGACATCGCTCAAGGATTCTGTTTTGAATAAAACCTGGTTATTTGAAATATCGATCGTTTTCAATTCTCCTATCGTTGGTCTCGATAATCCACTTTTCGTTTTGCAGGCACACATCGCAGAGAACTTTGGGCTAAGAAGAACGGACAACGGAGAGATGTGGCACGAGTTTATCCAACATTTTCGCAACTTATGTCGTTGGCCGCAATTTCGATGGTTGGAATTTCTTCCTAAGCTTGATCCGTTTGCATGCACGGGTCCATCACAAAACTCATTGGCAGCAAAATACCCTACTTCATGCTTTACATCTCAACTGGTTGGCTTATCGTCTATTCAGCGGCCAGTACCTATAGCCCTGAGTCCCTGCAGCGATGATGTGTCCCAACCAACACCAACCTAGGCTTCATCGACTTCTCCATAACACGAAGTCACCCCAACCTCTTCGCCTACGTTGCTTTCAAGTAGATTTCGACAACGCGGATCCGACCACTTTTTACAGTTCACGGCCAACCAGCTTGCTGATTGGAGCAACTCTATTGTACCACCTGAACTGTGTTCAACAAACAAAGCTGCTGCCAGGATCACCCGTTCCTTGCGCTCTGTTTATTTGGATATTATCAGATGCTATCGTATATCTACAAACAAAACCTGATTGCCTTTCAATCACTGAAATTGGAATCGCATCATTTCAGCTGCACTCGAATCAAACTGTCACACTCGCTTGCAGCGCTGCGTTGGTTGGAGCCGCCATGACTCACTTTGAACGAGCAGTGGGCCCTTCCATTCTCAGCTTTGGAGAGCTTCGGATCCTCGAAGGCCACATCAAGGCCCTAACTAATTCTCGAACTTTGGTATCAATTTGAGAAAATCCTGATGATCTGAAGCATTTGCATTTTCTGAATGGTGATCGCCTGCGGTCATGGTCGAGCCTGATCACTCTACAGTCAAGCTGAAATTCAACCGTTTAGACAGCTGAGCGTGTTGTCTACTTGCAGCAAATGTTTTGGTCTCGATGGCAAGAAGAGTACTTGACTCTCTCGCAGCAGCGCTCCCATTGGCGCACTCCAAAACCTGGCCTGGCTGTCAAAGACATGGTTCTCGTCTGGAACGAGGATCCTCCACTCTGAAAATGGCCGCTAACTCGAGCGGTCGAACTAATTTCTGGTAGAGATGATCTATCAGCTCGGGATATTTGGACTTTGCCGAAAACTCCAACTGGAGTGACAAAACAACCCGCTGACAAGCTGTGTCTGCTGCCCTTTAAAATTGACACAACCTAAACATTCATTTCTATTAGGCCCGTGGTGCAGCTCAATGTAACTTAATATCATTGTTTTAATTTATTCATTGCCAGCGGTCTTGCCTAGACAGAAACATTCACACATGTTGTAAATTCATATGCAGCAGCGACTGCGCTGTTTGCATCCTATCGTTCTATTGAAATTTCCTAAGCCATCACGGCTAACTGTAACTGCTCTCCCATTCTCTACCGCTATTCCCCTTTGTCGCTTGCATTTTTGGCAGCGTTAGGCAATTCGGCCTGACCTGCACAATGCAAGGTTAGTTGCTAATTAGATCTTGAAGCAATCAGTTCGCAGTCGCAGTCAAAGCGGACATTACTGCCACTCACACAAGTCTCCCCTTTTTTCGCATAAATTATAGCGCACAAAATCGAATCAAAACTGTTTCGTTTTATTGAACTACTAGCTGAATATCCGGCGTCGCCCGAGTCCATTGATTTGTTAGAACATGATTCTTATGAAAAAGTTTATAAGCTAGTTTCAACTGTCTGCAAATCGATATTAAGCGTTTTACATTGGGAAAACATATGCATGCCTAACTTAATTAAATTCTGAGACTTGTAAAAAGTCTAACTCTAACATTATAAACATAAATACCAATTTTCCAAATGAAAGGTGTAGATCTGAACTACTTTTAAACCGTTTTTAACCGCTTTCGCATTGGTTCCCCTAATACATATCCTTTGATTCTTTTCTAGTCGATATGAACATACTGTCAAATTTTGTAAAGATCGGTTCGGCGGCCTAGACGCCAATAAGGGACATAAATATACATACATGCTGAACTAATTACACAGTTCAAGAAATATTGGGTCATCGCTGGCACTCGAATGAAATTATTACCGTTTGACAGAGGGTTTCAAGCTGCATACAAGTAAATTTCCAGAATTTCACTAACACTTAAGTTTTAGAGAAATCAATGGTCAAAGTTGTTAAAAAAGCCTAAAATGGCACTTTTCAAAAATGTATTAAAAAGCCATCTTGAATCGAATGATACGTTTGTAAATTTAGATGCATAGAACAATAATCTTTGGACGGCAATTAATCCTGGTTGTTGGTCCAGGATCCATAAACAAATTAAAAAAGAAGTAGAATTTATATTTTTTTAACAATTAACCTAAATTAGCTGTTTGTCAGTAGAGTCTTTTTAAAATCAGTGTCTAATTGTCTTAAAATTTAAAGTTGTCTTTAATTCACCGCAAGATACACACCAAAGTCTCAGAGAAAGACAATTAAGCATACGTATCAATCGATTTACGAATTTTTACCCGTCTTCATGATAAACTCATGAATATTTTGCCAAATTTTGTGACTTTTTTGACCGTTTGGTTTATACCTCTTATTTAACTGTCTATAATTGCCCTCTATCAAAACTTCACAATAATCCAGGCCAAATCAAAAATTTGCAAATTTTTGCAGTATTTTGGACAGAGTAATCTACAGCTTGTAATGTTAGCATTAAGCGCTTTCATAAATACTCATAAGGTAATTTGGCAAATTTCGCGATTTTAGGGCCTTAGAACCTTCCAACCGTTGCCCATATTTCATCGCATTCGGATGAGCGGTACAGTTTTTTTTAATTTCGCGTTTTTGGACCGTTTCCCGCCCATTTCTTCAATTTAGAAACCTTTGCGGGCAAGCGTCCATCCATTCCCCAAAGTTTCATCAAAATCGAACTTTTTGCAAATATCGCGGTTTTTTGACCATTTTCCACCAATTTCTTCTGCTTGGAAACTTTCCCGGGCAAGCACCGAAGCATTCCCCTAACTTTTACCAAAACCGTAAATATTCGCGGTTTTAAGACCATTTTCCCCAAATTTCTTTAACTAAGTAACCTTCCCGGACAACCGTTCAAACATTCCCAAAGTTTCATTGCAATCGGATAACCGGTATAATTTTGCAAATTTCGCGGTTTTTGGCCTATTTTTCGGGCATTTTCCTAAGTTAGAAACCTTCCCTAGCGAAAACTCAACCATTTCAATCGGCTTCCAAAATAGGATGAACAGTTTATGCAGGCATAGGGAACAGACAGACAAGCATGCATTTTTATACACTTGAAGTGTATTATAATTTTGCCCAGAAGTTTGAAACGCATAGAAGGAATCATCTCCAACCACATAAAGTATACGAGGTGTGTTCAAAAACCAAATATGTATAGCGAATTTTGAATTTTCGCGGGTTACGTATATTCGAATTTCGATTTTTTGTGGCGTTATGTTGGTACTCATGTCTCTCACTTATGCCGACAAGCTCGGCCATTTTGAATGTTCACTTAATTGTTGACAGCTGCTTTGCTTGCACGTGTTTTGGATCGTCTTCGATTTTTACCTATACAAAAAAAATGGATCAAAGAACCTGTATAAAATTTTGTGTGAAAAACGAAATTAAGTGCGCGGATGCTTTCCGAATGTTGACTGTGGCATACGGAGAAGCTACCTCGGACCGAAGCAACGTTTATCGGTGGTACAAAATGTTCTCAGAAGGCCGAGAAGATGTGAACGACGAAGAGCGAGCCGGACGCCCGAGCACTTCAACAACAGACGAAAAAATTAATGAAGTGGAGAAAATGGTATTGGCCAATCGTCGAATCACCGTTAGAGAAGTTGCTGAGGACCTAAACATATCGATTGTCTCGTGCCATTCGATTTTTATCAATGATTTGGGCATGAGACGGGTCGCCGCGAAATTCGTACCAAAATTGCTCAATTGCGACCAAAAACAGCATCGCATGAACATTGCTAATGAGATGTTAAACTCTGTCCGCGACGACCCAAATTTGCTTCAGAGGGTCATAACTGGTGACGTATCGTGGGTTTATGGTTATGACGTGGAAACCAAAGCTCAATCATCTCAATGGAAGCTGCCGCACGAAGTTTTGTTGACAGTTTTCTTCGATTGCAGGGGCGTGGTGCATCATGAGTTCTTGCCACAGGGAAGAACGGTCAATAAGGAATATTACCTGCAAGTTATGGGCAATTTGCGCGAAGCAAAAATTGGCTTTTGCACCACGATAACGCCCCTTCTCACACATCGTTGCTTGTGCGCGACTTTTTGGCCAAAAACAACACACTAATGATGCCGCAGCCACCGTATTCCCCAGATCTGGCCCCCTGTGACTTTTTCTTGTTCCCTAAACTGAAGAGGCCCATGAAAGGACGACGTTACGCTACGCTTGACGAGATAAAGACGGCATCGAAGGAGGAGCTGAACTAGATAAAAAAAATGATTTTTTGAAGTGCTTCGAAGATTGGAAAAACCGTTGGCACAAGTGTATAATATCTCATGGGGATTACTTTGAAGGGGACAAAATAGATATTCATGAATAAATAAATAATTTTTGAAAAAACACAAAATTCGCGATACTTTTTGAACACACCTCGTATATATGCTTGATCAGCAAGACGAGCTGAGTCGATTGAGCTTTGTCCGTCCGTCTGTCCGACTGTCTGTTTCTACGCAAACTAGTCCCTCAGTTTTTAAGCTATCGAGCTGAATTTTTGCACATATGTCGGAACCGCGAAAATCGGATGGTCACTTCTTATAGCTGTCACAAAGGCTTATGACTTTGTGACGGAATCCAATTGAAAATCTTCGCTTTCGAGATGCGACGTAAATATAAGAAAATATCACGATATTTTTGACCGTTCGATCTTCACCTCTACGTATTTGACCGTCAAAATAATTATCTAAGCTCAAGAAAATTTAGCAAATTTTGCGACTATTTTGAACTTTTGGTTCACACCTCCAAGCATTTTGGACCGTTTAATCTGCATCTTCTATGTACCAACGCCAGCAGAGCCAAAAAAAAATTAAGCTCTTTCATAAATATGATCATTTGATAATTTTGCAAATTTCGCGATTTTCGGATCATTTACCGCCTATTAATTCAACTAAGAAACCTTTGCAGGCAAGCGTCCATCCATTCCGCAAAATTTCGTCGTAATCGGATGAATGGTATAATTTAGCAAATTTCACGCTCGAGGAACTTCGTCCAGCCATTATCGCAATTGAATGAACGGTATTATTTTTTAAATTTCGGGATTTTGGGACCATTTTACGCTTATTTCTTCAACTCAGAATCTTCCCTGGCAAACGTCCATCTATGCCCAAACGTTTCATCGCAATCCGAAATTTTTCAAATTTCGCTGTTTTTGGACCAATTTCCGTACATTTCTTCAACTTAGAAACCTTCCAGGACAAGCGAACAGCCAATCCCCAAAATTTCATTAAAATCGAATGGACGGCATAATTTTGCTATTTTCGCTGTTTTTGGATTATTTCTCGGCCAATTTTCTAACTTACAAACCTTCCCGGGCAAGCGGTCAACCATTTTCCAAACTACAATCGCAATCGGATGAACGGTTTAGGCAGGCATAAGGGACAGACAGACAGACAAACATTTATTTATATACTAGCTGAATACTCGGCGTCGCCCGGGTTCTTATGATTCTTAAGAGAGTGATTATATTCAATCTAGTGCAGGCTGCATGTCGGTATAAACATTTTGGACCGTGCGATCTTTTTTTCTATATACACGTCTTCATGATAATCTAAAATCGCGACTTTTTTTTCAAATTGTGACTTTTTTGACCGTTTGATTAAAACCTCCTGTTTACCCGTCTACAATTGCCGTCTATCAAATCTTCACAATAATCCAGGCTCAAATCAAAAATTTGCAAGTTACGCAACAGCTTCCATTTACCAACGCCGGCATTGTAATATAAGCACTAAGCGCTTTCATAAATTCTCATAAGGTTATTTTGCAACCTTCGCGGGCAAGCGTTGCCCAAAGTTTCCGATGAACGGTATAGTTTTTGAAATTTCGTGGTTTTTTGACCATTTCCGGCCCATTACTTCATTTAAGATACCTTTGCGGGCAAGCGTACAACCATTCCTCAAAGCTTCATCAAAATCAAACATTTTGTAAATTTAGCGGTTCTTGGACCATTTTCCACTTTGAAAACTTTCCGGGCAAGCGTCGAACAATTCCTCAATGTTAACTGCAAATTTTGCAATTTTCTCGGTTTTTTGACCATTTTCTGAAAATTTCTTCAACTTAGAAACCGTTCAATTCATTCCCCAAAGTTTGATTGCAATCGGATGAACGGTATAATTTTGTGAATTTTGCCATTTTTGGACCTTGGAAACTTCGCGGCCAAGGGTCTAACCATTGACCAAAATTTCTTCGCAATCGGATGAATGGTATAGTTTTTGAATTATCGCGGTTCTTGGACTATTTCCCACCCATTTCTTCAAATCAGAGTCCTTCACACGCAGCGTCCAATCAATCTCCAAAGTTTTATAACAAACTAACATTTGGCAAATTTTCGCAGTTTCTTCTACTTGGAAACCTTCCCGGGCAAGCGTCGAACCATTCCCCAATGTTTTACCAAAACTGTAAATTTTGTAATTTTCGCGGTTTTTGGTCCATTTTCCGCAAATTTCTTCAACTAAGAAACCTTCCCGGCGCGTTCAACCATTCCCAAAAGTTTTTTGCAATCGGATAAACGGTATAATTTTGTTATTTTCGCGGTTTTTGGTCCATTTTCCGCACATTTTTTCAACTTAGAAACCTTCCTGGGCAAGCGTTCAACCATTCTCCAAAGTTCCATCTCAATCGAAGCTTTAGCCAATTTCGCGATTTTGAACCATTTTCCGCAGATTTCATCTACTTGGAAACCTTCCCGGGCAAGCGTCGAACCATTCCCCAAAGCTTTACCGAAACCATAAATTTTGCAATTTTCGCGGTTTTTGGACAATTTTCCGCAAATTTCTTCCACTTAGAAACCTTCCCTGGTAAGCGTTCAGCCATTCCCCAAAGATATATTGCAATCGGATGAACGGTATAATTTTGCAAATTTCGCGGTTTTTGGACCATTTCACAGACATGAGACATAGCCTATGACACTTTCCCGATCGACATGAACATACTGTGAAAAATTCGTGAAGATCGGTTCAGCGGTTTAGACGCCCATAAGGGACAAACATACTTTCACTTTTATATAGATGTATAGATTGAGCAATTGAACGAAAAACAGAGAAAAATAGCTAAAATTTGAAATAATATGAGTCTGGCCGAAAAACGGCTAAAATACGAACACAATGATCCCAAGCTAAAAGTGTCAGCACTGACGGTTGTCAGCACTAACGTGCTACGAATTGTGTAACCTAACTTAGTGACGTATAGAAATGTTTACTTACGTCGCTAACTAAAACCAAAAAATAATTAAATGATAAATTATTGGTTAGTTTTCTTTTTTTTAACAGGATGTGTGGGCACTCCTTGTGTCGCACTGTTGCACTGCTCTTCGCTTAGTGTGTGGGATGTTGAGGCACTGAGTGGGCGCGCGCGGGTGCTCTTGTGTCTGCTTGGCGGCCACCAATGGGGGTTGAATCTGCAGGCCAGAGAACAGCTCACGATTCAGCGGCAAAAAGGTGCTCCTTGGCTCGGATGCCACTGAGACGATATTTGGCACAGCTGTCATTATACGTCAATTACATAGCTGTCATTTGCGTTTTGTTATTCCAAGTCTGATTCTTTTTTGTTATACCACTTTTTATAGTGACTGACGTTTCATGTCAAGTCACACGGGTCACTCTAAGCTACCTCCCTACCAATTTTCACCCAAATCTGTTCTGCCGTTCTTGAGTTATAAGTGGTGTAACTAACACGATTTTCTTTTATATATATAGATATATAGATTAGCTGACTACCCGGCGTCGCACGGGTCCTTTGCATTGTAAGGGTACTTTCTAGCTCATTATTTCCCGTTTCTAGATTTTTTGCATACCTCTCCGACACTTCGTTCCTGTTTATGCATTTATGACTGGGAATCCAATGGAAAATCTTCGCTTTCGAGATGCGGTGTAAAAATAAGAAAATATCGCGATATTTTTGACCGTTCGATCTTCACCTCTACGTATTTGACAATAATATAAACTCCAGAAAATTTAGCAAATAGCGACTTTTTTGGCCCTTTGGTTTACACCTCCAAGCATTTTGGACCGTTCAATCTGCATTTTCCATTTATCAACACCTGCATTGTAATCTAAAAGTTAAGCGCTCTCATAAATCTAATCATTAGATAATTTTGAATGGAACTTAGAAACCATCGCCGGTAAGCATTCGATCATTCCTCAAAGTTTGTTCGCAATGTTCGGTACAACTTTGCAAACTTCAGGTGGACTATTTCCCACCCATTTCTTCATCCTAGAAACCATTCCCCAAAGTTTTCTCGCAATTGAATGAACGGTATTATTTTTTCAAATTTCGCGGTTTACGGACCATTTTTCGCTCGTTTCTTTAACTCAGAAACCTTCCAGGGCAAAACAATCCTCAAGGATACATTACAATCGGATGAACGGTATAATTTTACTAATTTCGCGGTTTTTGGACCATTTCCCGACGTCGCCCAGGTCCTTATGATTCTTATGACAGCGATTATATTCAAGTTAGTGCTGGCTGCAAATCGATATAAACCAATTGGACCGTTCGATCTTTTCCTCTACTTACACGTCTTCATGATAATCTAAACTCATGAATATTTAGCAAAATTTTGTTACTTTTTTGATAGTTTGGTTTATACCTCCTATTTAACCGTCCACAATTGCCCTCTATCAAATCTTCACAATAATCCAGGCTCAATAATAAAATTGCAATTTTCGCAATATTTTGGACAGTGTAATCTACAGCTTTCATTTTCAAACGCATGCATTGTAATATAAGCATTAAGCGCTTTCATAAATACCCATAAGGTAATTTTTGCAAATTTCGCGATTTTTTGACCTTAGAACGCTTCACGGGCAAGCGTCCAACCATTACCTAAAGTTTCTTCACATTCGGATAAGCGGCATAGTTTTTGAAATTTCGCGGTTTTGGACCATTTCCCGCCCATTTCTTCAACAATTTCCCAAATTTTCATCAAAATCGAACTTCTTGCAAATTTCGCGGTTTAAGGACCATTTTCCGCCCATTTCTTCTACTTGGAAACCATCCCGGGCAAGCATCGAACCATTCCCCTAAGTTTTACCAAAAAAGGCTTGTTACTCGATCACTGATAAAACAAAACAAGAAAGCAAAGCTAACTTCGTCTGTGCCAAAGTTTAAATACACTTGAAACTCTTCTGAGCAATGACTTAATTTTGTTACCAATGACTTAATTTCTAAGCTTTAAGTCTTGTGTCAATGGGATATTAATTAAAAAACTTACAACACAAAAAAAATTTGTATGACAGCTGCAAGAAGGGACCATCCGATTTTCGCGGTTCCGACATATATGTAATGTGCAGCTAAAAGATATCTCTGTGCAAAATTTCAGCTCAATAGCTTCAAAACTGAAGGACTAGTTTGCGTTGAAACAAAAAAAAAAAATCTTGAGATCTTGATCATACGGACAGACGGTCATAGCTAGATCGACTCGGCTGTTGATGCTGATCAAGAATAATACATACATTTCCACGTCTTTAGTATACCCTTTTTACTCTAATAAGATGAGTAAACTTAAATCGGAAAAGCGGTTCAAAATATGCAATTATGTAAAATCTGCTGTCTAATTATAATCACTTAGGGCGCGCTCACACATGCAGCTGAAAAATGAACTGTCGGCAGAACTTAAGGCTGATCTTGACTAAAAACACAAGTTTACAAATAATTAATGATTTTTTCATCCTCGACAAATTTATGTCATTCCTTATGTAAAATCACGCGCTGAATTCGAATCTTAGTTAACAAATTTCTAAGTAGAACAGATTTCGAGATAATCCGAAATTATCGTTTTTGGCATTTTTGAAAAAGTTCTTCACACTTAATTTCAAATATCTCAATTATGAAGCAACTTAACGGTAAACTGAAATTGCTCATTTTTAAATAAATGCTAATAATTTCTACAATTTCCAACATATTTCGATAATCGAACACTTTTTAATTTGTTATATATTAGTTATATATAATAACAAGTTTGAGTCCCGATCCAAATAAAAAGAATTAAAACGTTAGAGCTTTAAACTTTATTTGATATTATTTGATGTTGGTTGGTTGTTGGTGATCTTAAGACTAAAGTACAATTCGCGGCTTATGCTCTATTAAAAGGGATAACGACGCTGGCGTACGTGACAATGGGCATGTGGCAAAGACAAAGGAATGGTCATTTGTTTAGATGCTGCTATGCTGGCATCTTCTGATTGGTCAATTTAATTATGTCGCAATTATTGTTATGATTACGTTATGAGGCTTGGGTGCGCGCTCCGCGTTCAACTTTTGTTTATGCTAACTCCTTTTTGTTTAGGTTAGCGAATCTCGCACTTTAAAGTACAGTGGGCATGAGGATGGTAAAACAAGGTTGGACAGTGGGTTTGAATATGATAAAAAAGGTAGGGTGAATACTGGATATGTCACTCCTCCACACCTAAAGTAAAGCGTGTCCTCACGCGTCTGAGTAATATGATTTTATATTTCTGGATACATTTTTGGAACAATATTTAAGTCTAATTGGTCTTTTTCAACTGGGAGTTCATTTTGGTTTTCAATAACGTTTAGGTTTTTTACAAAAATTCTTTTTGGAATGTTCTTAAATTTATAAGTAAGGTATATGATTAAACTTAATATAATAATGCTTATCATTATGATAGTAATAATCTGGTAAATTCGGTTTTCTTTATTATGTTCGAAGGAGGCTGTGAGTAAGTTTGGTTTTGATTTGGTCTGTTTGAATAATTATTCTGTGGTTGATAATTGGGATTATATTGGTTAGTAGGTTGGGGATGAGTGTTTTTTGAATGATTAATGGTATTATTTAATTTGGACTTTCCCGCATTATTATTAATAACATGGTCTGTTTCTTCATAATAGCCTTCCATTTGTGCCACTTGTTTTAGTTTTAAAATTGTCGAGATATCATGTCTCGCAAGAGTCATAAAAAGCCTATCAGGTAATTTCCTTTGAATAAGACTTTTAACTGTGTTTGTCATTGAGTTTGTATACAATCTTGTGTTTTCTAAATTACCCTCTAATTCTAACTTATTACTGATGATGAGCATCTTAGCTTCGACATCGCCACAGAACTTACGGAGGTTTCCTTGGTAATTTGTGTTATAAAGTCGTCGTAGAAGTTCTTCTACAGGTGTTTGCGTTTTGTATTCAGAGATAAGGGCTTGCCTTAACCCGGTCCAATCGTTGATTTGCCACATTTGTAGTAGCTTTTGTGCCTCGCCTGCTATCTGGATCTCAATAGCCCCAAAAATGATGCTCTGTTGACGCTCGTTGTTTGTGGTATATAGTTGGAGTAAGTAGTCAATCCTTCTAATAAATGGAGCCAAAGCAATCGGGTCGCCTTCAAAGGTTGGTACATTTCGAATTTGTTGGAGTAGCTGGCTGAGATTTTGTTCGTTTAACAGAACCATTACAGGTGGTGCGAGTATGTTTGCACGTGGGGGTTCCATTTTAAAAAATAAAATGTGTTGTTGTTTTTGCTTATCTGCAGATGGTCAATAAATCAATTTGTTTTAAATCACTCAATTGGATTTACACACTGATTTGACACGATAAGTTCTTTTGCGGATCGCGTTTGTTGTTAAAAAGGTTCGATTTAATTGTGATACTGTGCACAATTGCACTAGTTGATCAAAAAGGATACCAGTTGTATGGATAAGCCTTTCTTAAGTGATCGTATCACTCCCGAACAAACGATTTTACAATTATTTTGCGATCCTACCGACTGCGCCAATAACAAGTTTGAGTCCCGATCCAAATAAAAAGAATTAAAACGTTAGAGCTTTAAACTTTATTTGATATTATTTGATGTTGGTTGGTTGTTGGTGATCTTAAGACTAAAGTACAATTCGCGGCTTATGCTCTATTAAAAGGGATAACGACGCTGGCGTACGTGACAATGGGCATGTGGCAAAGACAAAGGAATGGTCATTTGTTTAGATGCTGCTATGCTGGCATCTTCTGATTGGTCAATTTAATTATGTCGCAATTATTGTTATGATTACGTTATGAGGCTTGGGTGCGCGCTCCGCGTTCAACTTTTGTTTATGCTAACTCCTTTTTGTTTAGGTTAGCGAATCTCGCACTTTAAAGTACAGTGGGCATGAGGATGGTAAAACAAGGTTGGACAGTGGGTTTGAATATGATAAAAAAGGTAGGGTGAATACTGGATATGTCACTATATACATCATCCAAAAGAGAAAGAAATTTTAAACAATTTTTTTGTTAGTTTAAATAACGGAGTAATTAGCGGGTTTTTCAAATTTTCGATAAAAATGAAACGAAGTGTTCGATATCTTTGTAAATTGCATCCACACTACAAGTTTGACAGTTTAATCAATCACACACCGTGTGGCAACTGTGCCCAACAAGCATAGGATTGGCCTCTAAAAATCAGTTGTAAGCTTATCTTTGCGAAATCAATCAAGCATGTTTGTCAGTTCATCGTGGGCCCATAAACAGTGCACCAGTCATGTTGACATATAACAAAAATTTGGAATTATGTTTTAACTCTATTCTATGTTATTTAGAAGTATTTAGAACTTTAAAAAGGGTGATTTTTTTATCAGCTTTGAGATTTCATTAAAAAAAATTGAGGGAAGCTAACTTCGGCTCGGCCGAAGTTTATACACCCTTGAAGCCCTACTACTTAGACTATTTTTGAAACCTAAATTTTCTTTGACAGCTGTGTGATTTAGTCTTCCGGTTTCGAACAAACTTTGTAAGATTCTGAAAAAGCATTCAAAACTTATAAACATAAGGTCCAAACAAACAAGTTTTTCTCACTAAAACTAGTTTTTCGACCGATCGATCGCCAGACGGACAGGGCTAAATCAACTCAACTCGTCATGCTGATCAAGAATATATTAAGAATACATCCGAACAGTTTTAATATAACCTCTTCAAGGGTACAAAAAACAAGAAAGAAAGTCGGTGAAGCCGGATTATAATATACTCTGTACCTGTAAAGTGCTGGCCATCACCGTTCCGACCGGTGCTGCCCATAACTGTTTTTTTTTCTTATAACTCGTCTATCGTTCATCCGATCTTTACAAATCGGATCGATAAAGAATCCCGATTACTAAATTTCCAGAAGCTACGAATATTCTATCTATAAAACTCTGGGAGATATGACGATTGTTTGATGTTGCGGGGGGGCGGGAGGGGGAGTGGCCAAAATTGAAAATATACTTGATCTACCTGCAAGTATTAAGCCTCTATCTCTTACCATCTCTGAGATCTGTTTGCTCATACGGACAGACAGGGCTATATCGATCAAGAATAAATATACTTTATGTGGTCGGTGATGTTTCCTTCTGGCCATTTCATACTTTTGCACAAACTTAATTTATTCTTTGTACCTCTGGTACAGAGTATAAATACCTAAAATTCAGAAAATTGTTTGAAATCTTTGAAAATATAAGACGGCCAATTGACCGGCCACAAACGTGAAATAAACTGTTCACCGACCTCGCCTCTAAGTTGGTCCCTTGTTTTGAGTGCGGTATGGAATGTGGCACCGTCTTGTTGAAATCACATGTCAGCCATGTCCAGCTCTTCCAATTTGGGGCATAAAAAAAGTATGTAATCGTCGCACCGGTAACGCTCTCCATTCACAGTAACTTTCATGCCTTCGACATGTATTTTGTTGCCGCAGTAGCAGCAGAAAGCAGCGCTCATCCGATCTTCCCCAATCCTTTTGTGGATCGATAAATAATCTTTATTAATAATCCAAAAGGAATGAACGTTCTATCTTTAAAATTGTGGGAGATATGACTTTTTCCCAAAATACGGAAGCGGAAAGGGCGTCGCCAAAAAAAAAATCTTGATCTGCCTTCAAGTATAAAAAGTATTTGTCCCATACATGTCGATCCTCTATCTCTTACCATCCCTGAGATCTGTTTGCTCATACGGACAGACAGACGGGCGGACAGACGGGCGGACAGACGAACATGGCTAAATCGTCTTGGCTGTTGATGCTGATTAAGAATATATAAACTTTATAGGGTCGGAGATGCTTCCCTCTGGCTGTTACATACTAAACTTATTATACTCTGTGTACCTCTAGTACATAGTATAAAAACTAAGGTCCAATGATGCCATCGGCCAACTATCCACAGCAAACATTGCATTTTTCGGGATGCATTGGCAGTTTTTGCAATGCTACTGCTCTTCACACCAAATACCGCAATTTTGTTTGTTCACGTATCCATTCAACCAGAAATGAGCTTAGTCGCTGAGCACAATCTATACATCTATTATTCTATATGATTATATGATATATATAAAAGTTTAAGCCCCTGAACCGATCTTCACGAATTTTACACAGTATGTTCATGTCGATCAGGAAAGTGTCATAGGCTATGTCTCATGTCTATGAAATGGTCCAAAAACCGCGAAAATTGCAGAATTATACCGTTTATCCGATTGCAATGAAACTTTGGAAATGTTTGAACGCTTGCCCGGGAAGGTTTCTAAATTAAAGAAATTTTGCGGAAAATGGTCCAAAAACCTCGAAAATTGCAAAATTTACGTTTTCGCTAGAACTTTGGGAAATCGATCGACGCTTGCCCGGGAAGGTTTCCAAGAAGAAGAAATCTACGGAAAATCTCCAAAAACCGCGAAATTGGCAAAATGTTCGATTGTTATGAAACTTTGAGGAATGTTTGGACGCTTGCCCGCGAAGGATTCTGATTTGAAGAAATGAGCGGAAAATGATCCAAAAGACGCGAAAATTCAGAAACTATTCCGATCATCCGATTGCGATGAAATTTTGGTCACTGGTTAAACGCTTGCCCGCGAAGGTTTCTAAGGTCCAAAAAATCGCGAAATGTGCAAAATATCCTTATGAGTATTTATGAAAGCGCTTAGTGCTTATACAGGGTGGTTCAAAAGAAGTCATCCGATGTTGTTTGGCTTTCATTTTTTTTAAATAAAAAACGTATATTCTGTTTTTTGATTATATTTATTTGAACCTTTAGAATTTTATTGGTCATTTCGATGAGATGATATCGGCCAAATGGGCGCCGTTACAATTGATTGCCATACGGGCTCGTTTTATGGCATTTTTCATCACTTCGCCAAGAACTTCGGGCTGCAGATTCTCGCACTCGTGTCGAATGTTGTCCTTGAGGGCTTCCAAAGTCTCGGGCTTGGTTACGTAAACATGGGATTTCAAAAAATCCCACAAAAAAGTCTGGAACGGTTAAATCGGGCGGAAATGAGGTGGAAATGAGCCTCATCGCTCATTATGATTTTGGTCGAAAAATCGATTATTGACGATTATTCCGCGTTCTTGGGGAGTATATCGATCCATGGCTTGTTCACTTGTATTCTACATCTGTCTAGTCCACAAATGTCAAAACAGATCTGACTTTGGCGGCTATTTGTAAAAATAAGAGCATCTTCCAATAGGGTGACTTCTTTTGACCCACCCTGTATTACAATGCAGGCGTTGGTAAATGGAAGCTGTAGATTAAGCGGTCCAAAAAATTGCGAAATTTGCAAGTTTTTGATTTGAGCCTGGATTATTGTGAAGATTTGATAGACGGCAATTGTTGATGGGTAAATAGGAGGTATAAACCAAAGGGTCAAAAAAGTCACGAAATTTGCAAAATATTCATCAGTTTAGATTCAATTTTAATGAATATAAATGGGGGTAGTCAGGGGGTTTCACGAAGTGGTCAGTGGGGTAATAAAATAAAAGGGTGGGCGGTGGATCGATCAAGGTTAGAAAACGTTGTGGATGGTGGGTGGAGCGGCGGGGTAACGAGAATATGCATCAAAAATTGGTCAATGGCGATAACGTGTATGTTGCCAAAAAGTATTTTTCGTCATGAAGGGATAAGATGTTAAAATGAAAGAGTTCTGTTAAATGTTATGACATTTGTAGCCAAAAACTGCTTGAATATATGTCGCGTCTGCATTTAAATGCGTTGCCAGATGGGTCCGGTTTTGGGTTTGTAGTTGGCGAGTGCGTCTGGTATTCAGCTAGTATTATAATAAAACGAGAGCGTTAGTTAAAGTCGTTCCTGCCCGACTTCGATATACCCGTTACTCAGGGGAATTAACGTTGTATAGCCTTCCCTTATGTTAGTTAACAGAGCATTAAAACTAATGTGAACATTACAACATTATGTAAGCAAACAGCGCATGCGGCGCCAAAAAGAAGCCAACGTTTTTTATAACTTTAATAACTCTGCTATTTATTATTTGATATTTATGAAAATTTCAGAGATTGCAGATATTAGACAAAATATAAGTTTGATATTAAAATTGTTGGAGCTATTCAACCTTTTTTTATTGTGGGGGCGTAGCCAAAATTTGAATAAACTTGATCTGCGTAGGGACAATAGGAGTCTATATAAAAAATTTGGTCGCTCTAGCTCTTCTAGTCTCGACTCGGCTGTTGTTCCTGATCAAGAATACATATACTTTATAGAGTCGGAGATGCTTCCTTCTGCCTGTTACATACATTTGCACTGCAAGACTTTAGTAAACCCTTTTTACTCTACGAGTAACGGGTATAAAAAAGTGGACCTTCATTCAACTTTTCCAGCACCCATTCACCAAAAGTAAGACGTTGTGGTAGGTCGTATTGCTTCAATTCTTGCACGTAGTTTAGTAACAGATGCCCAATTGCTGCGAACGGCGCCGAATCGAAAATTCACGGTCATTTAGAACACTGGCGGATACAGCTGCGATATTTTCCTCTGTCCACACTCTACGTATGCGTGTTGGTTGTTTAATGTCCAATAATGTAATGTCCGAATTGCCGTCTCAGAAGGTCGCCGAAACTGACCATAAAATGGAAGAAGTGCTCGATGCACTTTCTTAACAGAGCAAGAATTATCTGCAAGCGTTGTTCCTTTGTAAGTCGATTCATGGTACTAACAATTGTTTTATACTTATTTAAGTAATTTTACAATAGTTTTTATTGGTTGATTGTTTCTAGACAACTAAATTGGCTGAAACGAACAGCATATGGGCATTTCCACAGCACGCACGCGACAGTCGTACGTATTTATTAACCTTCATCATAAAGAAAAACAATGAAAAATTTAAAAAATAAATTTTTCCATATTGGTTTTTGAATAGCATTTTAGAAGCCCTATTTTTAATGTATTATCTGGGAGTTGTATAAAAAGAAGGTCTCAAGATACTGGCAGACAAAAAGGAATACGTTATGTGACAGAATGTGGTAGTGCCTTTTTTGTCTTTCATAAAAATTCAAAAATCTGCGAAACCCGTTCGAGTTTCTTAATACAACTAATTTTAATACGATCTGCAATCATGCAGCTAAATATTTAGAGCTGATACGTTACGTGACATACGTTATGTGACAAATTTTTCTCTATGATTACTTTTGTGGTTTCTTTGATAATGCAAAGAAAAAACTTACAGTTTATTGCACTCACATAGTTGGTTATGGTTTCTTATACAATCTTTGTTTACACTTTGTACCCTTAAAATGACTTTAGAGAGCAAAATTTTATGAAATCTATAGGTACGTTTTTTAGGAAAAAACCTGCAAAAGAATGATAGAAATAAGAAAAATTGTGATTGTAACTTTGCATTTGAAAATCTCGAAATGGAATATGAGTAAATTTAAGATTGGGTTAATCAAGTTTAATTTAGTTGCTTTCCTTTAAAAATATGATCGAAAAAAGTGTTTTTAAGTACTTTTAATTTTTTGGTCTCGGTGGACCTTTCTGTGGAAATTCCCATGTTCGCTTCGCGCTTTAAAGGCAATGATGACCCACCGACTAGATAATTATTTATTTAAGCTTGGTTTTGTTGCAAGCCTTTGTGTAATTTTGTAATTTGAATAAAATGTACAGTGTACAAGGTGGCCGAATCGATAATTCACGGTAATTAACAACACTGGCGACGGTAAATGTCCACACTCTACGTACAATGTACATTGTACAACATGGAATAAGAAGTCATTATATAAAATATTTAACAGACATAAACAAAATTTTTAAATTTCAAAAAGTTTTTATAACACTTCTAAATTTACTTTTGGCGATGGAAGGTGATAAGACACACAAAAGCGAGGAACCCGTACCAATCATGATTGGAATTATTGGAGAAGCGGGACTTGATTCACCAATGATACTGACAGATCGAATAGAATATGCCGTATGCACTCCTTTTGGAAAACCTTCGGACATTATAATTCAAGGCATGATTGATGGAGTAAAGTGTGCGCTTCTGTCGCGAAATGGGCGCCTCCACGATATCATGCCGTCCAATGTAAACTACAGAGCCAACATCTGGGCCATGCGCAAGTTGGGCTGCACACACATTTTAGTTACACATACTGTTAGTTCACTGCGTGAAAATATACTACCAGGACACGTTGTCGTACCGCACGATGTAATAGATTACACAACGAGGCGAGCTCAAACATTCTACGACGGTGCTGATGGCAGTCCGTTTGGTGTATGTCACCTTCCAATGTATCCTACATTTTGCGAACGAACACGAAATCATCTAGTGAATGCTGCTAATCAGCATGAACTCACCGCCCATCCAAAAGGAACAGTGCTCACAATTGAAGGGCCCCGTTACTCTACAGTCGCTGAAAACATTATTTATCGCAAATGGGGAGCCGACCTGCTTAGCATGACTCTATGTCCGGAAGCAATATTAGCTAAGGAAGCCGGCATATTATATGCTTCCCTTGGCTTGGTCACCAATAAAGAGTGCTGGTGCGTCAATCAACCCATAGCCACTACACATGAAATAATATATATATTCAAAAAACAAGTTGAAAAGCTACAAAAAGTAATGATTAGAGCAATTAAAAATATTGCAGCTGAGGACTGGTCTGAAGATATTTTTAAAGCCAAGGTGAACTTTGTTATTTGTAAGTGACTTTTTGAAAAACAAATGTTATGCAAGTTCTTCTTACAGATTTTGGTATGCAGTAATTTCGCAAATCGTAAACAATAATAAGAATATTCCCTTCCGTGTATCATTTGGTTATTATAATATCCAATTCCAAAAGCTTCGTAAATTAAAAATTCAGTTTAATATGAACATATAATATTTATATTCTATACAAATCTAATCCAAAACAAATTTTAAATCACAAATCTTTTGTGGAATTGGAATAAAGAACAAGGCTGTATATTCATTTTGGTAAGTGTGTCTGCAAAGGTTCTGAGTAACATAATCGTTGACCCCTCCCTATGGGATAAACGGAGTCTATCGCCGCTAACGACTTAGGAACCATGATTAATCAAAAGCGTAAGTTAGCTGAATACCCGGCGTCGCCCGGGTTTTTGTAATTCTTATGAGAGCGATTATATTCAATTCATTTTGGACCGTTCGATCTTTTCCTCTATTTACCCGTTTTCATGAAAATCTAAACCAAGGTCAGGCACATTCCTATCTCGTGTGCATAAGAAAAATTTCAAAGCAGCGCTGCATTGACACACACAGTATAAGCTGTACAAGCGCCGCTGCGTTGCCTGCTTTGCTACGCCGCGACGCAGTCGTTGCTACTGAATTTGAGAGCAATTTTTGCGCAGCTCTTACACACACCAATGCCAAAATGTAGATTTTTCCTTGCCTCTGATCTAAGCTCATGAATAAACCTATTGGTCTTGGTTAAATATGTGTGGTGGGTGGCCGGGTGGCTCAGCGGCTAGTGTGCGCGACCGCTGTGCAAGAGGTCGTGGGTTCGATCCCGCTTCGGAACATCTAATAAAAAGTTTTTTCTTTGAGTAAACTTTACACCCGGTCACGCCTCCCTGCTGTTGGCGCCAGCTTTTTAGTAATTAGCCATGAAAAGCTTCTCAAGCTGCCGTTCGGATTCGGCGTTAAACTGTAGGTCCCTTTCTCTTGTGCGAAAATTAGAAGCGCACAAGCCAAGAGATTGAGAGAAGCTCGGCTTTGGCCCTTTGGGGCTGTGTCAACGTAACAAGCCTTGGGGCTGTGTCAACTAGACAAGCCATTTTACTTTTACTTACTTGGCTTAGTATATGTGCTAAGTGTCCAGAATACAATACAAAAAGTATTTTTTGCACAATTTTATTA
Source organism: Lordiphosa collinella (assembly GCA_018904265.1). Taxonomy (NCBI): domain Eukaryota; kingdom Metazoa; phylum Arthropoda; class Insecta; order Diptera; family Drosophilidae; genus Lordiphosa; species Lordiphosa collinella. The sequence continues at coordinate 223,923 of JAEIFV010000050.1, read as the reverse complement.
CCAACTAGCTGAATACCCGGCGTAATTATTGGTAGATTGGCTAACATCAGTTCATTTTGATTTTTTCCCTATGAAAATATAATAAAACATAGTGTTCTTAACAGGTCTGCAAACCTCCTAAATATTGGGAGGGGTTCACTCCGAGGTTCGAACCCGCAAAAGTCGTTGGGTTCGGGTTCACTGAGCGGGTTCGGAAGATCGCTGAACCCAGGTTCAGGTCCGAACAAGGGTTCAGTCATAATTTGTTTTTCACAAATTTTGAAAACATTTATGTAAATTTAAAGAAAATTAAACATTCATTGAAGTTTAGGTTCTTGATGTTTTTAATATAATATTTGAGCTTAGTTTTATTTAATTGTTTATATACCTATCAGTTAATTTTCACCTTTACTAGTTTTTTGGCTGGAGAAAATAAACCTTAGATAAAGCGAGCTCGACTGATACTTGTGTGGCAGGAACAGCTTATACATACAACAAATGCTACATTTTTAAGTTCTTTACAATGATAGTTTTCCAAAAACTTTAATACATTAAAATTTTAAGACAGTCTATGTCAAAATATGCAATAAAGTCGTTTGCCCATTTTATATATGGGACTTTTCATTATCATATTCATTCATCATTGCAACATGTTTTTTTACAAGTTGTTTTTGATGTAAGGTTAAATATATTTGGTTTCTTGGATTCAAAAAATACAGTTGTAAGAATTGGGATAAAATTTAGAATTTGAGAATGTTTTTTTAAACACTTAATAGCAAATTACAGTATTTTGCAGAAGACTTCAGAACTTGTGTGCGACAAGTCTACCAAGTTGAGTAGAAATCGCTGTAGAAATTTTATACCGATTCTGATGGCATTAGGTATAACTGCTTTGTATTTGCAGAGCTTTTCATACAGAATTCTTTCAAAGTTAATAATTTCCCGCACATTCTGCAAGTCGAACTCCAACGCCTTACGCAGTCAAGAAGCACTGCTTTCTTAGGATTTTCTTATCAAAGAAGAGTTCGCAACGTCTTACAAAGAGTGTAAATGTTTGACATATCATCCAAAAGAAATCATTGGCAACCAAATAAAAAATTTTTTTAACCGAACACTTTTTTAATTTTTTTTGCTCCGGTTCGGGTTCAGGTTCGGCCAGGAAAAAATTGTTTGCTCCGGTTCGGTTCCAACTTCCCAAAAATCCCGGAATCTCCGACTCCGCAGCGGTTCGGATCCGAACCGGTTTGCAGCCCTGATTTTTAAGTACTTTTAATTTTGATCTCGGTGGACCTTTCTCTGGAAATGCCCATATGTATTTTCGTCTTGAACAGGCTGTAACTTTGCCAAATAAGCTGATTAAAGTGCCATGAAAATCACATAATTAGATCAATTGTTTGGGTACATGTTAAAATAGCCAAAATGTTGATTCGCCGCAGCCTCCATAGCTCCCAGAGCGCCAAAAATTTCAAAAAGTCGTTTTTCAGCCATATCTTGGAAACACGAACTGATAAAGCTAAACCGAAACCAGTTTAGAAATCAGTGAGCATACATTTATCATATTTTTACATCGGCAAGGGTGCACCTCACAAAGTTTTTCATATTGTCGGCCTATTCGGATTCTTAATTCATTTTTTCGATTTCGGTTGACAATTTTGTGAAAATGCCCATATCCATTAAAACCAGGGACCGTAAATAATGATCATTTAAAATTTTTTAATATTCAAAATCATATAGTTATAATAGCCGTATAAATAAAAGAATTATGCCAGAGGGGTTCTAATTGGATATTTTTTGCATATCTGCAATGATTTGAAACATTAAAATTTTTTCTCATTTTCCTCAGTGGTAATGATTATATTTTGAGTATTATTAAACAACTCGAACCTTAATGATTATTGTTTGAGTAAAAAAAACAAAACTCAAAGCAATGATTATTTTTGATCAATATTTTTTTGATCAAAAATATTGCTCAAAGTCTAATTAAGACCATTCAAAAAGGAGTTGTGGCAAAAATGTTATAAATTCTTAGAAAGGAAACCAAGACGAACCTATAAAACCCAATTTCGAGTTGAAAAAATTAGTTTTAAAGAAGCGATATTGATTGGCAATGTGGAAGTAAGTTGTGCCCTTTGACATGACACCGGTTTTTGATAGATGTTAATAAAGATAAGACGAAAATAGTTTGTGCAAGTTTGCCAATTTTCTCTTAGTTTTCCAGATATTCGACCTTAAAAATAAAAAATTTCCCATATAATTTTTGGCAAGAAAAAATTTGTTTCTGGCCAACCAAATAGCCACAACCGAGAATTTTTTTTGAATTTTAAAAAAAGATGCTTTCTCAGTGACTTTGGTGTCAGTTTGCATCTTAAATCTGTTAAGCCAACCAAATAACCACAACCGAAATTTTTTTTGTATTTTACAAAAATATGCTTTCTCAGTGACTTTGGTGTCAGTTTGCATCTTAAATCTGTTAAGCCACTGGGCGGGCTGGTACGCAGATGCTAAGAATTTTCTCGCAGCGAGAATTGATTCATAATTCTCAGAGCGGCCTCTAAGACCGTAGTGTGACCAGACAACAGCAAAAAGCCAGATATGATTTGTTTACAAAAAAGGGCGCAATTTTTTTTTATTTTAAATTTTAAAATAAAATGGTTTATAAAATAGATAGAGGTCATAGGCAGTGCCAAGGATTTTTTGATAGAATTAGAACTCGAAGCCATAGTCGTAGTGATAGCCAGCTCCATAGACTGGAGATACTCGCAGGACGTATAAGAGCAAGAAAAACTAAATGCATATGGACTTAAAGGTGGCTGATAGATGGCTCCTGGTGTTAAATAAATATTGGTCAGAACAGGGGAGTCGGGGCCAAACGAAGCCACCAGAGCTGGCACAATGGCCGTCTAAGGAGGCCCCACTATAATGGGCTGTGAAGGTTGCGGCTCAGGTGGTGTGTACATGGGTGGTCCAAAACGAAACGAAATGCATTTTAATGTCCAGATTCAATTTTGTATTGTTTGTTTGTCTTTGTTGCTTCCAATTTTTAAAAATTTCTCTTGGGTACCTCTGACAATTATCAAACATTCTTCATAACTTCTATGACCCCCCGCGAGAATTTATCAGCTGTTTGGCAAAAAACAATTTGGCAGGCCATGCTGATTCTCAGAGCGCATTTTTGGCATCTTCGTACTCGCTCTGAGCGTACTCTCTGAGCTATGTAATTAGATTGGCTCAGAGAAAATTCTCAGCGCCTCTGTAATAGGCTTCAACACAAATTTAAGGGGAGAAAACGATCTTTCTGCACTCACTTGGGTGGCGGGAACAGAGTGTACTACTTTGACTGCTGGTATTTAGGGTAGGAAAACTTTTTATCCTTCCAATATTCCATTATATTCAAATTCGAATCAACTAGCTTTGGGCTGTAGTTGTCTATCTCTCGATAAGCCGCTCTTATTTTTAAAACATGGTCATCATCTTCACCTGACGCTACCTCGATGGAATTAAGAAACTCATTTAGAAAGGATCTGGTACTATTTGAATAGTCAAAATGTAAAGCATTTCGTTTCTGTGATGAGTGGTTCTGTGGTGGTAGGTTCTGTGATGATGTGAATGCTTCAGAGATATCACTTCATTCAGTGGGTAAGAAAGGGGTTTATCTAAAACAGGCTTATCGGGGTTCCCAGTAAAAGTCGTCTTTGATGGCAAGATGCAGTGTAATTAAGAGTTCAACTGCTTTGAGTATATTATGGGATTTTCGTCTTATCTCATTAACTTCTATCAAAAGCCTGTGCCAGATCAATTGGCAAAACTTACTTCCACATTGCCAATCAATATCGCTTCTATATAACTAATTTTTTCAACTCGAAATTGGGTTTTATAGGTTCGTCTTGGTTCCCTTTCTAAAAAATTTATGTCATTTTTGCTACAACTCCTTTTAAAATGGTCTCAATTGGACTTTGAGCAATATTTTTGATCAAAAATAATCATTAAGGTCCGAGTTGTTAAGTAAAACTCAAAATAAAACAAGTAGTAGTCGAGTGCCCCGACTAAAAAATACCCTGTTCCCTTGGCTTCTTGTGTTTTCATACACATACACCGACACTCACACATACACACACTCACTCTAACCCAGCAAACAATTGAGCAAGCGTTATGCAAACCAAGCTTAAGTTAAGATTGTATAAGTAGGGCTATTGCAAGCGTTGCAAGTCAAGCTTAAGAAAAGCTTGCATGCATAAGGCTTTTGCAAGCGACACTAACAAAATGTTTGGTATTGTAAGAGTTTTGTGAATGTCGATTAAATTTTTCTTGGCAATGCAATCGTTTTCTAAATTGTGACGATGACCGAAAAAAATGTACCGGTAACTTGCAGCGCAGGCAAGCAACAATAACTACAGTTAACTTTTCATGCAGGCAAGCAATAAAATTGCGTCGCTCATTCTAGTTGTAATTGCTGAGAAGTATGGAAGTAAGAAATTTTTTTTAAGAATAAAAAGAAAAAACTTTGTTAAATGTCAGCAGCAAACGAATCAAGAAGTGTTGTGGGCAGCGCCAACGAAATTTTGGAACATTTGGTGGGGCACCAAGTTCCATAGTACATGCTAACAAAGTCATGGCAAGAAGTCATTCGAGCATTCAGTGTCGCTACTGCAATTTGTCGTAAGTTACAATACCTTTAATCAATTGAAAGTCAACTATTTACATTCATATTAAATTGTGTTCCAGAAATTTTCCCTATTGAAAATGAAGGCATGGAGGAGGACTCACATTTGCCTCAAAATCATTTTTCCAATACGCGAAAAATCAAATGAAGATTAAAGCTACAAAAAAAGTTCAACTCATAATAATAATTAATAATTTTTAATTAAGATTCTTCTTGCTCCTATAAAACTACGAATTTAAGTCATGAAGTTCCATTTTTCTTAAAATGTATTATTACTTAACAAAAGTACTGAAAAATCGCAAATTTAATTTAATTTTTGTTTATTACTACTAATAAAAAAATACTGCAGTAAAAATGGGAAATAGATGTGTAAAACGCTTACTTATTTAAATTAAAATACGTGTTTTGTAGCAGAAGTTTCAAAGCTTATGGAAAGCGAATAAAAATGAGTTATAAAACATTTTATTAACACATTTGCAAAACGTGTTTTTATGTGTTTTAGAAAACGTGTTTTGCAATGGTCTTTTTATACCCGTTACTCGTAGAGTAAAGAGGGTATACTAAAGTCGTGCAAATGTATGTAAAAGGCAGGAGGAATCATCTCCGACCCCATAAAGCAGGGTTCGGAATTGCTCTTTGCCCGCGGCTCCAAAGGGCAGCCACTGGCTCGCAGCTCGCCTACTGTGGCACGTGGCTCTAGGCTACAAGCCAGAGCGCGCGGGCAGCGATCCAGCAGCAGCCCGCAAGCCCAAAAACAAATGCCAGTGGCGCGGGCTGCACTCATCTGCCCTAAAAAAAATGCCCTTTGCCCTCGGCTCAAAACAGTTTGCCCTCGGCTTTGGCAGTTTGCCCTTCGGCTCAAAACAAATTGCCCTCGGCGCGGGCAGTTGGCCTTCGGCACGTGAAAGTTCGCCCGTGACTCAGGACAACGATCTACTGCTCGCGGGCATCGGCCGAGTCGATATAGCCATGTCCGTCTGTCTGTATGAACACCTAGTTTTCGGAGACTAGAAGAGCTAGAGCCACCAAATTTTGTATCTAGACTCCTATAGTCCCTACGCAGATCAAGTTTATTTAAAATTTTAGCCACGCCCCCTCCCGCCCCCACAATAAAAAATGTTGAATTACTCCAACAATTTTAAAGATATCAAGCTCATATTTTGCAGCAGTACACTAGTATATGAAACTCTGAAAGTTTCATAAAATGGCAGAGTTATACAGGTTATAAAAAACGTTGAATACTTTTGGCGCTACATGTACTTTTTGCTTACATAATGTTGAAAGGGTCACGGGTATATCGAAGTCGGGCAGGACACACTTTAACTTACGCTCTCGTTAAAGCTTATAAAGGTGGGTGCGTTTCGATTAAAAACCGCTTACAGCGTTTTAAAAGCGTTTTAAACGCTTACAAAACGTGTATTTACATATAAAATTGTTTTATGGGAACATACACAAAACATGCACGCGCGCATGCGGTAACTGACAATGCAACTTGCATTATGCAAGCCCAACCTCTTTTCTAAAAGCAAAATTGATTCGTATATAAATTCGTTGTTTTTTGTTCGATCTTATTGTACTTATTGTTCAGAATAGATAGATATTGGGCCTTCATATATGCAAAGTCTCAAAAGTCTAACTTAAAAATTGTGGCTCTGACAGTTTTTTCGCCTAAAGGGGGGAGGAGGAGGAATTCTCCAAATCTGAAACAAACTCGATTTGGATCTGGTATACACCTACCTACATGCAAAAATGTGTGGCTCCATCTCTTATAGTCTCTGAGATCGACGCGTTCAAACGGACAGACGGACGGAAATGGCTAAGTCGACTCGGCTGTTGATGCTGATCAAGAATATATATACTTTATAGGGTCGCAAATGCTTCCTTCTACCTGTTACATACTTTTGCACAACTTAATTATCCCCCTTTTCCCATTTGTACTTTCTCTGCCCAATTCCAGAGTGAAGTGTTGCTGTTTGTTGGTCTGATTTAAGCTGCATAGAAGAATGTTGCGTTGCCCTCTTGAAGAGAGAGATGTTTAGATACATGTTTGTTTAGATACATGTTAGAGAATACAAACTGATAGAAGTAAAGTGTGTACAATGGGTTAAATGAGAATTCAAATTAACAAATATTCAAAATACAATATGAGGCTCAAACACCATTTTTAATGGGTGTATTTTTAAGGTGTGTGTATAAGATTATGCTCCTACTACAAATCAGTAATATATTGCGTGGGTTCGTGAAGTCGCTATTGGTTGGTTAGTGTATAGGCTGGTTTGCCAAAATCTCCCAACAAAACACGAGAGGTTTGAAACCAACCGAAAGAGATTTCTAGGACACAGAGAATTGGTTTTGGGTTGGAATTTGGTTGGAAGAGATTTGTGGGACACCGCCGATTGTGACCAATTCTAATATGTAAGCCTCTGTCTAATTGAATTGGGAAAATAATGAATAAAAAAAATCCCTTTTCTTTCCCAATCCAGACAACTTCTTAAAAACTATTAAGTATTTTAAAGATACTAACATCTACAAACTTATCTAATATGTATCTTATCTTTAAAAACCTTAATTATTTTAATTAAAACAAGTAAGATAGCTGTAGTTGAGTGCCCCGACTACAAAATACCCTGTTCCCTTGATTTCGTGTTTTCCTTTACATACACACACACTCACACATACACACACTCCAATATACACACAAACGTATGCGCGCATGCGGCCGAGCGCGATAACTGACAATGCAAGACCCCCTCTCTCACACTAGCGAAATTGATACGTATATAACTTCGGTGTTTTTTGCCCGATCTTATTGATCTTTTCAGAACAGATAGATATTGGACCTTACATGATATACGAGGGCGGTCCCAGAAATAGCCGACCTAACTACTAAAACACAAAAATTTATCATTTTTTTTTTATTTTTCAACAAAGGATCCTTTTAGGTCGATACACTTTTCCCAGCGATGTTCAATAGCTTCGATACCTTTTTTATAATAAGAACTGTGAAGCTCTTCAAAATAGGCATTAACCTCGGACTCCACCTCTTCTTTTTCCTCCGAGCCATTTTTTCAAGTTTGGAAATAAGAAAGAATCAGAGGGAGCTAAGTCTGGCGAAAAAGGGGCGTGAGGTAGCATTTCAAATTTTAATTCATTAATTTTAGCCAATGCAACGGTCGTGGATTGCAACGATGGAACAGCAAACGCGGTACCCATCTTGCGCATAACTTTTTTATGTCCAATTTTTCGGTCAATATGCGATGTACAGCACTTTTTGAAATGCCTACACATTGAGCTAACTCACGAACTTTTAATCGCCGGCCACTCAATACACATTTTTTAATTTTTGCCACCATTTCTGAAGTGGTCACCTCATTTGGATGCCCATTACGATGTTCATCTTCGCAGCTCAAGCGACCTCGCTTAAACTCAGCCACCCAATATTATATTGTTGTAAACGAGGGAGGAGAATTACGTAAGGTAGAATCCAGCTCCTTTTAATATTGGTTGGACTAAGACCTTTTGTATATCATAACGATGACCAATTTTGTCCATGCTTGCAAATCAATAACAAGCGTTCTCTATTAAAATCGACCAAAAAAAAACTGTGCAAGGCAAAGGCACCAAACTTAAGCTTTTAATAGTCGGTACTTCCCCTTTTTAATATTTTTTGTAAACATTTTCCTACACTACTGTGCTAGGTCGGCCATTTCTGGGACGGCCCTCGTATATAAAGTCTCGAGGGTCTAACTTAAAAATTGTGGCTCTGACAGTTTTCTGCGCTTAAAGGGGGGAGGGGAAGGAATTTTCCGAATCTGAAACAAACTCGTTTTGAATCTGGTATACAAAAATTTGTGGCTCTATCTCTTATAGTCTCTGAGATCGACGCGTTCATACGGACAGACAGACAGACGAACAGACGGACATGGCTAAATCGACTCGGGTGTTAATGCTTATCAAGAATATATATACTTTATAGGGTCGCAAATGCTTCCTTCTACCTGTTACATACTTTTGCATAACTCCTTTTCCCATTTTTAATGGGAACAGGGTACAATCATTATTGTGGGAGCAAAATTACAAAACATTATTAATAATCAATTATTTGGGACTTTTATAATATAACGTATCGTGATTACGGTCCATGATTAAAACTGATTTGATAATTAATTGTTGTGGCATTATTCTCCTTATCTTTCTGGGGCAACGCTTTTGTTGTGAAAATTTTTTAATTTGATTGTGTAAGTCCGATTTCCCTTGGTCCTTGTTGAACGCTGCGGTGTTGCAACAACCTACCTGTGCGACGTTAAGAGGAATATGACAACTCTTCTTTGCATAAATTTGAAAAAAAAAAGACTATTTTTTTTTCATTTTCTTTAAGTTTGAGGTCTTAAGAACACCCGGTGAAAACGGCAAGGTAATATCTTGATAAATAAGCGAGTTACAGCCGAAAACATAAACGGGTCGGCGCTGACCCGACAGTCATTCCTCAATTTTCGAACGCGTTTTTCTCGAAATTAAAATAAACATTAAACTCAAAAAACTTTTTAACCAAACGCCCTATAACAAATATTTTTACATATATCTATGGGTCTGCAAGTGTATACACACGCCTAGATGGACATGAAAGCATGGCCGATGTACTTATTTCACGATTATTTCTCACGTAATAAAGAATGAGAAAGGCTTGTTGTAGAAACCTTTAGATGATGTCACTCGGCAGCTTTCTGGTTCCGATCGACCTCAGTACCGCCACTACATCATAGATGTTGGTTCGAAAAAACCAAGTTTTCTTATATAGTTTCATTTTTTCGTAGACTTTTAGTAGTTTGAGTTTAAATAAATTTTTACTAAATGGCCGAAAATCGACACCAGTCTACCATTGTTGATTTAATTTCAGTACAAACGGTATATTGGTTTTTAGCTATCTTATTAAGGCCAATGATTGAGCTGCCCGGTGTGCTTATTCCGACATACGTCATCTGCACATACACAAGCCCACGTGTCTAGCTATATTTTAGGCTGAGGCAGGAGATGGATTGACAAACGGACAAAGGGATAGTCGTTATAGCTAGATCAGCAACATTGGTCTCACAATGTTTGCTGGAAAGTGCTAAATTATTGGGCCCCCCATGGCTGAGCAAGACACTTTGCATTGTGGCCCGGAAAGAGCGAGTCTGGCTCTAAATTAGTAAAACCCTTATTTGGTTGCGAATTAAATAAATTAAAAAATTAAATAAATGCTTCTTTTTTTAAGGACAAGATTAAAAGAAGAACTCGACAGCCGGGTCAGTACTTTGACAAAATGAATCTGCTGCTTAAGTAGTAATAATGAAAAAATGGTCTTAAATTAAATAGAAACCGATTATTAGTTATATCTAAAATTTTATTTACACAAACATTATCTGTCGCTTGCTTTGTATTCCACCCACAATTTGCTTCCATCTATTCGATCATCACATCCAAAAGAATTATAAGCAATATATTCTCGAGCTGTGTATCTGATGCTCTTTTGTCCCCCAAACCCCCACCCCTTCCTTCGCCACTGACACTGATGATATTAAGTTTGTGCAAAAATGTTCAACAGCCAGAAGAAAGCATCTCCGTTCCTAAAAAGTATATATATTCATGGCTTTTAAAAAAATAACGCTGCCAAACTGTAAAAAATTTCACTAATTTTCACTTTCGACATAACACTTCACGTATTCATTGAAAGTTAATTCTTGCTTTCCTGAAAAATTGGAAACACACAGTTTTGATCTTGTTCCTTACTAGCTAGCGGCGATGCGCGGGGCCTTTGCATTATGAGAATATGTTTCACATTTTCAAATGGATACAAATCGATATTAACACTTGAACTCGTCCAACCTTATTCGAACCGAATTTTTAATAGGGAATAAATGCAACTTCATATTTACAACCCTCACACAAAATTTTCAGTTTATAGCTTAACTTAATTTTGAAATTTGGTAAAGGCCAAACACTCACATTATATGACTTAACTCCACTTTTCCAATCAAAAGGTGAGGACCTAAACCACTTTTGAAGTGGTTTAATCGAATGGTTCGGAGCTGCGAGAATGTCCAACTTCCTAGTACCAGCCTACACAGCCTATTAAAAGTTCTTAGCTTTAATAACTTCTGAGATATTTCTCAAAACCACATTTGAACCGGTTCCATTTTAATACAGCTTTGAAACCCGTTCTAATCCAGCAAAATATCCAACTTCACATTTTTAACCTACAGACCAAATATAAAGATTGTAACTTAAATAGCTTTAGATATGGCCCTGAACCATTATTGAACCACATTTCGAACCTACAGACAAATTTTAAAGATCATAGCTTAAGTGACTTCGGTGATATGGCTCCAAGCTACTTTTAAACCGGTTAAAAACCGGTTCTGAACCAGTAAAATATCAAACTCCGTATCTTTAACCTACAAACCAAATTTCAAGTTCGTAGCTTGAATAGGTTCTAAGATATGGCCCTGAACCACTTTTGAACCGGCTTTGAAACCCGTTCTAATCCAGCAAAATATCCAACTTCACATTTTTAACCTACAGACCAAATATCAAGATTGTAACTTAAATAGCTTTAGATATGGCCCTGAACCATTGTTGAACCACATTTCGAACCTACAGACAAATTTTAAAGATCATAGCTTAAGTGACTTCGGTGATATGGCTCCAAGCTACTTTTAAACCGGTTAAAAACCGGTTCTGAACCAGTAAAATATCCAACTCCGTATCTTTAACCTACAAACCAAATTTCAAGTTCGTAGCTTGAATAGGTTCTAAGATATGGCCCTGAACCACTTTTGAACCGGTTCGAAACTGGTTCTAAACCATTAAAATATCCAACTTCATAATACCAGCCAATATACCAAATTTCAAATTCGTATGATGAATAGCTTCTGAAATATGGCTCTGAACAACTTTTGAACCGGTTCGAAACCAGTTCTTAACCAATAAAATATCTCACTCCATGTTTTGAACCTACACTTATGGACAAAATAATAGGTGTTTTTTTTTCCTTTTTAACTTTTTATTTCTAATTTATATCTTCTCTAATCTCAACAAATTAAAGTTTTTCGAAACATATTAATTGTCTTTAAACAAAAAGTAAAAACAGTTTCACAAACCCTTTAATATACAAATAAATTAAATATTTCATTAAATCCGCCAATTTTGGCTGTACACAATAATAGGTGTACGAAGATAAATGTTTAAATTAAATCAATATTTTACTATTTTTGGTCTAGTTTTATATTAAACTAAGTATCTGGCAGTAGCGACAAGTTCCAATTGGAATGTTGTACCATGCTCTTTGGACATTATCCCAAAGTTGATTTTTATTTTGACAAAAAGTCTTTCCGACCTCTCTTTTGAGTTCACCCCAGAGATTCTCGATTGAGGTCCGGGAATTGACTGACTTGGCCTCTCAAGAACATCCACATTTTGCTCTCGGAACCAATCCTTTACTAATCGAGAGGCGTGCTTCGGGTCATTATCCTGCTGGAACTTCCATAAAAGTGGCATATTATCCTCGGCATATGGTAACATCACCGTCTCCAATAGATCTTTGTATAGGAATCTGTCCATTATTCCGTCAATACGATGAATCGGACCAAGCATACCATGAAAAGCAGAACCATACCATTAGGCTACCACCTCCATGTTTCACAGTTTTATATGTGTAATTGGGATCAAATTCTTTTCTTTTGGCATAATTTCCAAAAAAAAAATTCTTTTGGTTTCGTCACTCCAGAGGATATAACGCCATTTTTTTCTCACCCTCTGGTCCGCACCAGGTTCTACGATCTAATGCAAATTTGTTCCTCATCTGTAAATTTGCCGACCGAAGCAAAGGAATTCTGGAAGCAATCCTACCTGGTAGGTTTGCCATTGCCAATCGTCGCTGAACGGTCCGTGATGACAGAATATTCCCAATTTCATTGGCAATCGTCCTGGAACACTTGAACGGGTCGCGTTTAACCAACTGAACCATGCGATCGTCGGGCTTAGATGATGATTTTCTAGGTGCTCAATGGATTTATACGTTTTTCCTTCATCTCCATCTAATACAATTTTAATGGGTATTAAGTCTTCATTTAGTTATATTTTCCTAATACCTTACCTGCAACCAAATAATTGTATTTATGAACTACAGGTTAATGTTTTGCTTCATACATCTATTTTATTGACCAGCCGATTTCGCAATCTAACCAATAAAACAATCCACAATTTTTCCAGAAAGCTAATTAATTCCGCGAATTCACCCAATTCGTACTGAAACAGTGTGACCATATTAAAAAAGTATAGCTTCCTTATTAAATGTTATGTTTATATCGATTTAAATCGATATTTAAAATTGTCCATGATTATACCTATTATATTGTCCATGAGTGTACATTCCAAATTTCACGTTTCTAGCTTAATTATATAGTTCTTCGGAAATATATGTCCGAACCACTGTTAAACCGCTACGATTTTTTAACCGGATCAAAACCGACTTTGAACCAGTAATATATCCAACTCCTTGTTTGCAACCTACAGACCAAATTTCTTTAAACCACTCTTGAACAGACATACATACTTTCACTTTTATATTTATATATTGTAGTAATATGTCTAGATAATAAGCTAGCTCTAAGCCCACTGTAATATTTATCTGCTGAACGGCATTCGGTACGTTCAGCAACACTGTAACGAGCGCTGGGTATGTACCCAGGCATTCAGTTTGATTGTGAAAGCGAAATAAAGAGGACGCTACAATTCAGAAGTGGGATTCATCTAACGCCAAAACGAAAAAAAAAATTAAAGTCAAAAACAATTCAGTGGCTGTTCGTAGCTGTCCTAATTATACAATATTATTTAATCCGTAAATCGGCCAAATGGAGCAGAAAACTTTTACGGCGGAGCTCAGCCTTGTTGAACTAAAATCCTGGTGTGAAAGACTGGGTCTGCCAACATCAGGCACAAAGGCAACGCTCATTGGACGACTTAATGAAGTTGACCCTCAGTTCGTGGCACTAAGTCCAGGTGAGGGCATGCCGCGCCAGAATTTGGAGTATGCTGATAGTAAGGGCGCAGTTGACAAAATTCGCAATTTCGACGAAATCGACGCTCACACCAACACACTTACACCCAGTGACAATTCCGGCACCAGCAAAACTACTCCAAAGAAAACGCGCGAAACCAAAACGACGCTCACACCAACACACTCACACACAGAGACAATTCCGGCGAAACCAACGCCGTCAAAGAAAACGCGCAAGACGAAAAACCACGACACCTCGATCAACGAGAAGAACTTGTACTCGTTCAATTTACATGCCGATACATACACAGGCAACAACGACAAAGCTACAAAGTTGGAAGCTACAGTGGCAGCCAACAGTAATGGTATAAGTGGAAGTGAGACGGCAAATTTAGAACGCTTGATTTTACAACTGCAGCTGGAAATTAAGGAATTACGCAACAAATCAGCAGTCCCTTTTATCACTTTAAAGGAATTGGTACCAGAATTCAACTGCGAGAATGATGTTGGCGAGTGGCTGCAGTATTTGGCCAGTATCCGAGCTCCCATTTCAGTAAGCGACAATGATGTACGTGCTCTTTTGTGCACATGTTTCAAAGGCAATGCAAATATATGGCTCTTGTCAAACAAATCGCTGCTGGGTGGCGACATTGACGACATCCTCGAGGAGGTTCAGCTGGTATATGGAACCAAGGAAAGCGTCCTTGACTTACGCCGAAAATTTGAGCGGCGCAAGTGGATAGTGGATGAGAAGTTTGTCACATATTACACTGACAAAGTTATGCTGGCAAGTACAATTGGCATGGGTGATGAGGAACTCGTACAGTATCTTATCGATGGTATACCGGAGCGACAATTGACCAATCTGGCGAAATTACAGTGCTTCATTTCGCCAGCCGCAGTTCTGCGCGCGTTCCAGTACATTCGACGTTCGCCAAATTCAGCAAAAAGTGGACAAGCTTCGCAGGCTCTGGCCCCGGACCAGAAAGTGCTTTAATTGCCATAGTTTCGGGCATGTGGCCGCCGATTGTCGCAAGCCTGTTCGTGCGGATGGGGCTTGTTATGCTTGCGGGGAGCCAGGACATCTGGCCAGTGCATGCAAGAACTATAGGAAGCCCCAAAACAACACCGCCAATGATAAGAAGGAATTTTGGAATTAATAACAGCAAACTCCATGTAATTGGAAAATTTGTTTGTTTTGTTGAAATGTTTAATAATAAAGTTAAAATTGAAGCATATGTGGTTAACAACGAGTCTATGAGACACCCGATGGTACTAGGTAGAGATTTCTTTAAGGTAAAGCAAAAAGGTAGAGCAAAACGAAGAGAACGTATCAAATGTAATCAACAACGTAGAGGATAGAGTAGAGCATATTGTGGAGAATAATCTGGAGATCCATTCAAAAGAGAAAAGCTGTGATAAGTCCAAGTTTGAAAGAAGCAAAAAAGTATAAAATCAAAAGTTAGAGTCCATAAATCGTGAAAACACAGCAAACGGAATAATTGATCAAGTTAGTGAGAACAACAAATGTTAGCTATCACTGTGGTGGAGGAAGGCAAGGCTACCTATAAACTGGGAGAACAGTTTTAGACCAGTTTTAGAAACAAACAAAAGTTTGAGGCACTTTTTGAAGATCATTATACAAAGCCCGTCAGACCAGATATACCTAAAACAAAGTGTGAAATGAAAATCGTTATTGGGAATGATAAGCCATTCAACTGCAGGCTTAGAAGGTTATCATATGCTGAGAAAAAGGAGTTAGAAAAAATACTTGACGAAAACTTAAAGAAAGGATTTATACGACCTAGTGAGTCAGAGTTCGCATCTGCCGTGGTGCTAGTAAAGAAAAAAAACGAAGAACGCAGAATGTGTAGATTTCCGACCGTTAAATAAGAGAACCGCAAGAGATAATTATCCAATACCGCTTATCGACGATTTATTAGAGAGATTGGTTGACAAAAGATATTTTCGAAGTTGGAACTCAAAAATGGGTTCCATCATGTATTCATGCACGAAGAATCGATTAAACTTATTTCTTTTGTGACACCTCTTGGTCAGTTTGAGTTTTTAAGAATGCCTTTTGGCCTTCGTAATGCCCCATCAACGTTTCAGCGTTACATAAACAAGATATTTGCAGATATGATCAAGGCAGGAGATGTTGTAGTCTATTTAGACGACATAATGATTGCAACTGAAGACATGGAAAGTCATTTAACCATTCTTAAAGAAGTTTTTAAGCGAATGGTAGAAAACAGATTAGAGTTGCGATTGGACAAATGTGAATTTCTGCAACCAACAGTCAAGTATCTAGGATACAAAATCGATGGTGAGAGTATAAAAGCGGACGACAAAGGACTAGAGGAAGTTCGTTCTTTTCCTGTGCCGACGAAAGTTCATGAAGTCCAAAGTTTCATAGGACTCTGTTCCTATTTCAGAAGATTCATCAAAGACTTTACGCTTATGGCTAAGCCGCTGCATGATCTGACAAGAAAAGATAGAAAGGTTAAATTCGGAGAAGAAGAACTAGAGGAAATTAATGGAGTCACCTGTTCTCGCAAATTATGAACCAAGAGACGAAACAGAACTTCATACTGATGCAAGTGCATTAGACAATGGGGCTATACTGCTACAGAGGAAAAAAGATGGAAAACTTCACCCTATTTTCTATTACTCTAAACGCACAACAGATGCCGAGTCCAGATATGACAGTTTTAAACTGGAAATATTGGCTATTATAAATGCCCTCAGAAGATTCCGAGTCTATTTACAGGGAATTAAATTTAAAATTATAACAGACTGCAATTCCTTGTATCTAACTTTGGGCAAAAAGGATTTAAATCCTCAGGTTGCACGATGGGCTCTTGAATTACAAAACTACGATTACCATCTCTAACGCGAGCACACGATTATCTATTACTTGAATAAAGACTTTATATTAATTTCACCTAGATCCTATGGGCTCACATTATTAACAACAGGTTATTGGTACCAGGACGCTTCAACAGCGCATTAAAGTCGGGAAAGTGAAGTTAAAGTACGGAATTTGTGAAAAACCAAATTAAAAACTAATTTCATCAGAATTGCCGGCGCGGCGTGGCGTCAGCTTAAATGTGTGTGCGTACGTGCAGCGGCAGGCCAAAGAACACATGTGTGTGTGTGTGAATGAAAGAGGGATCGAGAAAAAGGTTTTGTGTGTAGTAGTGGACAACTCGGAAGAGCCGAACAGGCAAAGAAGGCAAAAACTAAGTACAGAAAAATTGTGAAACAACAATGAGTTACGCGAATATAAAAATTGTTCCCCTCGGAAGGGATAATTATGACACCTGGAAAATACAAGTGAAAGCTCTTTTAATTAAGAATGACGTGTTTAAATACGTAAGCGGACAGTGTGTCAAACCGGGAAATTCACGTGAAAAAGCAGACGAATGGGAGTTAAATGACTCTAAAGCCAAATCAGATCTAATTTTGTCTATCGCAACGACAGAATTAAGACAAGTGAAAAATTGCACAACATCAAAAGAATTGTGGGATAAGCTCGAAAGTGTGTATCAATCAAAAGGTCCGGCGCGTAAGGCGCACATGCTAAAATCGCTCATATTGCTGAAAATGCAAGACGGAGAAGACATGCGTAGTCATTTACAAAAGTTTTTTACCATTTTGGACAAAATTCATGAAATGGACATGCAAGTGATGGACGACCTTGTAACAATTTTGTTGTTGTACAGTGTACCCGAAGAGTACGAACAATTTAGAGTCGCGATTGAAACGCAGGATAAGTTACCTGATCCAGAATCGTTAAAAACAAAAATGATTGAAGAATACGAAGCGCGTAAGAGAAAATATGTTGAAACAGTACAAGACGCAATGTATACGCGAAAGAACTTCCAGAAAAATCGAAACAAATCAAAATGAAAAGCTTAAGTGCTACAATTGTGGAAAATTCGGCCATAAGGCCAGAGAGTGTAGATCAAACGGAAATAAAGAAAAGTGTTTCGAGTACAATCGCGAAGAAAAAGACAAACAGAAAAGCAACACTACGGTTGCCATGCAAGCATTTATTGAAAAAGGACAGTGGTGTCTCGATTCAGGCGCCACATCGCATATGTGCTCTCAAAAAGAAAAATTCGAAAATTTGAAAAGTGAATCGCAAAGTTTGAAATTGGCCAATGACAATTCTGCACCAATAATTGGCAGTGGTAAAGTACTTTTGGAAACCACAGTCGTGACGGCGAGCTTAGGCGAAACTCTCTTCGTCCCCGAGCTTCGGTCCAATTTGATGTCAGTGTCAAAAATCACAGACCATGGTTTTGAAGTTACTTTCCGCCGTAACGGAGCAGTAATAGTAGGTCCAAAGACTGGTAAAAAGTATGCCACAGCATCCCGAAAGTCAAATCTGTATTTTATAAATCAAGGGAAAGAACAATGTAAAATTGCAGAAAGTGCAGCACAAAGTGGTAGTGATTTACAGAAGTGGCATGAAATATTAGGCCACCTAAACGAAACAGACTTGAAAAATATGATTCGTAAAGAAAAAGTGCTAGGTGTAAAAGCAGACGTTAACCAGAACCTAGAAAAGTGTGAAATCTGTATTCAGGGGAAGCAATCCCAAAAACCGTTTTCGAACTCTGTGTCCAAATCAAATGAACTGCTTGAAATAGTGCATTCGGACGTTTGTGGGCCAATGCGAGTCCAATCGCATGGACATTCAAAGTATTTTGTTACTTTCATTGACGATAAAACTAAATGGTGTGAAACGTATTTTTTGAAACAGAAAAATGAAGTCTTCGAAAAGTTCAAGGAATACAAGAATTTTGTCGAAAAGCAAACAGGAAAGAAAATAAAAATATTGCGCACAGACAACGGAAAAGAGTATGTTAATAATGATTTCTCAGGGTTTCTTAAGAGGGAAGGCATAAAGCACGAATTGACAATTGATTACACCCCTCAACAAAATGGAGTAGCGGAACGAAAAAACCGCACGTTGGTCGAAATGGCACGCTGCATGATGCTTCAAAGTGGGTTACCTCCAAGTTTTTCGGCTGAAGCAATCTTGACAGCAAATCACGTAAGGAACAGAGTCCCATTAAGAAGTCTGGACGGCGAAATCCCGTACCATCTGTGGACCAAGAAAAAACCAACACTACAATATCTGAAAGTTTTTGGCACGGTGGCATACATGTTGGACAAGCAACCAGGAAAAGGCAAATTTCAACCAAAAAGCAAGAAATGTATATTCATCGGCTATGAGCCACAATCAAAAGGTTATAGACTTTGGTGCCAAGAAGAAAGAAAAACATACAAAAGTTGAGACGTAAAATTTCTTGATAAATTTGATAAAGAGAGCCAGTACGAAAATTTTATCGATGAAAATATTCCAAATGGGGCCCGATCATGAAATCATGATAAATCTTCTTAAAGATGCGCCATTAATCTATCCAGAATCTAACCCGAAGGTGGAAAAAGACACGCCAGAAACAGAAGTTGAGACTCCAGTGACCTCCAAACCCAAGAAGAAAAATCGTAAGGAAACTTCAACACCAAAGAGACGTAGGCGCCCCGCAACGCGCAGACTGATGGCAGAGGTGGAAGCACAGGAGGAAGAATCAAATGACCATGTCAGATATATTATCGAACAGTGCGATCCAATAGATGCAGAAGAGGCCCTCAATCGCCCAGAGAGTGAGGAGTGGAAGGCTGCCATGCTCCAGGAATACCAGGCACTAGAAAAGAATAAAACGTGGGTATTGGTTGATCGACCAGAGAATGCTGAGATCATCAAAACAAAGTGGGTTCTTCGGACGAAGCGAAAAGCTGATGGATCAATTGAAAGGCGAAAGGCAAGACTTGTGGCAAAAGGTTTTGCGCAGACACAAGGTATGAGCTACACTGAAACATTTGCAACCGTAGCGCGCATGAGCTCCATCCGCATGCTCATGGCCCTATCTGTCGAGCTCGGAATGCAGATACAACAATTAGATTTCATCAGTGCATATCTTAACGGTGAAATATCCGAGGATATTTATGTAGAAATTCCAAAAGAATTCGACATTATGCTAAGTAAGGATGAACGCAGTAAATACGAACCGAACAAAGTATTCAAAATTCAGAAGGCGTTGTACGGTCTAAAACAATCCGGCAGACAGTGGTACCGGAAATTGGATGAAAAACTCCAGGAACTAGGATTGCAGCCACTCAGTGCAGATCCTTGTGTGTACACAATCAATGAAAATGATATACTTGTAGTAGTATTGATATATGTAGACGACTTAATGGTTGCGTCTAACGACCCAAGGGCACTCAACGCACTCAAGAACGAGTTAGCAAGCATTTTTGACATGAAGGACATGGGTCCTCTGAAGTATTGTCTTGGCATTGAGTTTGAACAAGATCTTGAAAAGAAGGAGATCAGGATGCATCAAAGCAAGTATGCAAAAGAAGTTATTAAAAGGTTCAACATGGAAAATGCAAACACAGTCTCAACTCCATTGGCATCGAACGAGAAATTAACCAAGAAGGATGCACCAAACAGTCCAGAAGAAATGTCAAAAATTCCATATCAGAGTCTTATAGGTTCTCTGATGTATCTGGCAGTATGCACCAGACCAGATTTGTCCCATGCAGTAAGTTTGTTAAGTCAATTTAACTCTAATTTTGGTCAACAGCACTGGACGGCAGCAAAGAGGGTCCTCAGATATCTAAAAGCAAGCGACAACAGAGGACTGATATTCAAGAAAACTGGCAAGAACCTTTTCGGCTACACTGACGCCGACTGGGGTTCCAATATCGACGATAGGCGATCGTTCACAGGTTACGCATTTATGTTTGCCAACGCAGCAGTCAGTTGGGAGTCCCGAAAGCAGCGTACCGTGGCACTCTCAACAACCGAGGCCGAGTATATGGCCATATCAGATGCTTCAAAGGAAGCAGTCCATCTAAAATTGTTCCTGAAGGAAGTCTTAGGTACACAGGATGTTGTTGTAATCTTTAACGACAACCAAGGCGCTGCCGAATTAACCAGAAATCCAGTGTTCCACAGCCGAACTAAGCATGTGGACATCCGTCATCACTTCATACGTGAGCTGGTGGAGAAAAACGAGATCGTCATCAAGTACATCCCAACCGAGAAGATGAGAGCAGATGTTTGGACAAAGGGTTTGTCAACAACGAAACATAATGAATGTATTTTGGGATTGGGCATGAATTAACGTATAATTTGAATTTAAAAGAAATAATTGGGGTGTTCATTTAGTGTTGTATCATTTCACGTTGCACGTTGTGCAAGCCGCTCCAACAACAATTTGTACTGAGTCAAGTTTGCACTTTATGCTAGACCCCTACCTTTGACTACAAAAATCGTTGCAAGTGCAAATCAATATTAGTGTTAGAAAACAATAAAAGCGTGACAAGTGTTGCAAAATTTTCTGGTATTTTTTGGTGTAATTTAGTGCTTTATGTGCTAAATCAAAACATCCCGCCAACTAACGGACTTTGGCACATTTGCTATGTCGCCTCTGCGGCTCGCATAAATGCAAATTGCATAATCAACAAAATCATCCTTAATTTCGTCAAATTCAGAAGCGGCCACAACATGGTCAGCTACACCTGCAATAAATATTACCTAATGTACTTAAATTACCACATAATGCATGTCAACCTATATACCTTCATTTGCATCAATTTCGTGAATTGCTTGGGATGCGGTCCATTCCAGAAGTGATGCTTTCCAGCTTTTAAATGGCATTTTTAAATTTATATTTTTAGCAGCAACTCAAACTACCCTCACAATAGCAAACTCAGCGATAACGATAGCGAACAGCTGATTGCGTTAATTTACAAGACTTACAACACTCAAATCGTGCAATTGAGTGTTCACGATAGCTCTGCTGCAAAGTTGCACATATACAATGATACAACACTTAATGAACACCTCTATTGAGTTTGTTATTCTGAATTTGTTTAACATAAAATTTGAGGGGAAGTGTTGAAATGTATCAAATTATATGTATCGATAGACTAACATGTTCCATCCCTAATGTAACGACTCACGTGAGCGAGTTAGTTGTCTACGAATCTCTAACGCGAGCACACGATTATCTATTACTTGAATAAAGACTTTATATTACTTTCACCTAGATCCTATGGGCTCACATTATTAACAATAAAAAGCTATTGCAAACGGAAGATGAATACTATGAAATGCGCAACGGAGTTTTATATAGGAAGAAGACTGATAGACTTTTGTTTTGCGTACCAGAGGCTATGGAAGACAGGGTATTATATAAATACCATGATGAAATGTGACATGTAGGAGTAGATAAAGTAACAGATCTTATAAACAAAAATTATTGGTTTTCTAATATGAGGAAAAAGTTGACACTCTTATTAAAAATTGTTTGAAGTGTATAGCATTCTCAGCCAAGTCGGGTAAGACCGAAGGCTATGTACACATGATACCTAAAGGAGTCAAACCGTTTGATGTTATCCATATAGACCATTTTGGTCCAATTAATAGTAAAAACTCTACCAAGAAACATATATTGGTGGTGATAAACGGTTGTACAAAATATGTGAGACTATATCCTACTAAGACTACGAGTTCAAAAGAGACTATAGAGGCATTGAGCGATTATTTTAAAGCGTACAGTCGCCCCAATAATATTATCTCAGACAGGGGAACAAGTTTTACCTCAGATGAGTTCAAAAAGTAGCCACTGGTTCGCCCCAAGCTAATGGGTAAGTGGAGAGAGTGAATAGAGATTTGGGTCCAATGATTGCGAAACTTCTTGAGAAAAATGATCCGTGGCATAAAACTCTAAGTGATGTGGAGCACGTTATGAACAACACAAAGAACAGGAGTATAGATGAGTATCTAAGTGTAATGCTTTTTGGCGTCAAACAAGGTAAGGTAATGTTATAGGTAATGTTATAGACAGCCTGAAAGAGAATATAATCGACAAAAATCAAAATGAAACACAAAGAAATCTAGAAAAAATACGACAGAACGCATCTAAAGCCCAAGAGAAAGCTCAAAAATATATTAAAAGTCAGTTAGATTCGAAAAGAAGAGCGCCAAAAAAATATGTGACAGGAGACTATGTAATGGTTAGAAATTTTGGTTCACAATCGGGGATGTCAAGTAAATTAAAGCCTAAGTTCAAAGGACCTTATGTAGTAACTAAAGTGTTAGACAATGACCGATACGTAGTAGAAGATGTAGAGAATTTTCAACAGACACAAATACCTTACACTGGAGTATGGGCAATTCACAACATGAAACCTTGGTTTAACAGCAATGACAACAATAGTGACGAAAGTCGTGACGATAGTAGTGACGAAAGTAGAGATGAAAATAAAGATAAAAGAGGAAAACAAAGTAAAGAACAAAGTAAAGAGCAAAGCAGAGGACAAAGTAGTGAACGATGTAAGAACCTAATCATTGCAGAACCCAAAATATGTTCAAGCAAATTAAACACTAAAAACGGACACATTAATTTATGCAATATTGTAACGAGAAGTATGTCGGCAAGGATCAGGGGACCCTTAAACGTCCGGACGGCCGAGTTGTAGTAATATGTCTAGATAATAAGCTAGCTCTAAGCCCAGTGTAATATTTATCTGCTGAACGGCCTTCGGTACGTTCAGCAACACTGTTAATTTAACGATTAAGCAACACTGTAACGAGCGCTGGGTATGTACCCAGGCATTCAGTTTGATTCTGAAAGCGAAATAAAGAGGACGCTACAATATGTATAGATTACCACAGACTTAACGCCAACATGTGTAAATGTGAAAATGCAACTAAAAGTGCATAAGTCTCTATTATCAAAAAGCGCGGTGCTGTAGTGAATAGAGAAGGAAAAGTAGATAGAGTGCGTAAATGCTTCAAATGTGGCGACGAGGCACATGAAATGAAAGATTGTACCAAAAAAGACGTCTGTTGTTTTAAATATGGTCAATTAGGACACCGTGCAGCGCAGTGCCAGGCTGAGAGCCAACTAAAGCACGAGAACTCAACTAACGTTGTCCAAGACAAGAAAGTGTCTATCATACCGACAAGTAAATTCACATCTTCTGGTCTTGAGTTGAAGGATATTGAGTGTGGTACAGTTGTTTGCAAAGGCCTTGTTGATACTGGAGCGAATCAAGAAGTTGTCGGGATGTGGCAAGTTTTCAACTGGTGTAGGAGGAAGTAATATTCTAACATTTGGAAGCTTTGAGATTCCTGTTAAGATTGACAACATACCGCGGAACGTCGAATTCCATGTAGTTCCGGATGAGGATATGGGGCTTAAAGCGATTCTCGGCAGGACAATTTTGAACACCGTAGACCTGTTAGTGACTAAGGCTGGTACCATGTTGATGCGTAGGGCCGATGATCAAAGCAAAGTTGATTGTGAGAAAAGCAAGGCAGTTGAAAATGGGACTTGTTTTGTAACAGAAAAGAAGGTAGAGCGACTGGTAGGATGTCGTGAAGAAATTGCAGATAAGCAGGTGTAGAAGAGTTCAGAGGCGAAAATCATGACCGAGAATATTTTCCAAGATGCTTTGGTAGACAAGAAGAATGGCAAGAAGAGTTTGTACCGTGTCAGAGATTAACTAAATGTCGTAAGCAGATTATGGTCCGGACAGAAAGAATGCTTCATGTTGCAGGTAAAAATAGTTTACGCAAACATTTGTTGAAAAGTCGGCTATTACAGGGTGATCCAGAGTTGAAAGAACTGATTAAAAATAATGTGATAGAAGTTGAAAGTGAAAAGGTGCGTGAAAAGACTGGTGAGTCTGACGAAAGAGGCAAAATAGATCGTGGGATTGGTTTAAGCGACAGCGTTTTCAAAAACAGTACAAAGTATGGCACAGGGTTAAAGTGGAAAGAAAATTACCAGGGGTCTTTCAGGGTAGGGAAAGTGAAAAAGCGTGACAAGTACAAAGTTGAGAATGTGGAAAAATTAGATAAAACAAGCTTAGAAGTTGTAAAGGCATGGGATACCTTCGGGTCGAAGGACACGTCAGGGCGGCCGAATTTGGGATCCCGGGAGTTAGCAGAGCGTTATCGGACAACTCGCAGTGTCATTCCGTTTAAGCTCTCTATTATTTTACTCTGGCAGTTGTGCAAGTTGGCAGCGTTGTGTATGCTGCAAGTATGACGAAATAGTCATTCTGCTGCAAGGTCTCGTCTTTCTCACATGGTTTTCCATGTGAGTTGTCATCAAACAACAAGTGTATAAATAATAATCAAATAATAATAAGCACTAATATTGGGCGTATGCAGCAGATAAATCCGATTTCCGATTACTGATTTATGATTGCCGATTTTACCTGCTGAATACAGTGATTGCCGATTGATAAATTTGACAATCATGATTGATGAGATGGAATCATTCTAAAGGTATGATTGGTGACACCATTAACCGATCGTACGGCAACATTGGTAATAGGTCTTTTTATATAAAAGTTATTTGAGCTTAATTTTTTCTAAAAAAAAAATTAAAAATAATTTTTATTGTACAATTTATATTTAAAAAATTTAAAAAATATAAATTAAAAGTAATTTTTCCGATAAAAATTGAAATTAAAAATTTATCCCTATTTTAAATGCCCGGATTCTGGTAACTCTGTTTAGCAGTTAAAGTTAGATTTAAGTTAATTATGAAATGAAATATAAATAATGAAGTATGAAGTATGAATGATTTAAATGTAATGTCCAGTGCAAACATCAACAAGCAATGTAACAGATTAACGCATACGCACACACACACAAATAGATAAGCGTAAGACATAAGATCTCTTGGCGCGCGCCTAATGTTTTAGCAACAAAAGCACTGCTGGCCGCTCTTGTCTTAGAAATCTAATTGTCATAGAGTTAGTTGGAAATAAATGCTGGCTGCGACCAGACACTTAAATTGGAAGATGACCCTTTGTGCGTGTTTTTCGGGAATAGTGAGACTACCAGCAAGAAGAAGATCACCGGCATCCCAATACAATATGGATTATTGGGTTCCGTTAAAAGGCTCACAGATTTTTCAACCTCCCCCAATCATATAGAACCTTTAGTTTAGAAAAAAAATGTTTTTTCCATAACTGTTATTTACGGTCCCTGATTTTAATTATACTCTGTACCAGAGGTACACAGAGTATATAAAGTTTATTCAAAAGCGTCCGACTGTCCGTATGAGCAAACAGATCTCAGAGATGGTAAGAGATAGAGGTTTGACATGTATGGGCACTTATATGTTTCTTATACTTGCAGGCAGATCAAGTTTATTTTCAATTTTGGCCACGCCCCTCCCGCCCACGCAATTTTGAAAAAAACGTCACACAGTTTTATAGATTGGAGGTTTGAACCTTCTGGACATTTTTAGTAATCGGGACTCTTTATCGATCCGCTGAAGGAATTTTAAAGATGGTATGAACGATATTCGAGTTAATAGGAAAACAAACAATTATGGGCAGCACCGGTCGTAACGGTGATGGGCAGCTCTTTACAGGTACAGAGTACGTTATAGTGGGTCTTTGACCGACTATCTTTATTGGTATACTCTGTGCCAAAGGTACATAGAGTATATTAAGCTTCTCCGACCCTATAAAGTACGAGGGCCGTCCCAGAAATGGCCGACCTAGCACAGTAGTGTTGGAAAATGTTCACAAAAAATATTAAAAAGGGAAAGTACCGACTATTAAAAGCTTAAGTTTGAAGTTTGGTGCCCTTACCTTGCACAATTTTTTTTGGTCGATTTTAAAAGAGAACGCTTGTTATTGATTTGCAAACATGGACAAAATTGGTCATCGTTATGTGATACAATACTTTCATATAAAAGGTCTTAGTCCAACCAATATTGAAAAGGAGCTGGATTCTACCTTACGTAATTCTGCTCCCTCGTTTAAGCGAGGTCGTTTGAGCTGCGAAGATGAACATCGTAATGGGCGTCCAAATGAGGTGACCACTTCAGAAAGGTGGCCAAAATTAAAAAATGTGTATTGAGTGACCGGTGATTGAAAGTTCGTGAGTTAGCTGAATGTGTATGCATTTCAAAAAGTGCTGTACATCGCATATTGACCGAAAAATTGAACATGAAAAAGTTATGCGCAAGATGGGTACCGCGTTTGCTGTTCCATCCTTTTCCTTCGATACACTTTTCCCAGCGATGTTCAATAGCTACGATACCTTTTTTTTATACCCTGTTCCCATTAAAAATGGGAAAAGTGGGATCATGAAGTTGTGCAAAAGTATGTAACAGGTAGAAGGAAACATTTGCGACCCTATAAAGTATATATATTCTTGATCAGCATCAACAGCCGAGTCGATTTAGCCCTGTCCGTCCGTCTGTCCATATGAACGCGTAGATCTCAGAGACTATAAGAGATAGAGCCACAAAGTTGTATGTAGGTAGGTGTATACCCGATTCAAAACGAGTTTGTTTCAGATTTGGAAAATTCCTACCCCTCCCCCCTTTAAGCGCAAAAAACTGTCAGAGCCACAATTTTTAAGATAGACCTTCCAAACTTTACATATATCAAGTATGGCCCAATATCTATCTATTCTGAATGAGATCAATAAGATCGGACCAAAAACACCGAAGTTATATACAAATCAATTTTGCTTGTAGGAGAGAGGGGGCCTTGCATTGTCAGTTACCGCGTTTGCGCGTGCGTGTGTGCGTATGTAAGAGTGTGTGTGTATGTGTGAGTGTGTGTATATGTGTATGAAAGCACAAGGAATCAAGGGAACAGGGTATTTTGTAGTCGGGGCACTCGACTACAGCTCCCTTACTTGTTATAATATGTACAAGTAAGAAAGTAATTCGATCAAAATAGACCTGCACGAAAAACACTGTTGGGCTGTGTTATATAAGGATTTTAAAGCCATTTGTGAAATTCTATCTAAAAATTGTGCGAAAAACCAAATATCGGCATTTCCACAGAAAGGTCAACCCAGACCAAAAAATTTAAAATAATTAAAACACTATTTTTGTTAATATTTTGATAGGGAAACAATTAAATTGAACTAGTATAAGCCAATCTTACATTTATGCAGAACCCATTTCGAGATTTTCAGATGCAATGCCTAGCAATCACAATTTTTCTCAATTTTATCGTTCTTTTGCACGTTTTTATACACTTGAAAAGTGTATTATAATTTTGCCCAGAAGTTTGAAACGCACAGATGGAATCATCTCCGACCACATAAAGTACAAGGTGGGCCAAAAGAAGTCATCCGATGTTGTTTGTCGGTGTTGAATGTCGGTGGCTGTTGGAAAACTACATGTCCTCCAGTCCTAATACGTCCAATTGCGGCAGAAAAAACCCGGTTAACGTGACCCTATAACGCGCACCGTCCACTGTTGTCGTTTGACCAGCGGCGTTCTCGAAAAAAATGGCGCGATGACTCCCCCAGCGTGAACAGCGCACCATGCAGTCACTTTGAGCGGGTGTAATGGCTCCTCGTGCATCACTCGTGGATTTTCGGTGCCCCAAAAGCTATAGTTTTGCTTGTTCACGTACCCGCTGAGGTGGAAATGAGCCTCATCGCTCATTATGATTTTGGTCGAAAAATCGATTATTCACGATTATTCCGCGTTCTTGGGGAGTATATCGATCCATGGCTTGTTCACTTGTATTCTACTTCTGTCTAGTCCACAAATGTCAAAACAGATATGACTTTGGCGGCTATTTGTAAAAATAAGAGCATCTTCCAATAGGGTGACTTCTTTTGGCCCACCCTGTATATATATTCTTGATCAGCATAACGAGCTGCGTCGATTGAGCTTTGTCCGTCCGTCTGTCTGTTTCTATCTATCTGTGCTATCGAGCTGAAATTTTGCACAGAGTCATCTTTTAGCTGCACACTGCACATATGTCGGAACCGCGAAAATCTGATGCTTACTTCTTGTAGCTGCCATACAGATTTTTTCTTAGTTTTTTTTTATTTAATATCCCAGTTACACAAGACATTAAGCCTATATACATTAAGCTTATAAACTTCGGTACAGACGAACCTCTAGATTTAATTGAATATTGCTCTCTAAAATCATTCTAAGGGTATAAGGGTCTGAAGGTAAATAACATTAAGTTTTTGCTTTGCCGGCGATATATTTGTCCCGCGACCATCTTTAATTTCTCTCTCTCAATATTGTGTATGGGGGAAAATGAGAGCGTCCCAGTTAGCTGCAAGAATCCAATTGGATCTAATGAGCTAGCCATAGCTGTTAGGTTTTGTATAGGATTTCGTTGTTGGAATTACTCAGACAATATATTTGCAGGTTTAATTCATTTAAAAGGTGGAATTTTTGAAGGGGCGGGGTCATCACACCCACAACGATCCAATATGAATCGTTAAATAAAAATTTGTCCTAAAATATTGTTGGCTATCACTTTGCTGTGTAGTCGATGCTCATATATACATACATCTACATACATATGTATGTGTTTTGCTGCTGCAGGAGCAGCCCAGATATATTGAATTTTCGTTTGCTCATATCTTTACTACCGTTCATCCGTTCTTTACCATTCCTTTGGCAAATCGAAAATATGTCTAGAAGGTTCGAACCTTCTATATATAAAACTGTGGGAGATATGACGTTTTTTCGATATTGCGGGGGCGGGAGGAGGCGTGGCCAAAATTGAAACAAAACTTGACCTGCCTGCAAGTATAAGAAGCATATGTTCCATACATGTCAAACCTCTATCTCTTACCATCTCTGAGATCTGTGCGTTCATACGGACAGACAGACGGACATGCTAATGCTGATAAAGAATATATATACTTTATGGGGTCGGAGATGCTTCCTTCTGGCTGTTACATACTTTTGCACAAACTTATTATACTCTATGTTCCTTTGGTACAGAGTATAAAAATTAGGCACATAACGTATGTCATGTAACGTATCATAATGAGTCAAATATTAAACACACCAACATTTATTTTTAAACGAATCAGCTCTATGGTTTTTTTTTAATTAACATAATTGCAGATCGTTTTAAAATAAGTTGTATTAAGAAACTCGAAAGGATTTAGCAGATTTTTGCGTCTTATTACGTTTTTATGAATCGTACGATTGTCATATTCACTTTAGAAATAACTATCGATAATTCGAAAACAGAAACAGACCTGCATAAAATGTATAATAAATTAAGAATGAACTACTGAACCGAGCCGAAACCGCGATTCAGACAGCTTCAAAAACCGTACCTTTTACACATATTGATTAGCCAATATTATTTATCGATCAGTCAAAAGGTTGGTAAAGATCGGATGAACGGTACTCGAGTTATAAAGAAGACGAACAACTGGAATGCCATAAATTTTAATTCATTTTTTCGTTTTGAAACGACATATCTCCGCGCGGAGCTATGTCGTTTTGAAACGACATATCTCCGACAGAAAAAAAAGCGTCATATCTCCGCGCGGAGATATGTCGTTTCAAAACGACATAGCTCCGCTTTTTGAAACGACATATCTCCGACGTGTTACAAACGACATATCTCCGCGCGGAGTTATGACGTTTTGAAACGACATATCTCCGCGCGGAGTTGTGTCGTTTCAAAACGACATATCTCCGACGTCATATCTCCGACCAGTACATTTTGCCAGCGCTTTTTTTCTGTCGGAGATATGTCGTTTTAAAACGACATATCTCCGCTCGGAGTTTTAAAACGACATATCTCCGCTCGCTTTAAAACGACATAACTCCGCGCGGAGATATGTCGTCTGTGATGCGTCGGAGATATGACGTCGGAGATATGTCGTTACCCCTGCTGCTCGCTTGATTTTTTTTGGGCTGCATTGATTTGTATTCTGTCGCTCAAGACTCATAAACCCAGAAATTTTTGCTCAGTGTGACCTCCATAATTTTTCAAATCAAAAAACATGCTAAACACATTTTCCGCCATATCTTTAAAACAAAAGCTGATGGAGCCAAACCGAGACCAATTTTGTAATCAGAGACAAAACTGGACCAGAATTTTTCATCGAAGAGGCTGCAACATACAAAAGTGGTAATTTTTTCCCCTATGTTATCAATTCACCAAAGTGTTGGTAAATGCGGATCAACGATAATGATTGTCAAGTTATGAGCTAAAGAAACTTCGCTCAACAGCACTGCTTTCTGATGCTACGGAAGCCGCAAAATAGCTACAGCTGTGTTCACAATAATAGCAGAGCAGTAGCTGCTAAGCCATTTTTTTTTGCATATTACTTCTAGTAGATCCATCGCTTGAGCGAAATGAAATACTGAGATAAGAATAGCAAAGAATCCTCGTTAGTTTGGTCGCGACTTCATAATATAAATGCACAAAGCTCAATTCTTTATCGCGGGACTAAGTTCAAGTTCGCAAAAAACAATTGCCAAAATGTATAGAACTCTATTTATTATTGCATAAACATAATTCGGCCAAACCGGGACCGATTTTTGTAGATTTCTTCAACCTTCAAGAAAATGTGTTGAAAGCAATTGTCGGATTCTTATTGCGCTCCTTTAGATTACAAATGTTTATTATCAATAGATCAGTTGTACGTACCATAGTTGGCGGAAGGCTTGCGTCCCTTGTTCATGTTACTCCATGATGAACTTTGATTCTCCTTTAGATTAAACGGCGGATATTGAAATTGCATTGAGCTTTGATTAGCTATTCTCAAGCATAGACCAGGCACGCAAAAAAGAATTAAAAATGTATTGGGAATTATAAGTTTTGGCTAGAAAAAGAAAACAATATTTTACATTACCGGTGCTATCATCGTTAGTTGGAGAAGAAAGATTTTCATACGACGCCTCATCGACTTGTTGACTCCATGGTATATTGCGCTCCTCAACAGATTTAGCTATTAGTTTGGGTATATCGAGGAGGCAGGGAAAAAAGTTATATAGAAGACTATAAATAGACACGCATTGAAGATCTCCCCCAAACAGAGAGTTCTTAGATTTCTATGGGTAGCCGATTGGTGGCCTGTCATTTTGCTGTACACCTGTACCTGTATTTCCTGATATTTTCATCTGAAACAAAAATCACATTGATTAATTCACCAGCGTCAACATAAATATATATATGTATGTATAAAATGTATGTATAAAATCTACATACCCCAGCAAACATTTTTTATCGCGGAAGATAAGAATGCGATTCGCCTAGTAGGTATCGCTTTACTCTAGCGATATCGAACTAATATCACATTCTTGTCTTCCTACCGCAAGAAATGTGACACTATGCGATAACTTCTAGACGATAGGAAAGCGTTACTTCTGGGAGATAGGAAAAAGTTTCTTCTAACGATAAAAAAAACTTTTGAAAAAAAGCGTTTCCCCCCAGCCAGTTGCACCATCGCACTCGTTTGTTGCCACACGGCTAAAATACTACTTATATTGAATTGCCTAAAAGTATTCACCAATTTATTTCTGGCATATTGCAAAGATAACACCGCTTGTAGTTCTCAAGTTTTTATTCCGTTGTCTCTTAATATAAAAGGGGCAGCTAAAATTCGGATCTGCTTAGTGATGTTTCGCCAATTTCCCGATTGGATTACCAGATATCGCTTTTTTATCCCTTGAATGATGAAAATGTCATACCTAATGTTATTTGTTTGTGTAAATCGCCAAACTATCCCCAAATGATCTCCTCAAACTATCGCCAAACTCTCCCTTTAAAGTGAGAGAGATAAGCAACACGACAAAATGTTTGCAGGGACTCAATTACACAAGCATTGTCAAAGTAGTCATAATTTACATACATATAAAAGTGGAAATCTACGCAATTGGTAGCTACGAAGGGGCTCCGCAGGAAGACATTCCGAAATTAACATATACAATTGCAATTACCTGATCCACGCCTGACATTTGCTGCAGAGTCTTTGCTGGCTGGAAAGAGGATGTTAACCAAAATTGGCATAAAAGCGACCCGGCGTTCAACGAAAATTACCTCTTTGGAAAAAACAAACAATAAATAAACACAAAGCAGGCGGAATTTGTTATTAAAAGTTTTAATAAAGTCTGGGTAAGGTATTTTTGACTTAAAGAACCACACACACACTGTCGTCCGCATACGTACACATACACAGTTGCAACATTTAATTACGTGCTACGTTTTCGATACGTTACGATTTTTCCACGTTATACCTTTACGCTCTTTGCGACTTATTATTGTGGGATTTTTATTTACGCGTTAGGACGTAAATGCTGAATTCTCGATAACTCAATCACAGCTTATCGACAGTTTAGCGCGACTGGAATGCGTGAGGAATGCCCCACATCACCCTCAGTTTTCAAGATATAGCTAAACATATGAAATTAGCTTATCTGGCGACATTTTGAATTATGTGGAACTGTAAGTAAAGAGGAACTGTATTTAGGCAGGAACTGTTTGATGAGTACTGGAACTGTATGTAGGTAGGAACCGTATGTACTGTGATTCTATAAATTATTGGTACAGCTTCATTTTCTAAGTTTGTTGCTAAATATATTTGTTTATTCAACATTTTACATTTCATTTTACATGACTTAAGACATTCATCGTATTTGAATCAGGAATGGCTAATCAATGATAGCAATTAAAAACGCCTCTGCAATCATCAGACATGAATCCCGTGAATATAAATGGCATCTGCTAGAAAGTAAAGTTCGGAAACATCATATAACATCCAAGGATTCTCGGAAGCAAGCTCTACTGACAGAATGGGCAAATACCCAGCAAGAAATCTACCTGGTAAATACTTTTTCGTTAACTAGTATAGCTAACCGGTAAATTACGGAATGTTTCTGGTCAAACCCAAATGGGCGTCGGGAAAGTCGCTTTTTGTTTAAAGACAAATAATATTTTAAGTATTATTTATTACACCAGATAACCCCGAAATAAATAGTCTTTAGTTTAGTTTTTGTTTTCAGTTTATATTTCTTTAGTTTATTCTTTAGATTATTTCGCGTACTCTTGTCTCTTCTAACTTACATCACCGACTGTACTGAAGCTACAAGAGTGTGGTAGGGCCAAGCCACAAATTCAAGATCTTGCTCTCTCTCTCTCTCTCATTCTTGTGCTCTCTGGTCATTGTAGCTTTTGATTTAAGGTTAAGAAAGCAACATCAGACATTTGCAAGACACCTCTTTAAAAGATACATTGACCGAATAAGTTCTGATAATTTATTGGTATTATTAGTAATTTTTTAAAAATCTACTTTGGGATATTGTCCAAAGAGCATGGTACAACATTCCAATTGGATCATGTCGCAAGTTAATATGCTCCATGCCAAGACGAATGGAGAAAGTCTTGCAAAAAAATGGCGTATATACCGGTAATTAGCTGCCAGAAACTTAAGTAAATATAAAACAAGACCAAAAATTGTGAAATGATGATTTAATTTAAACACTTATCTTCGTACACCTATTACTGTGTCCGCCCAAAATTGGCCGATTTAAGGAAATATTTAATTTAGTTGTATATTAAAGGGGCTGTGAAACTGTTTTTACTTTTTGTTTAAAGACAAATAATATTTATAAGTTTTATTTTTTACACCAGATTACCCCGAAATAAATAGTCTTTAGTTTAGTTTTTGTTTTCAGTTTATATTTCTTTAGTTTATTCTTTAGATTATTTCGCGTACTCTTGTCTCTTCTAACTCACATCACCGACTGTACTAAAGCTACAAGAGTGTGGTAGGGCCAAGCCACAAATACAAGATCTTGCTCTCTCTCTCTCTCTTTCTCATTCTTGTGCTCTCTGGTCATTGTAGCTTTTGATTTAAGGTTAAGAAAGCAACATCAGACATTTGCAAGACACCTCCTCAAAAGATACATTGACCGAATAAGTTCTGATAATTTATTAGTATTACAATAGTTTTTCTTATTGAACAAGTTGCGACTTCTGGGAACTATTCTGATGATCCACATTCGTCTAGAAATAGTTTTGTTATCAAAAAATTATTAAGGAAAACCCAGGAAAAAACACTTAATCGGATCATAGGTTATTAAACCATATGCTCATATGGTTGGTTGTTCATATCGTTGGTTGTTGAGACGAAAAGACGCATAGCAGATGGCTCCGGACACGGACTCTAAATTGCAGTGGAATTCGAACTAATACAGCGCCAAAACTGTGTCACAGGCTCAATAAGTCATACCACAATAGAACAATAGTTCAAGCCGTCGAATACAAGTTATAGTTATCGCAAAAAAACAATTAAATCTTCACTAAAACGAAATATTGGTGTTTGTGTGTGTGCGTGAGCTTGCTGTTTTCTCAGAGCTAGCTTGACTGAGAGCGTAATCTTGTGTTAGGAGTCAAAGAGAGTTTGAGGTTACCAGACGTCCGACTGAGAGCAAACAGTGCAAGCAGTGCATGTAAAACTAGCAGTTCAAGCAGCTCGGTTTACAGAGAGGGAGACAGACAGGAATTAGCGTTCCATCTGCAGCAGGCAAAAGAATGCTTAAGGATATATCGCCGGATCAACGCAATGAGTGTGACGTGGCAGTGGGAGGAAAGAAGCAGTCGGAATTATTAAACGTTTTATCCGCACTTTTTGATCAAAAAATGGCCAATGTGGCTACTAAAAGCGATGGGGAAAGATAAATAATGCTGTCACGGAATTGTCAGCGAAGGTGGATGACCTAACAGCTGAAAATGCGGCATTGAAGATAGAACTGAAGGAGGTCAAATCAAAGCTGGAAATAGAGGCACAAAAATTATTAAATGTGGAGACTGATGTCAAAAGGCGAAATTTCATATTCAGAGGCTTGGAGACAAATAAAAACCCTGCTGAAGCAGTAAAGTCCCTGTGCAAAAATAAACTGCAAATAACGGATGCAGCCATCGAAACAACCCGTAAACTGAGCGAGCATGGCAAAATGAGCGTTATGGTGGCTCTCTACACCACCGATGCTGTACAGGCAGTGCTAAAAAAATCTAAACTCCTGAAAGGAACGACACTATATATTGAAAGAGACCTCAACAGCAAAAAGAAGATGCAGAAACAGGTGATGCTCGCAATTCGTAGAGAACTACTGGCCCTTGATAAGGAGAAGCGAGCGTATGTAAGGGATGATAGATTGTGCGTGGACGACATGTGGTTTTACTGGAACAACAACCGTGAGCTACTAAGCGAGGGCAAGCCGCCAGAGCCGATACTGAAGGCGATCTATGGTAACATTTTCCATTTAAATTTAAGCTATCAAGACTTGGAGTCGAAAACAGCTCTAAAAAACTAAAAGCACTCAGAAGTCCGAGATCCAAAAACCAACTTAATATTACAATTTTAGCCTATAATATATCAGGATTAAGAAGCAAATTAATGTTTAAGCACTTTTTGGAGTATGTTACCAGCCATATATTCTTTTTGTTTGAAACCTTCATTGAACGTGGCTTCGAGGAGATGTCTACCTATTTTTCGAATCATATTTCAACGTGGATTCCAGCGGAGCGGATACATCAAAAAGGACGTGACAGTGGAGGAATTTTATACGGTATAGAAAAGCGCATAAGTCACATTTGTAAATTTGAACAGCTCGAGAACAAGGCGGTGGTACACCTTCAGCAGAATCTAAATGTACTAACAATTATCCCGACATATTTAAATTGCAACAAATGGACCCGAGACTACAATGACTTGTATAATACTTTACTGGAGGTTGCGATCAACAACGTAATGGTTGGCGACCAGCAAGTGTTTACCGAAGGACCGGATACCGCACAAGAATTCGGAAAGATATCCAGAGAATCTCGGGACAAAAAGCTAGACGCAAATGGGAAAAACATCATAGAAATGTGCGAGTGTGCAAATCTAATGGTACTAAATGGGAGAACAACTGGAGATTTGGACGGCAGCTTTACCTTTATGCGAAGAGAGGCGGCATCGACAATAAATTACTACCTAATCAACGGAGGGTGGCATGAAACTCTGCACGACTTCCGCGTAGAAAATGAATCACTCTCGGACCATCTGCCCATTGTCGCGCAGTGGGTATTACAGTAAGAAACTGGAAGTGACAGCTCTAACAAAAGCAGTCTACTGCCGCAGATGAGATGGATCCCGAAAAAAGCTGAACGCTATAGGACTAGACTAAACTTAGAAATCGCAGAGCACGGAAAAGAGCTTGAGGATAGCCAGAATGGTATCAAAGTACTAGAGAATTGCGTCAGAAAGGGTGCTAAATGTATGGAATCAACCCGACCAGGACATACATTTAAAAGTAACTGGTTCGATCGACAATGCGATCTAGCACGACAGAAATCGTTTAACGCCCTAAAAACACTAAAAAAAACTGATAGTACAGAAGACAAGGCTGCTTATCATCAAGCAAATGTCGAGTATAAAAGTTTATGCAAAGAAAAGCAAGACGATTATCAAATGCGTATGCAAATTGCTATTGCAAAAGTAAGAAGTAGCAAGGATTTCTGGACACTAGCAAGAAGGTTAAATGGAGGCACAACTCGAAAGACAGTTAAAATCGACCCAACAGTACTAGCAAACTATTTCAACCTTACCTAAAATCACGATAAACGAGTTGGACGGGGAAATAACGACGTCGGAAGTCATAACGGCAACAGCACGCTGCAAGGACAATAAAGCGGCGGGTATTGATAGAATACCAGCAGAATTTTTAAATCACGCAACCCATCCGTTTATAGAAGCTCTAACACGGGAATATAATAAAATATATGATAGCGGACAGGTGCCACACTCCTTCCGGCAAAATATAATCTACCCAATATTTAAGAAAGGGGATACTGAACTGCCGAGTAACTACAGAGGAATATCATTTCAAAATGTGGCTCTAAAAATATTTGCGGCAGTCCTTCAAAAGAGACTAACAGACTGGATAGACACAAACAAAATACTCAACGAATGCCAAGCCGGATTTCGAAAAGGGTACTCTACGGTGGATAGCATCTTTGTACTGACCAACGTTGCCAATGAGTATCTCGAACAGAAGAAAAAGCTCTTTCTATTTTTTGTGGACTTTCGCGCGGCTTTTGACACCATTAACAGAGGATCTTTAATGTACAAATTGAGTAACATTGGTATATCCACAAAGATGATAGCCGCTTTGCAAAGCATGTACGAGAAAAACAAAACAACAGTCTGGGATGGAAGTGAGCACTCTGAATGGTTCGACACTAACACAGAAGTTAAGCAGGGATGTCTGATAAGTCCATTATTATTCTCCTTGTACATAAATGATCTGCACACATATTTATCAGGCGGAATTCAAATAGGCAACATGGAATGCAAAGCACTTATGTATGCAGACGATATGGTGATCATGGCGGAGAGCGCGGACGAAATGCAGCGAATGATTCAGCAGACGGAGCGGTATTGCCGGCAATGGGGCTTAGAAATAAATAAGGAAAAGTCGAAAATAATGGTTGTCCGGGATGGAATAGGGCGACGCCCAGAAAATAAAAGATGGATGCTCGATGGCTACTCGTTGGAGGTCGTTAGCGATACACATATTTGGGAGTAACATTAACGCAAAACATGACCTTTAAAAAACATCTGAACAAAAAACTAAAAGATTCAACATTGGCTGTGAACAGTACATGGAAAAGCTTTATAGGAAAGAAAGGCATTGCAAATTCGGCCAAATATCAGCTATTCCAGGCAACGGCAAGAGCGATAATGTTGTATGTGGCGGAAGTATGGGGCTATCAAAGCTACGATGACGTGAAAAAGTTGATGAGAAACTTCCTTAAAAAGATATTTAGACTGCCACTTAATACTTCAAGTTATGCACTTTATCTTGAAACAGGCTTACCGTCGATGTATCTCACCACGCTAAGAACGCACTTTGGGTATATAAACAAAATCATGGGACTGCCAGAACATCGACTGCCCAAAATAGTTGCGCTAGAAATGCTAAGGGACAAAACGCAATGTTTTAAAAAGTGGCAACAGCTCTTTAATGAGCATAATGTAGAGTGCGATGTTTAAAACACTGCGGAGTGGAATGCAGCGCAGGAGGCCGTACTTGTGGCGATAGACAAACATCACAGAATTTAGTGCGAAGATCAAGCTAGAAGAAGCGAATCGAGAGTGTGGTATAGACAACTCAATTACAACCTTGGCATAAATAATTACTTTAGTGAGCAATACAGCACGGAAACTATTGGAATTATTTTCAAGACCAGATGTGAATTGCTACAACTGGGTTACCGACCCCATTACAGCGATAGTATTTGCACGTTATGTAATACGCAATCGAGAGAGGATATAATCCATTTAATAGCAATATGCCCTATCCTGGCAGAATACCTTTCCCGAATTACACAAAAATGTTTATACAAAACTAAATATAGTAGAGTAGCTATTTTAATATTCATACTTTTCTATGGGATCTATACTATAAAGATGTTGATTTTAACTTGGTGAACGGAAAAGAGGGAGCGAGTCATTTAAGAACAAAGTTTCTCATTAACTTTGACGTCTGGATATACTATAGCATCGATTTATACTGGATGCAAAGAAAAAAAGGTTTCTATAGAAGTTTCGACCGATGTTCCTATTATAAGCATATTCGAAAGCTTTGTAGAATTGTGTAAAAGTATATAGATTAATTGTATGCAAGATAGGTTCATTAAAAAGGGATTTTGTTGTTCAAATGTGTTGTGTGTTGTGTGTGCGTGTTTTCTAAACAAAAAGTTTTCTGAGTTTCGGTCGTTCGGGGCTTGTGTTCGTTCACAACTGTGATTGTGTGTGTGTTAGTGTTGCCGTGACGTTTTCATTAAACAAAGTTTTCCTGAAGTTTTTCGACGATCGTTCCGCGCTAGTCTCCGTTCGAAACTGGTGAATGGGAAGGGAAAGTAACTAAGAAAACGTACTTTAGGCGTTTATTAAACAAAGTTTTCTCTAAGATAGTTTTCAACGACGTTTAGCGCTATACAGTCGCGTCCGCCGGTCGAAATATATTGATTCTGGAAAACTTTTAAAATAGAAAACTGGGAAAAATGTAAATATCTTTAAGAAAATTCCTAATTGTTAAATTTATTTTGTTAAAATAGAAGGCTAACGGTAAACTTACCAAGCCAAAAATGAAAAATAAACAAACTACTACTACTAAAACTAAGTAACCATAAAAAAAATTTAAATTTCATTTTAAGTTTTCAAACAAAAAATAAACCATTTAAATTCTTAAAAAAAAGTTTTTAGATAGTATTATGAATAAGTAATTTAAAAATGTATTCTTTCAATATTATTTTTCATTATTTAATTTACTTAAGACTTTAGTTTGTAAGACCCAAAAATCTCGTCATCCTTAATTTGTCATCCAGTCCGAGCTTCGCTTATCCTCGAGACTGATGTTCATGCCCGTTTGAAAGACGCAGATCGTCGTCGCCGGAGAAGGCAAATTCACAAAGTGAGTCCGTTCCTTAAGCCGTGGGAGTCCGAGAGGCGCATCTGCTCACTTCCTTAGCTCAGTTTTTTGTGCCGTGGCGTTATGCCATTTTGGTCGGCTCCGAGCAAAACCACACTAAGGTAAAACCTCAATATTTTCGAATACACTGAAGAGGCTGCAAAGGTTTGGTTGGGCTGGCTCGAGGTCATCCGTCTCATCCGAAAATAAAACGGCCTTTTAGTTTATATTTTCCCTATAATGGTAGAGATCGGATGAACGGTTGTTGAGTTATAATGAAAACAAACAATTATGGGCAGCACCGGTCGCAACGGTGATGGGCAGCACTTTACAAGTACAGAGTATGTTATAGTCGGGCTTGACCGACTTTCTTTCTTGTTTTATTTAATATTCCAATGACACAAAACATTAAGCTTATAAATTAAATCATTGGTCTCAAAATTAAGTTAGTGGTCACAAAAGTTTCAATTGTATTTATCGTTTAATATAAAAAATTAAATATTTAGTTCAAACTTTTTTTTGTCTTAAGGATACACATTTAATGAGGGATTTCTGAAATTCTTGAAGAAAAATAATAAAAACTCTGACATTTCCTGCGAGTCCTCGGGGAAAAAGGTTGTTCGCGTTGACAGCATAACTCCTGGCAGGATCATCCAAAGTGAAAAAATATACGTGTTTAGTTAAGACTATAAACTAAAACTTGGACGAAGGAAAAAGAAAAAAATGAAAATTGAATTTTTGGCAGAGGTTTCGTTCAAAATTTCATCAAGATCGGTTGAGTAATTCTTCACATCTTGACAACCGATTTTGAAAACGCCGACTGAGAAAAACGCGCTTAAAACGCGAGCAGATGCTCCGTTATACCCTGGAGCACGCAACTTCTTCAGACTGTATCTCCAAAACTACTACTCGGATCGACTTTTAGAACAATATTCTACAGATGTAGAATTTATTAAGACAATAAAAAAATCGATTTTTTGAAACCGTGAATCCATAGGCTAGCAGGATAAGCATACAAAAACTGCCCCCGCTATTATCAGCACCAAATTTAAATAAAATATTTTTAGTCTGATAGTCTCTATTGGAGTGGAGGAGTTATGAAGGTGAAAAGTAATATCAAGAAACTGATTTTTCTCAAGAACCACATAACCGATTGGAACGGGTTTAATATATGTGGTAAGTGTGCAGAATACAATTCAAAAAGTAATTTTTCCACAATTTTATTACCAACTAGCTAAATACCCGGCGTCGCCCGGGTTCTTATGATTCTTAAGAGAGCGATTATATTTAATCTAGTGCAGGCTGTATGTCGGTATAAGCATTTTGGACCGTTCGTTTTTTTCTCTATATACACGGCTTCATGATAATCTAAAATCATGTATATGTTGCAAATTACGTGACTTTTTGACCGTTTGGTTAATACTTTCTATTTAGCCGTCTACAATTGCCGTCTATCAAATTTTCACAATAATCCAGGCTCAAATCAAAAATTTTAAAATTTCGCAATATTTTGGACCGTGTAATCTACAGCTTCCATTTACCAACACCGGCATTTTAAAAATTCACCGGCAAATTTCGCGATTTTTGGACCTTAGAAACCTTCGCGGGCAAGCGTCTAGCCATTGACCAAAATTTCATCGCAATCGGATGAACGGTATAGTTTTTGAATTATCGCGGTTTTTGGACTATTTCCCGCCCATTTCTTCAAATCAGAATCCTTCACGCGCAAGCGTCCAAACATTCTCCAAAGTTTTATATCAAACGAAAATTTTACAAATTTCGCGGTTTCTTCTACTTGGAAACCTTCCCGTGCAAGCGTCGATCAATTTCCCAAAGTTTTAGCGAAAACTTAAATTTTGCAATTTTCGCGGTTTTTGGACAGTTTTCTGCAAATTTCTTCAACTTAGAAACCCTCCCGAGCCAGCGTTCAATTCATTCCCCAAAGTTTGATTGCAATCGGATGATCGGTATAATTTTGCGATTTTTGGACCTTAGAAACCTTCGCGGCCAAGTGTCTAACCATTGACCAAAATATCATCGCAATCGGATGAACGGTATAGTTTTTGAATTATCGCGGTTTTTTGACTATTTCCCGCCCATTTCTTCAAATCAGAATCGTTCACGCGCAAGCGTCCAAACATTCTCCAAAGTTTTATAACAAACGAATATTTTGCAAATTTCGGGGTTTCTTCTACTTGGAAACCTTCCCGTGCAAGCATCGATCAATTTCCCAAAGATTTAGCGAAAACTTTAATTTGGCAATTTTCGCGGTTTTTGGACCGTTTTCCGCAATTTTTATACTCTGTACCAAAGGTACATAGAGTATAATAAGTTTGTGCAAAGCCATGTCCGTCTGTCCGTATGAACGCACAGATCTCAGAGATGGTAAGAGATAGAGGTTTGACATGTATGGGACTTATGCTTCTTATACTTGCAGGCAGATCAAGTTTATTTTTAATTTTGGCCACGCCCCCTCCCGCCCCCGCAAGTTGGAAAAAACGTCATATCTCCCACAGTTTTATAGATAGAAGGTTCGTTCCTTCTGGACACATTTAGTAATTAGGATTAATAATCGATCCGCTAAAGGAATGGTAGAGATACATGAACGGTTGTCGAGTTATAATGAAAACAAACAATTATGGGCAGCACCGGTCGCAACGGTGATGGGCAGCACTTCACAGGTACAGAGTATCTTATAGTCGGGCTTGACCGACTTTCTTTCTTGTTTTCAACTTAGAAACCTTCCCGGGCAAGCGTTCAACCATTTCCAAATTTTCATTGCAATCGGATGAACGGTATAATTTTGCAAATTTTGCGGTTTTTGGACCGTTTCACCATTTCACAGACATGAGACATAGCCT
Organism: Lordiphosa collinella; assembly: GCA_018904265.1. Taxonomy (NCBI): domain Eukaryota; kingdom Metazoa; phylum Arthropoda; class Insecta; order Diptera; family Drosophilidae; genus Lordiphosa; species Lordiphosa collinella. The sequence continues at coordinate 181,062 of JAEIFV010000050.1, read as the reverse complement.
ATGACACTTTCCTGATCGACATAAACTTAGTGTGAAAAATTCGTGAAGATCGGTTCAGCGGCGTAGACGCCCATAAGGGACAAACATACAAACATACTTTCACTTTTATATTTATGTATAGATGTATAGATTCTTAGGCTCAAAAAATATTATTGAAGTTTAAAAATATCAAAAAACTGGGTTTTATCAAAAACCGCTTAACCGATAGGGATGAGTGAAATACGTGTTTTATGTGTCCACAATGCAAAATTTTTATTGTCAATTCTTAGGCCCAAATAATATTCTTGATTTTTGAACTACATTTCTTTAAGGTGTCGATCAATTGCGACACCTACAGTTTTTGCTTGGTTTTCCATTAATTGTATTGTGGACACTTAAAACCTATATTTAACTCATTCTAATCGGTTAAGCGGTTTTTTAGAAAGACCAGTATTTTGATTTTTGTTTCAATGTTTAATTATTTATCACCATGAATTGAATTTGGGATGTGTCTGCAAAAAATATATGTTGTAAGAGACCTCTTAATGAAAAATCCAGCAAACAATTGTTGGTGTCCCAATAGGTAAGCACCTTAAAGAAATGAATTGAAAATTTCAAGAATAATTTTTGGTCCTAAGAATTGGTGATAAAAATGTTCAAAAATTATTTTTTGAATTGTATTCTACACACTTACCACATAAATTAAACCCATTCCAATCAGGTTTGTGGTTCTTGAGAAAAAACAGTTTTTGATTTATGCTTCCACCTTCAAAACTCCACTCCAATAGCGACTATCAAACTAAAAATTTAGAAGAGTGAGTTTCTCATTGATGGTTATCACATATTTAAATTTGGTGCTGATAATAGCGGGGCAGTTTTTGTATGCTTTTCCTGCTATGCCCTTTGCCAAAATAAGTGCCAATGGATAGTGGATCTTAATTGCACATAGGATAAGTAATTTGTTTGTATTTGAAGGAAAGTCTGAGCAAAACAATAAGCGTTTTAGATAAGCGTTTTGTTCGATCTATTTTTTGACTTTTATTGATGTTATGTCGAGGCGAATATTTAGATATCAAATGCAAGGATCAAGTATATGAGAAATTTATAGAATTTAATAGCATATTTTTACTATAGCAAATATGTACATATTGTCACATTTTATCACATATCAAAAAATATGTAACATTTTTTCCATAGGACAAAAACGTACATATTTAATACATGTGTCCAATCGACTGAGCGTCCCCTATATGATAGGTACATTAAAAGGCTGAGCCGATGTACCTCAAAGGATTTTTGGACCACGCAACATTTAAAAAAATATAGACAATGCTAAAAGCATTTTAAATAAAATAAATAATAAAAAAAAAGTATGCCACCACGGGGACTTGAATCCACAACTTCGGAGTATGAAAAAAATAGTCTTCCCACTAGGCTACAATGCTTCTACATTTTTGTTTGAAATAAATAATACTAAATTTCAAAAAAGCTTTTGGCATTTCAAAAGCTACTTTGTTGAAAAAGTTAAATAAAAATGTACATATCATAAGGAAACGCTCAGAAAAAAAATATGTTCATTTCGAAATATGTGATTATAGTGGAAATAGGCTATAAGTCTGGTTGTAATATCAAAGTTTTAAGAAGCAACAATGGCAAGGAGTTTGTCAATAAACGTTTTGATGAATACTTAAAACAGAATGGTATATCAACCAACTAACAGTAAAATGAAGTAGCAGAAAGGGTAAATCGCACTTTGGTTGATATAGCGAGATGTTTACTCATACATTCTAGAATGGCTGAATTTTTACTAGCTGAGGTGATACAGACGGCGTGTTATATACGAAAAAGATCTCCAACAGCTGCATTAAATAATATTACGCCAATGAAAGCGTGGAGCGGCAAGAATCCAAATGTAAAGCATATGCGCACTTTTGGTGCTATGGCAGTAGGATTGGATAACAAGCGTCGCAATAATTTTCAAGAGCGAGGAAAGGAATACCGGTTAGACATACAGGTTGTATGATAAGGAAAAACATCAAGTTATTGAAAAACGTGATGTTATATTTGATGAAAAATTTGTTGAACATTCAAATAACAAGTTCGCTTTGAATATACCTGCTGATGTTGGCTTATCAGTTAGATAATGATGAACATAATAATCAGCAGGAAGAAGATAATAATGATTAGTATAATGAGGTATTGTCCAATGAAGAATATGTTATCGCTGAAGTAGAGGGTACTGGACAAGATGATATGATTGAAAGTAATAAACAGCAGACCTCTGTTGAAGATCCAGAAGAACAGAGCAGAGATGAAGAGCCTGAACATCAGGGCCAGGAAGGCCAAAACTACTTCTTACTGGTAAACCAGGACGTCCGAAAGAGATATACAACGTTTTGAATGTTGCACATGTAGGAGAGTTACCATTACCACGGTAACGGACGAGCAAATGAAATCACCCATTGTGGTCGAAAAACTAACTCAATTGGACCCTCCAAAACGGTTTCAGAATCGTTGAATGTTTCTCTATGTTTTATGCCTTAACCGTTTCCTTGATTATATTGCAAATACCGCTGAAAATAATGAAAATGTATGTTGATTTCAAATATACTTCCCATTTGTGTAACGTACAAACAGCACCTAAATCAACCATTATTTCTTTGTGATAGCAAACGGTCAATGCTTTTTACGAGCGCTGTGTGCCACTACGAGCGCTGTGTGCTACTATGATTAGACGAATGACAGTGGACATTCTGAAGTTGGCATCATTGATATGATTTACAAAAACTATCAAACGAAATCTGTCCATGTGCGAGGGTCGTTATTCAGCATTTTCAATTCAATGGAAAAGGGCCAAAAAGAACGAACTATTTCTGAGTAAATTCAATTTAAGTTCTTATTATGTATTATTTTTAAAATTTTACTTTTCCATTTAGATTTAATAGACTAGCGACTAAAATTTCGGTTCAAGACAGATCAAACATACTATTTGACAATATTGACGAAAGTTTGAACAAAGCAAAGAAAACGGACCTTTACAAGATTCAAATGGATGAAATAAAACTTCAGAACACTCATGTAGGTGAATATCTAATATTATATACCTAATATTTCAATTTATTAGAGGTTTCCAGATTTTTGTAATATCCATAAGCGAAGTGACGAGCAATGTATCGCACATTAGTCTGGCTGCAACTTTCAAAAGAAATACCAGAAACATGTCGTCGATACTGCAAAATAGCAACAACAGCCAGCAACAACATGAAAATAAATTGGTTCTACTGCAGCTAAAAAAGGAGTTAACAGCTTTGAACAGCAGTCGTAAGATTTTCGTTAAAAACGACTCTATAAATGTATGTGGCAAGTGGATGAATTTTAACAGCAGCCGGTGCCTTTGCCATAAAGGAAAACCAGCAGTCGTGGAACTAAAGGAGATGTATGGTAGCATCGTAGACGAATCCTTGCTGCCTTACACTGCTCTTCTATCGAAGATTAAGGACCCAAAAAACTTAATATGAGTAATACCGCCAACCCAACCAAAACCACAGCATTATTAGATACAAACGATCCAGTAATAGCAACAAAAAACAAAAATATTGAGTCTAGTAATAAGTATGTATGTTTAAAGGTTGTCTCATATAATATTCATGGTCTAGAGAATAAGTGTATGTTCCCAATGTTCTTTGATTATGTGAACTCGTTTGATATTTTTGTACTGATTGAAACCCATGTTGTCATTGAAAATAGCGCTAGATTTGACAAAATGTTTAGTAATTTTACTACTTATTGGAAGCCAGCGGAGAGAAGAACAAGATTTGGAAGAGCGAGTGGAGGCATTTTAGTCGGCGTCAAAAAAAACCTTTCTAAGTTTGGAGTTTCGTATGAAATGTCAGAAGTAAATGGAGTACAAATCCTTAAAGTACACTCTCAGCACTTAGATTTCGGTATTGTACCATTGTATTTGAGAGGTACCAATTGGGCTGAAGAGTTCTCTGTCATCGAAATCGCTTTTGCGGAATCCTGGATCAGAAACCCAATAATAATAGGAGATCTCAATGTACGGCTAGGAGAAATGCAGCAGTGTTCTGCACCCATGGAGTCAGCGGCATTTGTAATAAATACAAACGGAAGAAAGGCAAAAGATAAAGTAGTCAACCAAAAGGGCAAAAGATTTCTGGAATTCTGCAACGATAATGGTCTAACCATATTAAATGGATTAACAAACGGAGATGCAGAAGGAAGTCATACTTTTGTGAGCACAGTTGGAAACTCCACCAATGATATATCGGCGGTGCACTGTGACCTGCTTTCGAATGTAGAGGATTTCAATGTTGAGAGTAAAATTTGGTCAGATCATCTCCCAATAATACTTAAAATAAGTGTCAATTTGGCTGAGACGTCACCTCAGTTGAACTTATTACCAAAGCTTAAATGGCACCCAAGGCATAAAGATAGATATAAGGACAATGTTTTAAAGGGGCTAAATTGTGCATTAGCAATAGAAGGCATAAAAACGCTCTCAGATATGCAGTCAATTATTGTAAATGCTGCAATAAAACAAACGACTAAGCCTGCCCAAGCCCAATCGAAAAGCCAATGGTTTGATACCGAATGCAGTCTCCTAAGAGAAAGCACATTCCTGCTTCTGAACAAATTCAGACAGTCTGACAGGCAGACTGATCGAGAGCAATACATAGCAAGCGTAAGAAAGTACAAAAAGCTCTGTAGCAAGAAAAAGGCGAATTATTTGGCCGATCTGGAAAAAAGACTGGATACGATAAACGACAGCAAGGAGTGGTGGAGACTAGCACGACAACTAAAAAATAGCACCTTTCATATCGGAAGCAGTATCAATTCTGATGTCTTTGAGGAATACTTCAAAAAACTACTAAACCCGGAGGTACAAGGGTGCAACATGCAATATGCAAGAAACCTAATTCAAAATGAGATACTCGACAATGAAATCACAATGTCTGAGGTGCTTAATGTCCTGAGCAAAGCAAAGGAAAACAAAGCCCCCGGAGAGGATCGGATACCTTATGAATTTTTCATCAATGCTCCAGTTAAATTCTTGGAATCATTGACAGAAATTTTTAATAGCACGTTCAACATGGAATTTACAGAAAACTGCTGCTCAAACAATATTGTGTTCCCAATCTTTAAAAAGGGCGACCCCAACCTACCATCAAATTATCGAGGAATTTCTTTTGGTAACTGTATCGCTAAGATTCTTATGGGCATCTTAAACAATAGACTTACAGGATGGGTAAGCCATTATAATAGGATGAAGGAGTATCAAGCAGGATTCAGAAAGAACTATTCTACTGTGGATAATATATACAATCTGTCTGCAATAATAAACCTGAAGCTGCAAGAGTCGAAAAAGGTATATGGGTTTTTCGTAGATTTCAAGGCAGCGTTTGATAAAGTACCAAGGAATCTCCTTTGGTATAAGCTGCATAAAATGGGAGTCTCTTCAAAATTTGTCAACTTCTTGGAAAGAGTATACGGTCAAACGAAAGCGGCGGTTTGGACGGGTGACCTGTTGTCGAGCTATTTTGAGACCAAAGTTGGAGTACGACAAGGATGTATACTTTCCCCCTGTTGTTTGCGCTTTATCTAGAAGATCTGCACGATAGTCTGCAAGGAGGCATTTGTGTGGGAGGATTAAACATTCGCCTGCTCCTTTATGCGGATGACATCGTCATCCTAGCCGATAAGGTAGATGTGCTGCAAAATATGATTGACAAATTGGAGAAATATTGCGACAAATGGGGAATGGAAGTCAACCTAGTGAAGTCTGAGATAATGGTCTTTAGAAAGGGTGGCAGACTGGCCGCGGCAGAAAAATGGACCTATAAAGAAGATGCTATAATAATTGCCACAGAATATAAGTATCTTGGAGTAACCTTCACGCCCACCCTCACTTTTAAAGAGCATGTAGTTAGAAGAAACGCGGAGGCGAAATCCAGCATCAACTACATATGGAACTCCTTCTTGGCAAAGCCAAATGTAAGCATAAGAGCTAAATGGAAGCTGTTCAACGCTGTATGCAGAGCAGTTCAGTCTTATGCCGCACAGGTATGGGGATACAGCTATTTTGAAGTGGTGGATAATCTGCAGACATTTTTCTTCAAGAAAATCCTAAGGCTACCTCCGAATGCCCCCGGGTACGCCCTAGCCTTGGAGACGTGCGTGGATGATGCGCACTACTATACCTTAGATTTACACCTTGGGTACGTAGGGAAAACACTATTTTTCTATGGCGAGAGTCGACTGCCGCACATCCTTACATCCGAAATTATAAGAAGAAACGTTTTTTGGGTACAAGAGCTGGATAAGATATGCGCTCCTCTCGCTATCAACTGGAAAGAAAGTCTACGATCGGTGGAAGAATGGAATACGATGAGAATCACGATTGTGGAAGCCCTTAGACAAAAGGCGCATGCGGAACGGGTGACGAGGAAAGGGTCCAGCCAAACAAGGATCTACAGATACCTCGACCATACAGCTGCCCTAAAACTGCAACACCTGGCAACCAGCAACATCTCATGGGTGATGAAAGCGCGGCTTGATCTGATTACGTTGTCATCAAATACGTACAACAGATCGGTGCACATGCCTTGTCCACTTTGTAACACCGGAGAAAATGAGGATATGACTCACTTTTTGGGAAGATGTCCTAGCCTTAAAGATCACAGATGGGCGACCCTGGGTAAGCCATATTTTGCAAATCAGGAACTACATGACATCCTAGACGATAGACACAACAATTACTGGGAGGGACTGATACTCTTCATAAAAAAAGCTTTGCTTTATAGAAAAGATATTTTGGAAATTCTATAGGGTACTGCTATAACAACGAGAAAATAAAAAAACAACAGTAAATCGCAAGCGCATTAGTCAAAGCCCGTACTGCTGAACGGTCTGATATCTTGGGACGACCAGGGAAGTCAGGCGTAGTAAGCGGGTGCGGGGTGAGGCAAAATGTGCTTGGCCGACGGACGGTTCGTGCAACCAAGTCGGTTACTTTAGTTTTATTTTTATATACATATGTATGTAACATTTAAGTTGTTCAAAATGAGACTGTTTCATCTTACATTAAATAATATTTGAGTTTGTAAACATTCATTGAATAAAGAATTATTATTATTATTATTTCTGCAAAATATAAGGGAAAGAATTGTTGGCAGAGGACTTCAGGACCGCTTTGTATGTCAAATTGCAGACCAGCTAAATTTAAACATGCTAAGTGTTGACAAATTTGTCCCTTTGTTGTACTGTTACAACCATTTTGTCAAGAGAATATTAAGGCATTTTATTTTCCCGGCGTATAAGGTTTCGGAAAGGCTAGATAAAGCGGTCATAACAGTGGGAAAATATGATAATACCTGCAAGGAAGCAAAAGAATGTTTAAGACATCGTTATAGAGAATTAGAACACATGACATCAGAGTACATCGATGAAGTCCATGGTGTTCTCCGCAAAGTTTTCTCATTTGACCCAAAAGCAATGCTCACTATGAAGAATCTTTCGAACGATTCTTTGGAGCATTTGTTTGTGAAATGCCACATGACAGTCGCAAATTTTGTAGAAAGTGCTTTTAGCATGCAATTATCGGAAACGGCTTTGAATCACAAACCCCTGTATATGTACCTCTTAATATTTGCCAGTATTATGTATAATGTATGTATCTATCAGATTACTGATGTATTCGAATACTAATTTCCATTAATAACTTGAACTTTTTCTATTTTCATTTCTTAGTTGATTTGAAGGAGTTCCACAACTGACCAAAGGCGGCTTGGCCAGTCCGGAACAACTTGCCTGATCGAACTTACCTGCCTGCTTGAACAAACAACATCAACTTACCTGACAATTGTCACCCGTCAGGGGTTGGTCGCATCCCCGACCAATTGCGGCAACACAAATTCGTGTAAAATCTGTTCTGAAGATGCCTAATTGGAGTTCGCAGCTGGCCAAAGGCGGCTTGACCAGTGTCGAACTACATGCGCAGCTTCTAGCAACATCTGCAGTATTATTCTTAAGGTATGTATCAGATTACTGATTTTACCAGTATGTTGGTACGAAACAATACGTTTGATACTAGCTCTAGCAGTTGAGCTGAAATTACATTTGCACCAATGGATATCTTCACGGCATATCTCCAGAGGCATATCTGAAGAGGTCTACATGAAACAACGGATTTGTAGACAATAATTATGCAGGAAAGGGGCTTAAACTTGTTATGGTACTGCTTTTTCCTCGAATGGGCAACCCGGCTGGCTCAGCTCATCTCTGGGGGTCTTTCCCTTGCCCGCAGTCCATACAATCACGATTCGACTAATCTCATCACTCGCAAAAAAAAAAACTCCATCAAAAAAACAACAACAAATCGTACGGCCACCAAAATAGACAAACACAAAAAAAAACAAACCCAGGTTTGTGGCTTGGCTGGTCTTGCCGCAGCGCTCCCGCCCATCCTGTGATGCCTTATCCTATTTGCAAAATATCACCCATTCTCAAGGGGAATAGGCTTTCACCACATCCTCTTTCCTCCAGCAGAAAACTTTGGCACTTCATTTTAAATTTACGTTTATTGCTTAAAAAACTATAACAATTCTCATGTATAAAAAATTTTAATCTCAAGGGAATATTTATATCTTTTACTTGCCCTTATGAGCAACGTATGAGTCCCAATTAACCTTTCATAAAATTTTCTTTTTTAGGTGCACTTTTATCCTGTCTATTCTAACGGGGCTCCACTAGGACGGCCTGGAGTAGGGGCACTTAATTGATTCAGGGTAGGTGAATTGGAATCCCCAGACGAGGATCATTTGGACAATCACAACAAATAATGGAATTAACCAACAATATAAATGAGCAATAAATAAATAATAAATATCTATAATTTTTAGAATTTTAAATTGGAACGAAAATAGTGTATATAGTATAAGCAATAAATACATAGTAAATATATATAATTTTAAGAATTTTAAATAATAATTGAATAAATCGAAAAAAGGGCTTTTAGCTGAATTTGGGTTTTTTTTTTCTGGTTCTACTTTTAAATTAATTTTCTTTTCCCATTTTTTTGTATTAAAAATAATTTAGGAAAAATGCTGAGTGCTTTTTGTGAGGCCGCCACAATTTTATATAAGGTGGCCAATAATATGGATGGCCACTTGTAATATGGATGGCCAAGCCCAAATTTCGACCTGGTGGCAGTTTCCTCCAAAAAAAATGGTTCTTCACAGGACACGCAGGACGCCGGAGTCCTCAAAAAAAATCCTAAATCCGACCAATGGAAGGGTTTCATCAGCCTATGGCAGAATCTCCAAAATAAAGCTGGTGGCCGGTGATATATCCATTCACCAAACCAAGCTGGAAAAAAACACCATTTTGCCTAAACCACACTTTCTTTTTATACTCTGTTCCCATTGAAAATGGGAAAAGGGGGATCATGAAGTTGTGCAAAAGTATGTAACAGGTAGAAGGAAACATTTGCGACCCTATAAAGTATATATATTCTTGATCAGCATCAACAGCCGAGTCGATTTAGCCATGTCCGTCTGTCCGTCCGTCTGTCCGTCTGTCTGTCTGTCCGTATGAACGCGTGTTTCTCAGAGACTGTAAGAGCTAGAAACACATGAATGTAGGTAGGTGTATACCCGATTCAATACGAGTTTGTTTCAGATTTGGAAAATTCCTCCCCCTTCCCCCTTTAAGCGCAAAAAACTGTCAGAGCCACAATTTTTAAGATAGACCTTCCAAACTTAACATATATATAGTAAGGCCCAACATCTATCTATTCTGAAAAAATCACTAAGATCGGACAATAAACACTGAAGTTATATACGAATCAATTTTGCTTGTAGGAGAGAGGGGGGTCTTGCATTGTCAGTTATAGCGCGCGGCCGCATGCCATGCGTTTGTGTGTATTTTGGAGTGTGTGTATGTAAAGAAAAACCACACGAAATCAAGGGAACAGGGTATTTTGTAGTCGGGGCACTCGACTGCTCGACTCGACACTCGACCCTTACTTGTTAAATTTATTTTCCTGGATATATCTACAGCAAAATATTAGGGAAGCCCATATTAACTAAAATTGAATTTTATTTAATTTTAATTTGGTTTTATTTAGTACTACGTACACTTCAACGGCCGAGCTTAAAATTTGTACTGTTGCTACGCCAAGCATTTGTCCACCCTTTATCGGCTCGCCTTGCCATGTCCTAATCCCGCTATCGCGCAAAATTCCGGGTTCATTGCCCGGCTTAGAATGAAATCTAGCACTCTCTCGTATTAAGTGGGAGTCCTTGATTTTTTTGAAACAGGAACATTTTCCAGATCAACTTACTTAACCTTTATTGATCAAATAATGTACAAGTGTAGAAGAGCCCCAATATGGGGAACTAAAGATGACCACCATACTTTCTGCGCCGCTATGCAGGAATTGATTGAGCGGCATTTTGCAATTAGCAACATTGGAATGATTGAAAGGCAGTCATTTATGGATGGATCAAATAAGTGGTTGGAGATATTTCTTTCGGCTGCGAAAGAGTTTACACCATTAAATACATTTTTCAAGTGTGGTAATGCACGCGAAATAAAGGCGACAGGAATGGCAATTGTGTACCTGTTGACGTATTTGGACAAAAAAATATAGCTTATAGCTTGTAACAATAAATGGATTTATAATTTAAAGTATGATTGGCGCTTTTTATTCTAAAACAATATGTCAAAAAGTCTTATATTTATTATTGTTTCATATTTTTACCAAGTAACAATACATAAATATACAAAATTTTAATTATAGATTCAATGATTATTTAGGTTTTACAGAATGGTCTTGTAAAATGTGTTGATATCTTGCATGTATACTAGTGAATTTTAATTCGCACAATTCGCAACACTGAAATTTATGTGGTAACATACAATGTCTTTCATAACCTCGATTAAATTTTTTAATGATTTTCTTGCAATATGGGCTGACTTGAAATCATTTAAATCATATTTTTTTATAATATTTTTACTCTCTAGTTTGGAGATTTCCTTTCCATAATTAATAATAGCTTCAATGCTTGCTTTTGATGTTTTTGCGATTGAAATTATGCCAATGTCCTTGGGATCCACTGTGTCATCCATAAATTTTTCCAACAGTGGCAGTTTGTCACAATGGATTCCCCTACCTCTTCAAATTCTTTTTTGTCCGCTTCCCGTACCATTTTAACCAAATCTAACGCTGATTTTTTTTTTTATTGCCTTAAAGACTTTGGCGGGAAGATGTTGTCTCCCTTCAATTATGGCGTGCGCTTGTCTCATTTTCATGTTGTGAGCTTTCAATCCTTTTATCGAAGTATAAGTCGTATTGCAAAGGGGGCAATCTATCGGTGTTTTAGTTTTAGGGAAGTGAAGTGAAATTATGTGGCGACTTAAATTTTTTTTTAGTACTGATTTGTTGCAATATTTGCAAGTGGCACTTTTACCCTTGCCTTTTTTTCTTGTTGATGATTAGCAGGTCTTACAAGGCTCTGTAAAGAGAAAAGAAAGTGTACTTATTAAGGCAATGCTCGCAAATATACATTTTGTTATTTAATAATTATATTTAATAATATTTATTATCGACCGCATCGAATAGCTGTAATCGATCACGACCACGAAATCGATACTACTTCGATACTAGTAGTAGTTAGTATCTAGTTTGGTGCTGTTAAAGCAATTTGGTACTGTTAAAGCGATTTGGACTGTTAAAATCATTTGGTTGAAGTTGAATTGAATTTGACGGTTTGGGCTAGCATTTTCGAGTCGCAGTCAGTGACAGCGAGAGCTTTAAAATCGGCGGGAAACCTGCGACTGGTTCGCAGTATTCGTTCTCAGCTTCGCATTGACGGACGTTGTGCGACCCACCAAAACGGAAGCAAATAAATATTTAATAATTTAATTACCATTTAGTGTGGCTTTTTTAATTTTGATGACCGTGCGCCGTGTTAATTGTTATTAATATTGAATTATTTATTTTGCGCTTAAAAGAATTTACCAATTCAATTATTGAGATATTTGTGCATTGTTGTGTTGGTGCAAACGCTTTGGCTGGTCCAGGTTGATACGCGTAAGGAAATAAAGATTTATGCAACATTTTGTATATAGATATTCTTTAGCTAAAAGTCAGTACAATCCATCAGGATTCAATTTAAGGAATGTCGGCAGGCTTACAGAAATCTTTTAAAACCTAAACAGGATTCAGGATCGTGTCAGCATGTAACAATGCCTCCTTTCTATATAATCCAAATTTATTATGTAAAACTTTACCATTTTGCAGAAAATTCTGTGCAAAGGATCAAACCAGTCGAACAATTTAATTTTAGCTTTGTTTCGTGGATAACTCCCCGATCCTCTCTAGGAATCCACTGAGCGAGATGGCAAGAAGCTTCGCTTTATCCGCCACCAGAGAACGCTTGCCCCTTTTTTTTTCAAAAGTTCCCGCCACTTTAGGTCCACAATGCCATCACTACCGTGAGCTCACACATACACGTCCATCCGCCTATCGCTCACTAAGCCTTATGCGTAATCTATCGATTATCCCCCCCATCCCTAACACAATTATAAAGGGTGATTTTTTGAGAGCTATAGGAAAGTTTAAAAAAAAACATAAAATTCAGAAAAATGCATGAAATCTTTATTGGAATCGATAGTACGGTCCATATAATTTAATATTTGAAGATTATTTCATGCAAATGTTGACCGTGACTGCGCCTCAAATGGTCCATCCGCTTAGTCCAATTTCGGCACACTCTTTCCAACATTTCGGCCGGTATCTCACGAATAAATGCTTCAATGTTGTCTTCCCATGCGTCAATTGAAGCGGGCTTGTCTGTATAGAAATGAGCTTTAACATAGCCCCACAAAAAATAGTCTAAAGGCGTTAAATTGCACGATCTAGGCGGCCAATTAACCGGTCCCGAACGTGAAATAAAATGTTCACCGAACTCGCCTCTCAATAAGTCCATTGTTGCGAGTGCTGTGTGGCATGTGGCACCGTCTTGTTGAAACCACATGTCATGCAAGTCAAGCTCTTGCATTTTGGCCAAAAAAAGGTGGATATCATCTCACGGTAGCGCTCACCATTCACAATTACGTTAAGATTCGCATCATCTTTGAAGAAGTACGGTCCAATGATGCCACCAGCCCATAAACCGCACCAAACTGTGACTTTTTCTGGATGCTCTTGCAATGCTTCTGGCTGATTTTCACTCCAAAATCGACAATTCTGCTTATTTACGTACCCATTGAGACAAAAATAAGCTTCGTCGCTGAACACAATTTTTCGGTAAAAAAGTAGATCTTCGGCCAACTTTCCAAGAGCCCATTCACCAAAAATTCTACATTGCGGTAGGTCGTTCGGCTTGATGGTCATCATTAACACTGGCCGATACAGCTGCGATATTTTCTTCAGTTCGCACTCTACGTAAGCGTGTTGGTGGTTTAATTTCCAACAATGTAAATTTGGTGCGAAATTTAGTCACAATAGCCCGAATAGCCGCTTCAGTGGGTCGATTAAACTGACCATAAAATGCACGCATTTTGATTATAAAATTCAATAATTTGCAAGCGTTGTTCGTTTGTAAGACGATTCAGGGTTAAATTATAGACCAATCTGAAGATGTCTGACAGTGAAACAAAACACGAAACGTGCGTGAGCTGTTTAAACCAGTGTTGCCAAAAAGATAATAGCTAAAAAATCACCCTTTACAAAACAACTGCCGATGCCAACAAACTCAACAAGTGGAATTTAAAATTATATGCTGCGTTACGTGACATTGGTTTTGTTCCATGTAAGAATGAACCATGCTTTTATCAGCAAGATATTAAAGGAAATATTTGTTTGTTGCTAATATACGTAGATGACATTCTTGTAGCATACAAGAAGAAGGAAAATTTATTATTAGTTAAGACCAAGATTGCGTGGATAAAAATTTTAATGCGTGGATAAAGGCCAAGTTCAATTATTCTTGGAGATCGAAATAGAGAGTTATGTTGAAATTCCAACTGTAGTAGTGCGTAATTTGCCAATTACTTTTTATTTTACCGGTCAGCAAGCATATCTTTCTAAAATGAAAACGGTTTTCGTTTTGTGTGTTGCAAGAACACGAATCAATTTCGTTTTCCAAACGTTGCAAGGGAAGTGAAATTGAGACTGATATTTTATGTGCTGTTTAAATATATTTTTATTATGAAATAAAAAACTAATTATTTGTTTTTTGGTTTGGGGTGTGACGTAGGTCGCTTGACGTATTTGGCCAGGTACAGCAGTTTTTATTGATGATTCGTGTTACCAGTTTGTTGACCTTACTGATGGGCGTAAATCAGCTAACGAGGATACCGATGTAACATAATAGATAGTGAGACGCGTATTTTACTCTACTGTAAGCGAAAACACATAAAACTTATTGTTCAAGACCAGCATATTTCATGAAAGCCGCTACTTCTCTGAAAAATAGCAGTTCTTTTGTCATTAAAAGATCTTTTAAATTTTTAAATCGTTTAAAAGTTCGGAACTTCTTCCTTGCAGCGGAAAATCTTGAACACTCATAAATGGCATGATTGGCACAATCAACTTTATTGCACAAATTACAAAGCAAGGCGTTTTCAGAGTAAGCAAGGCGTTTTCAGAGATTGAGAAACGGTCAAAACTCAAGGGCTTGGCGGTAAATGAGGAAAAGACGAAGTTCCTCTTGCGTCTGGGACAATCTGTTACAATGGGAGAGTACAACTTTAAGGTTGTAAAGGACTTTGTCTACCTCGGAACGATGATTAACAGCGACAACATCAGTCTGGAGATCCGAAGAAGAATAACTTTTGCAAACCGATGTTACTAGCAGAGCAGAGCCCTTTCTCGAAAAACGAAATTGCGCTATACAAGTCGTTTATTATCCCAGTCCTGCATTACGGCGCAAAAGCATGTACATTAACAGTATTGGATGAGGAGGCGATCGGCGTGTTCGAGAGAAAAGTCTTTCGGAGGATTTATGGAGGCTCCGCACCTTTATAAAACACGAACAGTATGAGCTCTATGTGGACACTGATCTGTAGGGTGGCTGATGAATATTGCTACATTAAGTACATTAACTCAAATAACTTTTTTTTCAGTGTATGGAATTCATTTTTCTTTTATTCATGTAAAAGCCATTTTTATTTAATATACCTTAATTAGTTTTAAAAATAATAGATGCCGTCGTGACAAGCATTCTTAGCTGCTTTGTCAGCATCTTCATCTTCATCTTTGTGGCCTGGTGTCCACATGATTTTAGCCAGTTTTAGTTCCGGAAATGTGAGTAGGTTGTGTATAGCACTACACAGATAGATATCAGAGTTTCTTTGTTTAAGAAGACCCATAGCATTTAAGCTGTCAGTATATATCACAAAAGATTCACTTTTTTATCACAAGCATATTCTATTGCTAGCTAATTAGTTAGGAGTTCATCAAAGACGGAAGAAAAATCTTTGTCAGTCTTATATTTAAGTAGCACATTGTTTGTACTATCGACTACAATCATACCGACGGAGCCCTGAGATAGAGAGGCATCCGTGGCAAGGATGAGAAAATCAAGGTCTCTGTGCATTGTGTACGACATTTGAAATTCACTTCATTTCACCATTTTTGCTTTGAAGAAAAGTTTTTCCAATTATTTCTAGATTGGAATTCGTATTGTAAGGAAGAGCTGTAGAAGTGTTTGTTAAAAATGTCCGAGAACAATTTGAAACACCGCTGATAGCTCGAGTCCTTAAGAAGCAATCTAGTCTTATTAAAGACTTGAGGACTCAGGCTCATAGTCTTTAACAATTCCTTTACTGTCAAGAGAGAAATCCTTAACTCAGGAGAAAGTTTTCGGACCCCAGATCAATCAACACGAAACCAGATTGATTTCGTTGTGATAGACGGACGGCACTCATCGAGTGTTCTAGACGTACGTGCGCTCCGAGGAGCCAATATTGACTCGAATCACTACCTTGTTACACGGCTCAGTGTGGCACATGCCGCACAGTCTAACACACGCCGAAAGCTGAACGTTGGGAACGGACATCCGAAGCCTACTCAGCAAAACTCACCCAGCTGCTCAGGGAAACCCCACCTGGCCCTTCTGGTGTAGGCGAACAGTATAAGCATATAGCACACTCTATTAGTGCGGCTGCCAAGGAGATTCTTGGATTTGCCGAAAACTCCCGCCTCTTAAGAAGTAGCCACACCACCAATCGATGACATAGAGATAGACCCGCCATAAGGTTCTATCATGCATCCTATGTGAACGTCTAAAACCGAGAATGAGTGAACTGATTGAACCTTATCAGTGTGGCTTTAGACCTGGTAACGGACCAGATATTCACACTGCGACAAATCCTGGAGAAGACCCAAGAGAGAAAGATCGACACCCACCACCTTTTTGTTGACTATAAAGCCGCGTTTGACACGCCGAGATGGTCAAATTCTTTAAAGCCTTGTCTACTTTTGGAATTCCAGCAAAGTACGTTCGACTTTGCATGATGACGTTGAGAAGCACACAAAGCTCCGTCAAAATAGGAAAAACATCTCCGATACCAGAAGAGCTTTTAGGCAGGGTGACACCTTATCGAGTAACTTATTTAATCCGCTGATGGAGTATATAATGCGCCAGTGCCCAAATGCTAACAGATCGGGCACCATCTTTTATAAAGATGTAATGCTACTTGCATATGCCGATGACACTGACATTATCGGCAAATCCGAACGGAAGGTAAGCAAGGCGTTTTCAGAGATGGAGAAGCAGTCAAAACTCATGGGCTTAGCGGTAAATGAGGATAAGACGAAGTACCTACTGTCAATGCGGAATGAGTGACGCTTGGACAATCTGTTGCAGTGAGAGAATACAACTTCCAGGTTGTTAAGGAATTTGTCTACCTCGGAACGACGATAACCAGCGACAACAACACCAGTCTGGAAATCCAAAGAAGAATTACTCTTGCAAACCGATGTTACTACGGGCTCAGTAAGGAGTTCAAGAGCAGAGCCCTGTCTCCGAAAACGAAAATTGCGCTATACAAGTAGCTTATCATCCCAGTCCTGCTATACGGCGCAGAAGCATGGACAATGGATGAGGCGGCAATTGGCGTGTTCGAGAGAAAAGTTCTTCGAAGGATTAATGGACCTCTAAACGTTAGCGACGAATTTCGCATCCGAATGAATCACGAACTGTACGAGCTCTATGGGGACACTAAGCTTGTCCAGCGCATAAAACAACAGCGGCTGCGCTGGATATCACACGTTATCCGTATGGATGATAACGCTCCAGCAAAACGGGTGTACAGTCGGCATGCGAATGAGTTAGGAGGCAAGCCCGTGCCGGGCCGACCGAAGAGGAGATGGCGCGACCAGGTGCAGGGAGATATTGCGGAGCTGGGTGTGGCATCCTGGTGGAATGTCGCTCGGGACAGAGGCGAGTGGCTGGCATTAGCGGCAGCGGCCGAGACCGTAAAACGTTTGTGATGATTTTATTACCATCGAATGGCCTAGAAGAAGAAGAAGTTATAACATAGGACATCAGCTTCTCTTGAACAATGGTAACAGCAGTGTTTTTATTTCTATGACTAACTAGCAACACAAAATCGTCTGCAAACAGCTCTACCCTTTTTAGGAATGGGTTTTATCGTAATCTCTCTCCATTCACTCGGAACAGTGCAGCTTCTGGGGTTTTTCTTCAAAGAATTCCAGAAGCTGCTTTTTATAGTCAGCTTTTAGCGCGTTGCACATCATATTTATTATACTATCAAGACCACCAGTGGAACCCATTTTGGCTACAAGGACCTTTTTAAGTTCTAAGGCTCATGCTGGCTTTGGATAGTGATTGGCGCATAGAAAAAAGGACTTAAGACCTGACTCTTTGACAGACTAAGATAATTTTGGTGCTCCATTTCTTTTAAGCAAGCATTCTCTGTGGAAATTTTACCTCTAAGGCTCGCTAAGAAGCGCCAAGCCTTTCTAGAGCATGATTGCAAGTTCACCTCCCCCTGCTTGAATTGAAAACTTTCCTTTTTTTACCTTTTTTACTGTATCTTTCTTGAGTTGGTATGCTTTCTCACATTTCAAAATAGTGGAATCCCTAATGGATTCTTTCTGAGCAGCTATATATATTATGAACTTTTTACCAAGTTTATCATTCCACCAGTATTTCGGTGAATGACCAACACCCAAGGTGTGAGTGGCAGATCTTATTTTCCTCCGTGAGATCTTCTAGGCAGTTAAAACCACTTAAGGTATTAATGCTGCGCATTAACTTGTGCTTAGACAAGAAGATTTTTTTTGCCTTTGCTGCAATCTCAAAATTGATAGGGAAGTGGTGGCTACGCCTAACTAGGTGGGGTTAACCTCCCACTTGAAATCTAGTAAACAGTTTGAGAGGGGCGTGGCAAAAATTAAATATAAATTTGATCTGCCTGCAAGTATAAGAATCATATGTCCCATACATGTCAAACCTCTATTTCTTACCATCTCTGAGATTTGTTTGTTGATACGGACAGACAGATAGACAGACGGACGGACAGACGGACTTGGCTACATCGACTCGGCTGTTGACGCTGATCATGAACATATACACTTCGGAGATGCTTCCTTCTGCCTGTTACATACTTGTGCACAAACTTAAAATACTCTTTGCACCTCTGGTACAGAGTATAAAAAGCTCGCTTGTCAAAGATGGAGGAAAGTAGACTGAAACAAGGGTAAGGTTTGTTGATAAATTTTTTGTCTGACTTGGCTATGACCTCATCACAGTTCGACAGATACTGTAATTGTTGAGACTTAACTTGTTTTTTTTTAAAGCTAAAGCTGCACCGCAATAGCCGTCATGCCTCAGCTTTTCTAAAAGATTGAAATTAAGAATTTTCCTATGAGCCATGTCGTCATCATGGAAAAAACCTCAGATAGAAATGCTATGTCATAACTTTCTTGATTGAGCAAAAATTCAATGTTGTTTTTATTGGTTTTCAACGTTAGAATATCATATTGGAGACACTTAATTTTCATTTTGTTTTTATTTATAAGGGTTTTTATAATTTTGTTCATTCACTCTTTTTTTCTAATCTGCAAAAACTTATTTTGAAGAGAGTGTACTACTTAATGGACCTCACTATCCTCACTTGAGAACAGAGAGATACGTTTGAAGAGTTCTTTGTAGATGATGGTGACATCATTTTCCTTGGTTGGGAAATACCAATTCAAATCACTGGAATCGTGGGTATGGGTATATGTGGCTTTTGTGAGGGTGGCGCCACCGCACGCAAACCATTTTGCTGTATTTGGATCTTATTACAGTGTTATTTGCCTTACTATCATTGTTAACTGTTTCCAGTACTTTTATGGGTAAAGCTGGGAAATTCTACTATTGATCCTTAAAAAGATCAAAAGATTTTTTTGGGATGTATTGCTCTAGAACCTATTTTCTGGCAAGTTTTTTGACAGGCATGATTTTGACTATGTCATTTTCTTTTTGCCATACTGCACACTGTCTTTTGTTCCATGACTGATGGCCGGTGTCATTGCACAGAAGGCACTTCGCATCTTTGCAATTTAGAATATTACAGTCCATATTTCCACATGCCAAGCAACGCTTACTGTTTGATTTGCAGCTAACATTTGTGTGTCCCAAGCGACCACACTTAAAGCATTGTCTGACATTTGGGATAAAATGAGCTATTCTTATCGCACAAACTCCGCAAATTTGTTGTTTCTTGGAACAAAAGTATAATGGATTGACGTGGATTAACGTAACTATTAACACTATATTATTCTTCATCTATATATATAGAACTGTTCAACCTGACTGACTGGTGACTGTCGCACAGCCTAAACGGTAAGAGCTAGAGGGCTGAAATTTGGACAGGAGTTTCCATATGTGGTGAAAGTGCGCACTAAGACGGGGATTTGGAAAATTCCAGCCGGAAAAGCGTCGGGAAAGTTTGTATGGGGAAAATTTTATTTTTCATCCGATTGACTTGAAATTCGGTTTGTAAGCATAGTATGAAAAATAATTGGACACGTGTTTTCCCGATTTCGGAAAATCCGCCCACAAGGAAAATTCTCGGAAAATTCGATATGCAAAAATCTATTTTTCATCCGATTGACTTAAAATCCGGGTTGTAAGGACAGTAAGTAAAATAAATTGAAATGTGATTTTCCGATACTGGAAAATTCGAACGTAGGGTCGGGAAATTCCCGGAAAAGCGTCGGAAAAGTTTGTATGGGTAAATTTTTATTTTTCATCCGATTGACTTGAAATTCGGTTTGTAAGGATAATAAGTGAAATGAATTGAAATGTAATTTTCTGATGTTGGAAAATTTGACCTTAGGGTCGAAAACTCATGGAAAACTTAGCTGCCAAAACCGATTTTCATCCGATTGGCTTTAAACTTGGTTTCTAAGGATAGTATAAGAAATAACGATGACGCTAACGGCAACGAAAACGATTGCGATAACGGTTACGATAGCGATAGCTATAACGATAACGAAAGCGATAACGATAGCGATTGCGATAGCGATAGCAATAGCGATAACGATAACGGTAATGTTACCCAAAGCCGATCGGAAAAGAAAAACTATATCGGTCTTATGTGATGCCAGTATAGACTGACGGCGGCGTAGCGAAGCGAGCCGGGATATATGCTAGTAATGTATATAATGCGAGGATATCACCTTTTTGCCCCTTTTTTGAAAAATCGCTTTAAAAATTGACAAAAACATTAAGTTATCTGCAAGTCGAAAAAAGCGTTTATATGGCAGCTATGTGAAATAGTGTTTTAAAGTGAACCAAATTTGGTGAGTGGTCTACGGAGCTAGAGCACGTATTCAAACCAAATTTTAGTTCAATTGATTATAAATCAAAAAAGTTGGTGCAAATCGGCTGGATCGGTTATATGGCAGCTATATAAAATAATGGTCTAAAACGAACGAATCTTGGTAAGATGTCTTTGGGGCCCAAAATATGTGTACAAACCAAATTTGGGGCACTTTCCTCAATAATTGGAGTTTCTGCCAAAATTTTTGGAATTTGGACCACTGTGGGTTGGTTGAATTATAATTTTGTCCTAGTCATCATTACTTGTGGGCTTAACCCTTCTCGAGATCCTTTCAACTGATTTTACCCTAGTTTCTGAGACAATATTTTCCAAGATTTCCTCTTCTGTCATGGATGTAGGGACATCCTTAATGACTCCGAGGGTCTCTGTGATACTCTTGGGAATAAAGACTGATATATGATTGTCTTTAAGCTCTTGGTTATCCACTAGTTTATTCGCATCAAGTGAGAAGGCACATTGTACTTTGTACAAAGATTGTACTTTTTACAATGAGGCACCAATGGCTGCAATATTCTTAATGCCCACTTACTTAAACTACTTAATTTTCTCATAGAGAAAAAACCCATTTTTGGCTCTAACGTTCTGAAAATCCTTACACCTGCTTGTCTCTATGAACACACAGGCCACGCCCTTGTGATCATTGTCATAATAGTTGGTCTGCCTTTTAATTTCAGCACTGTTCAGCGGTTTTTCTTCACTTGCACACCTGGAATGGTCTTTTTTGGGTCATTTGAGGGTTTAACCACATTGGGTATCACAGGTGCGGGACTAGTACTTTCTGTTATAGAAGTCAAATCAGACGCAGACGCATCCAAAGATTGGCCAGGGAAGCCGGCATTTTCAGTTACCATAACCTCACTTTCTGCGCGCTTGCAGATAGCATCATTTATGGCGTGAAAGATGGCGCTCTCAGTCTTATTTTTTTCTACTGCTTTGTTACCTTTTTTATTTTTTTTTTCAGAATTTGATAAGGGCTGTGCTTTATTTTATTGTTATCATTGTCATTGAATAAATCAAAGTAGTTAACATATTGCCGACTTGTCGACATCGGCCATGTTGACTTTTTATCTTTGCCCAACTTTTCTAGAGGTTTCAAGACTTATCCAGACAAAATAGAAATAAATATAGGCAATCAGCCTGCGTTTGGAGACACCGGCTTTTTCACAAAAATCACTGGCCTTGTACCACACGGTTATATTCACTATGGAAAATTCAGAAAATTCACTTGTAACAAAGCTCCACCTGCACGCTCGCTATGTCAAAAGGGAATGAATTGTTTGTTCTGATTCTATGAAATATAAATATCGATATTTTTGGCCGACTGCCATCCCTAGCTAGTTCCGATACTCCTGCTATTTTATCACGACTTTGACTCGTTACCTAAGACAAGCTCTCATCTCTAAACCCATTAGAAGCCACCTCATCTTTGCCATTTATTTTGTGATTTTGGACAATATGTTTTTAAAAGTGGCAATAGTTTATCTTGCGATTTTCTGCTTTGCATGGCCGTGCCACTGCGTCATGTTTCACTTGACCCCCAACACACAAAAATGTCTTAAAGAAGATATACAGGCAAACCAGTTGGTAATGGGTGAATATGAGGTCTCCGACGTGCCCGGGCAAGTGATTGACTATATAGTAAGTTGAGCTGATCTGCACTTAATTTCGGAGAAAATTATCTTTCACAAATCGTAGGCTCGCGACACCAAAGGACACATATTATCGCAGAAGGAGCACATCACCAAGGGGAAATTCAGCTTCATGTCGGAAATATATGACGCGTACGAAATCTGTTTCATCTCCAAAGTGCCACCACGTATGTTGAAAATAAGAATACAGTATGTCAAGAAAGTCTTTTTACACAGTAAAAAGACACATTTTTCACTTATTTTGCAAAAAAAGGTGCTTTCTCTAAATTGTAAAATTTTGTTTTTAATTTATTTTGATTCTTTATGGTTCTTAAAACTAGATTGCAAAAGAAAGTAGACAAATCCATCTAGATTTAGCATTAAAAAAAATTTAAAACGAAAAAAGTCCTTTTTAAAAAAGTGTCAAGAAAGTGTTTTTACATAATGTCTAAACTCATATGTTCTCAAAACAGGAGCTCAAATGGTAAATAAAATACTGATTCTACACAAGTTTTCCACGCTGAATCCGAATCTGCTCTTAGAAACTCCCTATCTTTAATGGATCAGGCGTAAAAGTTTTAATCAAAATGTAAAAATGGCTAATTTTACCCCTTTTTGGTTCCTCCGAATTTCCTAAAAATCAGATTATTTTAAAAATATTTTTTCTGTATAATATTATATAGTACCACACCTATAGTACACAACGAACCATCGAAATTTGTTTTACCGGCCACAAATATAAGGTGCTTTCAAAATAGTGTAGTTGTATGGTAAAGCGTATGCAAAATACAAAAAAGTACAATTTGCATACAAATCAACCATACTTTGCTCATCGATTATTAACTTTTAACCAATGAAATGATTAAAGTATTTATTATATTGAGTAGCTATGGGCAAGTACTACACCATATTAAAATTAAAAAATTTCAAATAAGCTGCTTTCTACGAGACTCGAATATACCAAAAAGCGTAAAATTTGTAATTTTCTACATTTTAAATCCAAATTTAGAGCTAAACCATTAGAGATATGGAATTTTTAAAAGCAGATTCGGATTCAGCGTGGAAAACTTGTGTAGAATTAATATTTTATTTACCATTTGTGCTCCTGTTCTGAGAAAATATGAGTTGAGACGTTAGGTAAAAACACTTTCTTGACACTTAAAAAAAATTTTCGTTTTTTATTTTTTTTTAATGCTAAATCTAGATGGACTTGGTTACTTTCTTTTGCAATCTAGTTCTAAGAATCATAAAGAATCAAAATAAATAAAAAACAAAATTTTACCATTTAGAGAAAGCACCTTTTTTGCAAAATAAGTGAAAAATGTGAGTCTTTTTACTGTGTAAAAACACTTTCTTGACATACTGTACCTCTTTTGCTCGAAAATACTTAAACCATAAGTCGTTGACAGATCAAAGGGGAATTCCGCAAGAAGTCTCGCTGATAACCAAAAAAGGAGTGGAGACAAAGAGCTATGAGGGTGTGAGTTAACTTTTCTTTTTGGTTGACCAATAAAAATAAATGAAACATTATTGGCACATCATCTACAGATTGGGGAGGCCTCCAAACTCAAGCCACTCGAAGTCGACCTCAAACGATTGGAAGACCTGTCCGATTCCATCGTGGACGACTTTGTTCAGATGCGCAAGCGAGAAGAAGAAATGCGTGATACTAACGGTGAGATCGGGTTATCAATCGTCACGAAACTGTGCTGACTTGCTTTTCAACTCTATTGCAGAAAAAACCAACAGCCGGGTTCTGTTTTTCAGCATTTTCAGCATGTGCTGTTTGCTTGGACTAGCAACTTGGCAAGTTTTGTATCTGCGCAGATACTTTAAGGCAAAGAAACTCATCGAATAGTTGAATGGGTTGGATCTGTTGTGCGTGGAATTAAGTTTGAAAACGTCTCATATACCAATCGTCACTTAGCAACTCTTTCTTTAATATATTCCAATTTATCATGAACCGACAGTGTAGAGTTTGACATCTCTCAATCATTTTCATTGGCGATAAAATTAAAAAAAAAAATCGTAATAAAATGCGCGGTACTTTCATTTACAATCAAATGTTTATGTATGTATATTTATTTCAAACGCAACACACAACAGCAATGGTACAACGTAAGCGAAAACATAGATTTAGATCATGTGCATATCTCTTTAGACGGTGGTTTCCTTAAGCAGCACTCCATTGTTCTCGTTTTCAGGAATGCTTTTGCAGTCATCCGTTGCGTAATCAAAAACACTTGCCTCTTCGTCCGGAATGATTTTGCTGGGACTAGGGGGAATCGGCTTCAATACAACATAACGTGACTTAGACTTAGCCACATATAGAGTACCGTCGTCCATAATCGACTGTTCCATCCAGAGGCTATCATCCACCAGAGTTTTATCCACTAGAATCTTTAAGGGCTCGGGTATCATACAGGTGCGAATTTTATCCAAGGGACCTACAACAGTAAAACAAAATCTAGTTTCAAAAACATCTGTTCATATCAGAAACTAAAAAGTGGCAATAAAAGAAAGCTGAAACAAATAATTGCCATTAAATAAAACCATTAAAAAGTAAATAAGTAACACAAATTTATTGGGTTTTAATTAAGACGAAAAGTGTTATAAATTTTATAAATAATAAAATTATATAGAAAAAAATAAATTATTAAAGTTTAGCTTAAGATGCAAAGTTCACAAAATTTTTAATCATAGGGCACTTTTAAAACTAAAAATATTTAAAGCGATATTTCAGCTAAGGTTGATTCTATCTACAAAGGAAGTTCGAAATATTTGCGATTGTGTTGGTTGATCCTGGAACATTAAGTTAAGTCCCAATGTACAATACAATGCATTAATGCGACATCTCATAAAAAATGTATACCGGTCCAGCTGTTTGAACCAGCAAGCAGCGGCACGAGCAACATTTTGGTTTATGCTCGCATCATGAAACGCCAATACAAAACAAAACTTTTTGTTGTATTTACCAGACATAAGGCAAAGACCCTGGAACAACAACCCAGTCGGACTAGACTACACGCCAGAAGCACATCTCGTATACAACTTTTGCCACTAAAAAGTAGTTGCAAAAACCTGCAATCTTCCATCCTATCTGCCCTGTTAGAAGGGACGTTTGCATGAGTTGTTTTTGGCTCAGCTTTGTAGAAACGCTTGGCGCTCTTTGCTTCATGAGTGCCATTAAAAGGGATCTTTCCAACAAACGGCAAAAAGAACATCAGCCTCTATATTCCAAAACTTTGGCGGAAATGGAATTGAGAACAAGACTGCGTGTTTGCAAAAAAACGAATGATCGTCCGGTTATCACTTTCACTAAATTTGATCGAATTCGATTTGGTTACCTCTTGCGGTTTCCGGAAATCAAATAGTTCCAGAGTTCTGGTTTTTTTTTCTCATTTATTAAGAGTTTTTTTTTTACATTTTTAAAACAGTTTAACAACATTAAGCATTTTTGCAATCACGAAAATGATTTTAAAGGATCGGCACTTTCAGCTTAAAGGTATTACATATTCAAACTAATAAGAATCACTAATTGTTAATTTAAAAATAAATTTAAATAAATGAGAAAAAGTCCACTCTGGAACTATTTGATTTTCCATTTACAGCTTAATAAAGAATAATTCTCGATACAAGACCTAATTTTGAGAAAAAATACAGTTTTTAATGGAGGAAAAAAATGCACTTTCTCGGAAATTCATTTTTTCGTACTAATTTTCGCGATTTGGTTGCCAAAATTGATTATATAATTTTTAAGTGTAGGTAATTTGAAAGTATGGGATCGGAAGTAAATTTTGCGACTTTTTTTTATATTTTTTTTAGCAATGCCTTTGGATAGCAAGCAAAAATAATTTTAAATTTAAAAAATTTTTCCGGAATTGAATATTTCGACAAAATGCTGAAATACGTATACACTATTTTGCACAAAAAATTATTTTGTCCAAAATAAAATTTTGGGTGGTAAATTTTTCATGGAATCATGAAATTGGCATGAAATTTATTTAATATTTGCTTAACAATATCAGCTTTAATAAACATATGGGGTTTATTGAGAGGCCGACGTGCTTGGCGCTCCTCCCAAAATTAGACTCTGTGAGTCTTTGAAAACATCTTCCGCGTACTCTGTTCCTGTCTCTAACTTGCTCAATCTGGTTATCAGAACTAATGTGTGTTAGTATGTGGGCGATGCGGCCGCTCCTCGGAAATTTCTAAATTAAGGGGTTATATACAGTTGTACCGCGCAAAAAAATGAAATTTTATCGATTTTTTTTTGACACCATAAAAAATATTTATTAAAAATGTTTTGCCGACGTTGTTTAGTACATGTTTCTGGGTACTTATTAAAATTTTTTCATAAAAAAATATTAAATAATAAAAATGTTATGGCCGAATTCCAAGATCGTCTTTTTTCGATGGTGACTTGCGGTGGACATCATATCCCGAGAACGGTTCATCTCAAATCAAAAATTCAAAAAAATTTCGTTAGTATATTGTATTGCCTAGTCCCTGGACGATGGATTTGTAAAAATTTTGATTAAAAAAAAAATGGCGACGGTTTTAACAAAAAATGTACTTTTTCAAGGTATAAGATTTTCGATTTTTATGCTCTAAAAAAGGAAGTTTTCAAAAAAATTGAAAATCCTTCGTCCAAGGACTAGCTATTATTATAATAAATAAGTGGTCAAAATTTGGTGTTGATCGGATTAATAGTTTTTTAGTAATCGTGTCCACCGCAAAGGTAATTTCGAAAAAACAAGATTCTGAGATAATCGCGTTTAAAGTTTCAAGTTTGTTAACAGCCGATGTGCAGGTAGTGCGCTATAAATAGCTACAACTTCGGTTCTAATGCTCCGATCGTTATGAATTTTTGTGAGAGTATTCTCAACAGTATATACTTAAAGAATATGCAATAAAAAAAATCGATTTTTTCATCTATCACAACTGTATATAACCCCTTAAGGACAATTGTTTCTTATACCAGCTCCCATGTGAGGCCATTCATGTGGTTTTCTTTCCGACTTTATATTTAAAACATAAAGTTTTACAAGTTTCTCTGGCATTACTTTATTTTATGAGGAACTTGTGGGATAGAAACATATTGCTTCAAGATGTTAGATGTTGCTCAGTAGAAATAGGCTATTACCTTAATCAGCTGGCGAAGCAAAACAAACAATCAAATACCATCGTATTTTAATCAGGGCTGCAAACCAAAAAAATTTTTCGTTGCTCCAGTTCCCGGGTTCGAGCCGAAATTTACCAATGGTTAAGTCTCGGAAATTTGAGGTTCGAGGTTTTTGGGCGAAGGTTTTGGTTCGAGCCTACGTTAATAAAAAAAATTTATTAATTTATTCCCATGTGTTCATATGGGAATAAGGTCGATTTTTGGTCAAAAGCTAGTTGTAGATCACTTAGAAATATTCAAAATATAATTT
Source organism: Lordiphosa collinella (assembly GCA_018904265.1). Lineage (NCBI taxonomy): Eukaryota > Metazoa > Arthropoda > Insecta > Diptera > Drosophilidae > Lordiphosa > Lordiphosa collinella. The sequence continues at coordinate 153,134 of JAEIFV010000050.1, read as the reverse complement.
ACCGTGAAGTTCAATTCCATTTCTTAATCTTTGAAAAATATTACCAATGTATTGTTAAACTCTTGTTTTTGTGAATCATTTAAAAGCTTTGAAGTCGAAGATCTTAAAAGGGCAGAGGCTGTTATGGCTGGGAACTTTATAAGTAACAAGCTGAATACCCGGCGTCGCCCGCGATCTTATGATTCTTATTATATTCAAGTTAGTGATATTCAAGTTAGTGATGGCTGCAAATCGATATAAACATTTTGGACCATTCGATCTTTTCGTCTATTTACCCGTATTTTGTATTTACCCGTATTTTGTCGTGACTTTTTTGACCGTTTTGTTAATGTCTCCGTCTACAATTGCCGTCTATCAAATCTTTACAATAATTCAGGCTAAAATCAAAAACTTCGCAATATTTTGGACTGTGTAATCTGCAGCTTCCATTTACCAACGCCTGCATTGTAAAATAAGCATTTAGCGCTTTCATAGAAACTCAATGAGTAATTTTGTAAATTTCGCGTTTTTTGGACCTTAGAAATCTTCGCGGGCAAGCGTTAAACCATTCCCAAATTTTCTTTGCAATCGGATGAACGGTATAATTTTGCAAATTTCGCGGTTTTTGGACCATTTTAAAGACATTAGACATAGCCTAAGACACTTTCCTGATCGACATGAACATACTGTGAAAAATTCGTGAAGATCGGTTCAGCGGTTTAGGGACAAATATACAAACATACTTTCACTTCTATATATATGTATAGATGTATAGATTCTGAACGTTTATCACGATTTTTTTGTATTAAACCTTCCTGCCGATAAGACTCAGTTGCCCAAAACCGACCAGATAGCAGAAGAAGTCGCAAGATAGTATGTCACAACTGTTTTTTGTTCATCATTTTTGTTGAACCGAACCGAATTCGTAGGTTCGGAAAAGGTTCAGCTTTTATTATTAAAGAGGTTCGGTTCAAAGTAAATTAAAACCCGGAAGGGTTCGAACCGGTTCGGTTCAAAACCGGCTTACAGCTCTGATTTTAATATCGGTGTTTAAAATGTCCCTTCGCTGACGACACTTAATCGCGTATTTCTAAAAATCAAGTTAGTTGCAAGGGATTTCACTGTTGCTAGGATGAGAGAATCAGTTTCTTAAGATTGAGAATCTGCTTGTACCCATTAAGACAGTAGTTTAGTACCTCTCCAAATCTATTCGCAGTCACCAAATTTGACCACTGTTTAATTATTTAGATTTTCTGTGCAGAATTTATCAACGGCATTTGTACATATGAAATTTTGTACATAACTATCATAATTCAATTTCACGATATTTAAATCTTATTTCGCGTTGAGGTCTACCAAAATCATTTACTATTAAATCAAAGAGCCAGAGTTTTGAAACATCTGCCTGGGTTTTGTTCGTACTTTACAAAATTTAAAGTGAAATACATCATAAACGGGGGATGTATTTTCATGTATTTCAAACAAGCAAGTTGGTTGCAAAAAAAATCGTGAATTTTACACGTAAAATTAAAAAAACAGCTACTTATAGCCATTACTCATTATATTTATACCCATTACTCGTAGAGTAAAAATCAGGGACGGAAAATAACACTCATTTTCATTAAACTCTTATAGAAATAAAACTACAAAACACTACTTTGACATATTATGCATATTTGCACATTTTACCTGCAAAATCCTCTGTACCAGAGGTACACAGAGTATATTAAGTTTGTGCAATAGTATGTAACAGCCAGAAGGAAGCATCTCCGACCCCATTAAGTATATATATTCTTGATCAGCATCAACAGCCTAGTCGAGAGGGTCAAAAATTCATTTAATTTATTTTGAGCATGAAGGCATCATGAGTTTGATTTGAGTGAAATCATGCAGCTATCTAGTTCCCATGCTCCAATATTTTGCAGTTTATTAAAATAGCAGCGATAACGCATGCACCAACTCCTATGCAGAGTATGGTCCGAAGAAAGCATGCCCTAAGATTGGAATCTAAATGTACTCTGTCCAATATTTAAAAAAGGAGACCCTGCGGTTTGCGCCAATTACCGCGGGATCAGTCTCCTTCCCATTGCATATAAGGTTCTATCATGCATCCTAACCTTATCAGTGTGGCTTTAGACCTGGTAAATCCACCACGGACCAGATATTCACATTGCTACAAATCCTGGAGAAGACCCAAGAGTGAAAGATCGACACCCACTACCTTTTTGTTGACTATAAAGCTGCCTCTCTGCTGTTGGCGCCAGCTTTGTAGTAATTAGCCATGAAAAGCTTATCAAGCTGCCGTTCGGATTCGGCGTTAAACTGTAGGTCCCTTTCTCTTGTGCGAAAATTAGAAGCGCACAAGCCAAGAAATTGAGAGAAGCTCGGCCTTGGCCCTTTGGGGCTGTGTCAACATAACAAGCCTTGGGGCTGTGTCAACTAAACAAGCCATTTAAAAAAATAAAGCTGCCTTTGATAAGGTCAAAGTTCTTTGAAGCCCTGTCTACTTTTGGTATACCAGCAAAGTACGTTCGACTTTGCATGATGACGTTGAGAAGCACACAAAGCTCCTCTCCGAGCCTTTCGATACCAGAAGAGGCTTTAGGCAGGGTGATTCCTTATCGTGTAACTTCTTTAATCTGCTGATGGAGTATATAATGCGTGCCCAAATGCTAACAGATCGGGCACCATCTTTTATAAAGATGTAATGCTACTTGCATATGCCGATGACACTGTCATTATCGGCAACTCCGAACGGGAAGTAAGCAAGGCGTTTTCAGAGATGGAGAAACTGTCAAAACTCATGGGCTTAGCGGTAAATGAGGAAAAGACGAAGTTCCTAGTCTCAGCGCGCAGTGAGCCTACGCGTCTTGGACAATCTGTTGCAATGGGAGAGTACAACTTTAACGTTGTAAAGGATTTTTTCTACCTCGGAACGATGGTTATCAGCGACAACAACTTCAGTCTGGAGATCCGAAGAAGAATAACTCTTGCAAACCGATGTTACTACGGGCTTAGTGAGGAGTTCAAGAGCAGAGCCCTCTCTCAAAAAACGAAAATTGCGCTATACAAGTCGCTTATTATCTTCGGAGGCTTTATGGACCTGTAAAAGTTGGCGAAGAGTTCTGCACCCGTATGAACCACGAACTGTATAAGCTCTGTGGGGACACTGATCTAGTCAAGCGCATAAAACAACAGCGGCTGCGCTGGCTTGGACATGTTACTCGTATGGATGAAGAATTAGTGAAAGGAAGAAGTGTAGGACGACCGAAACTTAGTTGGGAAAAACAGGTGCTGCGAGATATTTCAAAGCCCTTCTGGTGGGATGTCGCTCGGGACAGAGGCGAGTGGCGGGTATTAGTTGCAGAGACCGGGACCGTCAAACGGTTGTGATGCTATCATCAAGGCCAAAGAAGAAGATATATTGAAGCAAGGGAAAAGTAGCAAAAACGGACCAAAGAAACAGCAAAACTATCGGGACTTTTTCGTTTTCCTTCCATTTTACAAGAAAAAGAAGAGGGAGGTTTACTTCGATTCGGCAGAAGTTTGTATACCCTTTCAGCAGCACTGTGAAAAAAACATAATATAAATACATGCCAGTATTAGGGGCATATCCATTGAAAAAAAAATTTTCTAACTAAGACTACTTTTCGGACCTTAAAACTAGTTTTTTTACCTACCGTTCCTACGACAGCTATATGCTATAGTCATCTGATACGGCCGGTTCCGACAAATGTGCGTATATGTACCAAAAGACTTCGAGCAAAGTTTGATGAAGATAGCTTTCAAGCTGACGGAGGAGATAGCATAGAAACAGACAGACTGACAGACGGACAGATGGACAAGGCTAAATGAACTCAGCTTGTCCTGATGATCAAGAAAATATATACTTTATGTGGTCGGAGGTGCTTCCTTTAGCGCGTTACAAACATCCGTACAATTTTATAATACCCTCTGCAAGGGATAAATATGTAAAAAATTAAGTAAAACCACAATGTTTTCCTCTCTTTAATTATTATACCCCTGCAGAGGGTATTATACAATTATCCGGATGTGTTACATCAAAGAAAGCATCTCCGACCACATAAAGTATATTTATTCTTGATCAGCAAGACGAGCTGAGTTGATTTAGCCCTGTCCGACTGTCTGTCCGTCCGTCTGTTTCTATGCAATATCCTCTGTCAGTTTTAAAGCTATCCTCACCAAGCTTTGCACGAAGTCTTTTGGTACACATACGCTGCACATTTGTGGGTACCGGCCGGATCGGATGACTATAGCATATAGCTGTCATAGGAACGATCGGTCAAAAACTAGTTTTAGTGAGAAAACTTTTTATAGTATAGCTGTCATAGAAAAGTAGGAATGTCCTAAAACTGCATTTATTTGTTTGAAATACTTTCACATACGTCTACAAATTTTGGTCACAATCGGATGACTATAGCATATAGCTTCCATAGAAACGATTGTTCGAAAAACTAGTTCTAGTGAGAAAACCTTTTTTGTTTTCAATGGAAACGTCATAATCATTGGCATATACTTATTTTATATACTTTTATACAATTCTACAAAGTTTTGTAGTTTTGTTGCTGCAGTACGAATGATCGGTCGAAAAAGAAGTTCTAGTGAGAAAAACTTTTTTGTTTAAAATGGGATCGCCTCCAAATTTCGTAATTGTTAGTTTGTAATGCTTTTCCATGATTCCACTAGTTTGGATGAAATCGGACATCTATATAGTATAGATCCCATAGAAAAGTAAGTTCAATGGGGGCTGCAAGGGTATACAAAACTTCGGCCGAGTCGAAGTTAACTTTCCCCTATTTTAATTATTATAATGCAAAAATGTGGATTTATTCGGAAGCTAAAAATTTCAAAGTGCAATAAAAAGAAAACGGCAGCAAGCCAGACCACACCCATCAAAGATTCTTTTACTACCATCATACCATTTCAAAATTAATTGATATCGACGCGATTAACTTTTTAAAAACAAGTTTACAAAAAACACTACAAAAAATTAAACTAACAATTTTTGCTACAATTTGTTTACCTATGCAGAGGGTATTATAAAATTATCCGGATGTTTGTAACGCATTGAAGGAAGCATCTCCGACCACATAAAGTATATATATTCTTAATCTGTCCGTCTGTTTATATGCTATCTCCTCCGTCAGTTTTAAAGCTATCTTCATCAAACTTTGCACGAAGTCTTTTGGTACAAATACGCCCATTTGTCCGAACCGGCCGGATCGGATGACTATAGCATATAGCTGTCATAGGAACAATCAGTCGAAAAACAAGACTTAGTGAGAAAAACTTTTTTGTTTTCAATTGAAACGTCTCCAAACTTCGTATTTCTTAGTTTACTATGCTTTTACATAATTCCAAAAAATTTGGTCGAAATCTATATACTATAGCTGTCATAGAAAAGTAGCGTCAGAAAAGAAGTCTTAGTTAGAAAAACTTTTTTGTTTTCAACGGAAATGTCCTCATTATTGGTTTGTATTTGTTTTATATGCTCCCACACAATTCTACAAAGTTTGGTCAAAATCGGATGACTATAGCATAGGAACGATCGGTCGAAAAACTAGTTCTTGTGAGAAAAACTTATTTGTTTTCCATGGAAACGGCCTTACGATGGCAAATATTTATCTTAGATACTTTTACACAATTCTCCAAAGTGATGTCAAAATCGGATGACTATTGCATACAGCTGCAGTACGAATGATTGGTCGAAAAAGAAGTTCTAGAGAGAAAAACTTTTTGTTTTAATTGTTATCGCCTCCAAACTTCGTAATTAACAGTTTGTTATGCTTTTCCATGATTGCACTAAGTTTGGTTTGAGAAAAGAACAGGGTGGGGTAACTTAACTCCCGTATTTCGTGACACAATAAAACAAAGAGATATTTGTTTATTTTTTTTTCTGTTTTAGGAAATACCTTAAAGTTATTTTTAAATGGTTTTAAAAAGTATGTCGTTCAAGTGATACCCTCCATTTTCTATGCATTGAACGAAGCGATTACGGGTGTTTCGCATCACCCTTTCAAACATGACGATGGGAATGTTGTCCGGGGAGTCCGGGGACGGTTGCTGAAGACCCGGGACTTCAGGTAACCCCACATAAAGAAGTCGCAAGTGGCTAAATTTGGGGGTAAAACCCGCTGCGTTGCGATCACTGAGCGACCGCTGGATAAATATGCCTCTACGGCCAATGCTATTTGCACGTTGCTCCAGATACGGGAGTTACCTACCCTGTATAAGTAATTTTTGGTAACATCAAAATAATTTTAAAGAGATATCAATTCACAAAATTCTAAAACAAAACTCATTAAAATGTTGCCTCAGAGTTCCCTAATATCGGCGTTTGAATTGTAGTATGCGAAAAGCACTTCTGAATTTGTCCCGTGCGAATGCATTGCTTTTTTGTCATTATCTGGCACCAAAATTAGGGCTAATAAAGAGTTATAAGTCAAGCCTATTGTCATAACAAAAGTCAGATTTATTTTGCCTCTTTTTTAAGTTTCAATGCGTACGACGGTCACTTTCTTCATCATAAAAATGCCCGTTTTTTTTTTTTAATTTTTCAGTACTAACACTTACATTTTAAAGCAATATCTCAATTTAGAATCGTCAGAAGAAGACAAGCAAGTAATTAATTGACAGGTTATTGAATTTTCAATTCGAGTAAAACATATTTTCAAATCGGCATAATAGTTTAAATACTACGAGCAAAAATATTGAGAGTCAAATTTGAGTATTTTAGAGCGAAGCTCTTTTACGGACGGTCGCTGGGGGGCAAATCCAGAAAACGATTGTCTTTGCGACAGACTTCTTTGGCTACGCTTTCGACTTTGCAAAGTCAGCAGCAAAAGCAAGACAGCCATAGCAGCAGGTGACCAAAACAGTGACACAAAAAGTAACCAATACAGTGACCTAAGCAGTGACTGAAACAGTGACCGAAACAGTGACCGGAACAATGACCGAAACAGTGACAAAAAAGTGACTGAAACTGTGACGAAAACAGTGACTAGAACAGTGACCAAAACACTGACTGAAACAGCGACTTTATTATTGTTGAAGGGACGAATTCCGGTCAAATAGTATCGGCCAGAACACAATGAAAATGAGCAGGCTTCTCTAAAAGAATCGTAGGATTGGGAGTAAACCCGAACAACTTTCAACACCTTGAATTGCTTCAGAAGAATGAAACTACTTTGCCACCACTGCATTACTTAATTTTGTAATAACTGCGTTAAAAAAAAAATCGTAGAATAATTTGGGAACCCTTATTTTAAAGCAGAGGCAGGAAAACCATACATTCACATTTTGCATTGGTGTGAGTGACAGTGATGCCGATTTGGCCTTTTTGGTGACTGATCTGTCACTTTTTTAACTGATCCAGCCTTAAAATATTTCAAAATCACCTAAATCACTTAAAGACCTATTCTCAGATCAATTATTATTTTTTATTTTATGACACAGTACTTTAAATGAATAGATCATCATTGCACAACTGTTAAAGCAAAAAACTTTCGATCAACTGTCTTATTCATACGAAGCATTGTGACAAAAATAAAATTTATTGTGTGTGATGTTCATTGCGTTGTTTTGGCTGTTGTGGTTCATATGAATATAAATAATACATTCATTTTATTCCCATTTTTTTGCTACCTTTTTCAACGTTCATAACGCCTTCTTCAGGGAGACCGCTTTTTTTTTTAAAAACCATAAAAAGAAGAAAATCATGTTTACATACACTTATTCCAATAACAAAGATATTTTCTCACACACACACATACATTTGTTATTTGTGATTGCCCCTAAGTTGTCTGTATAAATTAAATCCTATTCTGGTGGTATCCGTCGTCTATTTGGAGGTTTATTAAATATTTCCTCGTAATATGTTATTTTTGCCACTTGTTATTTGTTAGAACATCCTCGTATAAAAAATTCTTTTTTTCTGAATCCTCCTGGTAGTTGAGTGAATTTGTGCCTTTTTCTTGTATTCCTAGGCTTTCTAATGTCATCCGAGATTGACGAGATGAGTCGTTTAAACTTTATCTGTTCGTCCGTCCGCCCGCCCGACTGTCCGTTTCTACGAAAACAGTTTTGAAGCTATCGAGCTGAAATTTTGCACAGGGTTATCTTTTAGATGCATGCTGCACATATGCCGGAACAGCGAAAATCGGATAGTCACTTCTTGTAGCTACCAAACAAGTTTTTTTTTTAGATTTTTTATTTAATTTCCCAATGACACAAGACATGAAGCTTATAAATTAAGTCATTGGTCACAAAATTAAGTCAGTGGTCACAAAAGTTTCAAGTGTATTTTAACTTCACCAAAGACGAAGTTAGCTTTGGTTTCTCATTAGTTCTTCTATTGTACCGTCAAGGATTTCGTCTAGGTGATAGTGGGTTGCCCCACTGGCTGCTTCGGAAGGCAGGAACTCAGGGGGATCCTAGCTTACTGCGTCTCCCGTGGTAACAGAGCGATGCACCCGCAAAGCTGCTGGCTAACGTTAGCGCCGATCCTACCCTAGGACAAATAGGGGCGGCTCTTCGGGCTTGGCACCCGATTATCTTCTATTACATCCGCCAATGAAAACTGCGACAACAATGCCTCGGATACGAACCACAATGGAGAAGTGCGGATTCCAAGTTGGTGGATGTCCTCGAGAAATACTCATCGGACGTTACCGCACTTCAGGAAATGCGATGGAATGGACAGGGGCGTAAGGTGATAACATCGGAAATCAAAAACCCCATCGGAGAATTACTACAGCGGACATGATTCAATGCAAGAGTTTTGCAGCGGTTTTGTAGTCAACGAAAGACTTTGCCGCTCTGTCATCAGCTTTACACCAGTTGACGAGCGACCTGCCGCACTCAGACTTAACGCAAAATATTTTAATATTAGTCTTATCTGTGCGCGCGCCCATACATAAGAAAAGGACGATTCGGAAAAAGACGATTTCTATGAGCGCCTAAATGTCTTATATGAGCGCTGCCCCGATCACGACTTCAAGATCGTGCTAAGCGACTTTAACGCAAAAATCACGAGAAGAAATTTTTAGTCCGACTGTCGGCCGACTTAGCCTACACAAAGAAACCCCCTTAAGTGAAGAGAGGCCAATAGACTTCGCTTCGGGCCGGCACATGGTAGTTAGTAGTTTGAACACCGCGTCTTTCACAAGGCGACCTGGAAGTTCCCTAATCAATCAACGCAAAACCAGATTGATCACGTTCTGATAGGGAAGGTACTCATCGAGTGTTCTAGAAGCCAAAAGAAGCCAATATGGACTCGGATCATTACCTTGTTGCAGCCAAGGTACGCACACGGCTCAGTGTGGCACACGCCGCACAGTCTAGCCCACGTCGAAAACTGAACGTCGAGAAGCTGCAATCAGAACGGACATCCGAAGCCTTTACAGCAAAACTCACCCAGTTGCTCAGGGAAACCCCACCTGGCCTGGAAGCATATTTCACACTCTATGAGTACGGCTGCCAAGGAGATTCTCTGATTTGCCGAAAACTGCCGAAAACAGTCATGGTACGATGATGAGTGCCGCCGCGCTACTGCAGAGAAAGACGCTGCCTACAGGAGAACTCTGCAGTCGGGAGCAACGCGGGCTGTTAATGAGAGATACCGGGAGAAAAGTAGAGAGGAGAAGCGTCTTTTCAGGAGGAAGAAAAATAAGCAGGAAAGGTGCGTGAGGAAGGAAGTCGAAGTGCTGTTCGGAAGGAGTGAGACTCGAAAATTTTACCAAAAGATTAGGCAACTAACCGAAGGTTTTAAGACCAGAATCACACAATGCAAGGACAAGCACGGAAATCTGGTCACAGATCCGCAAGTGGCACTAGTCAAACGGAGAAACTTTTTCTCCAACCTACTGGGAGGTGATGACGAACACAATGCCGCTTCTAGGGATGTAGCGACACCACCAATCGGTAACATAGAGATAAACCCGCCGGACCATAATGAAGTCTTGTTAGCCATAAAAAGGCTAAAAAAAAACAAATCTGCTGGCGCTGATGAGCTGCTTTGACACGCCGATAAGGTCGAAGTTCTTTGAAGCCCTGTCTACCTTTGGTATTCCAGCAAAGTACGTTCGACTTTGTATGATGACGTTGAGAAGCACACAAAGCTCCGTCAAAATAGGAAAAGACCGCTCCGAGCCTTTCGATACCAAAAGAGGTTTTAGGCAGGGTGACACCTTATCGTGCGACTTCTTTAATCTGCTGATGGAGTACATACTGCGCCAGTGCCCAAATGCTAACAGAACGGGCACCATCTTTACCAGAGATAACATGCTACTTGCATATGCCGATGATATTGATATCATCGGCAAAGCCGAATCTGTGGAAAAAACGGGCGTTCTCAGAGATAGAGAATCAGTCAAAACTTATGGGCTTAGCGGTAAATGAGGATAAGACGAAGTACCTACAATCAACGCGCAATGAGTCTACGCTTGGACAATCTGTTGCAATGGGAGACTACAACTTCAAGGTTGTTAAGGAATTTGTCTACCTCGGAACGACGATAACCAGCGACAACAACACCATTCTGGAAATCCGAAGAAGAATTACTCTTGCAAACCGATGTTACTACGGGCTCAATAAGGAGTTCAAGAGCATAGCCCTCTCTCGGAAAACGAAAATTGCGCTATACAAGTCGCTTATTATCCCAGTCCTGCTATACGGCGCAGAAGCATGGACAATGTCATCAAGGGATGAGGCGGCAATTGGAAGAGTTCTTCGGAGGACTTATGGACCACTAAACGTTGGCGGCGAATTTTGCATCCGAATGAATCACGAACTGTACGAGCTCTATGGGGACACTAAGCTTGTCCAGCGCATAAAACAGCAGCGGCTGCGCTGGATAGGTCATGTTACCCTTATGGATGATAACGCTCCAGCAAAAAAGGTGTACAGTCGGAATGCGAACGAGTTAGGAGGCAATCCCCCGCGGGGTCGACCGAAGCGGAGATGGCGCGACTCCTGGTGGAATGTCGCTCGGGACAGAGGCGAGTGGCGGGCATTAGTGGCAGCGGCAGGGACCGTAAAACGGTTGTGATGATCTTATTATCATCGATGCCAAAGAAGAATAAGATTTGTTTGATAGTGTAATTTGAAATCGTTCAACGGATCTTAACCATTCGCTTAGCGGATCGATAAATAATCCTGATAACTAAATATGTCTAGAAGGAACAAACCATCTATCTTTAAAACTATGGGAGATATGACGTTTTTTTTTCAATTTGTGGGGGCGGGAGGGGGCGTGGCCAAAATCTATACATCTATGCATCTATTCATATATATAGAAGTGAAAGTATGTTTGTTTGTTTGTCCCTTATGGGCGTCTAAACCGCTGAACCGACCTTCACAAATTTTTCACAGTATGTTCATGTCGATCAGGAAAGTGTCATAGGCTATGTCTCATGTCTGTGAAATGGTCCAAAAACCGCGAAATTTGCAAAATTATATCGTTCATCCGATTGCAATAAAAATTTGGGAATGGTTGAACGCTTGCCCGGGAAGGTTTCAAAGTAGAAGAAACCGCGAAATTTGCAAAATGTTCGATTGTTATGAAGAATGTTTGGACGCTTGCCCGCGAAGGATTCTGATTTGAAGAAATGTGCGGAAAATAGTCCAAAAACCGCGAAAATCCAAAAACTATTCCGTTCATCCGATTGCGTTGAAATTTTGGTCAATGGTTAGACGCTTGGCCCCGAAGGTTTCTAAGGTCCAAAAATCGCGAAATTTGCAAAATAACCTTATGAGTATTTATGAAATGGAAGCTGTAGTTTACACGGTCCAAAATATTGCGAAATTTGCAAGTTTTGGATTTGAGCCTGGATTATTGTGAAGATTTGATAGACGGCAATTGTAGGTGGGTAAATAGGAGGTATATGAGTTCATGATAGACGGTGGGTAAATAGGAGGTATATGAGTTCATGAGTTTAGATTATAATGAAGATGGTTAAATAGAGAAAAAGATCGAACGGTCCAAAATGTTTATGGCGACTTGCAGCCAACACTAGCTTGAATACAGTCGCTCTCATAAAAATCATAAGGACTCGGGCGACGACGGGTATTCAGCTAGTTTAAAATAAACTTGATCTGCCTGCAAATATAAGAAACATATGTCCCAAACATGTCAAACCCCTATCACATAACATCTCTGAGATCTGTTGTTCTGTACCAGAGGTACACAGAGTATACTAAGTTTGTGCAATAGTATAACAGCCAGAAGGAAGCATCTCCGACCCCATTAAGTATATATATTCTTGATCAGCATCAACAGCCGAGTCGAGAGTGTCAAAAATTCATTTTATTTATTTTGAGCATGAAGGCTTCATGAGATTATTTGAGTGCAATCATGCAACCATCTCGTTCCCATGCTCCAATATTTTGCAGTTTATTAAAATAGCAGCTATAACTAATAATAAAAATTTTACAATAAAATTTATTTAATACTTCATATTAGTAATCAACTGTTATTCCGTTTATATGTGGCGAAACACGCCGTAAATTACCGTGTATTTGTGCATATCATTTTCAAATCTGAAACAAACTCGATCTGGATCTACCTAAATGCAAAAATTGAAGCTCTATCTCTTATAGTGTTTGAGATCGACCCGATCATACGGACTGATGGACATGGCTAAATCGACTCGGCTGTTGATGCTGATCAAGAATATATATACTTTATAGGGTCGGAGATGCTTCTTTCTGCCTGTTACATACTTTTGCACGAACTTAATATACTCTGAGTACCTTTGGTACAGAGTATTAAAATGTCATTAAATGGCCAAATTGGGAAATTCAACATCAAATTTCTTTGGTTAAAGTGTAAAATATAACAAAATATTTAGCACTATCGACAACATCGATTTTCGATGGGGCAAAACAAAAACAAAATTACTTTATATTCTTTTGCAAGAATTGAAATTTCAAGTTATCCCTCCTAAAGAGCTTCTCTCGAACCGGGTATTACGCGACGCCCACTCTTTTTGACTTTACCTTCGTCTTTTTGTCAATATAAGAAGTAAATGGTCAACCCAGACATGAAAATATATCGAAACAATCGAAATTTTTTTCAGAAAAATCTCAAAAATTTGTCAGTCCTCATTGGGAAGCTGGGAAGCTTCGGTATTTATGCATAGATTTTCTTTACCAATACCTTATTTTCTTCGTAGAAGTTTGATTTATAAGAAAATTGAAAAAATAATTTTTTTTTTAATTTCTGCTTGCAGAACTCAAACTATTTATCCAAAAACAATGGTCGCATTTAGACTATAATTCCGAATAGCGATTTCGGTTTGCGATTGCACTGTGCAGTCCGATATTCTTTCGATTTTAATCTCTGGTTGTTTTAATTAACAAATCCGCTCGCGAGAAAGCAATGCAATATACATTTATTATAAATTGTCGCTCACAATGAAAAATTCAAAAAGAATGCTTGAGCAAGGGGTTAGGCTAGCCCAGCAATCGGTATTCATTTGGTTTTCTTTTCAGCAAACATGATTGTTAAGTTTACCACTCGCAATCGTTACATTGGCATATCGAACTTTTCTGCTGAATGAGCTAAATGTTTTACTAAATTATTTTAAATTCAATAACCTCACCATTAATCCCGTGACCATTGAACAGGTCGGACGTGTTTTTGTCGCGCTCCTTTTTAAATCGTTTTAAAAGTGCTTAATTCGGTTGTTTAAATAAACAATTAAGACCCGCGATAAAAGACGCTAATGGACATTCATAAGCACTCATGCGTATGTTGTCCAAAAATATCTAATAGTTAATATTTAACTAAATTAAATTTTGATAAATGTCAACGTGTAATAATTCAACAAATGCTACTGGCAAAAATACCAACAACACCATGAGTCAGAGAGAAATCAATGCCCAAATGCTACAACAGCAAAACGATCGACGACTCTCCATACAACGCAACAACGCTTACTTTGCAATTGTGTCCCCCGACGCCACCACCACAAGCAATGCGACCCTAAGATCTCATACCCCTTCTCTGACTTGGAGCTCCCAATGCCCCACCCCGTCAAGTTCAACTACAAGTACGGTAACGCTTGCCACCGCTGAATCGACAAGCTCAATAACAACAAGTATTTAGAAACCAACGTTCCCCACTAACCTACTTTCAAAAGTGTCAACTCAGCACTACCTCCAGTAAATACATACACAAGGAAGTGCAACACCTACTACCCGTTCGTATGTGCAGACTGGCATCGATCGGTATGTACCATAGCTGTTAAATTTCGATTACGATTAGTAATAAATTAGATTATTAATAAAAAGTATTGTAATCATTATATAATCCACCTGTATAAAAATGTTTGATTACTAATTGATTTCGATTATAAATAATCAAAAAATAACCTGATTATTTTTGATAATCTGAAATAATCAATTATAATCTCTTAGAATTTTTTTGATTGTTCCTGATTATTTCTGATTATTTTCAACATTTTCAACTGAAAAAACTCTAGGTTTTTATGCTGTCCTAAATACCTCTTATGTCAAGAGCTCTACTGTCCCATAACTATTATATTCGGCGGTGTCCCAGAAATCTCTTCCAACCAAATTCCAACCCAAACCCAATTCTCGGTGTCCTAGAAATCTCTTTCGGTTGGTTTCAAATCTCTAGTGATTTGGTTAGAGATTTTGCTAAATTCACCGCTAAAACAATTTTGATAAGCAAAATTAGGTTTGGAAATTTCAACTACATTATTTTACTGGATAGGCTGCATCAAAAAATTAACATGGTTTATTTGATTTAATATTGAAGCTGGCTTTTTAATAATTTTTCGCAAAGCTAACCGAAGACTGCCATATCCGCCAAAACCGTCGCACCAGTGGCGCCATCTGCCTCCTCAGTAGCGCCAAATGGGAAATTTGTCAACAACAAACGAGCCAAGAGTTAGAAAGTGTTGCTTTATGATGGGCGCGAAAATATTTTAAAATTGTTCATTTTAATTTTGGGTAACGCGACTTTAATTTAAACTATAATTTTAGCATAAATCATAAAACTTAAGCCACAGCTAACAGATTTCCCTTTAACATCATTTTAACGGTTCCAAGGAACCATGCCAAAAACGTTAAAAAAAAAAAAACAAATAAACTACTACTACTACTACATCATTTTAATTCAAAACTAATATAATTGAAATTTTTTTGCGCGTGATGAAGCTCAGTTTTGTAAGATGGACAATTATTTTGAACCCAATTGGACCAATTTTCTTTGCCACTAAGAAAATGAAATCTCTCGAAGTTCTGGGACACCGACGGATTTTTCGAGCGATTTCCAAATCAACCGAAGACAAAATCTCTAGAGATTTCCATTACACCCCCGATTAAACCCTTTTTTATTAGCAAGTATATAAGACTCCTAAATATCTAGCTTGTCAAGCATCTCTATGGAGTAGAGGTGATAGATTCGGCGCTAGTGTATTGAGAAATGGGCTCGAGTCCCACTAGGGGAATGATAAAATACTTTTTTTTTATTTATAAATTTGATTATGAATTCTAAAATAATTAAGACAACTTAAGTCGGTTAACCCAAAATTTAGTCTTCTGCTATATAATAAAAAAAACCGGTGCCGCTGGTCGTTTACTTGTTCAAGACTGGCGGCGAGGAATTTTTAAGCTAATTTTATGCAGAATATGCATGTACTAAAATCCACGAAGAGGTTCTACGCGTCTTGAACAACCTGTAGTAATGGGAAAGTAAAAAAAAAAAAAAAAAAAGTCGAAACAATGAAACAAATTAAAAGTATTTACAATGAGCTTTTATTAACCCTAATTTTTCAAATGAAAAGTCTGATAATGATAGCCGTCTTGGGCTGTTGATGATCCGTGCGAAAGAAAATAGTCCTTCAACTGGCGGTGAAGACGGTAATGGCGTGTTAAAGAAAATAAATGCCTCCCTTAGCAAATCATAGTTTTGCAAGCAAGCACTTCACTTAGGGCAATTTCACGAACACAATCGTTTGTATATGGACTACTCCGATGTACCAAAATCGCTTATACCTATGTCCAGACATTAATTTTATGATCGGTAGCTAGCAATTGTTTTGACATTTACCCAAAATGAAATGAAACTAAATGAGAAAATCGGTGCCAGCTAATTTTTTATTGTTTAAAGTTTTAATTTGGTTAAACCAAATTTAGCTGCCTCAATTATTTTAGAATCAAATTTATAAAAAATCAAATTTATAAATAAAAAAAATTATTTCAGTATTCCCCCAGTGGGACTCCAGGCCACTTCTCGTTACTCAGGCGCCGAATCTATCACCTCTACTCCATAAAGATGCTTGACAAGCTAGATATTTAGGAGACTAATATACTTGCTAATATAACAGTATTAATATAATAGTTTCAGGACACTTTGTTCTGCTCTTGACATTAACCAATAGTTTTAGAATTCATAATAATATTTATTAATAAAAAAATCCAAGTGGGATTCGAGCCCCGTTCTCATTACACAAGCGCCGAGCCCATCACCACTACTCCATAGAGCTCTTGACATAAGAGGTATTTAGGAAAGCATAAAAACCTAGAGTTTTTCCTGTTGAAAATATGGAAAATAATCAAAAATAATCAGGAATAATCAAGAATAATCTTAAAGAATAATCCTAAAGATTATTCTTGATTATTTTTGATTATTTCTGATTATTTTTTGGTAATCTGAAATAATCCCGATTATTTTTTGATTATTTATAATCGTAATCAATTAGTAATCGAGAGAATCTGAAAATAATCGTAATATAATGATTACGATTAGTAATTATTAACATTATTGAACAGCTATGGTATGTACAAATAAATAAACGCAAAACAAGCGATATACCTGTGGACAAAGATCCCCTCACTGGGAATGAGTTCAAAATTCTTGGCCAACAGTCTGATGCTGTGTGAAGAAAAGGCTCCAAGTGCCGCAAATCCAAAGCCCATCTATATAAGGGATAGCAACTGTGCGGCCCTAGTCACAAAGCTTGTATCGCTAATAGGCAACAACAACTTTTATGTAACATCCGTCAACAAAAGCAATATACGCGAAACAAAGCTCCAAGTCACCACCGAAGACAATTATCGAGCAGTCGGGAAATGCTTAAGAAGCTACTTCACCTAACAACTAAAAAGTAGGAAAGGCCTACAAGTAGTAATCAAAGGCATTGAATCATGCAATGGAAGTCGCTTCTGCCTTGGAGGAAAAGGGACTGAAGGTCAAGTCCGTCATAAACAAATCCAGTGCAATGTACCAATTGCCAAGAATTTGGGAAAACAAAAGCAGAGGAGGATCCATATGTCAAAAAATGCAGTAACTGTGGAGGTAACCACTCTGCAAACTACAGAGGTTGCCCAGTCTACAAAGATCTGAAGAGCAGGATTAATACGCGCACAGAATTTGCCCGATCCAATGGTCACCCTTCTGGAGTGCCCACATGTTAGAGAATATCCTCGGAGACTGACATCACACAAGACAAACTGGCTCAAATACAAAAATATATCAGCAGTCACATCGAGCGGAGCCCAACCATAAACAGCGAAGAAGACATTGACAATTCAGTTCAAGCCCTCACCTCATCATTACTGCCGCTGCTCATCACTCAAACCCCCACACGACAACAACAGCACCTCAGCAAGATCGTAGATTAACTAACAGTTACATTGAATTGAAAAGGCAACTGTCTTTGCACTTCACCTTAGAAATGTTTTCCAGCCAAGTTCTCCAACTGACCCAATCAATTGGACATGACCTTATTACGCCTAGAATGATTATGGAACTTCCAAGTCCCGCCATTACATATATCTCAAGACTTTTCAATGCTGTTCTGCAATGTGGATACTTTCCAACTCAGTGGAGGAAGTCCATAATCATAATGATTCAGAAACCAGGAAAAGATAAAACACAAGCGTCATCATACACAGACTAGTGGGTCGTCTGCTACCTTGCCTATCAAAACTATTTGAGAAGATCTTACTCCGAAAATTATAAAATTATTAGGGACTCAAATGTAAGAATAGGAGAACTGCAACAACCACTGGAGGAAGCTTTGTTATCAACCTTTTCGATGAGACTGGAAAGCCCAAAATCACAGGATAAATTAATAAACTCAAAGGGCACCACTTTTATGGAACTTTGTGATGATTATGGACTAACTGTGATAAACAGAAGGACATTTAGTGATGGAAATGGAAAATATACCTTTGTGGGTGCGGCGGGAAACTCAGTACATGACCTGTGTGCAATATCGCATGATACCCTTCATCTAGTCAACAAGTTTGAGGTACAAGAAAATATGTATTTACCCATTGCGTTATAGCTCACCATTGAGACTATCGGACAGGAAAATCGACTAACGCTGACCAAAAAAGTAGCATGGATCCCTTCACAGAAAGAAGCGAATCAACAAAAATTGGACGAGAAGTTAGTGGTCATCAGGCAAGGGGGAAATGTCAGCCTAGAAATATTAACTAACGCTATTAAAGATGCAGCACCCGAAATAGACAACCGCCGTCTAAACAAAAAACAGCCATGGTTCAATTGGAAATGCCAGAAAGCAAGGGATCAGTCATTTCTAAATTTCTAAAAGCCTACAGTGATCATATTAAACAAATCTACCTGCAAAAAAATGGATAGTATAAGTCACAATGCGCCATAAGAAAGGATGAGTATAGCCAGAGGTTGGTGGAGAAAATAAACACGGTTAAAGATAGCAAACAATGATGGAAACTCGCTAAGGAGATGAATAACCAACAGTACTTCTCAAGAACCACACCACTTTGAAACTATTTTGAATCCCAGGCAATCAGCGAATAGCATGGAATATGACCCGTTTCTTATTGAGGATACTGAACTAGATGCGCCAATCACTAGAGAGGAGGTACAGTACGTTTTACGTAAGACAAAACCAAATGAAGCCCCGGGAGCGGACAGAGTACCCTATGAGCACCTGATATATTTCACGGAATTATTCCAAAAGGAGCTTGTCGATGTATATAACCGAATGTTAATTACGGGTGAAGTTGATGATTCGTTTGTAAAAACTGTGATCTTTCCGATTCACAAAAAGGGCTGTCATCATGATGCTGGGAACTATAGAGGAATAGCATTCATGAACTGTGTTGCCAAAACACTGATGGGTCCAATAGATTGGCAGACTGGGCGCAACGATAAAAAACTTATCTGCGAGTATCAAGAAGGATTCCGTCCTGAGTACTCTACCTCGGACAACATCTACATCCTGACAGCGGCGGTACATCTTAAATTGGCTGAAAAGAAAAAAGTGTACGCTTACTTCGTCGACTTTACTGCAGCGTTTAACAGAGTATCTCGGCAACTACTTTTCTACAAATTACATCAATTGAGTAATTTATCAAAAATACAAAATCTCCTGCAAAAAATCTATTGCAACACATCGTCCGCAGTATGGACTGGAAGTGAGCTGTCACACTTTTTCCGCACACACTCAGGTGTAAAGCAAGGATGCCTTCTTTCCTTTTTTTTTATTGCATTTATTGCATTCATTTATTTTGTTACTTTTTATAGCAACTTACAATGTAGTGTTAGTTGCCTTCTTTCCCCGTTGTTATTTATATTTTTCTTAAATGATCTTCATGATGAAATTGAAGAAGGCCTTTGGATCGGTATCAACATCCGAGTACTTCTGTACGCAGACGTTATCGTGCTATTAGCAGACGATAAAGACAAGATGCAACGATTGATCTACAAGCTCGAAAAATATTGTACAAAGTGGAATCTGGAAGTGAGTACCAGTAAGTCGAAAATAATGGTATTTAGGAAAGGTGGTCGGCTGTCACAAGACCAGAAATGGAGAACTCAGAGCCAATACCTATTGTATCAGAGTTCACCTATCTGGGAGTGGTACTAGCACCAACCCTATCCTTTACTAATCATGTGGAGCTGCGAAACAGGTCAGCGAAACTGCATTAACAGTACATGGAAGAATTATCTGTGCAATCAAAATGTACCCATAAGCTCCAAATGGAAATTATTCCTTGCTGTGTGCCCTTCCACTCAAACCTATGCAGCTCAAATATGGGGATCACAACATTTTGATGAAGTAAACAAATTTCGTTAAAATACTTCGTTAAAAGGATATTAAGGCTGCCCGACAATACGCCACGAATACTGCTCTGCAATTTTCTTAGATGTTGCCCAAGCATTTGACCGCGTTGGTTTGGATGGTCTTATATTCAAGATAAGGACAATACGTCCCCCAAATACTCACAAAGTATTAGAAAGTTACGTCAGTAACAGAGTATTTACAGTTCTTCAAAATGAGCACACAACGGAAGAGTTCACCATTGGAGCCGGAATGCCGCAAGATAGCATACTCGTTCCTCTTCTGTATGTAATGTACACTGCCGACATACCAACAGACCCTCGACTTACAATAAGTACTTTTGCGGATGATACGGCAATATTAAGCAGATCACGATGTCCAATTAACGCAACAAGTCCCTTGGCAAGCCACCTAGCTAAAGTGGAAGAGGGGCTGGCCAACTGTGTAAACATGAGACGTTCACACTCAACAGAAGCACCTGTCCCCAGGTATCCTTAAATGCAACCCTGATCCCGCAATCAAACGATGTTGTATTCCTAGGTATGCACCTCGACAGAAGGCTTACATGGCGCAAACACATGGAGTCGAAAAAACTTCAAATCAAGCTAAAGGCCACCAGCCTTCACTGGCTAATCAACTCCCGTTCCCCTCTAAAACCGGAATATAAAGTCCTACTGTACAAAAGAATCATAAAGCGTGTCTGGACGTATGGCTCGCAGTTATGGGGAAACGCCTGTGCGAGCTGTGTGGACATCCTCCAAAGATCACAATCAAGAATTCTTAGAACCATCACTGGAGCGCCATGGTACATTCGCAATGAGTGTATCGAAACTGAAATAGAGCAACTTAAACAAAAATATTCTGAGAAGCTTCTTACCCACCCAAACCAACTTGCACAAACTCTTTCCATGTTAGCAATGCATTCTCGTCTCCGGAGAAATGACCTACCAACCCAGCGACTGACTTGAAGGGCCGCAGAACACAAACTACCTCCAACAGGGGATGGTTTATAAAAAAGTTTCTAGATTTAGATCTGAAAAATTATTGTTAGTCTCATTAAGAGAAGATCCAATAAATACAAAATAAGATTACAAAAAAAATTGATTCATTCCTTGCTTGACTTCATCTGACGATTCTGAATAAAGATATAACTTAAATGCAAGTGTACCTTCCGAAAAATTAAAAAAAAAATCATTTTTAAAAAACTTACCCATAAAAAATTTCAACATATCAAACTACATTAAAAAGAAAACTGTAGCAGCAATGGGACATTTATTTTTGAACGCTAGTGTATCTAGTTCGATGATTTCTCGTAAAACCAAGCGGCTACGATTTTACTGAAAACAGTTTTAATAGGTTTAAGTCAAACCTAAACACTGCTGTGTGGCCGGGTGGCTCAGCGGCTAGTGTGCGCGACCGCTGAGCAAGAGGTTGTGGGTTTGATCCCGTCTCGGAGCATCTAATGAAAAGTTTTTTCTTTGAATAAACTTCACACCCGGTCACCCCTCTTTGCTCTTGGCGCCAGCTTTGTAGTAATTAGCCATACAAAAGCTTCTCAAACTGCCGCTCGGATTACGCGTTAAACTGTAGGTCCCTTTCTCTTGTGCGAAAATTTGAAGCGCACAAGCCAAGAGATTGAGAGAACCTCGGCTTTGGCCCTTTCGGGCTGTGTCAAGCCATTTTACAAACACTGCTGAAGCGCACTGTAATCTCAAAGTCAGTCAGGTAATTGATTCTACAATTTTTCGCGTACATTAGTGGGATTTCTGAACCGGATTTAGAGTTCAATTAGATTTATGGATTAAATTTATTTTGATTTAAATTTAGTTAACAGGTAATGATTGACAATGGGCGCAAAAGTAAACAAAGGCGCGAGAAAAAATGATGTAAGAAAATGGCAAATTTTTCTAAGCCTCTTAAAATTATGTTTTTAATTGATCGCTTTGCCACTGCTATGCCAAATACTACGAAATTGTGTAGTCAAATTGCTTTTACTAAATTTATTGAGCTTAAAAATATGTAACACATTTAATTTGAAATCTCCAAATATTTTTCAAGATTATTTAAAATGTATATCTAACATCTCTATATACGCGAAATTCACAAGATTCTTAAGAATTTGTGAGATTCAATTCTTTGTACATTAGCAAAACATTTAAATTAATCAAACAAGGAATATAAAAAAACGAGTTACAAGAAAATTAACATATACAAAAAATCAAACAAAAATTAGTTTATGTTACAACAGAAGGGAAAAATAATCGAGTGGCGTCTTGGATGGGCTTGATCACGGTTTCGTGTGCAAATATCTTCAACATTATCAGCATCACCATTCCTGACAACTGGCTCGTCCACGTTTAGGCTATGTATTGATAACCGTTGCAGATCTTCCAGCCGCGATTTCAGTTGCCCAGGCTGAAGTTTCTGTTCACATGGACTGCGACTATTGCTTGAAGTTGTCGTGGATGTACTTGTAACCTCTGGATATGGTGAGTGCGACTCATTGCTTTCTGGGGTGTATGGATCGTCATGTGCCTCATCAAAATAAGTGCTGAGATGCTGTGTGTCGATTTGATTTACTATTATATTCTCCGAAAGTATCACGCGCCTTGACAATAATCTATATCGGTGCGAGATAGGCTGCTGTTTTATTATATTGCAGCATATGCGACAAATAGCGCCCTCAGTCTTAGTTTGTGTTGTGGGTAGCTCGTCGCCAAGTAGATGATTACTAGATAAATGCGCACACGTACACACGCAAATGTTGTCAGAGTCAATTATGTTAATACTAACAGCTGGATATTTCGATGAATCAATTCCTTCGGTTTCCTCATATCGACTACTTTTTAATAGATCATGCTGTACAATTACGTTAGAGGCCTTTGCATTGTCAGTTAATTTTTTGCATTCGCTTACAATTTCCGTAAAAACTTTATTCAAATAGGGACAATACTTGCATACGACTACGGGGACAAGTGATGCTGAATTGTTGTTATTTGCATAAGTATTTATGTGGTTGCAATCACACGATCTGTAAGTACCTTTGTTTGCCATAAGTCGGACAGTTAAGTATATAGGCTACATGATAGAAAAAAGAAGAGATAATATTTATTAGAAATATGAGAACAATTATTTTTAAAAACAAGAAAGAAAGTCGGTCAAGCCCGACTATAATATACTCTGTACCTGTGAAGTGCTGCCATTCACCGTTGCGACCGGAGCTGCCCATAATTGATTGTAATCCTCATAACCAGGGATTAATACCGGAACCTTTAACCTCAATAAACCGTTTCAAATCATGTACCGATTCCGATACAAATTTTTTTTGAGAACCGAATACCTTTATTATTGGAACCGATAGAACCGGATCGAAACGTTGGTACCGGTACTGTATCGGTTTTTTTTAGCTTATGCAGGGCGCATTATAATATTAACGAATGTTCTTAAATTGACTGATTTATTTAACATACATATATGGGAGATGACCGCGGCTTGGAAAGAAGATGATCGGGGATTGATGTGGTTGCCTGGGCGATC
Source organism: Lordiphosa collinella (assembly GCA_018904265.1). Classification (NCBI taxonomy): domain Eukaryota; kingdom Metazoa; phylum Arthropoda; class Insecta; order Diptera; family Drosophilidae; genus Lordiphosa; species Lordiphosa collinella. The sequence continues at coordinate 129,513 of JAEIFV010000050.1, read as the reverse complement.
TCCTATATCTTGAGTGTTTTATATGCCATTTAAAACACGATGTTTAATATTTAACTAAAACTTTATTTAATTTTAAAGAGGAAAAAATGACTCGACGTTCATGTGGTGGTACTCTCTATGCTTATTGTTACTGTTCACGGGTAGGCTGAAAAAGTTACAAAAAGTTTCGGTTACTTTAGCGTTGCCCGAAGTGTATATCGTGGTTGCCACAGTACTCCCTCCTAGCCTTCATGTTGCAAATCGAACAGAGAGTCTAATTATGCGGCCAGGCCTGGAAGCTTGATGATCTGCAGGCGTCTCTGTGGTGGCTCTGGCTGCGTTGTCTAAAAGACTTGATGACGGTTCAGGTATATCAGTAGCGATGCTGGTTGGTGAAGACGGATGAGCTTCTATGAAGGCGGGCTTCTTCTTCTTCTTCTTTGGCCATCACAACCGTTTAACGGTCTCGGCCGCTGCCACTAATGCACGCCACTCGCCTCTGTACCGAGCGACATTCCACCAGGAGGACACTCCTAGCTTCGCAATATCTCTCTGCACCTGGTCGCGCCATCTCCGCTTCGGTCGACCCTGCGGGGGAATGCCTCCCAACTTTTTTCTGGAGCGTTATCATCCATACGGGTAGCATGTCCTATCCAGCGCAAACGCTGTTGTTTTATGCGCTTGACTAGGTCAGTGTCCCCATAGAGCTCATACAGTTCTCGAATCAGTCGGATGCGAAATTCGCCGCCAACTTTTAGAGGTCCATAAATCCTCCGAAGAACTTTTCTCTCGAACACGCCAATTGCCGCCTCATCCTCTTTTGTCATTGTCCATGCTTCTGCGCCGTATAGCAGGACTGGGATGATAAGCGACTTGTTTAGCGCAATTTTCGTTTTCCGAGAGAGGGCTCTGCTCTTGAACTCCTTATTGAGCCCGTAATAACATCGGTTTGCAAGAGTAATTCTTCTTCGGATTTCCAGACTGGTGTTGTTGTCGCTGGTTATCGTCGTTCCGAGGTAGACAAATTCCTTAACAACCTTGAAGTTGTAGTCTCCCATTGCAACAGATTGTCCAAGCGGTGACTTACTGCGCGTTGATTTTAGGTATTTCGTCTTTTCCTCATTTACCGCTAAGCCCATAAGTTTTGACTGCTTCTCTATCTCTGAGAACGCCCGTTTTACCACAGATTCGCTTTTGCCGATGATATCAATATCAGCAGATTAAAGAAGTCGCACGATAAGATATCACCCTGCCTAAAACCTCTTTTGGTATCGAAAGGCTCGGAGCGGTCTTTTCCTATTTTGACGGAGCTTTGTGTGCTTCTCAACGTCATCATGCAAAGTCGAACGTACTTTGCTGGAATACCAAAGGTAGATAGGGCTACAAAGAACTTTGACCTTATCGGCGTGTCAAAGGCGGCTTTGTAGTCAACAAAAAGGTGGTGGGTGTCGATATTTCTCTCTCTTCTCCAGGATTTGTCGCAATGTTAATATCTGGTCCGTGGTGGATTTGCCAGGTCTAAAGCCCCACTGATAAGGTTCAATCAGTTCACTTATTCTCGGCTTTAGGCGTTCACATAGGATGCATGATAGAACCTTATATGCGATGGGAAGCAGACTGATCCCGCGGTAATTGGCGCAAACCGCAGGGTCTCCTTTTTTAAATATTGGACAGAGTACACTTAGATTCCAATCTTCGGGCATGCTTTCTTCAGACCATACTCTGCATAGGAGTTGGTGCATGCACCTTACCAGCTCCTCACCTCCAGCCTTGAACAGTTCAGCAAGCAGCTCATCAGCTCCAGCAGATTTGTTATTTTTTAGACTTTTTATGAAGGCGGGCGTAAGGCGATCTATTGCTACCATGGTATCGCGACCATTGATTGATATGGTGAATTATTTGGAATGTTTCGATTTTACTTCAAATAGTCCACCGTAAGGCGACTGAAGCGAACTGCGTACCGTGTCGTTGCGCAAAAAACATGGTCTGCATTGTCCAATTGCTTGAAAACGAAAGGCTTGAAGGTGTCAAGGTGAGCGGGTTGAGTTGGGCGAACTTGGTACATCATCTCTGCAAGATCTTTGGCGAATTCGGTTTGGGATTGAAATTTATTGCTTCCATGTAAAAATTCCCCAGGCAGGCGAAGTGTTGTACCATAAACCAGTTGTGCTGCTGTGGTTTTAAGATCTGGGTTATAAGCTGAGCGTAGTCCAAGTAGAATTATTGGTCGTTTATGAGGCCAACCTATTCGATTTTTGCACAAGATGGCTGCCTTAAAGGTCGTATGCCAGCGTTCAATAACCCCATTAGCTTGAGGATGATATGATGTCGTTCGCAAATGATCGATGCCAAGGAGTCGGGATAGCTCGGTAAATAACTTGGATTCAAACTGCCTACCTTGATCTGTTGTGATGCGAGCAGGGACTCCAAAGCGGGAAGTCCATGTGTTGACTAGAGCGGCTGCAACCGTGTCTGCCTGAATATCTTCAATGGTGACAGTTTCTGGCCACCGGGTGTAGCGATCGATGATGGTCAAGAAATATCTGTACTGTCCAGATTAAGGTAGTGGTCAGATGAGATCCAAGTTGATGTGCTCGAATCTTTGCGTACGCAGTTGATATTGCTGAAGTGGCGGTTATTTCCTTGTGCATAAAAGGCCATACAAATCGTTCCTTGATAAGTTTGATTGGTGAGCCAACACCTTCATGAGCAATGTTGTGAATGATTTTTGCTGATGATTTTTCTTCTGAGGGGCTGTGGGATGAATGGTCGCACGCTGGAAGTATAAAAAAAAAAAGATTGGATTCGTCGTATTTGGAATGTTGACTGCATTGAGTTGCAGGGTGGTTGTGTCATCGCTAAGTAGTTGTTTTAGCTCAGGACAACTTGATTGGGCGGTAGCGATTTGATTGTAGTCAATGATGTTAGCTTGCAAAGCTGCGATGCGAGATAGGGCATCGGCTGTTATATTTTCAATGCCAGCTACATGCAATATTGATGTTCTGAATTGACCAATAAAGTCTAGTCCAATGTACCAATGGTTTGTGGTCTATGTGGAGTGCTATACTTGCGTTGTGCGTCTGTGAGTTTGAAGCTGAAAAATCCCATTGGCTGGAATTCGTGGTCCACGATTTGATGCAGGACAGCACCGACTGCTATGTCACTTGCGTCTGTGCTGAGCGATAGGTGGGCCGTTGTAGCTAGATGAACTAACGGCTGCGTAGCGATGTTTGCATTCAAGGTGCTGGTTCGGTCAGCTTCGGTGGTTGTGTCCGTGTGTTGTTTTAGCTCGGACAACTGTGGGCGGTGCGATTGTTGTGTCAAGAGTTGCTGGCTGCGATGCGGTGGGCCGGCGTGTATTTTCAATGCCAGCTACATGCAAAGTGTTGATGACAATAAAGTCAGTAATGTACCAATGGTTTGTGGTGTGGGTGCTATACGGTTGGCGTGGAGTGAGCTGAAAAATCCCATTGGCTGGAATTCGTGGTCCACGATTTGATGCAGGACAGCACCGACTGCTATGTCACTTGCGTCTGTGCTGAGCGATAGGTGGGCCGTTGTAGCTAGATGAACTAACAGTGCTGCTTTTGTTAGCGAATGTTTGCATTCATAGAAGTGCTTAATGGTTTCGTATGTTCAGCTAATCGGAGTGGATTGCCTGGAATCAGCTGAACCAGCGGTGCTTGATGTTGTATGGCATTCGGCAAAAACCGTCTATAAAAGTTGATCATTGCCAAAAATCGCCAAACTTCTTTTGCAATTTTAGGAAACGGAAAGTTTGTGATTGCTTTGATCTTCTCTAGCAGGGGCTTGATGCCGTTGCAGTCCACCAAGAAACCAAGAAAATCAATAGACTTATGACCGAAATGACATTTGCTGGGATTTATGTTGAGATAAAAACGACGAAGTCGTTCGAATACAAGACGATGATGAATTTTATGTTGGTCCATGTTGTCTGAAGCGATAGCAATGTCATCTCCGTAGATGAAAACGAAATCCAAGTCTCTGAATGCGGAATGCATGTAACGTTGAAACGTTTGTGCAGCGTTGCAAAAAACAAAAGTCATATGTATAAATTCGAATAAACCAAAGGGTGTGGTTATCGCTGTCTTGGGAACATCACGTGGTTCGATAGGAATCTGGAGATATGCACGGTTGAGATCGATTTTGGGGAAAATGTGTTTACCATAAAAAAATATGTGTGCAATCTTGAATATACGGTAGAGGGTACCGATCTGGGATTGTTTGCGAATTAAACGCATGGTAGTCGCCACATGGCCGCCAGGATAAGTTAAATGTTTTGATTGAAGATGATGATTGCAGGCTGCAGACACCATGACGTGACAAAAGTGTTTCAGCGAAAACTAGTTTGGCGTCCTTAATGTTGACCAGTTAGTTGTAGTGTTGCAAGAAATCGGATCCAATGACTGGGATTTTGGAATCAGCGATTATGACAATCCAAGTGTATGGACGGCGTAGTCCGAGATCAAGAGTGAGACTTGTTGTTCCATACCTCTTAATTGCAGTCCCATAAGCTGCAAAAAGCGTATAGTCATTGGTGGGTGTGATACGTCGATTTATTGCAACAGAAGGTATGACGGAAACGTCTGTTCCAGTGTCGATAAGGAATTTTTTTTCCTGATTTGGTATCTGATGTTAATGCTGGCTTGTTTCAAAGCAAGGGGCATTGCAGTGTTGTGCCTTACTCCCATACTTGTAGTGGTACCAGCAGTTTTTGGATGAAGTGTTGTTCGCTGTCGGAGTGTTGCTACGGTTGTTGCTCTGTGAGCGATTACGACTGCAAGAACGTTGATTGTTGTTGTTCAACAGCTGACCAAGCTTGCTATTTATTTGCAGCAACATGTCTTTGTTGTCGAGGCGTTTCTCTATGCGACTGATGCGTTCGTCATTTGATCCTTGTCCAAAGGCATTGCGTGATAAGGCAGAAATATTAACACATGGAGAATAGTTAAGTCAATCTATCACAGCGTCTGCGGCAGTTGCGAGTTGTGAGAGTGTTGTGTTGGGTGGGCTCTCAAGCATACCTACAATGACGGCGCGTGCTGCAGGTGAGAGGCGTTTAATCCAATAACGTCGTACAACAGATTCATCGTTAGTGGCGTTTGTTTGTTGTTGCTGCTGGCTGAGTAGGTGGCTTGGACGTCCCTCGCCGAGTTGAATGCCAGTCGCAAGTTTGTCAAGGCGTGCCATATCAGATTCTGCATTTCACAACGAAGTTTTAACGTTGCGGCCGAGAGCGTGTTTGTATGTGCGTGTGTGTGTGTGTTCACCGAAACGCTTGCTTGCGAAATTTCGAGATGTCAACGATCAACAATTATGGGTTAGGGTTGAATGTTACAGGTGTGTCTGTCCACCGGAGCGCTAGTTGGCGAATGTGTTGGATGTCGCAGGTCACCAATTATGGGTGATGGTATTAATGCACGGCAGAGCCAGGAGGAGAATGTTCTAGAAGTCGGGTCACCAGTTATGGGAGATGGCCGCGGCTTGGAAAGATGATGGTCGGGGGTTGATGTGGTTGCCTGGGCGATCTCCTATATCTTGAGTGTTTTAAATGCCCATCAAAGCATGATGTTCATATTTAACTTAAACTTTATTTAATTTAATGAGGAAAAAAATGGCGCAACGTTCGGGTGGTGGTTGTAGCTACTCCCTATGCTTAGTGTTACCGTTCACGGGTAGGCTGAAAAAGTTAAAAAAAAATTTCGGCCACCCTAGCGCTGCTAGAAGTGTATATCGTATGTACATTGGCAAGAATCTAATATAAGTGTGTGTCCGGGTGAGGCTCAGCGGCTGGTGTGCGCGACTGCTGTGCAAGAGGACGTGGGTTCGATCACGCCTCAGAAGATCTAATGAAAAGTATTTTCTTTGAACAAACTTTAAACCCGGTCACCCCTCACTGCTGCCGGCGCTAGCTTTGTAGTAATGTGTGTGCCCGGGTGAGGTTCAGCGGCAAGTGTGCGCGACCGCTGTGCAAGAGGACGTGGGTTCGATCACGCCTCAGAAGATCTAATGAACAGTATTTTCTTCGAACAAACTTTACACCCGGTCACCTCTTACTGCTGCCGGCGCCAGCTTTGTAGTAATTAGACATGCAAAAGCGTCTCAAACTGCCGTTCGGATTCGGCGTTAAAATGTGGGTCCCTTTCTCTTGTGCGAAAAATTACTAGCACACAACCGAAGAAATTAAGAGGAGCTCAGCTTTGGCCCTATGGGGCTGTGTCAAGCCAATTTACATTTCTTACATACATATGTACATGGGAATGTATATATTAAAACCAGTGGCTCGGACTTAAGTTGTTAAGTTGTACATGCCGAGAACTTCAACACGGGCCAACGCCACATAAGTACATAAATATGTACAAATTGTCGATGTTTTCTTTGTATGTACATTGTACAATGTACAAACATGTAAGACTGTGATGGATACACATCACTAGCAGCAATACTTTACATAATACTTTACATTTGGGAGCTCGACCGGTCCGGAGCTTGTTGTTATGTGGAGAATAGAAAAAGAGTTGGTGCAAAATCGGAGATTCGAAAAAGGTTGTGAAAGTTGTAGTATGTTGCCTAAATAAAGTTGAAAGTTCATTGGTTACATGTTAAAAGTTGTAAAGTCCGAATTCTGTGAGTTAAGTTGTCAAATAGTGGCATTTGCGTGTTGCTGCGCGAGAAAAAAAAACAAAAACCATGTTTCACAATATTGTTCAATAGTTGCGAAATACATCGAGCGCGCCACAGCGTATCCTGAATACAAACGAAAATGGCGGGTGTGAAGCATACGTCTTCTAAGAAAGGAAGTGCGAAAGACAACAAGAAAGAAAGTCGGTCAAGCCCGACTATAACATACTTTGTACCTATGAAGTGCTGCCCATCACCTGTGCGACCGGTGCTACCCATAATTGTCTGTTTTCATTATAACTCGACAACCGTTCATCCGATCTCTACCATTCCTTTGGCGGATCGATTATTAATCCTAATTACTAAATGTGTCCAGAAGGAACGAACCTTCTATCTATAAAACTGTGGGAGATGTTACGTTTTTTCCAATTTGCGGGGGCGGGAGGGGCCGTGGCAAAAATTGAAAATAAACTTTATCTGCCTGCAAGTATAAGAAGCATAAGTCCCATACATGTCAAACCTCTATCTCTTACCATCTCTGAGATCTGTGCGTTTATACAGACAGACATGGCTTGCACAAACTTATTATACTCTATGTACCTTTGGTACAGAGTATAAAAATACGCCGTATAAAAAAGGAAGTACGCCGTCTAAAAAAGCGAGTGAGAACGAAATGGAAGACCAACAAAACGGACAAGAGCAAAAAGTTGTGGAATGTGGAGGTTTATTGGAAACAATAAATGAGAGCATGGAGAGCAGTTGCAGCCAAGGTTGATCAGTTGCTAAGTATGAAGATAGAAGTAGATGAAAGAAAAGACAGTCAAGTGAAAATTGCTGCGGAAAATTTTGAAAAGTTGTGTGCGAGTGCGATGGCAAGTCTATGCCATGAAAAAAAAGGGTTTGAAATTTTCGAAAGAAATGCTGACGCATACGAACTGAGTCAGCAACAAAAATATGTGCAGGCAAGAGGCAAGATGTGCGGGCCTGCTAAGCTGTTTCTTGAAGCCGAAAGTGTGTGCGAATATAAGGAACTGAAAAACCTTTTAATCGAAGAATTTGCATGCTGTTTTAATAATGCTGATTTTCACAAGAAGTTGCAAGAAAGGAAAAAGAAGAAAGACGAAACGTTCCACGAATATTTGCTGCAAATGAAAAAAATAGCGGCAGTCGGTGACATAGAAGATGCTGCAGTTATCAGTCATATCGTGAATGGTCTTGATATTAAAAACGAGTACAAGTGCGAGATGTTTCGTTGTAAGTCGTTCAGAGCTCTAAAAGAAGAGTTTGATATTTACGAGCGGCTCAATATAAACGAAAGAAACACCGGTCAACAAAAATTCGTCGTCAGTTCTAAGCAAGTGTTTCAAGGCGGCAAAAAATAGCATTTCTATAACAGTGGTTCTGCCAAACATAAGCGCAAGGATTGTAATGTGGAAACAAAGTGTCTTAGTTGCAATCAAGCTGGTCATATTTCACGTAACTGCCCCAAGAAAATTGACAAAATAAACAAAGTTGAAGTTCGTGTTGACCGCAGAAGAATTAAATCGGTAGAAATAAACGGAGTGACAGTAGATTGTCTCGTGGATACTGGGTCAGATGTGACCATTATTAAAGAAAGTATCGCTGGAAAAATTAAAGACATTAAAATACAAAAAAGTGTTTTGCAATGCAAGGACTGGGTAACGCAACAACACAGCCGATAGGGTACTTTAATGCCCAGGTGAAAGTCGATAAGCTGGAGACTGACTAAAACTTTATTGTTGTCCCCCAATACTAAAATGGAGTGCGAAGCGCTGTTGGGCTACGATTTTATCAAGAAATTTCGTTTGGTTACTGATAACCATGGTCATACGTTTTTGGAGCTTGATGCAGCTTGATGAGTATGCTTTGGTGTTTCATCATTGCCAAGATTTATCTTTCACAGTTCCGCCGAAGTATCACAACGCCGTAAAGCAGTTGATTGAAACCAGCTATAAGGCGATTCCAAGAACTATGAAGTAGTGTCCCGTTAAGCTGACGATTGTTCCTGATGGAGTGTTTAAACCAGCGTTCCCCAGCCATGCCCCGGGGGGCCGAACACATTCGACGATTCAAGCCGAATGCGTGCCGAAGCAAAGCCTTAAAGTGTGTTAGAGAGAGACAGAGAGCGTCAGAGAGCCTCTCTTCTTGGGGAACCCTGGTTTAAACCGTTGCGAAATTCGCCCTCTCGATTGTCAGCAGATGCAGTAAAAAAGCAAGTAGATGAGTGGATGGAGGAAGGTATAGTTCGCAAGTCCTCCTCAAATGTAGCAAGAGTGCGTCGATAACAGGTTTTTAAACGGCATGGTCCTGGTGGATTGCTTTCCAGTGCCGTTATTGGATGAAGTCTTAAAAAAGCTGCAAGCCGCAAAATGGTTCACTGTAATGGACCTCGAAAACAGTTTCTTTCACGTACTAGTTCAAAAAGAAAGCAAGCCTTTTACAGTTTTTGTCACGAGAGAAGGGTAGTTTGAGTTTAAGAACTCGCCAGCTGCATTTATTCGCTTCGTTCAGCATATTTTCCAGACCCTAAATTATGCATGGGAAAAACAAAACGAGATCTGGAGACAGCAGCGGAGTTGGGTCTGAAAATCAAGGGGAAGAAGTGCTGTTTCCTGCGGACACGTATTTATTTTCTGGGCCATATCATTGAAGCGTTTTTGGGACCCACTGGATTCTTTTGGAAATTCATTTCTGGGTATGCACATATCGCACGCCCGCTAACAAATCTTCTCAAGAAAGGAGTGGAGTTCAACATTGGTCCGGCAAAGCAAGATTCGATGCAGCACCTAAAGCAGGAACTTAAGAGCAAGCCAGTATTACATATTTACTGCAGAGAAGCTCCAACCGAGCTTCACACAGATGCGTCCAAAGAAGGATTTGGAGCCGTTTTGTTGCAAAAGTTTGAAGGAAAGCTTCATCCAATCTACTATTAGAGCAGAAAAACGTCAGATACAGAGTCAAAACGTCACAGCTACTATCTCGAAGTTAAAGCAGCATTTTTGGCATTGAAGAAGTTTCGGCACTACTTGTTGGGAGTCAGTTTCAAGTTGGTTACAGACTGTGCCGCATTCAAAGACGCGATGAAAAAGCAGGATGTCCCCAGAGGATTTTAATCTTCAAACCGAACACCGTGCAAGAGAAAAGATGAGGCATGTGGATTGTCTTAGCCGATTCCCGGAGTCTTGCATGTTGGTGACAGCAGAGTTATCAGTCCGTATAAAGAAGATGCAGCAGAATATTGACTATCCAGGCCGTGGTGCAGATCCTCAACCAACATCCGTATCAGGACTATAGGTTGAAAGGTGGTCTTTTGTTCAAGACTATTGATGGTAACGAGTTGCTTGTTGTTCCCAGGGTTATGGAGCGGGAAATAATACAAGCGTCGCACGAAGTTGGCCATTTCTCGACAGGAATTTTTGATTCCGCATCTCGATCGATAAGCAAAAAGTTGGGCAAGCAGGAAGGCTTTTTAAATTGCATCTATAAGGGAGACACGACGCTACACACCCTCCACATTGATCACTTGGGTCCGATGGATGCTTCAGCCAAGCAGTACAAGTACATCCTAGCAGCTGTTGATGAGTTTTCAAAGTTTGTTTGGTTGTTTCAAACCAAAACAGCCGGACATGAGGAAGTTGTCAAAAGGCTAAGCGAATGGTCCAATGTACTTGGTTTTCCCAAGCGCATTATTAGCGATAGAGGTGCAGCGTTTTCTTCTGATGGCTTCAAAGAGTTTCTGGATGAGCATAATGTTAACCGCGTGAAGACGACAACAGGGGTGCCCAGAGGTAATGGCCAAGTTGATCGGGTGAACCGTTCGATTTTGTCGATTATATAAAAACTGTCGACAAGCGAACCAACCAAATGGTACAAGTACGTTTTTTTTTTTTTTTTTTTTTTTTAAATCGGCTTGTCAAGATGACAACAGCCCCGAGGGGCCAAAGCCGAGCCTCTCTCAATCTCTTGGCTTGTGCGCTTCTAATTTTCGCACAAGAGAAAGGGACCTACAGTTTAACGCCGAATCCGAACGGCAGTTTTTGAGAGGCTTTTCATGGCTGATTACTGCAATGCTGGCGCCAACAGCAAGAGGTGTGGCCGGGTGTAAAGTTTTATTCAAAGAAAAAAACTTTTTCATTAGATGTTCCGAGTATGTTCCCGATGTGCAAAAGGCGCTTAATTCGCACGTGCATGCTACTTTAAAGTCGTCACCATTTGAAGTCATGTTTGGCACCAAAATGAACTATCAAGCTAGTCGTCAAGTCGTCTTTTGGAGCTCTTAAATGAAGAATTGGTGAGCCAATTCAACGATGAACGTCAGAAGCTGCGATAAGTGGTTAGGCAGAATATCGAGCAAACGCAGAAAGTCTACAAGCGAAACTTTGACTGAAAACGTCGTAATGAGTACGAGTATAAAGTCGGTGATCTGGTAGCGATCAAAAGGACGCAGTTTGTTGCTGGCCGTAAGCTGGCTAGTGAATACCTTGAAGTTAACAAGGTCAAACGTAACGGGAGATACGACGTCAGAAAGGCAGCAACCGTCGAGGGTCTAAGTATCACGTCAACCAGCTGCGACAATATAAAACTCTGGCGTTTTGTAGCAGAGAACGAGAAGCTGTTGTCATCTGGGACAAATGAGTATGATCAGGAGGGACGAGTGTAAGACGGTGATGGATACACATCACTAGCAGCACCCCACCACTAGCAGCCGCGTGAGTTGTAAGTAAAAGTAAAATTAGCTTGTCAAGATGACACAGCCCCAAAGGGCCAAAGCCGAGCCTCTCTCAATCTCTTGGCTTGTGCGCTTCGAATTTTAGCACAAGAGAAAGGGACCTACAGTTTAATGCGGAATCCGAACGGCCGTTTGAAAAGCTTTTCATGGCTAATTACTGCAATGCTGGCGCCAACAGCAAAGAGGTGTGGCCGGGTGTAAAGTTTATTCAAAGAAAAAAACTTTTCATTAGATGTTCCGAGGCGGGATCGAACCCACGATCTCATGCACAGCGGTCGCGCACTCTAGCCGCTGAGCCGCCCGGCCACACACGCGTGAGTTGTACAAGCTGCAAAATGAAGTCAGTCGGAGTCAGTTGGAGTCAGAGCACAGTCGTTGATGGAATGCAGCGAGATCAGTCGTAAACAGTTGTCAAGTCGTTTCGTCCGTCGCAGCCGTATTTCATTTAAGTTCTATTCCCTAAATTTTGGAAAACTTTATAACTCAAGCATTGAACTATAATTAATTATTATTGAATAAACAATACTTTACATAATACTTTACATACATATAAAAGTTATTTGTCTTTCATATTTGCATTCGTTTGGCGCCTAGCTCGAATCAGTATTTTTATTCTTGCTACATACGGTCACACAGATCTCGAAATATATTAAATTTTTCTATTTTAACTCTTTGGAAGCATTCCATTTGCAATTAACAGAGGTTTTGTCTGCGGCCGAGCTATGCTGCGTTGCTGGCTGAATATATACACCAACTACGATAAAGGAAAAGACGACTATTATGATAGTGGAGACGACTGGCCGAGGGGTGAAGCTCGCTGTGGATCTACACATACATATTCGCCCTCTTGCTTGGCAGTGGCAGGAATTTCAAGCGGCGATAGGAGCAGAGCCTAAAGCGCTTAAGCGTGCAGATGGAGCGGAACACCACCACAGAAGAAACAGCACTCACAAACATTGGAAAAGCGAGCAGAGAGCGGCCTTTCGAGTATTCCCTCTGCCTTTAAACCTTTACCACTAAGCACAATCTGGAGCGACACCAACGCACGCATACTGGTGAGGAGCTCTCTAAAGGCACACCTGCGTACTCATAATGGTGAGCGTCCCTTCCAATGTTCGCAGGGCTCGAAGACCTTTTAAACAAGAAGAAATCTAAATCAACACCTACGTACTCATACTTGCGAGAGACAGAAACACTTCGAGTGTTCCCACTGCTCGATGACCTTTCGCAATAAGCGCAATCTGGAGCGACACCAACTTTTATATACTTGCGAGCGACCTCACTCAAGCTCAGAGTGCTCAATGTCTTTTGGCCGAAAGCGCAATCTAAATAAACACCTACTTACTCATACCGGCCAGCGACTGCTCTCAGTGCTCGAAATTTTTCCTCCAAAAAGACTCTCTGAAGAGGCATATCCGGACGCATACTGGAGAGCGACATCTCCAATGTTCTCACAGCTCTAAGACCATTTGCCAGCCGTACGATCTAAAGAAACACTTTATGAGCTCCCAGAATTGTATGAGATTTCGAAAATAAGTACTTTAAATAGTAAAATAATACCAAATGTGAAAATCGATTATTATTTTACTTTAAATGTCAAACGACTGAAACTTTTATGTTGAATATTACATAGGAATAAAATGATTTGGACTTATCACAGAATTTGCTTTTTACAATATTCCAAAATTTTTTTTAAATAAACTTGCTCTGCCTGCAAGTATAAGAACCATAAGTCCCTTACATGTCAGAAAAAATTTTTAAGACTTATCGCAGATATAAAATTTGGTATAGCTATCTGCGTTTCTTCGAAGCGTTTTATGCGTTATTTGCATATTATATGTAACAAGTGGAGCATCTTATCTCCTTTTTGTTAAATCCTACAAAAATGCAAAAGGTCGCCAAACACAAAATTGTATAAATGTAAATGTGACTAGAGTTAGACTACATTTGACATTGCACCTAAATAAGTCCATCTGGTCCAAGTCCATGATACAATAACTACAAGATAGCGCAAGCGGAAGTGCTTTTTTGCATGCGCGAGAATTTATTCAACACCAGGGCTGAACACACAATCCAGGGCCACAGATTCGTCGTTTATATTTTTTACAACTTTCGATAGAAGTAGAAGTAACTCGCTCATACGGAAATCGAAAACGACAATGTTAATTTGAATGACATGACAAAACGCCCACGGTCAAAAAGCCCATAAAATTTCAATTAAAAAGCAAATTTCAATTTTAAATCAAATTAAACATGGTATTTATTTTATGCATCCTATCCAGTAAAATAATGTAGTTTACATTCCCAAGACTAATTTTGTTTATCAAAATAGTTCTAGCGGTGAATTTAGCAAAATCTCTACCCAAATCACTCGATACTTGAAACCAACCGAAAGAGATTTCTAGGACACCGAGAATTGGTTTTGTGTTAGAATTTGGATGGAAGAGATTTCTGAGACACCGCCGAATATAAGTTATAATGATTACGGTCCCTGTCTAATACATTTTCTACTATTCTTACAGCATATTTTATTCCGCATACCTTATAGGATAAGCCAGGCGGCAAAAAAAATAGCTCGGGAAGGGAAGGACGGGAAGGAAGTGAGCCTTCTGTGCAAGAGGATTTGTTCTTTAAGAATTTTTACATAACCGATCACTAGCTATTGACGCCAGGCTGAGCTACTTCACATCTTTTTGAACGTATGCGTCTAATTTTTGCACACGAGAAAGGGACCTTCAGTTTAATGCCAAATTCGAGCAGCAAAGGTTGTGAAGCTTTTATTAGCCATTAAATCTCTTACAACTTAATCTCGTTATGAAGCTGTAAAAATCAATTAACTTGCAACACAGCTGTTGCAATTATTTAGTTGAATTGGCAAGAAAATTGACTGGCAAAAGTGTCTGTGGAGTCTTCTTATTGGGTGCCACAGTTTGAGTTGCTTTCCTAGTTTTTATTTATGCGAAGTCATTTAAATTTGCTTAAATAATAAAGTATTATTTCAGCTAGGAATACTTTTAAATCTCGTTTGTATGAGCTTTTGCGAGAGTTATACACACATTTAATGAACAGGAACTTTCTTGAAAGATCGAAAGCTCTGATTACACAGAGACACAGACGGACACTTAAATATAATATAAGCAATAAATTTGAGCTTTACCTTATGATCGCCCATGCATACGGATTCTCCAATCATGTTATATTGCCATGCATCCTTTTGTATAATTTCCATGACATCTGGACTCATTAGAATCCGATCGCACCACGCCGGGCAACGCGTTGACATATAATCAGTAGGCATATCGGGGTCCTCTTCAAAGGGATAAGACGGAACAAAATGTATCGGATATTCGACTAGAATCTCATTAAAAGGCTCCAATTCTCTATCGAACTTTTTCAGCTAGAACGACAATAGTCAATGAAAACATTTCCTTGAGAAGAACGAAATATTACCCAATCTTCCTTAAACTTCAGTTGATGATCGGCATGACTAAATTCCTTTTTTCCGAGAGTAAGTACGTTGTTGCCAAGTGTGTTGCGGTAATGTATTTTATTACTATCACTCTTCATACTTTGGACGCGATGAGCACTTAAGTTTTTAGTTAGTTCCTGTTAATTAAATACGAAAAACAGAGTATAAGTAGTTCCTGTTAATTAAATACGAAAAACAGAGTATAAGTAGGTATAAAGTAAGTAATTTTTAGCTTATAGAGCCAATGTCGAGCTTTCTGATTTTCTTGGCATGTGCCCAGTGGCCAAATGGGGTGTGCTCACATCATACATTACAAAAGCCCAGAAGTAAAGATCATTCTAGATTCTTTGTATTGTAGTCTAGATACTTTGTATTGTAGTATGTAGGGAATATATAAGTTGTTTGTAAGTAGTTACTAAGTTATACTTATCTGGCAAGGTGCAATATGTTAACCTATCTAGCTGGCAACGCCACGCTCCTATGATAGTATATGTAGACTTAAGCATGTATGTGGAATCGGACGAGCTAAGCTCAACGCATTAGAGAGTCAGTTCTATGCTGGCTAGACAACCTACACCCTACCGAATAAATGTTAAAGTATAACTAAACCACAGGGCACACCTATAATCTCAAGTCAATTTTTAATTTTCATTTTGCAATTGACTTATCCAAAAACCGACACACACCAAAAACCATTTGGAATTAGCTGAGCGCCCAAAAAGAAAATATGTATGAAAAAATGCAGTTAAACAAATATGGACAAGAATTTCGAAGAAAATGAGAATAAAGATAAAGACTTAAAGGGGAACGCAGTAAGAATTACAGTTACCTTATCTGCGGAAGACGAGGAAAAAGTGCAGCAGCAGTGGTCTATAAGAGAATCGGAGCTGCTAAAGAGGCAGATTCATCTGCTTATGAGAGAACTTAAACTATTATGGATGCGGAAGGTTGTCTGGAGCTATTTCGCCGAGTACAATCATATGTAAAAGCGGCCTAAAATTTAGACGACAGCTACGTACGCGCAGTTTTTGCAAAAAAAACTGCCAGTCAAAGCGATTATAAACTTGCTTTTATAAACTACTAGCTGAATACCCGGCGTCGCCCGGGTTCTTATGATTCTTAAGAGAGCGATTATATTCAATCTAGTGCAGGCTACATGTCGGTATAAACATTTTGGACCGTGCGATCTTTGTCTCTATATACACCTCTTCATGATAATCTAAAATCATGACTTTTTTCAAATTGTGACTTTTTTGCCCGTTTGATTAAAACCTTCTATTTACCCGTCAACAATTGCTGTCTATCAAATCTTCACAATAATCCAGGCTCAAATCAAAAAATTGCAAATTACGCAATGTTTTGGACCGTGTAATCAACAGCTTCCATTTACCAACGCCGGCATTGTAATTTTTCCTGCTTTGGTATTAATTGAATCTTCTCTTACAATAATCTTCTCAAACAATTATTCTTCAGATCTTAATCTAGAAACATTTAAAAAAAAATAGAGTCAACTTCGGCACGGCCGAAGTTTTGTATATCCTTGCAGCTTCCATCGAAAACAAAAAAGTTTTTCTAAGACTACTTTTCGGACCTTACTTTTCTATGGGAGCTATACTTTATAGATGTCCGATCTCGAACAAACTTAGTAGAATCATGGAAAAGCATAACAAACTGTTAATTACGAAATTTGATGGCGATCTCACTAAAAACAAACAGTTTTTCTCACTAGAAGTTATTTTTCGACCGATCATTCCTACTGCAGCTATATGCTATAGTCATCCGATTTTGACATAGCTTTGTAGAATTGTGTAAATGTGTATAAAATAAGTGATTGCCAATGATAAGGACGTTCCCATTAAAAACAAAAAAGTTTTTCTCAATAGAACCAGTTTTTCGACCGATAGTTCCTATGGGAGCTATATGCTATAGTCATCCGATTTTTACAAAACTTTGTAGAATTGTGTAAAAGCATAACAAATAAAAATGCCGATTTTTAGGTCATTTCCATGGAAAACAAAAAAGTTTTTCTAGCTTAGACTACTTCTCAGACTATACTATTCTATGAAAGCTATACTAAATAAATGTCCGATTTCGACCAAACTTAGTGGAATCATGGAAAAGCATAGCAAACTAAGAAATACGAAGTTTGGAGGCGTTTGCTTTGAAATCAAAAAAGTTTTTCTCACTAAAACTACTTTTTCGACCGATCGTTCCTATGACAGCTATATGCTATAGTCATCCGATCCGGCCGGTTCCGACATATGTGCAGCGTATATGTATGTACCAAAAGACTTCTTGCAAAGTTTGGTAAAGATACATTTCCAACTGACGGAGGAGATAGCATAAAAACAGACAGACGGACGGACAGGGCTAAATCAACTCAGCTCGTCATGCTGATCAAAAATATATGTGCTTTATGTGGTCGGAGATGCTTCCTTCTATGCGTTACAAATGTCCGGACAATTTTATAATACCCTCTGCAAGTGTATAAAAAACCATCCCCTATTGGAGGTAGTTTGGGTTCTTCGGCCCTTCAAGTCAGTCGCTGGGTTGGTAGGTTATTTCTTCGGAGGCGGGAATGCGTTGTTAGCATGGAGAGAGATTTTGCAAGTTGGCTTAGGTGGATTATGTTAGAAGTTTCTCAGAATATTTTCGTTTAAGTTGCTCTATTTCAGTTTCGACCAATGGGATGCTGAAGTCGTTGTGGATACACTCATTACGAAAGTTCCATGGCGCTCCAGTGATGGTTCTAAGAATTCATTTCCCCATAGCTACGAGTCATACGTCCAGACAGGCTATATTATGCTTTTGTACAGTAAGAATTTAAATTCCAATTTTAGAGGGGAACGTGATTTAATTAGCAAGTGAAGGCTGTTGGCCTTTAGCTTTTTTTGAAGTTTTTTCGACTCTATGTGTTTGCGCCATGTGTGCCTTCTATCGAGGTGTACACCTACGTATACAACATAGTTTGATTGCGGGGTCAAAGTTGCGTTTAAGGATAGCTGGGGACAGGTACTTCTGTTGAGTGTGAACGTCACATGTTTACACTTTAGCTCGATGATTTTTATGCGCCAGTTGGCCAGCCACTCTTCCACTTGAGCTAGGTGGCTTGCCAAGAGACTTGGCTTGCCAAGGACTTAATTGGACATCGTTATCTGCTTAATCGGGCATGTTCCGAATTCCGAAAACGAGTGAAATTGCCGCAAATCGAGTTGATAGCTGTTCCGAATTCCGCAAATCGACAAGAATTGTCGTTTTCAAAACGTGCGCTGCAGAGTCAGCGGAATTAAAAGTAATTGCTATTTAAAGCATAAAAATACTTCCCCAATATGATTAACTAAAAATTCGAAATTAGTTGAACGTTTTTAAGATCGTTTAACATCATTACTTAAGCTGTTTAAAGTTGAAATGTAATTTAATAGAATTTTTTTATAAACGTCTATAAAATATTGCATGAAAAACAAAACCGAGCGGCCGCGACCAAACCGAGCTGTTCTGAATTCCACTTTACTTTTTAGTCGATTTCGACATTCAATCGGCGGCTGCTAGGGTTGCTGCATATGAATTTATTTAATCGGACTGCACTTGTTCTATTTCACTTAGCTATGTTTAACCATATTTGATATCACATATTCAAATGAAATATTTAAATACTGGTTTAAGTAAAAATAAATGGATTTAAAGATTAAATAAGAGCTTTAAATATTTAAATTAGGGAGATGATGACAGCTCTGTCTGCTGACGATATACAAAAACACATGCGCAGGCCAGCCAGCCAGCTGTTTTCGAAACCGAGTTCGAAAAGTCGAAACGTAACCAAATCGTTCGGAATTGGGAACAGCAAATAGTAACAGCCGGAGTGACTCAGCGGTTAGTGTGCGCGACTGCTGAGCATGAGGTCGTGGGTTCGATCCCGCCTCGGAACATCTAATGAAAAGTTTTTTTCTTTGAATAAAACTTTACACCCGGCCAACACCTCTTGCTGTTGGCGCCAGCATTGCAGTAATTAGCCATGAAAAGCCTCTCAAAAACTGCCGTTCGGATTCGGCGTTAAACTGTAGGTCCCTTTCTCTTGTGCTAAAATGAAATGCGCACAAGCCAAGAGATTGAGAGAGGCTCGGCTTTGGCCCCTTGGGGCTGTTGTCATCTTGACAAGCCGATTTTACTTTTTACTAAATAGTAAAACGATCGCTTTCGTTTCGTTTTTACTTTTTGAAAACGTTCGGAATTCGGAACAGGCCTGAATATTGCCGTATTATCCGCAAAAGTACTTATTGTAAGTCGAGGGTTTGTTGGTATGTTGGCAGTGTACATTACATATAGGAGAGGACCGAGTATGCTACCTTGCGGCATTCCGGCTCTAATGGTGAACTCTTCCGTTGTGTGCTCATTTTGATGAACTGTAAATACTCTGTTACTGACGTAACTTTGAAGCATTGTCTTTATCTAGTGTGGCTCAGCGGCTAGTGTGTTTTTCTTTGAATAAACTTTACACCCGGTCAGCCCTCTCTGCTGTTGGAGCCAGCTTTGTAGTAATTAGGTTCTCAAACTGCCGTTCGGATTCGGCGTTAAACAGTAGGTCCCTTTCTCTTGTGCGAAAATTAGAAGTGCACAAGCCAAGAGATTGAGAGAGGCAACATTGTTCTTATCTTGAATATAAGACCGTCCAACCAAACGCGGTCAAATGCGTGGGCAACATCTAGAAAAATTGCAGAGCAGTATTCGTGGTGCTCAGACGCAGTCCAAATGTCTGAAGTTAAACGGTTGACTTGCTCTATGTTCCCGTGCTTTGCTCGGAACCCAAATTGATGTGAGGGAATGATATTTTGTGCATGGGCATGAATTTTTCGGAGTACGATCTTCTCAAATTGTTTTGATAGGCAAGGTAGCAGACTAGTGGGTCTGTATGATGACGCTTGTGTTTTATCTTTTCCTGGTTTCTGAATCATTATGATTGTGGACTTCCTCCACTGAGTTGGAAAGTATCCACATCGCAGAACAGCATTGAAAAGTCTTCAGATATATGTAATGGAGGGACTTGGAAGTTCCATAATAATATTAGGCTTAATTACGTCATGTCCAGGTGCTTTCCTGGAGTTTTTTATTTCTAGCGAATGAACTTTGATAATGTCAGTTTGTGCGGCGGACGAAACCAATGGAAGTTCATAGCCATTGGTTGGAGGATTTGGCTGGAAAACATTTCTAAGGTGAAGTGCAAAGACAGTTGCCTTTTCAATTCAATGTAACTGTTTGTTAATCTACGATACTGCTGAGGTGCTGTTGTTGTCGTTTGGGACTTTGAGTGATGAGCAGCGGCAGTAATAATAGAGGTGAGGGCTTGAACTGAATTGTCAATGTCTTCTTCGCTGTTTATGGTTGGGCTCAGCTCGATGTGACTGCTGATATATTTTTTGTATTTGAGTCAGTTTGTCTTGTGTGATGTAAGTCTCCGAGGATATTCTCTAACATGAGGGCACTCCAGAAGGGTGAATATTATTGGAGAATGGTCTGCGACAAGTCTGCAAGGGCTTCTGCAGTTACAAAGTTTTGTGGAACTTTTCTTGTTATAAGCAAAGTCTATAAGATCGGATCTTTGGATAGTCAGTCTGGAGCCCCAGTGGGGATGTTTCGAATTATAGTCACCCGCAGCCAAGAAGCGTTGACCAAGTGTATTAAAGAAATCTAGGAATTGTTTTCTGATATTGCGAAACGAGGGGGACAGTAAACCGCAGACAAAGTGATATTGCCTAGTTTAGACTCTACACATATCGAAGTGGCTTGAAGGTAGTATTCCAAAAATCCTGATAGTGGATAATGCTTTAAGCGGCTTCTAACGAGGATGCCAGTTCCACCATGGGCTTTGCCATCTGGGTGATTTGTGCCGTAAAATGCATACCCAGGTAATTGTAATTTGCATCGGTCCGTCAAGTGAGTTTCTGCAAGAAGTATTATTTCGATTTCATTGTCTTGGAGAAATTTTGATAGCTCCACTTTGTGGCGAGGAATGCCATTTGCATTCCAGAGTGAAACTCGTAGGAGAGCCATTATTTGGATTGTTGCGAAGCGAGCATTTGAATGAGAATTCATTGTGTTCTCATATGTTCTTGCATTGGGGTTTGCATATATACCATAAAATCCATCAGGGTCTGCTGTATCGATAGAAACATAGTTTCTAAGCTACTATAGTTTGATGGTTGTTCCGCTTGTTTTGATGGCAGGGTCGGCTCACTTCGAATTTCATGCGATAGTTATTGGTGCGGTTCCATCAATTCCTAGTTTCAAGGCGTTTGCGAAAGAAACACCTTGGGTTGTGGTCGTTGGGGCAAAGGCCGATCTCGTAGCTTTGGTGAAGAAGACTCCAGGGGTTGATTGCGAGGGCAAATTCAGTCTATTGGAGCGGGCAAATTCTGTGCGCGTATTAATCCTGCTCTTTAGATCTTTGTAGACTGGACAACCTCTGTAGTTTGCAGTGTGGTTGCCTCCAGTTACTGGATTTTTTGACAGATGGATCCTCCTAGTAAGCAGGGCATGAGGCAGTATTGTGCAGTTCTCCGCATGCTACACAAACTGATCGCAGAGTGCTGTAGGCTTTTGTGTACCCAAATTCTTGACAATTGGTACATTGCACTGGATTTGTGCGCTTGTGCGGCTCCTCTACGGTTATTCTGCGGTGCAATAAGAAAGGTAGTTTGTAAATTGGGTGCACTTCATTATTTTTTGGAGCTGTGTCTTCCGGGCTTAGTTCAACTTTGAATAGTGGCTTTGGTTTTTTGTCCCTGTTTACTAAGCTTATAACGGACTTGACTTTGAATTCCTTTTCCTCCAAAGCAGAAGCGACTTCCGTTGCAGGTACACCTGATTCAACGCCATTTAACTACTTGTATGCCTTTGCTACTTTTTAGTTGGTAGGTGTAGTAGCTTTTTTTCAGCTCTTAAGCATTTTTCGACAGCGCGATAATTTTCTTCGGTATTAACTTGGAGCTTTGATTCACGTATATGGGCAAATCGTGCGTCACGCACACTACATTCGTACGCGTTTTCGTACTGAAATATTGAAAATTTTTGGCCTTTCCATTTTTGACCTTCAACTAATACATAGTGTTGGCATACAAAATAATTTTGTAAAAGTTGTGTCACGCACGCTGCAAAGTGGAAGTAACTATGGTGGAAGGTGGAAGTGTGATTTCGAATTTTTTAGGAAATTTTGCGTAATAAAGCATACAATATTGTTTACCATAAATAAAGATGAATATAAGAGAATTCTAAAATACCTTATTGGGGGCTGAAAACAATCGTGTTTTTTTGTCAGGAGCCGTGAACGTATATCTGTGAATGTATGTGGGACTGGGGTTTTAATTGTAGTTCCAATCAAAAAACAACAGCCCCTGAGTGTTTATAGTTAAGATATATGTTTATTGATAATAATATTAGTACGAGTTTTAATGTAATTTGAGTTTCACGTTGTTGCGTCGTTTCGTCGTTTTTGCTGAGAGCGTCGTTTCTCTGCACGTCTTTCGTCTTTACCAGCAACGTCTAAACTGATCTCGTTGTATTGTGTGGCAGGCTTGCCACCTCGTCGTTCGTTCGTCTTGATCAGCTGTTTAGGGAGGGCTTGGCCATACAGCGTTGCCAGACCATTCCCACATGTATAAATACATTTTTTATGGACTTAAAATGTATTTGTCGAGTTAGTTTCTTTCGAAAGGTTTTCCATTGTGTTTTTTTATATTAGTTTTAATTTAGGCAAGAGCTGTGCGTTTTAAACGAATTCCCGAGAGAAAGTGAGTGCTATCTTCTCTGTTGTCAAACTTGTCGACTCTCCTTGTCAAAACGTAATGACTTAGCACATTCTGAGGGCAATCATTGCCATCTCACTCACACTCAAGGGACTACGTCCAGCAGCAGCTCGGTCCATCTCACTCGATTTGACCTTTCTGAGCAACTCTATTCACGACACTCTTTTACCAACACTGCCATTACTGACAAGACGTCATGACGAAGCAAAAAGAGTAGGCCCACAACCTACGCCTAGCCTACTCAGGCTGCTAACATATTCACAGCGCCACGACACGGCCATCCTGACGTTTACACGTCCTCGTGTACTGGTTAGGATATCACAAAGAACAATTTAATCTTGTACAGAATTTATTTCTAATGTAACTTATTCGATTTCTATTACATTCGCATTACATAAATCATCTTTAGTATTCTCTTTAATTACATTTCCACAATTTCCATTACATTCGAATCTCTCTGATGTTAATTACTTTCTCTTGTCACAAAAATACCACTCACTGGTCTTCCGCCTGTATACCTCACATTGCCACACTCTTAGGCCTTCGCAAAACTTGGCGGCTTTCGCATCGTTCCAACTGAACTCATCGTCTCAGCTAGACGGAAACCACATCGTCACATCTGACGGATATCTCATCGTCTCACCTAGACGGAAACCACATCATCACCGTCATATCTGACAGATAGCTCATCGTCTCACCTAGACGGAAACCACATCATCATCGTCATATCTGACGGATAGCTCATCGTCTCACCTAGACGGATACCACATCGTCATCGTCATATCTGACGGATAGCTCTTCGTCACACCAAGACGGATACCACATCGTCTTACATAGACGGCTCATTCTCAGTCCCCTCTGGACTCTTAGGCAGGCTCATCTCTTCATTTTCAATATCTAATTCGTTTGGTACATGACCCTCTGGCATCTTTCGAATATCGTCATGGCAGTAATTATATGTCCGTTTGTTTCGTAATGATTTCAACATATATCTGTCACCATCTAAAATTTCAGCTACTAAAAATGGTCCCCTGAACTTTGCATCTAGCTTTGTCTGATGTCTCTCTTCATTTTTAAGTAACACATAGTCTCCAACTTTGTGTCTCACAACTGTTGCCTTACTTTTGTCGAATCTCGATTTATCATAAGAAGCCAAGGATTCCATACTCTTTGTGGCTCTATCTCTTATATTTCCCACATTAATTTCGCTTTCTGTATCGCACGGTGGAACCAACCCTAGGGGACGAGCTTCCTTACCAACTAGCATCTCTAGTGGACTTGCTTTAGTTGCACGACTAGTTGTGCAATTCAACGCAAGTTGTACCTCGCCAAGAGCATCTTGCCATGATCGGTGGCTCGATTCAACCGTTGTTAACAAGTTTTTAAGGGTGCTCATCACCCGTTCTACTTGACCGTTTGCACGGCTCGCTCCTGTGGCAATTAAGTGAAGTTTTATATTTTGTGACGAACAGAACTGAGAAAATCTTGCGCTTGCGAAACACCTACCCTGGTCCGCAATGATACGCGTCGGTACTCCAAATATAGAAACGGATGATTTAATTGCATTCACACAGCTCTCAGCATCTAACTTTAAAGTATGATGCAAATAAACGAATTTCGTGAAAGCATCAACCTGAACGATTACATACTCCTTCTGGTCGCTTTTACCACTCAGTTTTCCAGTTATGTCCACGTGCACAGTGTGCCAGGGTACATTAACTTTCGGTATAGAATGAAGTTCGGCTTGAATATTTCCAGAAGAGGACTTAACAGTTTTGCAAGTTATGCAATTGTCGACAAATTTGCGAACATATTTATTCATTTTATCAAACCAATAATACTGGTAAACTTTATCAAGCGTCTTCATCCATCCTAAATGCATTATTGATTCATGCACTTGGTTTATCACTGACCATTTGAATGCGCGGGGCACAACGGGCAAACAACGAGTTCTTCCATTCCTCTGAACTTTGCGGTGTAACACGCCCTGCCTTAATTCAGAAGTCTTAGCCAAATCATCAGGAAGTTCATCTGATTTTAATTTAGTGACAATGTCAACTATATCAAAGTCTAATCGCTGTTCCACGAGAAGCCAATCACTTGAAATTTCTGCTAGATTTACTCGCTTTTCGGGAATTTTACATAAAGCTGAAGTAGAGTTTGACGGTAGAGGGTTTCTTGAAAAGAAATCAACATGAGCCATGCGTTTTCCCTCTCTATATTGGATGTCAAAATTGAAAGATTGTAAGAATGCCCACCAGCGGTGTACCCTAGGAGTTAGATCCATTTTGGTGCGTGATGCCTTCAAGAAATTGCAGTCAGTAAATACTACAAAATCGCGACCAAGTAAATAGTGACGAAAATGCTTCACGGATTCAACAACCGCCAAAGTTTCCAATTCGTAGGAATGGTACCTAGACTCAGTCGAGGATGTTGTTTTGCTGAAGTATTCTACTACATGGTTTCTATTATTAATGCGGTGTAAGAGCATAGCACCATATCCGTAGGAACTCGCATCGGTGTGCAACTCTATCGGATATTGTGGATCGATGATCACTAACACAGGCTCTTCCGTGAGAACGGCTACTATTTTCTGTCGAACTTCCTCATGCTTCGCGTTCCAATTAAAACTACCCTTCTCTGAGGTAAGCGCATATAGCGGTCTCATTATTTGGGAGAAACCAGGCACAAATTTACGAAAATATGAAGCCAGACCAATAAACTGTCTTACTCCTGAAACGGATTGTGGTGGAGGCAAGGAGCTTAAAGCAATTATTTTCCGTGAGTTTGGCCGTACTTCTCCCGCTCGTACCTCATAACCCAGATACTGAACAGCGGTCTTCAAAAAGCTACATTTTGTTACATTAAAAGAAAATCCGGCTTCAGTAAGAACGTTGAGAACAATTTCTAACCTTTCAAAACCCAGCTCCTCTGTCGGTGATACTATCATGATATCATCCATGTAAACAATTACATATGAGTGAGCAAGATCGCCTAGCGCCTTATTAATTGCGCGCTGAAAAACAGAAGGCGCATTTTTAAGGCCAAAGGGCATCGTAACGTATTCGTATTGGCCGGCAGGCGTTACGAAAGCAGTATATTCCATGGAATCTGGATGAATTGGTATTTGGTGAAAACCACTTGCCATGTCGAGGCACGTAAAATAATTTGCCCCACGTAGTCTGGCAATTTGATCACTAATAAGCGGCAACGGGTACTTGTCTGAAACTGTATTCGCATTTAATGCTCTATAGTCGACGCAGAGACGATCAGAACCATTTTTCTTCTTTACAAGAAGCACAGGACTAGCAAAAGGATAGCAACTAGGCCTGATTATATTGCACTCCATTAACTCCCTCAACCTAGTTCGAACTATCTCTCTCTCATCAGGACTAAGTCTATACGGCCGCCGCTGCACCGTTTTCGTATGGTCAACTAAGCGAATTACCATTTCTCCTGTACTAACTCGTGTACGAGGAATCCCTTTAATGAAAGATGAAGAATATTTTTCAAGTAATTTAATTAGTGCGTCTTTGTCATTTCCAATCAATTCAGTGTCAACGTCAACCAATTCAACATTCTCTTCAGACACGGAACAACTATTAACCGATTTTGACTTTATAACTTCGATCTTATCTGGTGACAGCATAACATTAAAACCCTGATTGAGAATCTCACGTCCGACAACAATATCATTTTTTAAATATTCGTCCTGCACTACATGGAACAAGATTTCCATAGTATTTTCATTAATGGCAACGTTACTTAATATCTGCAATGTACTGTAGATACCACCATCGCCTATACCCTTTAACATAACAACATTGTTGAGGCGTTTGCCCGATAACTTATTGCTAATCTTCTCCTTGATAATCGAACACTCCGCTCCAGAGTCAAAACAAATTGGGTAGATCTCACCTCGCTGCTCCATGCTTCCCATTGGCTCCGACACAAAGCATTGATTCACTGTTTTCTGTTGAATAGCTCCATGTTTGCCTTTCCCGTTGTTCGAGCACTGGTTGGAAAAGTGTCCCGGCTGGCCACACCGAAAACAGGTCACATTCGGCTTCTCCCGCTGCGGTCTCACCTCCTCACTTTGTCGCTTCTTAGCTCTACAGTCCGCCATTTTGTGTCCTGGTTTTTTACAAAAATGGCATATGATGCTTGACGGTTTTGCTTTCTTGCGATCCGGTTCAGTCGTATCCTCACGGGTGCATCTGAGCTTCTTGTCGAAAGTAAATGCCTTTAATTCCATCTGCAGCTTGCTTCTGGTCTTGACATTCGAGGTGAAAATCATATGCTGTAGTCGGCTGTCAAAATTCGCTATGTGTGCCAGCACGGTTGAAACGGCAATCTCTTCGACACTCATGTTTCGCCACTTCGTTGTTAACGATGTCACCAGACGACTTGCATATACTGCGTGACACTCGCTGTCAGTCGGGCCGGGATACGATATTTGGGTTAGCCATTGCGAAGCGCTACCCTCCAGCGAGTTGCTCAGCACCATAATGAGCCGACTTCCTTCTAAAGGCTGCTCCGATAATATGATGTCAGCAGTTAAACACCATTGAGACGCATCCACGCCCTTGACCTCGGGATTGAACTTAGGCAGCGTGACGATTTTGGTTGGTTGCTGCACGTTCGACGATGTCTGCATAACTTTTGCAAGTTGTATAAAATTGCGGTTCTGCATCTCAAGTATAACGCGCCACTGTTCCTCGGAGAACGTAGGTGGTGGCACCGATTCCACTTCTGATGTCGAGTTAGTTTCTTTCGAAAGGTTTTCCATTGTGCTTTTTTATATTAGTTTTAATTTAGGCAAGAGCTGTGCGTTTTAAACGAATTCCCGAGAGAAAGTGAGTGCTATCTTCTCTGTTGTCAAACTTGTCGACTCTCCTTGTCAAAACGTAATGACTTAGCACATTCTGAGGGCAATCATTGCCATCTCACTCACACTCAAGGGACTACGTCCAGCAGCAGCTCGGTCCATCTCACTCGATTTGACCTTTCTGAGCAACTCTATTCACGACACTCTTTTACCAACACTGCCATTACTGACAAGACGTCATGACGAAGCAAAAAGAGTAGGCCCACAACCTACGCCTAGCCTACTCAGGCTGCTAACATATTCACAGCGCCACGACATATTTATTTTAACAAATATAAATTATTATTTTTTAAAACATTTTTGATGTTTATAAATGAATTTATTAATGAATATATACTTATATGCGTTGTTTGTTGTGACGAGTCTGCTGTTACGAACTTGGCGAAATGGACAGGCTAGTGGTAAATAATGAATATGAATATAAAGTTATTTTAACGAAATTTTGGCAAGAATTTTTTTTTAATATCTACACCACATGTATAATCTTGATCAAAATCGGATGACTATATCATACAGCTCCCATAGGAACGATCGTTCGAAAAACTAGTTTTAGTGAGAAAAACTTTTTTGTTTTCAATGGAATCGGCATCAGACTTCGTATTTATACGTTTTCAATGATTTTTATGATTCCACCAAGTTTGGTCAAAATCGGACAACTACGTGGTGTAGCTGCCATAGAAAAATAGGTCCGAAAAATAGTCTTGGATAGCAAAACCTTTTTTGTTTTCCATGGAAACATCCTTAAAATTGGCATGTTCTTATATTTTATGCATTCACACAATTCTACAAAGTTTCATTAAAATAGGATGACTATAGCATAAAGCTTCCATAGGCGCCAGCGGTCGGAAATCAAGTTATAATGTGAAATACTTTTATGTTTTCCATGTAGGTTCGCAGGTATTCGCAGATCATATTTGGCATCTTATAATCTTGGGCAGTATCGCAATGTTATAAAATATTTATTGATAAGCTTGTTGCAACCTCGATAAATTATAATTAACCGCCATTGTATACCGCCAACAAGATATCGAAGCTCATATATCGATAACCACTAACAATACCGAACATAGTGCGTCGCTCATCTCGAACAAGATCAGTATCGACAAGAGCTCCGGCGGAGTGAAATATTGCATAAAATCACTGTATAAGTTTATATTACATCGTTCAGTAATCGTTGTATCCTATCTTCCTGGATAATAAACTTAAGCTATTCTATTTGGTGTTGTTTCTGTTATTGGCCACAAGAGGTGGCAGCGGGTTTTAGTTTGAACCTAAAACACCTGAAAAAGTGAACAATTTTCCTTAAACCCGCAACATTTTTATTTAAACTTAAACATTGGGGTCAACATATTTATTAAAACGGGTCAAATTTGTATTTAAGCGTGGTCATTTTTATTAAAACCGTCAATGGTCCTTTTGCATTGAGCTGACATCGGATTCCATTTTATTAAAACAAGAAACCAAACGCAGTGAGTCTCAAACAACAACAAAAGTTTGGCCAGCTGACCTCGAGCTTTGGACTTTGGACCCCAGCTTATAATTAAACAGCTGTTGTCAACAAAGGGCTGTGTTAAGCTTATAAAGCAATAGAAAGTTGAAGCATACTTCTAGGCGAAACAAGAAAAGTACAACAAATGTCTATAAAAAGAACGCCAACGAAATCGGTTGCTAAGCGTCCACACTCAGAGACATCTCCTGACCAGCTTGTATCTAGGATGACAGTCCAAGAGCTTATGCAGGCTATGAAAGAAACTGTGGAGTGCACAGTTGATGAAAAGTTTAAAGATATGGTGACTAAACAGGATCTTGAGGACGCCATGGGTCGGATTAATGAAGTGGCTGTTAAAACAGATCAACTTGCAGCTGAAAACCAAGAGCTTCGAGAAGAGATAGCAGTATTCAAATCTAGTAAAGATGCTGCAGACCGGCGAAAATCACTTATGGAGGAGGCGATTAAACGGCGAAATATCATCATTAAAGGCATTGAGGCAAAGGAATCGGCGTTCAATCTGTTGGCAAGAAATACGCTAAAAATACCTTCCCGAGTAAACATTGAGCACGCAAGAGAACTGTACGAGTCGGAAGGAAAATTGGGCATACTGGTGGAATTAGGATCGTCAACAATGGTCCGTGACTTTCTCAAACATACCAAAAAACTAGCAGGAACGCAGATATCTATAGAAAAGGAAAAGAAAGCAATGCAAAAGAAAGCAATGCTAGCAATACGCAAGGATCTCTTAAGCTTTAATAAAAACAGGAGAGTCCAGATTCGCAACGATAGAATGCAAATTGAAGGGAAGTGGTTCTACTGGAACAAAGACAGAATTCTCATGAGCCAGAGGAGCGATGCTGAGCAGGTTCATAAGCAAATATATGGGGTGGTCTTAAAATAAATTTAAATTTTTATGAAATTTTACAACATTTAGAGACAAAAAACTAAGAGGGGCCAGTCGGAGATTACAAGAAAAAGCAAATACCATAAACCACTTAAATAACTCATATTATAAAAATAACAAATTAAAAGCAAATAAATTTAGTCTTGAAATAAACATATTATCCTACAATGTACACGGCCTAGAAAACAAAATTTTAGACACTCATTTCTTCGAATATGTAAAGTCCTTTGAAATATTTATCCTTATAGAAACGCATGTGATGGAAGAAAATATATCAAAATTTTCCAAGTATTTTAGAGGATTTAAACATTTTGCCTGCTGTCAGATTCGCAAATTTTGTCAGAGGAATTGGAGGTATGCTCTTAGGGGTAAATGGCAGTTTAGAGGACTTTGGCGTTAAATACGAAAGAATAAGCGAAATCGGATTACAAGCACTTACATTGAGAACGCAGCAAATGAGCCTTACTCTAGTAGCGTCGTACATAAAAGGCACCAATTGGAGAAACGATTTTCGAAAAGTGGAAGACTTCCTTGCGGAGCATCAACCTGAAAACCCCATTATAATTGGAGATCTAAATGTTAGGATAGGTGAACTAGCTCAAAAAATGCCTGAAGGTCTGGATATGCCTTCCCTTGGAAACTCGTCAGGTCGAACAGCAAGAGATAAAGTGGAGGACAGCAATGGGAAATATTTCATGGAATTTAGTGATGATAAAGGCCTTATCGTGCTCAATGGACTAACAATGCTGTTGGACGCGAACTGCCTAAGTTTAGGCAAACTACAAGAGGTTATAAAATCTGCTGTCCCTACGCCAACAGAGCCAAAATTCAAAACAGAAATGGTTCGATTTGGACTGCTTCTTGGAGCGTAAGAAAGTTCTGAAGCTGCTTAATAAGTCTGTAACATCGGAAGATGAGAATATAAGAAAGGCCTATGTCGAAAATAACAAGAAATACCGACTCCTCTGCTTGGAAAAAAGCAGCAACTGGGAGAGAATGGATGAGGTAAAAGACAGCAAAGGATGGTGGAAAGTGGCACGAGAGCTCAAAAATAGCCACTTCCAGACAGGAAACAAAATCTCAGCGTCCGATTTTCAGAGCTATTTCCAAAATCTACTGAGCCCAGTACAAACTGCAGATTAGAATACCATATGAATTCTTCATAAGTGCCCCGATGGCCTTCATAGACTCACTGGCTGTAGTCTATAATGACATGCTGGACATAGGAAGAATTGAAGAAACTTGCACACTGAGTGTCGTATTCCCAGTTTTCAAAAAAGGTGACCCAGACCTGCCACAAAATTACCGAGGGATTTCCTTTATAAATTGCATAGCGAAAGTTTTTATGGGCATTCTAAACAGTCGACTAACAAGTTGGGTTAAGTGTCACGACAAATTAAAAGAGTATCAGGCTGGATTTTGAGAAGGGTATTCGACTGTGGACAACATATACAACTTAATATCCATAGTGTATCTGAAACAAGAGGAGAGGAAGAAAGTATACGCCTTCTTTGTCAATTTTCGTGCTTTTGATGTACAAATTATATTCGATGGGATTCTCGAGCGGCTGAAGCGGATAATCTTGATGTTGACGAAGACGCTGTTTAAAACGAAATACTTTCATTGGCGAAGACAATCCCCAAAATCCAACAAATTTACCTCCATGTCGACATAAAATGGGTAAACATTTTCGAAAGATCTGCCAGATTTGTTCAATTGTCTTTTATTGTTGAAAAAGTTTTATTGACCCTATCAGCAATGCCTACGTGGAAAAGTTTTTTCAGTGAGGCAAATGCTTCGACAGAATTGAGGAATCGAATGAGAGTCGAACTGGTGAAGGCAAAGCTTCTGACGAAATTAAATTTCCATAGGAGTTGCGAAGAATTTGCTCTATTTTTAATTCGACCGGAACAAGAGCCACTTCTTTAAAAAGCGAAGACGAATGAAAAATACGTTTGGAAAAAAATAACTATGTTTCCATAAAATATATCATAAAAAAAAGTATGAAATTAAAAAGTATGAACAGGCAGAACCTTCTGATTATAATAATTGGTAAATTGTTTTTGAAGTGTCTCTGAAGACGTAGGCCGATTAGCATCCGAAATATATTGGAAGGAAACCGGAAAATAATCTGAGTTGTTTGTTTTTGACCTTGAGCCGGCTAAACATCATCATTCTGAAAATAAACAGCTTGAGCAAATTTTTTTTGGCAACATTGAACAAATTGGAAGCAAAAGCTTGACGAACAAAACAACAAATAATTAATAACGATTCAAAGATTAAGAGATAAGACAATTGTCAAGAATATGATTCAGCTGCAAAGCTCACGAAGTTTTTAAAGTTTTCGTACACGTTAAACATTTGGTGGATTTTAGCTGTTGAATGATCACATCGGAGTTTATTTTCTCCCCAAACATAGTAAGCTAATAGTTCCGTTGTTCAATTACATCAGCTGCCCCTTCACACCTACTGACATGGCATAGCGGGCTGGACAAGCAAATGAAATTTCCCCACCTTGTCGGAGCCGATATTAGTTTATTTTTGTAATTGTGTTAGATTTTCTTTGTTAGGCGTCTTTAAATCATATGCCTTTTTATAACGTTTTTATAATTTTGTTGACAACCTTTTTTTGTCGACTTTATAAGAAACAAATTTTTGTCATTTCCTAAGTAAAATCACGCGCTGAATCTGAATCTGGAGTTAAAAAATTTTAAGTCGAACAGATTTCGAGATAGTCCCAAATTATCTTTTTTTGCATTTTTGAAAAAGATCTCACTTAACGTCAAATATCTCAATTATAAAAAAACTTAAGCTAATAAAATTATCTTTATATCATTCGTACGTTGTTTTTTGTCCAACATGTAGTGTGGATGCTATTTACAAAGATATCGAACATTTCGTTTCATTTTTATCGAAAATTAGAAAACCCGTTATTTTAACTAACAAAAATCTAACTTAAAAATTGTGGAGTCTTCATCACCAAAGCTACGAGATCGACCTTTGCCCCAACGACTACAACCCAAGGTGTTTCTTTCGCAAGCGCCTTGAAACTAGGAAATGATAGACCCGAACCCATATCTACGGTTTCGCATGAAATTCGAAGTGAGCCTACACTGCCATCAAAACAAGCGGAACAACCATCAAACTATAGTAGCTTAGAAACTATGTTTCTATCGTTACAGCAGACGCTGAAGGATTTTATGGTATATATGCAAAACGCAATGCAAGAACATATGAGAACACAATGAATTCTCATTCAAATGCTCGCTTCGCAACAATCCAAATAATGGCTCTCCTACGAGTTTCACTCTGGAATGCAAATGGCATTCCCCGCCACAAAGTGGAGTTATCAAAATTTCTCCAGGACAATGAAATCGAAATAATGCTTCTTGCAGAAACTCACTTGACGGACCGATACAATTTTCAATTACCTGGGTATGCATTTTACGGCACAAATCACCCAGATGGCAAAGCCCATGGTGGCACTGGCATCCTCGTCAGAAGCCGCTTAAAGCATTACCCACTATCAGGGTTTTCGGAATACTACCTTCAAGCCACATCGATATGTGTAGAGTCTAAACGAGGCAATATCACTTTGTCTGCGGTTTACTGTCCCCCCTCGTTTCGCAATATCAGAAAATCAATTCCTAGATTTCTTTAATACACTTGGTCAACGCTTCTTGGCTGCGGGTGACTATAATTTAAAACATCCCCACTGGGGCTCCAGACTGACCATCCAAGGAAGAATCTCAGGTACTCAAGGCGATCAAACAAACTCGAATGTATCTGGGTAAACTGGCCGGCAGACTAAAAAATTACCCGATCTTATAGACTTTGCTTAACAAGAAAAGTTCCACAAAACTTTGTAACTGCAGAAGCCCTTGCAGACTTGTCGTCAGACCATTCTCCAATAATATTCACCCTTCTGGAGTGCCCTCATGTTAGAGAATATCCTCGGAGACTTACATCACACAAGACAAACTGACTCAAATACAAAAAATATATCAGCAGTCACATCGAGCTGAGCCCAACCATAAACAGCGAAGAAGACATTGACAATACAGTTCAAGCCCTCACCTCTATCATCACTGCCGCTGCTCATCACTCAAACCCCCAAACGACAACAACAGCACCTCAGCAAGATCGTAGATTGACAAACAGTTACATTGACCGGCTGGTCACAGAAAAGCGGCGAGCAAGAAGAGAATGGCAAAGCTTTAGATCGCCTGCCGCAAAAAATCGTCTGAGACTTGCAGAACGCGTACTTCGCAAAGCACTCGAAGCCGAAGAGCAGCTAGCACATAGCCGTTATATCGAAAAATTATCGCCTACAAGCACCAAATTTCCCCTATGGAGGGCACGCGCCAGCATAAAGCCACCTGAAAAGGTAGACACTCCTCTAAGAGATCAGACAGGAAGATGGGCCCGCAGCGACGAAGAAAAGGCAACTGTCTTTGCACTTCACCTTAGAAATGTTTTTCAGCCAAATCCTCCAACCAATGGCTATGAACTTCCATTGGTTCCGACCGCCGCACAAACTGACCCAATCAAAGTTCATTCGCTAGAAATAAAAAATGCCATCGGAGAGCTAAATCCCAGAAAAGCCCCTGGACATGACCTTATTACACCTAAAATGATTATGGAACTTCCAAGTCCCGCCATTACATATATCTCAAGACTTTTCAATGCTGTTCTGCGATGTGGATACTTTCGAACTCAGTGGAGGAAGTCCACAATCATAATGATTCAGAAACCAGGAAAAGATAAAACACAAGCGTCATCATACAGACCCATTAGTCTGCTACCTTGCCTGTCAAAACTATTTGAGAAGATCCTACTCAGTAAAATTGATGCCCATACACAAAATATCATTCCCTCACACCAATTTGGGTTTAGAGCAAAGCATGGGACTATTGAGCAACTTCAGACATTCGGACTGCGTTTGAGCACCACGAATACTGCTCTGCAATTTTCTTAGATGTTGCCCAAGCATTTGACCGCGTTTGGTTGGATGGTCTTATATTCAAGATAAGGACAATGCTTCCTCCAAATACTCACAAAGTCCTAGAAAGTAACGTCAGTAACAGAGTATTTACAGTTCGTCAAAATGAGTACACAACGGAAGAGTTCACTATAGGAGCCGGAGTAGCGTACTCGGTCCTCTCCTATATGTAATGTACACTGCCGACATACCAACAGACCCTCGACTTACAATAAGTACTTTTGCGGATGATACGGCAATATTAAGCAGATCACGATGTCCAATTACCGCAACAAGTCTCCTAGCAAGCCACCTAGCTAAAGTGGAAGAGTGGCTGGCCAACTGGCGCATAAAAATCAACGAGCAAAAGTGTAAACATGTGACGTTCACACTCAACAGAAGCACCTGTCCCCAGCTATCCTTAAATGCAACCCAGATCCCGCAATCAAACGATGTTGTATACCTAGGTGTGCACCTCGATAGAAGGCTCACATGGCGCAAACACATAGAGTCGAAAAAGCTTCAAATCAAGCTAAAGGCCAACAGCCTTCATTGGCTAATCAACTCCCGTTCCCCTCTTAAACTGGAATATAAAGTCCTGATGTACAAAAGCATCATAAAGCCTGTCTGGACGTATGGCTCGCAGTTATGGGGAAATGCCTGTGCGAGCAGTGTGGACATCCTCCAAAGATCACAATCAAGAATTCTCAGAACCATCACTGGAGCGCCATGGTACATTCGCAATGAGTGTATCCACAACGATCTCAGCATCCCATTGGTCGAAACTGAAATAGAGCAACTTAAACAAAAATATTCTGAGAAGCTTCTTACCCACCCAAATCAACTTGCAAAATCTCTTTCCATGCTAACAACGCATTCTCGTCTCAGGAGAAATGACCTACCAACCCAGCGACTGACTTGAAGGGCCGCAGAACACAAACTATCTCCAACAGGGGATGGTTTATAAAATAGTTTCTAGATTAAGATCTGAAAAATTATTGTTAGTCTCATTAAGAAAAGATTCAATAAATACAAAATAAGTCTAAAAAAACAAAAAATTGTGGCTCTGACAGTTTTTTGCGCTTAAAGGGGGGAGGGGGAGGAGTTTTCCAAATCTGAAAGAAACTCGATTTGAATCTGCATGCAAATGACATGCAAAAATTTGTGGCTCTATCTCTTATAGTCTATGAGATCGACGCGTTCATACGGACAGTCGGACATGGCTTAATCGACTCGG
Source organism: Lordiphosa collinella (assembly GCA_018904265.1). Classification (NCBI taxonomy): domain Eukaryota; kingdom Metazoa; phylum Arthropoda; class Insecta; order Diptera; family Drosophilidae; genus Lordiphosa; species Lordiphosa collinella. The sequence goes on along the minus strand of JAEIFV010000050.1, from coordinate 93,375 downwards.
CTGTTGATGGGGCCGCAAATGCTTTCTTCTACCTGTTACATACTTTTGCACAACTTCATGATCCCCCTTTTCCCATTTTCAAGGGGAACAGGGTATAAAAATACAGCTTAATTAAGTAAGAAGCTCTTTTTCAAAATTCAAAAAACGATAATTTGGGTTTATCTCAAAATCTGTTAAACTTAAAAACTCCAGATTCGGATTCAGTGCGTGATTTTACATAAGGAATGACATCAAATTGAAGAGGATGAAAAATTCTGTAAACTAGTGTAATTCGCCCAAATTTCGATAAAAATTTTGATAAAATAGCCATGATGGCGGATGTTGTATGACTTAAAACTAAAGCTATGGTTCCATTTACAAGTAATTTGCTCAAATATGGCCAAACAGTGCACTATTTTGGCTTACTTAGCCAAATTTTTACCAAAAATTCTCCTTAGCTTAAAGCCGTGTGTCAATAGAGTGTAGAGAAATTCCACTTGGTTCTTTGTGCTATTGATGTAATTTGATTTGTGTTAAACTTACCTTTACAACGCCCTCAGTATCACATCTAAAATTAAAGTCTCCAAATAGAAAAAAAGGGGTTATTCCATTGTTTTCATCCAAATGAAAGCTGCGTAAAGTAAATATTATTATATATCTATTCTATTAATAATTTATATTCCAAGTTAAAGTGCAAAAATTACCGTTCAATTGTGTGGACTAACGCTCTTCTCCTTGTTTTACAGTAAACAGAAGGGAAAACTTCACATGCAGCCAAATTGGATGCATCATGGAATAAATGAATGTTGACGAAATCAATAACGGTACCATTAATTTCCCATCGCGTTCGCATAAATCCTTTTCGGGACCATTTACACTAGATGGGAAAAAAATTATTTGGTAATTAAAATGTTAATAACAGTGTGTGTTTTAATTTAAATTTAGATGCTTAGAAATGATGTTAGATGTTAGAAATCTGAATTTTGATAGATGTTTCTATTTGTGGCGAAAACGGGTATTAGAGCATGGTTTTACGTTTTCTTTCTCCAAGGTCGAAAATTACATGGAAACTAATTAATTGGGCATTTCCACAGAAAGATTCACAGAGACCAAAAAATTAAAAGGACTAAAGTTGGGCCGGAAAAAATCGACTTTTTTTGTTGCTTTTTTCATAGCTCAGACATTCAAAAATATTTTCCCAAAAGGGTTTTTCGAAAACTCGAATCAGTTAAGGAGATATAGCCCTTTTAGTGACTTAAGGTGACCCTTTAAACGCGCTTTTCTCGAAACCACGTTTTTCAAAATGGCGGCCGCGATTCAGCCAAAACTACTGGACCGATTTTGTTCAACGAGGAGTCAAACGACGCAGAATTGTAGTCATTCTGGCCTGAACTTTCAACTTTAAGATACAACCATTTTAAGTGTTTTTTTGACTTCAAAAAAAAATATAAAAAATTTTTTTCATTTTTAAAGTGCCACCATATTGTCAAAAATTAACTTTTTTCCAAATCTGAGGTTCAGGCCAGAATTACATCACTACTAAACCAGACTCTTTTTTCCTTTTTGAATTTGGATAACGGAGTGACCCCGAATCACGGCCGCCATGGGCGTACTTTTTTTTCATACCACTTTTCGCAGACCAAAAACTGTTCAGCCGACGTCACAATTTTATAACAAAAAATTTTGTATTTTTTTTTCATTCATTAACTTTTAATAAAAAAACCAGAGCTCCCAAAATTGCCAACCCAAATTTCCCAAGGTCTCAGAAATAACAGGGAAAATTAGACAGCCGCTCAGTCTCGAACAAAACACTAAATTGGTCTGTTTCTTTTATGCGACGGTGAGAGCCGAACGCTCGCGACAACAGTTGAAGGGATATTTGCTCGGCGCCCTCAACGACCGGCTATGACAAACGATTGCGTTAAAGCACAAGTGTCTTTTTGTTGTTGTTCGTTAGGCTGTTGTTGCTCATTCATCAGAAGCAACTGAAGAGTGAGCGAGAGAGAAATGGTCTGAGTTAGTCACTATGAATATCTAGTACATAATAAAATTGGTGTAACAAACAAAATAAACTGAAGTCAATACGATTGACAAAAATATAAACTAAAAACTATTTATTTTCTTATTTAAATAACAAAAATAAAAAAAAGAAAATAATATTAGTTTAAGTTCCGGTGGGTCTAAAGAGCGACGACTCTACGATGAGCGGGGCCGAGAAAAATAAAAATATCTTTTTGTTTTGTTTCTGTGAGTTATTAAAAAAGCATCTAAAAACAGCACGCGCAACTTGTAAAGTGTGATTTATTAGCAATTATCTTTTTGGCAACACTGGTTTAAACAGCTCACGCACGTTTCGTGTTTTGTTCCACTGTCAAACATCTTCAGTTTGGTCTATAATTTAGAAAGTTCATCGCGCGCTTCTTCCATTTTATGGTCAGTTTAATCGACCCACTGAAGCGGCTATTCGGGCTATTGTGATTGAATTTCGCACCAAATTTACATTGTTGGACATTAAAGCACCAACACGCTTACGTAGAGTGCGAACTGAAGAAAATATCGCAGCTGTATCGGCCAGTGTTAATGAGGACCATCAATTATCGATTCGTCGCCGTTCGCAGCAATTGGACCTCTGTTACTCAACAACGTCGAAAATTTGGCGGAAGGATTTAGGTGTGAAGCCTTTCAAAATACAGCTGGTGCACGAATTGAAGCCGAAAGACCTAGCGCAACGTAGAATTTTCGGTGAATGGGCACTTGGAAAGTTGGCCGAAGATCCACTTTTTTACCGAAAAATTGTGTTCAGCAACGAAGCTCATTTTTGGTTCAATATGTACGTAAGTAAGCAGAATTGTCGATTTTGGAGTGAATATCAGCAAGAGGCATTGCAAGAGCTACCAATGCATCCAGAAAAAGTCACAGTTTGGTGCGGTTTATGGGCTGGTGGCATCATTGGACCGTACTTCTTCAAAGATGATGCAAATCGTAACGTAACTGTGAATGGTGAGCGCTACCGTGAGATGATATCCAACTTTTTTTTGCCCAAAATACAAGAGCTTGACTTGCATGACATGTGGTTTCAACAAGACGGTGCCACATGCCACACAGCACGCGCAACAATGGAATTTTTGAGAGGCGAGTTCGGTGAACATTTTATTTCACGTTCAGGACCGGTCCATTGGCCGCCTAGATCGTGCGATTGAACGCCTTTAGACTATTTTTTGTGGGGCTAAGTTGAAGCTCATTTCTATACAGACAAGCCCGCTTCAATTGACGCATTGGAAGACAACATTGAAGCATTTATTCGTTAGATACCGGCCGAAATGTTGGAAAGAGTATGAAAAAATTGGACTAAGAGGATGGACCATTTGAGGCGCAGTCACTGTCAACATTTGCATGAAATAATCTTCAAACATAAATTATATGTACCGTACTATCGATTCAAATAAAGATTTCATGCATTTTTCAGAATTTTATGTGTTTATTTTTAAAACACCCTTTACTACCCCCTTAAAAACACTAAGTTTTTTATATTTTCATGGGGAAAAATCAAAATTAATTGATGTTAGCCAATCTAACAATAATTCATTAACCATTTCGATATTTTCAAAAGCAAAATCACCCAAGCAAAACTTTTGTTATTTGGGTATTTATTTTGCACGTTTTTATACTCTGTACCACAGGTACACAAAGTATATTAAGTTTGTGCAAAAGTATGTAACAGGCAGAAGGAAGCATCTCTATCCCTATAAAAATATATATTCTTGATCAGCATCAACAGCCGAGTTGATCTAGACATGTCCGTCTGTTCGTCCGTCTGTTCGTCCGTCTGTCTGTTCGTCTGTCCGTATGAACACACTGATCTCACAGATGGTAAGAGATAGAGGTTTGACATGTATGGGACATATGCTTCTTATACTTGCAGGCTGATAGTTTATTTTCAATTTTCGCCACGCCCACTCCCACGCCCGCAAATTGGAAAAACGTCATATCTCCCATAGTTTTATAGATAGAAGGTTCGTACCTTCTTAACATATTTAATAATCAGTATTATTTATCGATCCGCCAAAGTAATGACAAAGATCGGATGAACGGTTGTCGAGTTATAGGGAAAACAAACAATTATGGGCAGCACCGGTCGCAAAGGTGATGGGCGGTTCCCACGGTAATCGGGTCTCAGTCCCGGAATCTACGCAGTGGAGTCTCCACTGCCCAAGGATTGCCATTCCCGGCAAACGGGAAGAAACATACGAACTCTATCTTTTATTTCCCCTATCCTTTATTTTTTTAACTTCCTGAGCAAGCAACGCCGGCCTGATTGCTCAGACTTCTCTTACTAAGCGCCGGTGATGAAGAAGCAAACCCTGGGCCACTAGTCTATTTGCGCACGGTATGTACAAACAAAATAACCCGAAGTGTTTGCTCTGTCTTGTGCTACAAATGCGGAGACTGGTGCCACCTCCGATGCTCTGGCCTGGCCAGGCATCAGGACCATAGCTCCAGTTTTGCATGCCCTGCATGCCGCATCTAAACACAAACACCCCCAAACACACCACAACGCAGCCCAACAACCTCACCACCAAATCTCAGGCCAACTCACAACACAAGCGCCAGCACTAGGACGAGTCCTACCAGTCATGCAAGACTCACCCCTGCCCCTGCTGGCCCACCTAACACCCTTCAGTCCAGCACTCGCCAACAACACAGTGAGCCGATCCCTGACACGGCAACGAACACCGCTTCTACCTGCACACCCACAGACTTCGTCATACTGCAGTGGAACTGCAAAGGTCTCAGCAGGAAATTGGTAGAAGTCACTGACTATATGAGTCGGAAAGGTATTATGCTAGCAGCCATCCAGGAGACAGAACTCACTCCTAGGATCCCTCAAGCAGCAACCGCAATCTTCTCAATCCTACGCCAGGACCGCGAACCTAACAATGGAGGAGTCGTAGCCTTCATTATTCATCAGCCGGTTAACTTCCGACCACTGAACATCCCCAATAATGACGAGCACTTAGAGGTCCTTTGAATAGCAGCAAGAAGAGGAGAGGAGGATATAGAGGTAGCCATCGTCTACGTTCCCCCAGTTTCTGCCTGTCGCACGGGCTACCGTCTAAACATGCAACACCTGCTTGATGGTAATCGACGGATCCTGGCAGGGGACTTCAACGCCCACAGCGATGAGTGGTTCTCTGCTCTAGGGTGTGACGCCCGTGGAGAACAACTCGAAGAGCAGATCGAGGCCTCGGATTTCTGCGTAATCAACGAGGACCAGCCAACCAACGCTGGAAACTGCACCAGTTCAGCCGACCTGACAACAGTTAGCTCCATTCTCATTGCCAACACCACCTGGCATGCCGACACAGCACTTGGCTCGGATCATATCCCCATCTCAATCAAGGTCACAAAGGATGCGGACTTCATAGCTTCTGAAGCCCGCACCTTTCTGAACTTTGGTAAGGCGGATTGGGATAGGTTTGAGCCAAGCACTGAGGCGGCGTTTGAGGAGCTCCTACCGCCAAACACAGTCCGCATAGGAGGTTTTCCGAAAAATCCTTTCCGATACAGCAAAACGCTGTATCCCAGCAGGACGCATCCCATAGATACGTCCCCTCTTCCGGTCTGAGGCAGTGCCACTCGCCAATCACCCGCAAGGTCCGCAATCTCCCATCCACAGAAAGTCCGGTGTCCTTTGATCCGGATAAGGTTACCATAGCCATAAAGGATGAAAAACCCTCAAAAGCCATTGGGCCCATTGGGCTAGCAACCATTATGCTAAAACTCCTTGGACCGCTGGGCATCAAATATCTGCCCCATACCCTAAGCCTATGTGTCAGGTCACTGACCATCCCCAAGCATCTGGAAGACCGGGAAAATCATCACGATCGTAAGGGCTGGTAAGCCAGCGGAACATCATGCATCATACCGCCCAATCACACTCCTCGCTCCAGTTATCAAAACTCTTGAGGCCCTGCTCCTGCCCACCATGAAGGAACATCTCCTCCCGGCCGAACACCAACATGGCTTCAGAGCCGAGCACAGCACCACCACAGCTCTCTGCGAGCTTACAACAACCATCGCCCTCGATCTCTCTAAAGCATTCGACATGGTAAGCCAATCCATCCTTCTTCAGGATCTCTACCAAAGTAGCCTCCCAAAACCACCTTAAGAGATGGCTTGCAATCTATATCAGTGGCAGACAAGCCCATGTCGACATCCGGGGGAAACAATCCAAAACCCGAGTCATTAAACAAGGTGTCTCCCAATTAGGAGTCCTCTCACAGATACTCTTCAACATCAACCAAGCTAGTCCGAAAGAGCCGGAAGTCGTGGCGCTGCCCCAGTCCCAGCCCCAGATCGCCGACATTCAAAGTACTTTGAATGACCAAGCAGCGCCGGAATCTAAGGCAAGAAATGAAAAAAAAGAGCGGAGCGTCAGAACCAAATGCAAAGTCGTACGAAAAGTCGGGCCCAAACCGAAGCCTCCGCCGAATCCCAAGCCGAAGCCCAAACCAAAGTCCAGGCCACAGATGGCAAAGCCGGATGCACTTTTAATCCGCCCCACTGGAGACATTTCGTATAGCGAGATCCTAAAATTGGTAACTCGTCGGCAGGACGAAAAGCTGAGTGCGGTGGGCGACTGCGTTGACAAAATTCGAAGTACGGCAAACGACTGTTTGCTGCTTGAGCTAAACGGTTCAGGTCTGGAGAATAAATAGTCTGGAGAATGAAACACTAAGGCAGGAGGTCCAACAGGTTCTTGGACAAAACGCGGAAGCACGAGACCTAGTACCGGAGGCGCTTTTGGAGATCAGAGACCTGGAAGAACTGGTTTCAGCAGAAGACGCTCCGTCCAGAGGTGTTTGTCGAGCTGTATAACAAATGCGTGAGGGAAGCTACATTTCCAGAGAGATGGAAACTGCAGAGACTAGTGCTACTTCCATAGCCTGGCAAGCCACCGGAGAATGCTTTTTCGTTCAGGCCCATCTGCCTGCTGGACACAGTTGGCAAAGCTCTGGAGAAGCTGCTGAGCAACAGGATTGACGCAGCAGTAGAATCGACAGGCGGTCTTTCGGCAAGTCAGTTTGGCTTCAGAAGTCAGTTTAGCCCCGAGTGTAGCCTCCAGATGTGAAAATCATCACCTACGCAGATGACTGCACCATTATAACCACCGGCAGAGATGTCCGAGTCCTGGAACACAGGATAAACACATATCTTCCTCACCTTGCCAGTTTCTTCGCTGATAGAAACCTTAGCCTATCAGCCCCGAAGTCCTCAGCCACACTTCTCACAACCTGGACGTAGGAAGTAGAGCAAATACTGGATATCCGCATTAATGGTCTCCAGATCCCTACAATCCGAAATCCAAAAATCCTGGGTGTGCTGTTCGATCCTCTCTTCACTTTCGCTAAGCACTCCGAGGGAGTTATAAAGAAAGTGCAAGGTCTAAAAAGCACTTGGGGAAAGAAAAGGAGACGCTGATCTCAACCCTCAAAGCTATTGGCAGGTCTATGGTTAATTATGCCGTTCCTGTCTGGTCTCCATCCTCAAGCGACACGCAGTGGCCTTCAATAAACTGCTCACTCAGCAGTTCCTCATCAGCTGCTTCTGCGAGTCACACCCGAACCATGCTTGCACCACCTTTAGCATGTCCAGGCGACCGCACGCTGTCAGGTTCGACCTGAGAACCGAGCTTACCCCAGCTCTACAACACATGGCAGAAGGACGCCCCACACCGGCAATTTGCGCGGAAGCGAAAAAGCTGGCATATACCACCATAGTCGCCAACGCCATGTTCTCCTACCAGGACAATGTAGTCCTTGGAGAAAGAATCCCCCCCTATTGAACCCACGGAACTGCAGCTCACTCGAACAGCCAGACCCACACTTGCTAAGCTTCTTATCTGAAATAGATGAAATTAAATGCGACCTGCTTAGAATTGATGTTGTTTTCGCACCAGCCTTCACGTTTACAGTATTTTCAAAAACACCGGAGATATAGGGCTCCAAAGTCAAAATTTCGAAAATCGACTCTTTTTGTTTCGTAGAATCGGTCCAACTTCGCTATTTTTGAACCTACCCGGAGGCTTGTGCGAAAATGGTGTGTATTAAGAGTAAAACAAAAAACAAAAATTTTGGAAATCGGTGTATATTTACATGGTTTTTACGAACCTATCAACCTGCCTTCTCTTAAGAACCGCCTTACTTGCCATATTGCACTTTTTATTCATAAACTCTTATCCGGGGAAATTGACTCTATCGCTTTGTTATCTCATATAAATATAGCTATTCCACGACGCGCTACTAGAAATTTTTATCCAATTTACCTTCAGCCTTGCCTGACGAACGCTCACCAGAAGGGGTCAAACCTAAATCCTTGAATATCTTTAAAAGCGCAAGGTAGAGTTTTATTAAAAACTAAGAGATGGTACTCGTCAGAAAAAAAACCGCGAAATAGAGTACCATTTTAAGATTTACCCATGAACTATACCATATTGGTCATAAACAAGACCGACAAATAGAACAAACTGCGTTTTCGGTTTCACCAACGAAGCCTTGGTTCACGAATTATGGGCATTTTTGTAATAATTATTATTTGATTCATGCGATGAACAAAGCTTTAAAAGAGTCTGGAACGGTAAGAGAAAATTGTGATTTTTTTAATTTTATTTAGTTGTTATTTAATTTTTCGCAATTCACCCATCTCTTAAACTGCATCATTAGTTTTTTTAGTTTTGGGCACCCTAGTGTTCATTAAATTTGCAAAATTTATGATTTAGATAAAACTTTGGGGAATGGTTTGACGCTAGCCCGGGAAGGTTACCAAGAATAAGAAATGGTCGGAAAATAGTCCGAAAACCGCGATATTTGTAAATGTTCAATTTTTGGGGCGTGGTTGGACGCTTGCCTGCGAATGTTTCTAAATTGAAGAAATGGGCGGGAATAGTCTAAGAACCGCTTAATTTCAAAAACTATACCGTTCATCCGATTGCGAAGAAACTTTGTGCAATGTCTGGACGCTTTCCCGCGAAGGTTTCTAAGGTCCGAAAATCGCGAAATTTTTAAAATTACCTAACTTTATAAGAATTTATGAAAGCGCTTAATACTTATGTTACAATGCAGGCGTTGGTAAATGGAAGCTGTATATTCCACAAGTGTTGACGTGTAAATAAGAGGTATAGACCAATCGGTCAAAAAAGTCACGAAATTTGCAAAATATTCATGAGTTTAGATTTTCATAAATACGGGTATATCGAGGAAAAGATCGAACTGTCCAAAATGATTATATCGATTAGCAGCCAGCACTAGCTGGGATATAATCGATCTCATACAAATCATAAGGACCCGGGCGACGCCGGGTATTCAGCTAGTATATCTTCTATATATATATATAAATCACATGTCACATGTTAGTTACCAAACTCCTCCAAAACGGCTTGTGTTCATTAAACAGGCTGTTGTGTCTCTCGGTTTTTTATGATTGTGAAAGGTTGTTAAAATACTAAAAGAACCAAAAAATTATAGGTATATCGTTTTCTACAGACACATCGAAAACAGGGAGTTTCAGTTCTGTATTCGCTCAATTCTGTTCCGCTCAGAGCAAAGACGGCATTTTTCGCTTGTTCCGATACTTCCGAAGTGTTTTTTGCGTATGTATATGTGGTTGTGTGTTGCGCTCGTGTGTCAACCAACCAAAAACATGTAACAGAAAACACATGAGGTGCGAGAAAAAGTATTCCTCAATGAGAGACCGCTTGTGCTGCGTTTGTTTCTGTTTTTTCACTGAGGCTGGTCGCATTGAAAAGTGTTAACAGTTTTTTGCGATCTATGGTTTTCCATCATCCGAACGTCCCAATTGGTGCTATAGACAAAGAATGTCCCAATTGTTATGCTTAAAGTAGCGCTGCTACTGCGCTGCAGCAGCGAAGTTTTGTTTGCTTATTACTTGATTTTCGAAAAAGAATCGCGATTACTAAATATGTCTAGAAGGTACGAGCCTTCCCGGAACATGACGGTTTTTCTAAATTGCGGTGCGGTACTTGTCAAACATCTATCGCTTAACATCTTTGAAATCTGTTTGTTTATACGAACAGACGGACAGACAGACGGACATGACTATATCGACTCGACTGTTGATGCTGATCAAGAATATATATGCTTTATAGGGTAGGAGATGCTTCCTTTTGGCTGTTACTTACTTTTGCTCAAACTTAATATAATCTGTGTACCTTCGAAAAATTCACCAAAATATAATATATACCATAAACAATTTATATGGCAGAAAAACGTTTGCCGGGTCAGCTAGTGTACATATAAAAGTGAAAGTATGTATGTTTGAAGTAGGGCTGTAAAAGAATGATTCATTTTTATTTTTAACTCACATTGAATTAAGAAAAATTTGAATCAATCCTTTTTCTCCAAAAACCGAATTAACTTGAATTAAAAGGGGTATACCAAGCTCGTGCAAATGTATGTAACAGGCAAAAGGAAACTTATCAGACACCACAGTGTATATTTTCTAAATCAGTATTAACACAGAAACAACCCCTATTTATATCCTATTACACAATTGGTTGTTTCATAATACAAAAAGCTATATTTAAAAAGTATAACCTTTTAACAATAAAAGCTTTTCAAAGTTTTATCTGCAAGACATCAACGTTTTGCTTAAAATGGTAGCGTAAGATAACAGCCTCTCTACTGCAGCTGACGATGGAAGTGGTAAATTAAATTTTAAGAAAGCCTTCTTTATTTGTGGATACTTGTTAAGCATATATATCGACTTTGACGAGTCGGACATGTATGCAGAAAATTGTGATTCGGCAGGCAATATGTCAGTGCTTAATGATTCTTCTGATGTTTCTAAAAATATAAGTCTTTAATGTAAAAAATTTTGCAAAATGATTAGATATTTACCGGTAATTGAAAAATCGAAGTATTCAGAAATGTTAGAGTCCAAACCGCTTATCGCTGTGTGGCATTTGCTAGACATTGCTAAGACAGTGTTCTTTGTCATTTTTAGAACTTCCGTTTTAGTTCCTATATCGAAATCGGGGTTCAATGCTTTTACCAATGGACCGAAGGGCAGTTTCAACATATTTGTCCAATTTGAAATACTTGCTGAATCGAGTTTTAATTATTTTTTGCCAAAGGGAGTATGTAATTTAGCATATATGGTGCGAATTGTAGCTAAAGTAGGTAGCAAATATCCAAATAACAAAAAGTTTTCCCCTTGCACAAAATCTATCTCCTCTGCTATTGGCTGCAGGAGTTCCAGGTACTCCATCAAATAATCGAAGTCACTATCAACCAAGCTTTCTGTAATTACGCTTTGGCACAAGTTCTGCAATTTGAACTTATGGGAAAGTAAGTCCTTGACTGAATCATTTAAAGAATTCCACCTAATTATTACTGGATACTTCAATTGTGAGCCTAAAGTTTGCACGATTATCTATGATGTTTTAGGTATGTTAATTTTTTCCCACAGCATGCTGCATTTTTTTGAATACCTTAAAAGAAACAACACAAATTAAGAAGCAAGATGGCATAGTTTTTAATGCTTATCGTACAATATGCTATTTGAGGCAAGCAATTTGTTAAAATCGTTATTTGCGACCAAGTTAAGAGTGCGAGAAGCGCATCTAATATGGTTTGGTAAATCCACTTTTGGGGACTCCTCGTCCACAGCAAACTCATTATCTCCCTTCTCAAAAGGTCCCCATGGTTAAGTACGCCAAATTCTTCAAAAGCTTTGAGAAAATTTGAGCCATATCGGTTGATATTGCCACCACATTGCTTATACTAAGACCATATTCAGAACTTCGTTTACACTTCGTCCAATCGCATCAAATAAATGAGTCCCACCAAATCGTTTACATCTGCTGTCGAACCAAAAAATCACCTCTTTCAACTATTTCTTTAAATGTTTTCTTTAAAGCATCAAAAGAGGACTCAAGAAGCATCATCTCGGATGGCCTGCTCATTACTTTCATACTTGGACTAGCGAAATGTATCATTTTTTTGAATGAAGATTATTCCACAATTGATATGGACAGCATAAGTATTATTTGCAATGAAATCTAGCACAAGTTTATCAAATTCGGTTTGTTTTGTTGGTGGTAATTTGACTTCAAGTTTTGCTGCCTTATAATGCTTATATTTATCGTTATGCTGCGTTCGTAAATGACGGAGAAAATTTGAAGTTACTTTTATCGTTCCGCACAACACTTTTTCACATACAACTCGTCAAAATTTTTTATTTTTCATCCCCTTTTTTATTTATGATTCATTCTTTATGGAAATAAAATTATGGTTTAATTATTTTTGTACTATACTTACGCATTCACTTCTTCCTAAATATAGTACTTAGCGCATTAAACTTATATTCAGGGTGACTAGCACTGCGTACGTCACTGAATCATACCATATTAATTATTGTTAAGTAGTTTTCAAATAGAAGATTCTTGGTTGGTATTGTGACTTCTGATAATATTTTGGTCCATTCTGCTCTTTTATCATTTTGAACCTATTTTGCTCTGCAGCTCTAGGGGCCATCCCCATAGTCATCATTTTGTCTTTTTGGGAAGTAATGCGTTTTCGCTAAGACATTTTGCACTCGACTAGTATTGGCAAGAAAGACTTGGTCAGCTTGTAAATTTGACGACAGGTCCGACAGGTTTCCACGCTTTAAGCAATAATATAATTTGAAACAGTGACAAAATGTCCGCTAAATGGCGGAATTTTTCTTGGAAAATGGAAATTTTCACTTTAGATGGCCACCAAAATTTTTTAAATAAAAAAAAAATTCAAAGACCGTTGGGGAGAGGATTTTTATGATACTTCAACTTTTTAATGGTTTTTGATTATCGGAAAATTTCCGACTGAGATATAGTGAACCCAGCAAATTGTTTTTTTTTCAAGGACGTACTGGGTCAAGCTCTGTCACCGTCTGGATTTCGATATTCCCGTTACTCAGGGCAAATAGTGTTTAATAGCCATTTCCTATCTTAATTAAAAGAGCATTAAAATTAATGTGACCAACTCTCTCGCTGACCATTATAAACAAATACGCGTGTGTGAGTGTAAAGCAGTTCCCGTATGTTCTCGCCACCGAGGTCGATAAAGCAGTGTGATTACTCCACTAAGCAGTGCCAGCCCCTTGGTAGCCTGCCTTAGTTACGCATCGGGTGGCGGTCAAACCATGAAGCGAGAATTCGCCGGTTCGATCCCGGACAAAGGGGAGTCAAAATTTAAAAAAAAAATTTTTTTTTTGTTTATTTCTTTGTTTTGCGGTCCACATCTGTCTTGACTTTTAAGTCCTACTTACGCTTTGTATTGTTGTCGCCACCGAGAAATCAATATTGCTGCCTGGCGACTCTGGAGGCACCAGTACACCTCTCACTAGTTGTATAAATTGGGATGGAAATTATCCATTCAAAAAGAGCGCGAGGATTTCCCGATCACCAGATGCATTACCGGCGTTGCAGATCGAACGCCCAGAGAAGTCAAGTTCGCCATCCTCAGCGGCACGATCCACTGGGAACCAAAAGGCGGAAGAAGCAGATGGCTTCACGATGCTTAACAATATTGGGGCAAAAGCTAGAGAGCTTAGAAAGCTAATGGCCCTACCTAAGCGCTCGATCACTAACTTGATGAGGGAGTTAGTGGACGAGATCGATCTCCTACAGAGGGAAACCCAATCCTATTTTCAAGGGTTACTGGCGAAACAGATAGAGGAATCGGCAGTCGCCCAACCCAAGGAAGCAAGTGTCGGCACTAAGCGACCGAGGAATCCTGTGCTGGACAACACGTCGCCTTCAACCAAGCCGACCCCGAAGAAGGCAATGCACAAGGCGCCAGCAGAGAAGACAGCCCGCAAGGAGCAAAACACCCTCAAAGGCATACAGGATAGTGGAAAACCAAAACAACAAGAAGCGCAACAGCCAAAAATCGCCCCAAAAGGAGCCAAAAATAACGAATGGACTACGGTAAGGTCTAAAACCCGAAAGCCAAGGCCACCAAGAATCGACGCCATCGTTATCAAAATCAAAGGAGAACCATCTTCATACGCAGAGATACTAAAAGGGTCAAAAGCGAACCGCAGCTAAAGGAATGGGCGCAGTGTGTACAAGGAATCAGGCGCACGGCAAAGGGCGAGCTTTTGTTGAAGCAAGACAAGGCCTCTGACCCCAAGACACTGGAGATGCAAACACTTACGGAGACAATGTTAGTGGAGATTATCATGGCCCTACAAGGTAACAGCTCCCAAACAGTCCAGCATCGTGAAAATATATGTAAAAGTGTATGTGACTATGAAAAAGTATATTTAAATTTCCCACCTAACATTCGGAAAGTATACTTTTCGGGGCTTTTATGTTAACTGAAAAGTTATTCTGTAAACACATTTAAAAAGAATACTAGATAGCCAATGTTTGCTCAGAAAAACGTGAATAACTTCGGCAAACGGTAACCAAATTCATCTAAGTAACATTTGTCTGACAAAGAATTAAATCGGCTATTATAATAAAATCTAAGAAAAAATAGCTTGGAGCAATTTTGTTAAACCAGCAAGGGTTGGAATTTCAAAAAAAAAAATTTTAAAGGCCAGATCTGTGACTCGCATTTATCAGTCTTCGCGTTACATCTTTGAAAGCATTGAATATAATATACGAGAATCTTCTCGTCGCTATCGTAATTGACAAGTTTATAGAAAATCAGATGGTCCATTCGTGTGTGTTTTCATGTTAAGTAAGCAAAATGAGCACAAAAAGATTTTTGGGCCATAACTTCAGATTTTGGGGGTCCCCGAGGAAAACCAAGTATGAGGAAGTGCTATACGCGACTTGCTCTACAGCGTACGCTAGGTCATTTCCCAGGTTTTTTCGCACTGTAGCACGGTGTTATTAATGCAGAATAATGCAGAACTCGCACAAAAAATATTTTGTATTCCATTTTAAAATATTTTTATACCCTTGCAGAAGGTATATTAAAATTGTCCGGATGTTTGAAACGCATAGAAAGAAGCATTTCCGACCACATAAAGTATATATATTCTTGATCAGCATGACGACCTGAGTTGATATAGCCATGTCCGTCGGTCTGTCTGTCCGTCTGTTTCTATGCGATTTCCTCAGTCGGTTTTAAAGCTATCTTCACGAAACTTTCCACGAAATCTTGTAGTTCCAATATACAATATAGCTGCCATAGAAACGATCGGTCGAAAAACTAGTTTTAGTGAGAAAAACTTTTTTGTTATTTGTTTCTATGCTTTTCCTTGCTCCAGCTGCTATAGAAAAGTTAGTTTTGAAAAACAGTCTTAGTAGACGTCCTGAAATATATGTATGAGCTTCAAGGGTATATAAACTTCGGCCGAGCCGAATTAGCTTCCCTCAATTTTTTTTAATTAAATAAGATAAAAACAAATAATTTTTTCTTATTATTATGCCTTCTAGCAATCTTCAGAATTATCACAATGACCCCCAATTAAACGTTTTTTAAGATAGGGTGGCGAAAGGTCAACATTTCTATATGCTTCAGTCCCTGCTACTTAGATTGACCCATAGCAGAACTGTATGTTTGCGAGACCAAGCTCCCAATGGCTCACAAATTTCTCTCGGCTACTAGTGTTCTTCGGCGGTCGTTTGCACCCGCGAACTTTTAATCAATGGCTCTGCATTCTGTCAAAGAAGATTTTTCCTGTGGCACCGGTTGCTGTCCTTCAGCGCTACCCAGGCAGCCCTGCATTCCATCACTTGAAATATTTATTTTTTTAAATTTATTTGGCTTTAGCCCAGTGCTACAAGTTTATACTTATATTTAATGCACTAGTCACAACATTAAGGTCAAAACAAAATGAAAAATTATTATTAATAGACAATGTTTACTTATATACTATATTCATAAATTACAACTAATACATAGATTATATAATTATAAAATATTTTTTTCCTGTTGAAGCTTTTTAAGTTTTTAAAAATTCTTTTATTTTAATAGCAAATTGAGTTTCGTTTGGCATAGATTTTATGTCATTAGGTAAATAGTTCCATGTTTTGACTGCAGGCTTAAAAAATTGTCTTTCAGAGCAAGACAGTTTGGTCCTTAGGACAGATAAAGTTCAATGTTCTGGCTAAAGCAGCGAATTTGAATTTGTTATGCAATTAGCCTGGTTTTTTAAATGTAAGAATTTTATGTAAAAACAGTAATGTTCTATAGTCTATTCACTTTTTAAGGCTCATATCAAATATCGTATTTCCCAATTGAGTAATTGACTCTGACCTTCTGCGTTTGAATATGAATCGAGCAATCGAGTTAAAGGCAACATTTAGTTTTCTCATATCAGCAACACTACAGTGTCCAAAAAATTCTACGCCATAGCATAGAGATGGAATTAGATACATTTTTGCTATGAGTAATCTAATGAGTACAGGTAAAAACGTTTGACATATTAAGTCGCCCTAGAGATTACGACAGGATAGCGTTTTATTAAAAACCATGCCCAGATTACTAGTATGATCAACGTACTCAATTTGATTTCCATTTATCTGAAGTTGGTTTATCTGTGCAGTATTAAGGGACTTCTTGTAGATCACTATTCATTTGAATTTGGAAGGATTTAGGCTATTGTACGTTACATTTAGACATATGTACGTTACATTTAGACAGTACATTCGGTAAGTCATTTATACAGATAGAAAACAGAAGAGGTCCTAACACAGATCCTTGTGGAACACCACGGTTAGAAAATTAAATTCGGTAATGGATGAGCCCGAAACAACTGCTTACGATCGGTTTGCTAGATATGATTTTAGCAGTTTTGTCGCTGTCTTCGAAAAATTATTTATGTTGCTGAGCTTGGTACCAAGAATTTCGTGGTTGACAGTATCAAAAGTTTTACTTTGGCCAAGAAGTGTTAAGAATGTAACCTTACTGTCATCTAACTGGCTCCGAATCTCCTCAACAATATTAATTAAGGGTGTTGTGCAGCTGCGCTTTTTTCGAAATCCAGACAGCTGGTCACACATCAGCATATTCGAAGTAAGATACTTCTGTACTTGGATTGCCATTAAATGTTCTAGAACTTTTGTTGAGAATAGAAGAATGGATATTGGTCTGAATTGCCAATTGGGTTTTGGGATTGGCAGGATTTTGGCAGGTTAAGTGATCTAATATAAAGGGTGATTTTTTAAGAGCTATAAGAAAGTTTTAAAAAAAAACACATAAAATTTAGAAAAATGCATGAAATCTTTATTTGAATCGATAGTACTGTCCATATAATTTAATGTTTGAAGATTATTTCATGCAAATGTTGACCGTGACTGCGCCTCAAATGGTCCGTCCGCTTAGTCCAATTTTGGCATACTCTTTCCAACATTTCGGCCGAATAAATGCTTCAATGCTCCAATGCGTCAATTGAATCGGGCTTGTTTGTATAGAAATGAGCTTTAACATAGCCCCACAAAAAATAGTCTAAAGGCGTTAAATCGCACGATCTAGGCGGCCAATTGACCGGTCCCGAACTTGAAATAAAGTGTTCACCGAACTCGCCTCTCAATAAGTCCATTGTTGCGCGTGCTGTGTGGCATGTGGCACCATCTTGCTGAAACCACATGCCATGCAAGTCAAGCTCTTGCATTTTGGGCAAAAAAAGTTGGATATCATCTCACAGTTACGTTACGCTTCGCATCATCTTTGAAGAAGTACGGTCCAATGATGCCGCCAGCCCATAAACCGCACCAAACTGTGACTTTTTCTGGATGCATTGGTTGCTCTTGCAATGCTTCTGGCTGATTTTTCACTCCAAAATCGACAATTCTGCTTATTTACGTACCCATTGAGCCAAAAATGAGTTTCGTCGCTGAACACAAGAAGCGCGCGATGAACTTTCTTAACAGAGCACGCATTTTGATAATAAAATTCAATAATTTGCAAGCGTTGTTAGTTTGTAAGACGATTCATGGTTAAATTATAGACCAAACTGAAGATGTTTGACTGTGAAACAAAACACGAAACGTGCGTGAGCTGTTTAAACCAGTGTTGCCAAAAAGATAATAGATAAAAAATCACCCTTTCTATGGATATAAGAGGGCGGTCCCAGAAAAAGCAGACCTAACTACTAAAACACAAAAAATTTCATTTTTTTTTTTTATTTTTCAACATGGGATCGTTTTAGGTCGAAACACTTTTCCCAGCGATGTTCAATAGCTTCGATACCTTTTTTATAATAAGAACTGTGAAGCTCTTCAAAATAGGCATTAACCTCGGACTCCACCTCTTCATTGTTGCCAAATCTTTTTCCTCCGAGCCATTTTTAAGGGGCGTGAGATAGCAATTCAAATTTTAATTCATTAATTTTAGCCATTGCAACGGCAGTGGTGTGAACCTGTGCATTGTCATGATGGAACAACAAACGCGGCACCCATCTTGCGAATAACTTTTTCATGTCCAATTTTTCGGTCAATATGCGATGCACAGCACTTTTTGAAATGCCTACACATACAGCTAACTCATGAACTTTCAATCGCCGGTCACTCAATACACATTTTTAATTTTGGCCACCATTTCTGAAGTGGTCACCTCATTTGGACGCCCATTACGATGTTCATCTTCGCAGCTCAAACGACCTCGCTTAAACTCAGCCACTCAATATTTTATTGTTGTATATGAGGGAGCAGAGCTACGTAAGGTAGAATCCAGCTCCTTTTTAATATTGGTTGGACTAAGACCTTTTATATGAAAGTATTGTATAACATAACGATGACCAATTTTGTCCATGTTTGCAAGTCAATAACAAGCGTTCTCTATTAATATCGACAAAAAAAACTGTGCAAGGTAAAGGCACCAAACTTCAAACTTAAGCTTTTAACAGTCGGTACTTCCCCTTTTTAATATTTTTTGTGAACATTTTCCCACACTACTGTGCTAGGTCGGCCATTTCTGGGACGACCCTCGTATATATAATTCTAATATTTTTTATGACTGTTAACGACCTTTATACTCTTAACTTGCAGTTTTTACTGGCTCGAGGTCTTGCTATGTTATTGACATAACTTCTATTTGGTGTTTTGCCGTCGCAGGCATGGAGAGACTGCTGTTTGGACAGACATTTCAGGCTCAAGATCACTGATGAGTGAGGTTGGTCCCTCATGAAACGTCGTCCGATCAACCTGATGCCTCCTTTGTTGTGTTGTGTGCCTCTGTTTAAAGTTATGTCAATAACATAGCAAGACCTCGAGCCAGTATAATTATAATATATAATTAATTTAACAAACTTTGGACTAATATTGTCAAGTCCGGCCGCATTAGACTTTACCCTAAGAATACTTTTTAAAACATCACAAGGACTGACATTCACAAAACTAAAGCTATTATCACAGGTAGATTGAACACTCAGGTACATATTGCATGAAGCATCAGGAACTTGAGTTTGCTCGAATTGGGCATTTATGCTATCTACGTCAATATTAGTAGTCGGCTCTGGCTTTTTAGAGAGAACTCAACACATTTTCAGATATTTCCATGTTTTTCCAGACGATATGGCTCCCGTAAACTTTGTATGATAGAACTCACGCTTAGCATAATATATTGCATTTGTCACCCTACCTCTAAGCCTCCTATATTCTGATAGTAGGTCATTTGTTTTGTACCGCTTCCACCTGTTATAGGAAACATTTCTTTGAGTAATCAGTCTTTTTATATCATTTGTAAGCCATGGTTGTACCGAGGGCTTTATTATTTTAGTTTTAAGCTTAACAACCAAGTGCAATGAAACCTTAAACTATGGGTTTCAGCGGGTGCACATGAAGGTCTACAAGACCGATAACATAGCGCTTGCTGACCTCATAGCAAGCGTTATAGAAGGACCATCTTTCGGCCGTCTGTACACCGAACAGGAACTTCTCCAACCGGAGGATCCTGACGACACATTGACGGAGGAGAAACTCACACAAAATGATGCGTATTATTCAGATAAACCTGCAACACTCTAAAGCAGCAACCGCTGCACTTCTACTTCACCTATCCTCAGGCGAAGTAGATATAATACTTGTCCAAGAGCCGTGGATTTCTTGTGACAGAATAAACGGCTTGAGGACACCCAAATACAACCTTTTCTTCACCAAAGGTAAAGGAAAAATCCGAACATGTATTTTAACCGAAATACATTTAAACACACTTTTACTTCCTCAATTTAGCGATTGAGACATCACAACGGTCAGCCTGGAACTAAGGGGTTCGACTATCAGGCTGGCCTCATATTATTTGGCTCATGACAGTGAGAGCCCACCACCACCAAAGACTTTCCAAGACCTTGTTGGAAGCAGCAACAACAACAACAGCCTCATACTAGGAGGCGATGCCAATGCACTTGTACTTACAAATAAAAGTCCTTCACCCAATAGGATTCAGAACCCAAAAAAAACCAACTGGGAAGTACACAATAAACTTCTGGTTCGTAAGCTTGAAACATCCCCACCATTTACACCAAGTTCGGGGAAACAGATAGACGAGCTCGTAGAAACGCTTACCTCGGCGTTCAAAGACTCGTTCGATAGGGCCTGCCCCCCTAGAAAAATAAAATCCACCTTCAAACCCCCGTGGTGGTCTGCTGAGCTAGAAAAACTCAGAAAAGAAAGTAGGCATACTTTTAACATAGCCAAACATAACGACCAAACAACCGCTTGGGAGTTATATAAACAAAAACTTAGCATTTACGAAAAAGCTATTAGGCGGGCTAAGCGAACCTCTTGGGCCCATTTCTGTAGTAAAATAGAAGCAACCTCTGATGCTTCTCGTCTTAGAAAGATTCTGGCTAGCTCACCAAGCTCGCCTGGGTTAATACAAAAAGCAGATGGGACATGGTCCAAACTCCAGCGAGGAGTCTCTAGACCTTCTTTTGAGCAATCACTTTCCTGTTTGCTCTGTAAACTCTTCATCAAGGGCTAAGTCAACCGACTTGCCTTTACAATACAATACTAATATTGTTACAGCGTCCAGAATTAAATGGGCAATCGACTCGTTTGAACCATTTAAGTCGCCAGGTCCTGATAGCGTATTTCCTGCCAACATACCATTGGGCATACAATGAACTGTCTTCACATAATCTTTGCAAGCTGTCTAAAGTTCAATTACATTCCCACTAGTTGGAGAGAAACCAAAGTGGTCTTCATACCGAAGGCTGGCAAACCCTCACATATTAAACCAAAAGACTATAGGCCAATCAGTCTATCTTCGTTTCTACTTAAAACCCTTGAGAGACTTATAGACGCTTACCTTAGGCAAACTATAAACCCCTCTTACTTAGTATACTCGCAACATGCGTACAGCAAGGGAAGGTCTACTGAAACCGCCCTGCATTCCCTGGTCTCAAAGATTGAAAAATCTCTTGAAGTGGGGGAATTCTCTCTAGTAGCATTTCTCGACATAGAGGGTGCCTTCAATAACGTCCAACCAAATGCCATCACCTCTGCCTTGGCAAATGTGGGAGCGGATATGCCTCTAATTGGATTCATTGACCAACTGCTAACCAGCAGGTCGGTGTACTCACAACTTGGAGGCGCTACGGCTCACAGATTTGTAAGCAGGGGCACTCCGCAAGGAGGTGTTCTCTCTCCGCTTCTATGGATCGTGACAGTTAACCAACTGCTACGGCTCATGGAGGCGGAGGGACACGTGGTGGTGGCCTACGCGGATGATATTGCAATTTTTACATGTGGTTTATTCCCACAGACTCTGTGTGACCTTATGCAGACAGCACTGGCAACACTAGCTCAGTGGACGACATCTTGCGGACTGGGCGTGAGCCCAGCCAAAACTGAACTTGTACTCTTCACCAGGAAGTACAAAATTCCAAACCTTGTCCCTCCCAGGATCAATGGAGTCAGCCTTGCGTTTGGTGACAATGCCAAATACTTGGGAGTCATTCTGGACAGGAAACTTTTCTGGAATGACAACATAAATGACCGCATAAGAAAGGCAACCATTTCTCTTTTCTCATGCAAAAAGGCTATAGGCCGAAAAAGGGGTTTCTCCCCGATTATAGTACACTGGCTTTACACAGCTGTAGTACGCCCTATACTACTGTATGGATCACTAGTTTGGTGGCCAGCACTCGGGAAACAATTTGTCCTGAATAACATGAACA
This sequence comes from Lordiphosa collinella, assembly GCA_018904265.1. Classification (NCBI taxonomy): domain Eukaryota; kingdom Metazoa; phylum Arthropoda; class Insecta; order Diptera; family Drosophilidae; genus Lordiphosa; species Lordiphosa collinella. The sequence continues at coordinate 71,259 of JAEIFV010000050.1, read as the reverse complement.
AAGTGCAGAGAAGCGCTGAAATATGCATGAGCGGCGCACTCCGAACAACACCCACGGAAGCGCTTAAAACTATATTTCATCTCGTACCACTAGACCTAGTAGCGAGACAGATGGCTGCCATAACAGCCTTAAGACTTCGAGAATCCGATACCTGGAGCAGGGGTAATTCGGGGCACTCTACTATACTCAATAACCAAGCGGGTAATACAGACTATTGTTAATACAGACTATTGTGTACCTCAAACGACGTTCGACAAATTATACGACGTCTATATCCCAAGCCGCAACGAGTGGGACAACCTTCCCCACAGTAGAGCCAATGCCATCAATATCTACACGGGTAGTTCTAAGCTCGATGAAAAAGTAGGTGGGGGTTTTTCTCACCCAACCTAGACCTTAATCTATCGCTCCGTCTCCCAGATCACTGTAGTGTGTGCCAAGCGGAGGTGGTAGCCATCCAGGAAGCTGCCACTTACCTTAGCACACTCACGGTAAAAGAAGGAAACGTATTTATATACTCGGATAATCAAGCAGCCCTTAAGGCACTTGACTCTTACACAAATAATGCTAAAACGCTAACTGAATGCCGCCTATCCCTGAATGAGATTGGCAGTCACTTCAGTATTCACCTAATATGGGTGCCTGGACACCGGAACATATACGAGAACGAGTCTGCGGACACACTGGCAGGACTAGGCACAACCACCGAGCTCCTTTCAGAGAGGAGCACGATAGGAATGCCAATGGCTACCTACAAGCTTCACAAAAAAGCAGAAACACTACGCCTCGCCACGGACCGGTGGAAAAACCTTTCCTCCTGTGCGGTAGCGAGACTTACGTGGCCAGCATTCAATATTAAGCGTACCAATACACTTTTACGGTACAGAAGGGAACACATATCACTTCTAGTAGGGGCCCTGACGGGTCACTGTCTTATAGCCTATTTCCACTATGATCACATATTTCGATAAGTACATATTTTTTTTCTGAGCGTTTCCATATGATATGTACATATTTTACAGATTCGTAAACATGTGAATGGCAGCTGACAATTCAAATTTGAGTTATTATGCACTACATCTTTGCACTAAGTTGCATTTGGTATGAGACATTTTTTTATAATTATTGCTTAAGTACTTTCTCAAATAAAAGTGACAAAAGACAAACAAATTACAAGTTTGATTTGTGTTTGCCAAATAAAATTAAAGAAAAAATTCCTAAAGACTCAACATCAAATAAAATAAAACAATATACTAGCTTCTATGCTTTTCTTAACATTTTCTTTTATAGTTTGAACATATTAGACTAAAATTCTATAGTGGCATTCTCCATGCGCTCCTTAATCTCCAAGCGAGCAGTTGCTTGTCGGTCAAGTACCTCCATCTACTCTGTTGTGGCAGCCACCATAGCCTTTACAAACGGTGTCATCTCGGCCTGGTCCAGTTTTCGTTGCTACAGGCAAACTGAATTCCCATGTGAGGCCAGTAAGCCACACGAGTCACTTTACCTCAACACACTGTTTGAGAAAGAGGATGATGGCTGCGCTGACTTTACGGCTCTCATTTTGATAGAGCACCGTCTGAAACACCTTGCGTTTTTAGTTCAGACCTGTATAAAAAAATCCCTACTTATCTCGTATTTGCTTGTATTTGCGCTTTAAATGTCTAATTTTTTTGCGAACGTCTTTCCATTCAATTAATTTGGCAACCATCCTTCCAAATAAATTGGTATCCTGCGACAAAATTCTTCTCCCACAGATCCATGAGCATGACTTTATGGAGTCCTTCCAAGACACTGACTTACGTTTTGGAGCCATTTGAAATCAAATTTATTAATATTAAGAATAATATTATGAAACTAGCCCCTCCCTTCAATAATCATTTTAAATAAATTTTAAACCAGGGTTGACTTTTTGTGACATCGATAACATCAGGGTTGATTTTTTGTGTGACATTAATACCAAATAATCTAGTATTTTCTTTTACAACACTGTTATCACTCGTGGCGAATGGACACATATATTAAATAGGTACATTTTTTTTCTATGGAAAAAATGTTGCATATTTTTCGGTATGTGATAAAATGTGAGATACTTGCCAGATCAGGCCATACTTGCCAGATCAATCACGAACTTATATCTTATGAAATAAATAAGGCTTAAATCACATTTTAGAGATAAAAGTATGAACTATACAATAAACAAATCAAATTATTAAAAACAACATTTTTTCTAGCACATAAACAGCCAAGTAAAACAGCCAAATTAGCCATTTTCTGCATTTTCATGCCTAATTTACAGTTAATCTATCAGAGATATGGAGTTTCTAACGCTAGATTCGGATTCGGCGTGAAAAACTTGTCTAGAATACATCATTCTTTTAGCTTTAAAGATCCTGTGCTAAGAATATATCAAGTTTGAAATCTTGTCAAAATACTTATGCCCACCTCCGTTTGGACAATTCGATTAATATTTTCTAATCCCAGCAGCTGATTGTGGACTACTTATGAATTATTGTAAGCGGACTTTCATACCAGTATTCGATAAAAATTTCCAAATTTTAGGATTTTTTGTTTCAAAGATATAATGGTTTTTTTATGAAAAAATTTTTGTCAAAATAGTTATGCCGACGACTGTATGTACATATTTGCTATAGTGGAAATAGGCTATTATAGGCAGGCACGCAGCACGCCTAGGCGTACAACACTTTGATTTCTGTAGAAGTTGCAGATTTGAAGAAGAGGAGGAAACGGTACAGCACCTTCTGTGTCATTGCCCCGCTTTAAGTAGAAGGAGACTTAGGTTTCTTGGTCAACCCCTCCTACTCAACCTATCGGAGACATCCGACATAGAGAACTCAGCTCTAGTTAATTACATTCTGTCCACACAATGGTTCAGTACCGAACACAACCCTAGGGTTTAACAGGGAATATATGGCATCGCAACGGGCCCACGTGGCCTAAGTGGGAGAGCGACTTGTCGCTCTCAGCCATCGCAACCTAACCTAACCTAAGCTTAACAAATTGTTCGAAAAGGCGGGTTATATAGCTGTGCAAAATCTCAAGCTAGATGTCTGCTGTCGGCGATTGATAAATCAATGACCAGTCACACAGTAGGATATAAGTCTCGAGATCAGAGTAGTTGATGTTTTTGAAGTCCCTATACTCTATCTAATGGCTACTATTGTCTAGAATTATGTCATATGTCAAGAAGATTAATTCATGTCTGGAGAAAGCTGGCACTGAAACCTGGTCATATAGTAGTATTTTTGCTGCATCATTAACAAAGAAAACATCCAATAGAGTATTGCACGTTGAAAAGTGTGTGGGAAATGTTTTATTCACTGCGTCCAGACCTAAAGATGAAAAACTGTCAACAAGATGACTTCCACACAAAAGATTACTGTTTAGGTCACCCGCTAGAATCACATCTACATATTGTGATGACAGTTCCGAAACAATTTCTATTAGGTGTGCACAGTCAATGTTGCGATTAGGCCTATAAATACATCCTATTAAAGCTTTGGCTCCAAAGTTTGTATCGAATATTTCTAAAAATATGTATTTAAGGGGCACACCTAGTGTGAAATTTAAAAAAAAAATCAATTTTTCTTTTTTTTCATATTTCGGTAGATTACACCTTTAAAAATAACATATTAAAATTTCAAATCGATATCTCAAATAGTTTTTGAGTTATAGCAATTTAAAGAGCAGCCGCTCGGCAGCTAGAGAGACGATCATTTTATCTTTAAACGCGTTCTTCTCGAAACAGCATTTTCCGAATTTGCTGCAATGATTACTCAAAAACAAATGATCCGATCACTATCGAATTTTTTTTACATGTTCTATATATAGTTCTCCGTACAATGACCTATCGATTTTTGATCTGATCAAAAAATCGAATTTTGGCAGGCCAAAAACGACCAAAATTTTGAGTAAAATTCGACTATTTTTTTTAAAACGCCGCCATATTGTCAATTTTTGATTTTTTTTTATTGTACAGACAATATTATCTAGTTTAACGAGAATTTTTTTTTTTTGATTTCATCCACGGAGAAGGCCGGAATCACTGCAGCAGTGAAGGACCTTTTTTTTCGCGCCGTTGGAGATCGACTATAACTTAAAAAATATTTAATTTTTTTCTGCAAAAATTTCACTGTATATTCTTGAAACATGTATAAATATATTCTTAAAATTTTGAAATAATTGATAATATATTTTTTTTAATAAAAATTCCCAAAAGTCACCTTTTTTTAGGCCATTACACTAGGTGTGCCCCTTAATAGTGCTCTCAATTGGATGCATTTCTATAATTCTACAGCTTAGTCGCCTGTTACCATGGATCGCAACTCCTCTAGCATGTCCAAAACGATCTGCCCGATATACAACATAACCTTCACATTCAATGGACGAGTCACAATATTTAGACAAAAACCACGCCTCGGACACACAGATAACATCAACATCAGAATTAACAATAACGTATCTAAATTCATCAATCTTCTTCGCAAGACTCTGTGCATTGGTATAAGCCACTTTCAGCCCTTTTTTCGCTTACTAAAAATTTTAACCAAACTGCCTGCCATGGAAAAATATATGTCACACTGCATTAATAAAAATAATATAAAAACCTATACGAAACTCTCTCATATGCAGAATCCAAAAATTAAACTTAATAACAGACAAGGAAAAAATAAGCAAACTAAAAACCTCAATCATTTTGGGCTTATCATGTAAATAGAAACAAAAATAGAAAGCATTATAATTAAGACTGGTCATGAAAATTATCATTTCTATCAGCGCTTGCGGGGGAAGGGGAGGCAGTTCTTCCACGAGCGACGAAAGATCTTCCATCCTCTCAATACAAACTGCATTCTCTTCACCGCTCCGTTTTATATGCACGAGGCCACGACGTTTGAACACTGCAGTAAGAGACTTCTTTTTTTTAGGTTCATTGCCTCTTTAAATATCAAATAATTCTCTTTTGACAGCTGCTCATTTACGTATACCGGAGCATCTGAATTGAAACCAAATAATCCCAACCTTAGTGGTCTCTTGCATTCGAGCCGGTAAGCTCCAATGGCCCGTAAAATTACTTTTTTTCGCGAATGTTTTCCAGCTTTACTATAATGACTGGATCCAGTTGGGAGTTTTGCGTCTTTCTCCCTGGAAAAAATGTCTTTAATTCACGGCTGTGCAAGTTGTAAGATGAAACACAAATCAAATTTTGCTCTAACATTTTCTCCTTCGGTAAACGGAACGCCATGCATGCGTAGGTCGGTCACATGCGTTTGTTGTTGTTTGCTGCGCAGCTAATCTAGCTTCCAGCACCCCAACCCGCTCCCGCACCAATTTCGCTATCCAGATGGCTCACCTTCTCCCTAAGATGCTGAATCTCAGCAGCCATTCCATCCATCCGCTGCAGCAAAACATTGAGGATTTGTGATGCAGCCGCAAATGTTATAAACATTGAGTTTATCAACATTAGAAAATGGCTGTGAACGCCGCTTTCTGGCAGGTTCTTTTTTTTTTGGTGCGCTCATTTTGACTATGTTTGTGCTTCTTACTTACTTACTACTAACGTCAACAGCTTGCAACGTAATTGGTAACAGAACGCGAAACGGAAAATTTACGCAGCAGGTTGTTTTATATGGAGTTTTCATTTCGCGTCGAGTGGACCCCGCCCTGTAAACTAAAAAAAAGTCTAGATGATTTATTTTGACACGATAGACTTTTTACTTACGAAAATTTCTTGCTCTCAAACGATAAAATTGGGCAAAAAATGACGTCACTATTAAGAACTATTCAAACATACCTAATTTTTTCATTTCATAAAAATAACAAAATCTTCGAATCCACTGTCTTGTTAATACTAGAAATGACTTAATTCTGTTGCTCGACCGGTTCCACTGTCTTGTTAACACTAGAAATGACTTAATACTGTTGTCTGACTGCTCTTTTTATGCGAGTTTGCTGTTTTACGTTTCAATGCCCTTGGTATCGATGTTCCATATGTTTGATTTGCTGGTGAAATCGTTCACCATTCTCATCACTTTCATCGCCAAGGTTTTCTGGAAAGAAATCTAGGTGCGAGTCCAATAGGTGAATTTTCAGTGACGTATTTGCGCCTAAATTGTATAAGGTTTTAAATTGAAATCCAAGATTAAAAAATATAAGGTCAAAGGCAATACGATTTCATATCGTTTTTTTTATAATTCATGAGCAAATCTTCTATGATTCCTTTGTATTTGACGCCTAGGTATTTCCAAAACGCTGAAAACCGCTAATCGAGCATATGCTTCATCGGTTGACAAAACTTTTCTGAACTCGAAATCTTCAATAAGTTTTTTATTTGTGGTCCCACAAACACACCTTCTCTGACTTTCGCATCCGACAAATGGTGGAACAAGGACTTTAAATAGCAATTTATTTTTTTTTTACATTTATTTTTGAAAATAACAAAATTGGCATTTTTACAAAACCTTGCCTAATATCGCCATTTTTTAATCAACACTAATGATTGTAGGCAACAATTTTTCGTAATTAAAGTGTATATAGTGTCAAAATTGAATATTTAGACATTTTGTGACGACTTATACTGAAATGCTAAACCAAAAAAAAAAAACTTAAAAATCAGTAAAATTTTTATGAAATTTTAACTTTTACCTTTTATTGCTACACCAAATGTCAATAAATTTTAACAAACAATCTTTTTTTGAAAAGTTTATTAAATTTTCTTTATTTCTATTCAGTTTTTAAAAATCGGAGAACTACTTTTAATTTTTTGGTCTCGGTTTACATATTTACTGTGGAAATGCCCATATTTTACTGGTTCATAGCCGATTTCGAAACCAGTTCAAAAGTGGTTCAGAGCTTTATCTCAGAAGTTATTTAAGCTAAGAGCTTGAAATTTGGTAAATGGGTTGAAAATATGGAGTTGGATATTTTACAGGATTTATTTAAGCTACGATTTTGAAATTTGGTGTGTGGGCTTTGTCCTATGAATTTCGACATTTTCCCGGCTCCGAACCATCCTGATGAACCTTTTCATTGGAAAAGTGGTTTGAAGCCAAGCATTTTTTTTTCATTTGCACCGTTGAAACATGAATCATTTTCTCATAACGCAATGGCCCCGGGCGAGGCCGCGTATTCAGCTACTTTAATATAAATATGAACTAATACACACACTGTGAGAAATCGCGAGAAAATGGAAGGAGAAAGACATAAAGCAAACAATTTTAAATAAATAATAGAATAACAATTTAGAAATTAAATATAATAAAAAAGCAGCAAATAAAAAATATTTCCCTTTAAGCGAATTCGGTACCAGGTGCATGCCATTCTGCCTGCCTGTTTGCTGGTGGATTGCCATTTGAGTTTTTATCTTATGCTAAGAAATAAGGCTGAAGATTGGCAACACTGTCCATTTTTAAAAAACAACTTTCATACCCAGCAAACTAGCACGCAAGCATTTTGCGAGATATCTTTACATTACAAATATGAGTATCGTACTCGCACTCCGATCGCAGCAACGCAGAAAGAACACAAAATTTTCGCAAAAGATAACGCTAACCCTATTTCTTGCGCTTATCGTCAACGGTAGTCACGACTGCCACACACTGAACAACATATGAACTATATTGATATCTTTTCCCGATCCAATTTTGAGAGTTTTGTCGGGTTAAGGCCCGATTTCTCAATGTACGGTTGGTCAACTTGACAGGCAGTTTAACCGAAATTGCGTGTCTCATGCTGTGTGTGGCGCAACCGGAGGAACAGACTTAACCGCTGCCGATGGAATTATCGATATATTTTATCGGTATACAAACAGCAGGCTCCAACATTTGATTTGTTTATTTAATTATTTGCTGCCACAAAATGTTTATATCAGAGTTTAAGATAAAGCCTTGACTTCAGTTGCGATTCAATTTGTTGCGACTAGGATTGTTAGCAGGACTTAGCGGCGCTGCGTTCTTATGCATGTGGCAACTTTCTTATCACTGCAGCTGACTTCTGTGTAGTCAGCGTTCCTTTGATAAGCCGTGCAGGTAAACAAGTGTCCCCAGCTATTGCTTTTGATTCACCACAATCAATTTTAATAAATTTTTCGCAAAAATATTACCAGCAGCATTCAATAACATTAAAAAATCCCTAACAAAAATACCTAATTTATTCACCGTGTCTGGTCACCCTAGTGTAGCAACAGGAATTTATCGATATCGGTTGAAACTGCTGTTGAAAACACCAAATGACTTGACCGCTTGCCAACTGGAGGAACAAATTTGACCGGCGGTTGGCCAACCGGAACCTTTGAGAAATCGGGCCTAAATCGATTAGTTGCATGCGATATCATTTGCGAGCGTTTGGTTCGCTGGGTATGCTTAGGCTTACACTCACAGAGATCCACACACAAACGAAATGATGCCGCGCGCACATACGCCGTGCTTCTCGTTCTGGAGTTGATCGGACACTGAATAGCCTCCGCTCGCTCGGGGTTGCGTTCGGATTTGTACGTTCGGCTGGTGGGGTTCTATGATCAACGTAAGAAGTGAAACCAAAAAAAAATTGAGTTTGAACGCTCTATGCGCTTTGTGGTTTGACTAACCGAAAATAAGGAAATCGAGCCTTAGAGAGTCAGTAAGAAAAGAATTTTGGAGATGACCGCCATTTAATATAATTACCTAAATTTATTTTTGAGGTTAAAGATGTCGAAATACTATTAAATGTTTGATACTTTATGTGCATAAAAATTACTTACTTCCGGAAAGAAATGCTGAGGAAATTTGGATTTTTCCTTTGTTGGAATAGTTTCAATATTACCAGAGTAGATATGTTTGTCTTTCACTTTACTTAAATTTGTCTCCCAGTCGTGTGTTAGAAAGTTCCAAATTCTTAAAGCCGCGATATCCTGATGAGCGAAATATATATTGCCGAGTGCCTATAAGTAAATTAAGTCATATGATTAAACATTTTCATACTAGTACATACAGTGCCGGAAAAAATAATAGCACCGCTAAAGATAAATATTACTTCTTAAAAAATGTGCGCAGTCCGTTTTATGCAGATCATATTCGGTGGTGACACAGAAATCTCTAGAGATTTTGGCGAAGGTTGGTTTGAGTATGTTTAAAAAAATCTGTTTGTGCCACAGAAATTTAAATTAGTTTTCGAGTTGATTACACAAGTTAACAAATAACTAATGATTTTTTCATCCTCGACAAATTTTTATCATTCCTTACGTAAAATCGTGCGCTGAATTCGAATCTGGAGTTAAAAAATTTTTAAGTCGAACAGATTTCGAGATAATCCCACATTATGGTTTTTTGCATTTTTGAAAAGGATCTTCTCACAACTTATGAATGAGTTTTATATACCAAATTAAAGCTAATAAAATTATCTTTCAATCATTCATAGGTTGTTTTATTGTCGGACTTTTAGAGTGGCTGATATTTACAAGGATATCGAACATTTTGTTTCATTTTTATCGAAAATTAAAAAAAACCGTTAATTTTTTTTAAAGTTTCTTTCCCTTTTGGATGATGTAAACTAATATATAGCAAATTTAAAAAGTGTTCATTTATCGAAATCTGTTGGAAATTGTAGAAGCTATTAGCATTTATTTAAAAAATTAGCAATTTCAGTTTTACCGTTGAAATGGAATTAAAAATGTCTATGGTCCGTTTTGCTCACTTTTTGAATTTGTTAAAGATCTTTTGGAGATCAGCACAGACCCTAGTTGTTCTGTTGTATAATGATTTTGGTCCGACTCCTGGGTGATAAAGTGACCGAAATGCTCACGAATCACGGAGTCACATGAAAGCTTTGGAGAGCTTGTAACATAACTGGAAAATTTGCGCAGACCTCAAAGTTGTTGCAATAGATCAAGGATTGCAACAAGGATATATTTTCTTTGAATAAGCTTTACACCCGGTCACCCCTCTCTGCTGTTAGCGCCAGCTTTGTAGGAATTAGCCATGGAAAGCCTTCAAACTGCCGTTCGGATTCGGCGTTAAACCTTTCTCTTGTACGAAAATTAGAAGCGCACAAGCCAAGATGTTGAGAGAGGCTCGGCTTTGGTCATGTGGGGCTGTTTGTGCAAATGGGAAAGAATGGCCGAAACAAACGAATCACATAGTTGATCAAGAAAATGTTAAGTTCGAGCCACTTGTGAGTAATGGGCAAAATATACTGCCGCCCATTCATATAAGACGGTTTGTTTAAAAATTTTGTGATGGCTTTACAAAAAGACGGAGATTCATTTGCATATTTGAAGAGCGTGCATAGACAAAAATCAAAGAGGGTGTGATTGTTCGACCGCCATTTAAAATACTTTTGGAGGACTTCAAATTCAATTAAATGTTGTCCAAGGATAAGGAGGACACATGGAATTCGTTCCGTCGTGTGGTCACTTAATTTTTTGGAAATTTTGAAAGTTTTAACTATAATGAAGTCGTCGCACATTTAATAAGAAATTAAGAGAAAATATGAAATTTTTGTATATTATATTAATGTTTTTATTGTACTTAAACGCTACCCATTTTATTGCAAACAGGAGTGAAAATTTCGGTATAGTTCATTTTTTTTGGATTTCTCTCCTAAAAACCTTGTAAGAGTGATGAGCTTGGTGAACGATTTCATCAGGATATGAATATTATGAAATTCCGCTGTCAAGGATTTTGGAATAAGGCCATGTTGGGTGACTTTTGTTGGTTTCTCACACGAGAGGAAAACTGTACACAGAAACGGCGGAGCAAAACGGACCATAGAAATTTTAAATACCATTTGAACGCTTAAAACTGAAATTGCTCATTTTTTAGTGAATGCTAATAACTTCTAAAATTACCAAAAGATTTCGATACATGAACACTTTTTATACCCTTGCAGAGGGTATAATAAAATTGTCCGGATGATTGTAACGCATAGAAGGAAGCATCTCCGACCACATAAAGTATATATATTCTTGATCAGCATGACGAGCTGAGTTGATTTAGCCCTGTCTGTCTGTTTCTACCGTCAGTTTTAAAGCTATTCTCACCAAACTTTGCACGAAGTCTTTTGGTACAAATGCGCTGCACATTTGTCGGAACCGACCGGATCGGATGACTATATCATATAGTTGTCATAGGAACGATCGGTCGAAAAACTAGTTTTAGTGAAAAAACCTTTTTGTTTTCAAAAGAAACGACTCCAAACTTCGATTTCTTAGTTAACTGTGTTTTTCTATGATTCCACTAAATTTGGTCGAAATCGGACATCTATAAAGTACAGCATAGAAAAGCAGTTTCCGAAAAGTCTTAGTTTGTCTTAGTTAGAAAAACTTTTTTGTTTTTAATAGAAATGACCTCAAAATTGGCATGTATTTGTTTTTTATGCTCCCACACGATTCTACAAAGTTTGGTCAAAATCGGATGACTATAGCATATAGCTGCCATAGGAACGATCGGTCGAAAAACTAGTTCCTGTGAGAAAAACTTTTTTGTTTTTAATGGAAACGTCCCTTACGTTGTAAATATCGAACAAAGTCGATATCAACATAAAATTTAATAAGGAAACTATACTTTTTTAATATGGCCACACTGTTTCGGTAGCAATTGGGTGAATTCCCGGAATTTCTCTTCCTGCACTAAAACAGGGTTCCCCAAGAAGAGTGGAGAGAAAATGTGTGAATGTATTGTGTGCCTTGCACTGCGCAAAGTTGGGAGCAAGTCAGGGATTAGTAGGCGATTGTGGGATTTGCGACAAAATGAGTTATTGTTTTAAAAATGTTTTTGTTTATCGGTTTGTGTGAATGGATACGCATCGCTTTTATTATGCAACTCCTTATGAATGTCATAGTGGCGCTATATATATATATGTATTTCTTACCTATAATGCGATTGCATACCATGCATTCAGCTTCATTAGTAAAATTTAATGAAAAAAATATTTGCTTTCCCATTCGAACAACCGGCGCAGTTGACCACCAATGAGCGAATGAAGCCTAAATACTTATTTCTTACATGACTTCGACACTTTTGGTGTATCGATGCAGGGATGCTTTTGCGAACCCATCGACAAATCTCAATCAACAATAAAAAAAAAAACAAAATAATAAATAACCATGAATTAAGAATGTGACATATAGTTAATTTGAAAGAAAAAAGTTTAAATGCTTGTAGTTTTAGCAGTTTCAGTAATAAAAAAATAAATTAATAATAATAATATATACAAATATGCAGAGTAGCCATTGTAATTTTTTGCAGTGTAGCCCGTGGGCAAAGCGCCGTCAATGTGCTCGACTCGACGCACAGACTGCGACTGACAAATTTTGTTCTCTCTGCCAGTCAGTGAGACGACTTCGGCATGCCTTCGGCTGCCTGTACATGTGAGTTGCCGAAAATGTTCGGCCCCCCGGGGCATGGCTGGAGAACACTGCTTTATAAGCCTCTATTTTAACTCATTTGGCCCGTACTTAACATTATTTTGTGCTTCTCGATCCGGTTTTCGTGTCGCACGTTGGAGGCTGCGCCTCTCGGTCGGTTGGGCGGGCTGCTATTTTGCCTGGGGTTCGCGCGAAACAGGCTTCGGCTTGGTGTCGCAAGGGCCACTTGAACGTTCTATGCATTGTACGTCAACGTCCATATAACGTAGTTAGCTTTCTGGGATTGTTTTATTGGTTAGTCTGCAAACTTGGCTGGTCAATTAAATAGGTGTATGAAGCAAAACATTAACCTGTAGTTTATAAATACAATTATTTGGTTGCAGAACATAAGTTATTACGAAAATATAACTAAATGGGGACTTAATAACCATTAAAATTGTATTAGATGGGCCGTGGGCGTCACTGCAGTGCGGAGGAGAGAAGGCTCATTCGACGACTCTGAGATGAAGGAGAAACGTATAAATCCATTGACATGTTAATGAAACGTTCTCAAAACTTCGTAACCAATGCCTTATAACCAAAAAAATAGATGAAACTCGGGGAGCACGTAGAAAATCATCATCTAAGACCGACGATTGCATGGTTCTGTTGATTAAATGCGACCCGTTCAAGTCTTCCATGACGATTGCCAATGAAATTGGGAATATTGTGTCATCACGGACCGTTCGGCGACGATTGGCAATAGCAAACCTACCAGTTAGGATTGCTCGCAGGGTTCCTTTGCTTCGGTCGGCAAATTTACAGATGAGGAACAAATTTGCAGAGCCTGGTGCGGACCGGAGGGAGAGAAAAAATGGCGTAATATTCTCTGGAGTGACGAAACCAAAATAAATTTATTTGGAAATAATGCCAAGAGGAATGTTAGTCGTCCGAAAGGCAAAGAATTTGATCCCAAGTACACATATAAAACTGTGAAACATGGAGGTGGTAGCCTAATGGAATGGGGCTGCTTTTCATAGTATGGTGTTGGTCCAATTCATCGTATTGAAGGAATAATGGACAGATTCGTTTACACAGATCTATTGGAGACGGTGATGCTACCATATGCCGAGGGTAATATGCCACTTTTCTGGAAGTTCCAGCAGGATAATGACCCGAAGCACGCCTCTCGAGTAGTAAAGATTGGTTCCGAGAGCAAAATGTGGATGTTCTTGAGTGGCCAAGTCAGTCCCCGGACCTCAATCCCATCGAGAATCTTTGGGGTGATTATCTCTATTATTTTGTCCATGAGTGTATTTCTTATGTATTATTTTCAGTGTTGCCATTTTAGCTATTTAGTTGCTAGATCTAGCATTTTTGAAAGTGGAAATGCTTATAAATTTTTGGAAATGCTATTAGCAATAAATCTTCTTTTTTTTTGGCCATTTGATGGTAATAAAATCATCACAACCGTTTTACGGTCTCGGCAGATGCCACTAATGCCCGCCACTCGCCTCTGTCCCGAGCGACATCTCACCAGGAGGACACACCCAGCTAGGCGAAATCTCCCAGCACCTGGTCGTACAGTTGATGACTCGTATGCGAAATTCGTCGCCAACGTTTAGAGGTCCATAAATCCTTAGAAGAACTTTTATCTCGAACACGCTAATTGCCGCCTCATGCGTTGATGACATTATCCATGCTTCTGCGCCATATAGCAGGACCGGGCTGATAAGCGACTTGTTTAGCGCAATTTTCGTTTTCCGAGAGAGGGCTCTGCTCTTGAACTCCTTACTGAGCCCGTAGTAACATCGGTTTGCAAGAGTAATTCTTCTTCGGATTTCCAGACTGGTGTTGTTGTCGCTGGTTATCCTCGTTCCGAGGCAGACAAATTCCTTAACAACCTTGAAGTTGTATTCTCCCATTGCAACAGATTGTCCAAGCGTAGACTCTGCGCGTTGGTTGTAGGTACTTCGTCTTATCCTCATTTACAGCTAAGCCCCTAAGATATCAATGTCATCGGCATATGCAAGTAGCATGTTATCTCTGGTAAAGATGGTGCCCGTCTTGTTAGCATTTGGGCACTGACGCAGTATGTACTCCATCAGCAGCTATAAATCTAACAACTTTAAAATTATGTTTAGCTATTTCTAGCAATTTTTAAATTTTTAAGACGAAGTACGAAATAGCGCTTAGTGAATTGGTTTGAAACCTTTGCTATAGAACGTCCCCTGAGCAAAAATTCTCAGAAGTGAATTTCGGAGTGATAACTATATAATTTAAGGCACTATCATTAGAAATTGCTTTAGTTCATGAGTGATTTCGGTAGAGAGTTATGCGATTTACTACTTCAATTAAGCCTAAAAAGCTTTGCCTGTATTAGAATCATGACCGAAGAGAAAGTAAATGAAACCAAGTTTTTAGTACCTACTTTTCAAATCAGCGCTAATTTCAGTATTGATTCGGTAGTCCAACGAAAACATTCACCCTGTCTTTAGTCTTTATATTCTTTCGAAGAAATTGACTACTATGAATTATCGGCAAAATATTTTTATTCATTATAATGAGCAAAAAAACTCAAATATTGCTGATATGGACGAAGTCACTAAATTCCGGTACATAGTTCTCAGTAGGAGAACATATGATCATAGTAAGGTTTTTCGAACATAACTTCGCCAAAAATCCATTTTTCTCATTCTGTAAATTTTGTATCTTAGTTTAAAGATGCATGTAACTTTGCTCATAATTAGTTTTTGGAACAAAAAAATTGTGTGGTTTTTTCATATTATTTTGAAAGCTAGTGATTTTTGACATTTCAAAAATTTGTGGGGTGTTGTGAGCCACCCATTTAAAAAATAAAAATTCGTGTTTTTTGGTAGTTATTCTTTATTAAATTACAAAAAAAAAATTTTCTTGTAATCTGAAAATGAAAAATCGGCAGCCGCCTTGTTTTCTTATATTTACGAGCACGTTGTGCTCGTGGCTGTTTTTTTGTTTGCCTTTCATTTTTATTGTTTTTTATCTTCTTTGGACAGTTTTGCTTCTGCCTTTCATTGCAACATTCTCTTCGGAAGTCAAAACTGACTTTTTTGCAGGGACAAATTCCGGAACCCAAAAGAAAAATTTTATTTTAAAGATTCATATTTCGGTCAAAAAGGCAATTGATCAAAGATATTTTAGTCATACTTACTTTTTGGATTCCAAAAAAAATTTCAATAATAATAGAAAAAAAATCGAGCTCTGGTTTACCAACTTAAAGCACGTGTTAAATGATCGGTTGCTGGTCAAAAGTAAGGTAATAAGAAGAGAGAAACTTGACACAAACAAAAAGCTATAGTTTATTTTTGCTTGGGGCCAATATTCAGGTGGCTCACAACACCCCATGGCTCAGAACACCCTATCTTCTCCTACTGAGAACAGAATTTTTGGCCTTTCAGCTTTCGATGTACTTAGATTCGGGCTTCGACTCACACCTCCCCGTGGTAACCCCTGGTAACAGAGCAATGCATCCGCAAAGCTGCTGGCTAACGTGAGCGGTGACCCTCCCCTTGGGGTCAAACAGGGGGCGTCGCATCGGGCTTGGCACCCGATAGGCGTCTATCCCCATCCGCCAATGAAAACTAACACAATGCCTCGGATGCGGACCCCCCCCCCCCCCCGACGACGACCCACGCAAACGTTTTAAGGACCACGATTTGAGGATATGCACGTGGAATGTACGCACCCTCAATAGAGAGCTCGCGGACTCCAAGCTGATGGATGTCTTCGAGGAACATTCATCGGACGTTACCGCACTTCAAAAAATAAGATGGACTGGACAGGGGTTTAGGAAGATAACATACGAATCCAACGCCCCATGGGAGATCTACTACAGTGGACATGATTCGAAGCACGAGTTTGCTTGCGGCTTTGCAGTCAACAAAAGACTGTGCCGCTCTGTCATCAGCTTTACACCAGTTGACAAGCGACTTGCCGCACTCAGACTTAAGGCAAAATATTTTAATATTAGTCTTATCTGTGTACACGCCCCGTCAGAAGGAAAGAACGATTCGGAAAAAGACGAATTCTATGAGAGAAGAAGCTCATCGCCCGACTATCGGCCGATTTAGCCTACACGATGATTCCAACGGAAATGGAGAGAGGCTAATAGACTTCGCTTCGGGCCGGGTCATTAGATTGAACACCGCAACGACCACAAGGCGACCTGGACGTCCCCTGGTCAATCAATACGAAACCAGATTGATCACTTTGTGATAGACGGACGGCACTCTTCGAGTGTTCTAGACGTACGTGTGCGCCGAGGAGCCAATATTGACTCGGATCACTACCTTGTAGCAGCCAAAGTACGCACACGGCTCAGTGTGGCACATGCCGCACAGTCCAACACACGCCGAAAGCTGAACGTTGAGAAGCTGCAATCACAACGGACATCCGAAGCCTACTCAGCAAAACTCACCCAGCTGCTCAGGGAAACCCCACCTGGCCCTCCTGGTGTTGACGAACAGTGGAAGCATATTTCACACTCTATGAGTACAGCTGCCAAGGAGATTCTCGGATTCGCCGAAACTCCCGGAAGAAGTGAGACTCGAAAATTCTACCAAAAGATTAGGCAACTAACCGAAGGTTTTAAGCCCAGAGTCACACTATTGAAGGACGAGCACGGAAATCTGGTCAGAAATCCGAAAGTGGCACTAGACAAATGGAGAAACTATTTCTCTAACCTGCTGGGAGGTGATGACGAACACTATGCCGCCTCTTGGGAAGTAGCGCACCACCAATCGATAACATAGAGATAGATCCGCCGGACCATAATGAAGTCTTGTTAGCCATAAAAAGGCTAAAAAATAACAAATCTGCTGGCGCTGATGAGCTGCCTGCTGAATTGTTCAAGGCTGGCGGTGAGGAGCTGGTAAGGTGCATGCACCAACTCCTATGCAGAGTATGGTCTGAAGAAAGCATGCCCGAAGATTGGAATCTAAGTGTACTCTGTCCAATATTTAAAAAAGGAGACCCTGCGGTTTGCACCAATTACCGCGGGATCAGCCTGCTTCCCATCGCATATAAGGTTCTATCATGCATCCTATGTGAACGTCTAAAGCCGAGAATAAGTGAACTGATTGAACCTTATCAGTGTGGCTTTAGACCTGGGAAATCCACCACGGACCAGATATTTACATTGCGACAAATCCTGGAGAAGACCCAAGAGAGATGTATTGACCCACCACCTTTTTGTTGACTACAAAGCCGCCTTTGACACGCCCATAAGGTTAAAGTTCTTTGAGGCCCTGTCTACCTTTGGTATTCCAGCAAAGTACGTTCGACTTTGCATGATGACGTTGAGAAGCACACAAAGCTCAGTCAAAATAGGAAAAGACCGCTCCGAGCCTTTCGATACCAAAAGAGGTTTCTGCAATCTGCAATCTCTGCAATCGTCAAGGTGAACGGATGTGCCCCCAAGTGCTCCTGTTAAATAATCTGTCAACGGCGACAAAAACCAATACAAGTGCAACAAAACAAAAGCGAAAGGACGCAGATATATATTTTTTATGTATCAACAAGTTTTAGTGCAAAAAAAAAACAATAAACAAACAGGCGAAAATCGCTTAATATGAGCGGGCCTAGCTCTCGCTCATTAACCCCTCTCCAAAACAAAACAAACAATCGAAGTGCATACTTCTCATTCTCTTATGAGTCAAATCACACTAACAACAATCTAAGACCTCATGAAGAAATGATGCCGAGATCTGCCTCTCCAACTTTGCCCAGTGCAAGGTGCTCAGCTCCATGGAGCGCTCAGTGCGCCTCTCCCGTAACTCCGCTCTCAACAACAACAACCACTACTACAGCCCAAGCTTCACCGTTTCTGCTCTCCACACTCCCGCCTACAATTATGCCAACATCAACGGTTACAACAACAACATCAACAATTACAGCGACGACGGCAACAGTTAGCTCTCTCCGCTCCTCTCTCACCACACCAGCTTCAACATATGCAACTGCACAAACTGCTACAAACACACATACGCAAGTACAAAAATCAAACAATACTAATGCAAAAATGTCAACACAGCATGACCTCCCGCAAAATCATAAACAACGAAATGCAACACCTACTACCCGCTCGTATGTGCAGACTGGCATCGATCGGTATGTACAAATAAACAAACGCAAATTAAGCCCGCAAAACAAAAACAGCGGCAACATTTCTAAGATAAACAAAACAAGCGATACACCTGTGGACAAAGATCCCCTCACTGGGAATAGGTTCCAAATTCTTGGCCAACAGTCTGATGCTGAGTGTAAAGAAAAGGCTCCAAATGCCCCTAAACCAAAGCCTCCACCCATTTATATAAGGGATAGCAACTGTGCGGCCCTAGTCACAAAGCTTGTATCGCTAATAGGCAACAACAACTTTTATGTAACATCCGTCAACAAAGGCAATATCCGCGAAACAAAGCTCCAAGTCAACACCGAAGAAAATTATCGAGCAGTCGAAAAATGCCTAAGAGCTGAAAAAAAAGCTACTACACCTACCAACTAAAAAGTAGCAAGGGTCTACAGGTAGTAATCAAGGGCATTGAATCAAGTGTACCTGTAACGGAAGTCGCTTCTGCCTTGGAGGAAAAGGGATTCAAGGTCAAGTCCGTTATAAACTTAATAAACAGGGACAAAAAACCACAGTCACTATTTAAAATTGAACTAAGCCCGGAAGACACAGCTCCAAAAAATAATGAAGTGCACCCAATTTACAAACTACCTTTCTTATTGCACCGCAGAAAAACCGTAGAGGAGCCGCACAAACGCACAAATCCAGTGCAATGTACCAATTGCCAAGAATTTGGGCACACAAAAGCCTACTGCACCCTGCGATCAGTTTGTGTAGCATGCGGAGAGCTGCACAACACTGCCTCATGCCCTGCTAACAAGGAGGATCCATCTGTCAAAAAATGCAGTAACTGTGGGGGTAAGCACACTGCAAACTACAGAGGTTGCCCAGTCTACAAAGATCTGAAGAGCAGGATTAATACGCGCACAGAATTTGCCCGATCCAATGGAAACCTTAATCAGTTCACACCCTCGCAGTCGACCCCTGGAGTCTTCATCACCAAAGCTACGAGATCGACCTTTGCCCCAACGACTACAACCCAAGGTGTTTCTTTCGCAAGCGCCTTGAAAATAGGAAATGATAGACCAGCACCCATATCTACGGTTTCGCATGAAATTCGAAGTGAGCCGACACTGCCATCAAAACAAGCGGAACAACCATCAAACTATAGTAGCTTAGAAACTATGTTTCTATCATTACAGCAGACGCTGAAGGATTTTATGGTATATATGCAAAGCGCAATGCAAGAACAAAGGACAAGGAATTCTCATTCAAATGCTCACTTCGCCAAAATCCAAATAATGGCTCTCCTACGAGTTTCACTCTGGAATGCAAATGGCATTCCCCGCCACAAAGTGGAGTTATCAAAATTTCTCCAAGACAATGAAATCGACATAATGCTTCTTGCAGACATAATGCTTCTCACTTGACGGACCGATACAATTTTCAATTACCTGGGTATGCATTTTACGGCACAAATCACCCAGATGGCAAAGCCCATGGTGGCACTGGCATCCTCGTCAGAAGCCGCATCAAGCATTACCCACTATCAGGATTTTCGGAAAACTACCTACAAGCCACATCGATATGTGTAGAGTCTAAATGAGGCAATATCACTCTGTCCGCGGTTTACTGTCCCCCACGTTTCGCAATATCAGAAAATCAATTCCTAGATTTCTTTAATACACTTGGTCAACGCTTCTTGGCTGCGGGTGACTATAATTCGAAACATCCCCACTGGGGCTCCAGACTGACCAATCCCAAAGGGAAGCAACGCTACAGCGCACTGTGGGCCCGAGGCGTGAGCTAGCGCTTAATAATTAATATGTCGCCCAAAAGTTAACATATTTTGATGAAATTTGAAACTTAAGCTTTTTTTTATAAAAATACAATTACATTTTAAATTTCAGCAAAATCCGCCAACTAATTTACATACCTCCCATATAATAAGTGCTGTTGTTTTATGGTATTCATTATTCTTTCCGTATTTTTTTAAATATTTTCAGTGTCATTTAATTATATAAGGAACAAAATTAATTTTAATTTTAAATGTTACCGGATAGTTAATGTTTTGTCTTGCAATAAACTGCACACCTCTTCATCAAATATTTTAAAATTGCCTAAATGGTTTGAAAGCCTTTTATCTATTGATGATATAAATGGGTCAGACGAGTAAAGTAAAGAATAAAAAATGTCCTTCATTGTATTTTCCCTGGAGTTTCTTCGTGTATAGTGCTGACGAACATTGTGAAAATCTTTATTTCTAGCTTCAAGGGCCTCTTCCGACATCATTCCTATGGGAAGTGGAACTTGAGCTATTATTTCAGCACAGAGGACGGCATATAGTACCGCGGGTATAAATTGACGAAAATTTCCGCTGTTTGTATTGCGTATGTCCGAAAAGCGTCCGGATCAATTTCATAACCGGAGGCCATCGATCGCAATAGCACGCTGAACCGGTATATTAAGGACTCGCTGACTCCCGCGTTCCTGGCTTTTGCTCCGCTTCGCATAAGGTTATATGTATGTTTTGTGAAACCACCTTCAATAAATAAAGCTATGGCTTCATCAGGCGAATATGGTATGGGTTTCTGATTTTCGAATTCCAGCGACTTTCTTATTTTATCAACCCTATTAGTGTCAGAGCTCAGCATATTAACAACTTTGACAGCATTTCTTTTGCCTGATTTGTATAAGCTGCTGCTGGCCGCTACCATAAGTTCATCGCACGAGGAATCTTTAACAATCTCGGAAACCTTTTGGACTTGACTTCCACTGCTACAATCTGCAAAGGATTTTGAAGGTCGGCCGCACATCTTACTTTCGAAATGAAAATAAGTTGTGTGACTAACCACTCCTTATTTTTTTCTCAAAATTTCAAGGAACTACAACATTAGACAGGTTAGGCAAATTCTTTTTAACATAATAAATACCTTTAACATCAAATTAGAAAAGAGAACGGAACAAAAATTAAAAAATTATAGTTTTTACATAAAGTTGCTTTCCCCAAACAAAAAGTGAAAAATGTGTTGCAGCCCCGCAGCCAAACCATATGATTACTTTAAAAGCTCACAGCTGTGCCATCTTCGATATCATTGAAAAAAAAATTGCATTGCGATCATCCCTGGGGTATAAGTTATCGGTATTTAATAACATTTTGTAGCCAAACGCATTTTCAAATTTTGAATTATTCAGCGCTAGCTCGGGCCTCGGGCCCACTGTGCAGCGTACTCACGCGCGCATCAAACAAACTCGACTATGTATCTCCGGGTAGGCCTACATACTGGCCGGCAGATCCAAAGAAATTACCCGATCTTATAGACTTTGCTATAACAAGAAAAGTTCCACAAAACTTGGTAACTGCAGAAGCCCTTGCTGACTTGTCGTCAGACCATTCTCCAATAATATTCACCCTTCTGGAGTGCCCTCATGTTAGAGAATATCCTCGGAGACTGACATCACACAAGACAAACTGGCTCAAATACAAAAAATATATCAGCAGTCACATCGAGCTGAGCCCAACCATAAACAGCGAAGAAGACATCGACAATACTGTTCAAGCCCTCACCTCTATCATCACTGCCGCTGCTCATCACTCAAACCCCCAAACGACAACAACAGCACCTCAGCAAGATCGTAGATTGACAAACAGTTACATTGACCGGCTGGTCACAGAAAAGCGGCGAGCAAGAAGAGAATGGCAAAGCTTTAGATCGCCTGCCGCAAAAAATCGTCTGAGACTTGCAGAACGCGTACTTCGCAAAGCACTCGAAGCCGAAGAGCAGCTAGCACATAGCCGTTATATCGAAAAATTATCGCCTACAAGCACCAAATTTCCCCTATGGAGGGCACGCGCCAGCATAAAGCCACCTGAAAAGGTAGACACTCCTCTAAGAGATCAGACAGGAAGATGGGCCCGCAGCGACGAAGAAAAGGCAACTGTCTTTGCACTTCACCTTAGAAATGTTTTCCAGCCAAATCCTCCAACCAATGGCTATGAACTTCCATTGGTTCCGACCGCCGCACAAACTGACCCAATCAAAGTTCATTCGCTAGAAATAAAAAACGCCATCGGAGAGCTAAGTCCCAGAAAAGCTCCTGGACATGACCTTATTACACCCAAAATGATTATGGAACTACCAAGTCCCGCCATTACATATATCTCAAGACTTTTCAATGCTGTTCTGCGATGTGGATACTTTCCAACTCAGTGGAGGAGGTCCACAATCATAATGATTCAGAAACCAGGAAAAGATAAAACACAAGGGTCATCATACAGACCCATTAGTCTGCTACCTTGCCTGTCAAAACTATTTGAGAAGATCCTACTCAGTAAAATTTATGCCCATACACAAAATATCATTCCCTCACACCAATTTGGGTTTAGAGCAAAGCACGGGACTATTGAGCAAGTCAACCGTTTAACTTCAGACATTCGGACTGCGTTTGAGCACCACGAATACTGCTCTGCAATTTTCTTAGATGTTGCCCAAGCATTTGACGGCGTTTGGTTGGATGGTCTTATATTCAAGATAAGGACAATGCTTCCCCCAAATACTCACAAAGTCCTAGAAAGTTACGTCAGTAACAGAGTATTTACAGTTCGTCAAAATGAGTACACAACGGAAGAGTTCACTCTGGAATGCAAATGGCATTCCCCGCCACAAAGTGGAGTTATCAAAATTTCTCCAAGACAATGAAATCGACATAATGCTTCTTGCAGAAACTCACTTGACTGACCGATACAATTTTCAATTACCTGGGTATGCATTTTACGGCACAAATCACCCAGATGGCAAAGCCCATGGTGGCACTGGCATCCTCGTCAGAAGCCGCATCAAGCATTACCCACTATCAGGGTTTTCGGAAAACTACCTACAAGCCACATCGATATGTGTAGAGTCTAAATGAGGCAATATCACTCTGTCCGCGGTTTACTGTCCCCCACGTTTCGCAATATCAGAAAATCAATTCCTAGATTTCTTTAATACACTTGGTCAACGCTTCTTGGCTGCGGGTGACTATAATTCGAAACATCCCCACTGGGGCTCCAGACTGACCAATCCCAAAGGGAAGCAACTCTACAGCGTACTCACGCGTGCATCAAACAAACTCGACTATGTATCTCCGGGAAGGCCTGCATACTGGCCGGCAGATCCAAAGAAATTACCCGATCTTATAGACTTTGCCATAACAAGAAAAGTTCCACAAAACTTGGTAACTGCAGAAGCCCTTGCTGACTTATCGTCAGACCATTCTCCAATAATATTCACCCTTCTGGAGTGCCCTCATGTTAGAGAATATCCTCGGAGACTGACATCACACAAGACAAACTGGCTCAAATACAAAAAAATATATCAGCAGTCACATCGAGCTGAGCCCAACCATAAACAGCGAAGAAGACATTGACAATTCAGTTCAAGCCCTCACCTCTATCATTACTGCCGCTGCTCATCACTCAAACCCCCAAACAACAACAACAGCACCTCAGCCAGATCGTAGATTGACAAACAGTTACATTGACCGGCTGGTCTCAGAAAAGCGTCGTGCAAGAAGAGAATGGCAAAGCTTTAGATCGCCTGCCGCAAAAACCCGTCTGAGACTTGCAGAACGCGTACTACGCAAAGCACTCGAAGCCGAAGAGCAGCTAGCACATAGCCGTTATATCGAAAAATTATCGCCTACAAGCACCAAATTTCCCCTATGGAGGGCACGCGCCAGCATAAAGCCACCTGCAAAGGTAGACACGCCTCTAAGAGATCAGACAGGAAGATGGGCCCGCAGCGACGAAGAAAAGGCAACTGTCTTTGCACTTCACCTTAGAAATGTTTTCCAGCCAAATCCTCCAACCAATGGCTATAAACTTCCATTGGTTCCGACCGCCGCACAAACTGACCCAATCAAAGTTCATTCGCTAGAAATAAAAAACGCCATCGGAGAGCTAAATCCCAGAAAAGCTCCTGGACATGACCTTATTACACCTAAAATGATTATGGAACTTCCAAGTCCCGCCATTACATATATCTCAAGACTTTTCAATGCTGTTCTGCGATGTGGATACTTTCCAACTCAGTGGAGGAGGTCCACAATCATAATGATTCAAAAACCAGGAAAAGATAAAACACAAGCGTCATCATACAGACCCATTAGTCTGCTACCTTGCCTGTCAAAACTATTTGAGAAGATCCTACTCAGTAAAATTGATGGCCATGCACAAAGTATCATTCCCTCACATCAATTCGGGTTTAGAGCAAAGCATGGGACTATTGAGCAGGTCAACCGTTTAACTTCAGACATTCGGACTGCGTTTGAGCACCACGAATACTGCTCTGCAATTTTCTTAGATGTTGCCCAAGCATTTGACCGCGTTTGGTTGGATGGTCTAATATTCAAGATAAGGACAATGCTTCCCCCAAATACTCACAAAGTATTAGAAAGTTACGTCAGTAACAGAGTATTTACAGTTCGTCAAAATGAGTACACAACGGAAGAGTTCACTATAGGAGCCGGAGTGCCGCAGGGTAGCGTACTCGGTCCTCTCCTATATGTAATGTACACTGCCGACATACCAACAGACCCTCGACTTACAATAAGTACTTTTGCGGATGATACGGCAATATTAAGCAGATCACGATGTCCAATTACCGCAACAAGTCTCCTGGCAAGCCACCTAGCTAATGTGGAAGAGTGGCTGGCCAACTGGCGCATAAAAATCAACGAGCAAAAGTGTAAGCATGAGACGTTCACACTCAACAGAAGCACCTGTCCCCAGCTATCCTTAAATGCAACACAGATCCCGCAATCAAACGATGTTGTATACCTAGGTGTGCACCTCGATAGAAGGCTCACATGGCGCAAACACATAGAGTCGAAAAAGCTTCAAATCAAGTTAAAGGCCAACAGCCTTCACTGGCTAATCAACACCCGTTCCCCTCTTAAACTGGAATATAAAGTCCTACTGTACAAAAGCATCATAAAGCCTGTCTGGACGTATGGCTCGCAGTTATGGGGAAATGCCTGTGCGAGCAGTGTGGACATCCTCCAAAGATCACAGTCAAGAATTCTCAGAACCATCACTGGAGCGCCATGGTACATTCGCAATGAGTGTATCCACAACGATCTCAGCATCCCATTGGTCGAAACTGAAATAGAGCAACTTAAACAAAAATATTCTGAGAAGCTTCTTACCCACCCAAATCAACTTGCAAAATCTCTTTCCATGCTAGCAACGCATTCTCGTCTCAGGAGAAATGACCTACCAACCCAGCGACTGACTTGAAGGGCCGCAGAACACAAACTATCTCCAACAGGGGATGGTTTATAAAATAGTTTCTAGATTAAGATCTGAAAAATTATTGTTAGTCTCATTAAGAGAAGATTCAATAAATACAAAATAAGCTTAAAAAAAAAATGTTTGTGTTTAATTTAATTGTTATTAAATGTGATGTTGAAAATAATTTGTTTCTCTCAAAATAGTCTCAAATAGTCGAAATAATGGAAAATAATGGAAATAATGGAAATAATGGAATATAATGGAAAATAATGGAAAATAATGGAAACGATTATATTCCATTATTTTCAATTATTTTCAATAATTTATGGTAATTTTCCATTATTTTTGATTATTTTTAATCGTAATCATTAAATTATTGTGTGAAACCGAAAATAATCGCAATTTAATCATTAATTCAACTTTTAAACAAAAATAATCTTATTAATAATGACTACAATTAATAATCATTATTTAACAGGTATGATTTGAACTAAAGTTAATTTTTGCATAGTTCACTATTTGAACTATAGTTAATTTTTTTTTGTCACTTGCACGAATAATTAAAAGAGACTATGCATTGTGTATCGCTTTCTATGCATTTTGGCAATATCAGTTACATCTTTTATTGTAGTTCGGCAAATAGTAAGAGAAAGAAGTAGCTTGTTTTTGAACAACAAAATGTAAAAGTAATTGGGTTTTCATATAATGTAATTAATGAAGTCTTAACATAAACATTTTTGTTCTTCCGTTTTCTTTGGCCTGCAAAGCCTTCAAATATGCTTGTAAAAGAGCAACTCCTACCACATATTCTTGACTTGGCTTGATATAGCAATGCCTGTTTTTTAATCTATCCAGGCGTTTGTTGGCCGACTCTCTTTTTCAATCTACTCTTTCTACACTTACAAAAAAAGTTTATGTTCTATAAATAAATGTGATTATACTCAAATTTTAAATTTATAAAGGGTCAAGTCATGTATGACAATATGTATATCATAAATAAGTATAAGAAGTCAAAAAACTGAATAAACCTCGAACAGTCTTTAAGCCTAGTACTGAGAACGTTTGAATTTTGCTTCAAGAAATTGACTAGATACTCTTTTTGTGGATTGGAAAATACATGGCCGATTAAGGTTAACGTTTTTACGACTAACGTCAGGTTTTCCGATGGTGTTGTCTCCTAAGTACTTGTGTGTTCGAATTCTGGTGCTGCCCAAAAATATTTTCTGCTCTCTATTGTGCTCTTTAATTTCATTTGTGAATTCGGCTATTGTCTTAGTCTTTGGAACATTTGACTTTGACGTGGCCCTTCGAAATGAAAAAAATAAAAAACTATTCTCAACTGGAATTCGAACAGGCAAATCAAATATGTAATGCGAAAAGCCTTACCACTCAGTTAGCACCCACTTTGTAAATCGCGAAACTAAATTTCAATATATGGAACCAAGTAAGAGAAGCTCTTGCTCTAATGCGTCGCTGCCAATGCTGTCAGCGAGTCGAACGATTGCCACACACTTTTGGCGCACACCTACAAGTTTATTTGAATTCGATGGAGATGAGACAAACAATTCCCTACCTGGTTCCATTTTCTTGTACCGTGTTACACATCCTATTGAGTCAGATATGTGGAAAGTAGAACGGTTTTTGTGATATTGTCAAATTTTCATTTTTAGTGTTTTGAAAAAAGGTATGTTTACGAAAATGCCATTTTCGCCGATGTTGATAAGCTGGAATAAAAATTAAAGATAATAAAATTATCTCTACAAAAAATGCAGGTTGTTTAAATTCCAATCATAAATGACGAAGTTATGGCACTTCAAAGAAGGATTTTTGTAAAATTTTTGAAAATTTTTGCTGCCTTTCATTAGGTTTATTTTCCGTCGTTCCATAAAAATTGCTCCGGTTTTAGATATTGAAATGATGGGGTAATCTCTTACGAACATTTGTTGACCTCGTTCATCAAATTCGGATTAAAAATACTTCCGCATTTGCAGCATTTGGTGAAATAACCCAAATTTAATTTTTTATGACTCTGAAGGCACATTAATTCTCACAATGTCAAAAGTTTTTGATCCCGGCTTCTAAATAGTTGATCCTTGTGTAAAATTTCACGTTGAATTTAAGTTTGCCCAGAAATATGTGGAAAGTAAAATGATTTTTGAGATATCGCCAAATTTTCAATTTTTTTGATGCTGCCTTTCATCAAGCTTTTTTTCGTCTTTCCATAAAAATTGCTCCGGTCACATCAGAGGAATTTAAAAGATACTGCCATTTGAAGAATTCCTCTCTGACATTGATATATAATTAAAATATCGAGTTTTTGCTAGGTTTTTCAGTTTAAGAATCACATCTTATCAAGCCAAATAAGAATGAACATTGAGCATTAGGAGTTTTTATTGCAGTTCAAGTAAGGATACACATATTCATTTGATGTTGGCTTTCAAGCCTTAAATAACATTTTTCAACCAAAAAAATAGAGGAAAGCTAACTTCGGCACGGCCGAAGTTTATATACCCTTGAAGCTTATATAAAAAATTCACTACGCCTACTAAAACTGTTTTTCAAACCTAACTTTTCTATGGAAGCTGTAATATAGAGTCTTCCGGTTTCAACCAAACTTAGTGAGTTCATGAAAAAGCATAGAGAACGTCTGAACACGAAGGCTGATGCCGATTCCATTTAAAACAAATAAGTTTTTCTCGCTAAAACTAGTTTTTCGATCGATCGTTTCTATGGCAGCTATATGCTATAGTAATCCGATCGGGCCGGTTTTCATTCTTGTGTAGCGTAGTTATTTTTATACTCTGTACCAGATGTACACAGAGTATATTAAGTTTGTGCAAAAGTGTCCGTGTGTCCGTCCGTCTGTCTGTCCGTATGAACGAACAGATCTTAGAGATGGTAAGAGATAGAAGTTTTACATTTATGGAACATATGTTTCTTATACCTGCAGGCAGATCAAGTTTATTTTCAATTTTGGCCTCGCCCCCTCCCGCTCCCGCTCATAAAGAAAAACAAAGAAAAATTTTAAAATAAATTTATCCATATTGGTTTTTAAATAGCACTTTAGTAGCCCTATTTTTAGAGTATTATCTGGGAGTTGTACAAAGAGAAGCTTCCAAGACACTGGCAGCATAAAGGAATACGTTATGTGACTAGGTCCCCTTTAGAGTAGCAACTCATAGGGTCAATTATGCCAATAATGAGCCGATATGTAGAGCCCTGTTGATGTACAATCGTCTCCCAGTTGGTATGCGGTTTGACTTTAGCATCGACAATATTATTGTTAAACGACTACTTAGGGACTTCTTCTTGTAGTTAAATTGTTAATGTTAGTTTTAAGTTTTATTGTAGCCAGTTAAGGTTATCCTTTGGCGAAATAAATAAATAAATAGAATAAATAGAAAACGGAAGTGCGTTTTTTTGGCTTCCATTAAAATTCAAAAATCTGCAAAACCCTTTCGATTTTCTTAATACAACTTATTTTATTACGATCTGCAATCATGTTACTATATATTTAGAGCGGATTCGTTGAAAAATAAATTTTGCTGTTTTTTATATTTGACTCATTATGATACGTTACGTGACATTCGTTATGTGACACATTTTTCTCTATGATTTCTTTTGTGGTTTCTTTAATAATGCAAAGAAAAACTTACTGTTAATTGCACTCACATAGTTTGTTATGGTTTCTTATGCAACCTTTATTTACTCTTTGTACCCTTAAAATGATTTTAGATAGCAAAATTTAATAAAATCTATAGGTACTTTTTTAGAAAAAAAACCTGCAAAATAATGATAAAAATAGGAAAAATGGTGATTGCTCGACTTTTCATTTGAAAATCTCGAAATGGAATCTGAATAAATGTTAAGATTGGCTAAAACTATTTTAATTTTTTTTTTTCGAAATTTCATGTCAATCGGACGAAAATTGAAAAAGATATGACCATTTGGACGAGGGGCGGTCCCGGCCGGTCTTCTATACCTGCTCCGCAGTTGCCGAGCGCGCTGGCACCTTGATACCTGGCGCTCTTTGTGTTCCCCTAGATCGATTGTCTATTATCCTATATATAACTACTAGCATATAAGTTATTGCCACAGATGTCAACCCCGAACAT
The DNA here is from genome assembly GCA_018904265.1 of Lordiphosa collinella. Lineage (NCBI taxonomy): Eukaryota > Metazoa > Arthropoda > Insecta > Diptera > Drosophilidae > Lordiphosa > Lordiphosa collinella. The sequence goes on along the minus strand of JAEIFV010000050.1, from coordinate 41,428 downwards.
CAACCCAAATAACAATTAAAATTCAAACAAATTCCGCTTTGCAAAATAAAGCTTAAAGAATGCTGACCCAGCGTCTGGCCCATTTCCTGCACACGCCAAGTGCAGCTGCAACTTCAACTTTTGCCCAAACGTCGCCGGCATCATATTTCTGCACAAGCCAAGTGCAAAACAGTTTTAGAAAGCTTGCCCAAAATCTTCGCCGCCAACATCGCTGCCGCCGCTGACCGTCGCGGCCAACGTCGCCACCTCAACCCACAGCTTAGGTAGGGCTAGCTTGTCATAAGTAAAATTAGTCACAAAATATTCTGCAATAAAGCAAGGTCGCAAGACCTCTAAACAAATTTGTTATTTTTTTATTTCTAAACGAATTAAAGGAGTTTAACTGGCGCCCGAGCAGGGACCCGGCAATCGTACGACAGGGCAAAACGGTCTCTAATTACGCGACTCGACAACAGGGAAAAACCCTACGACGCGCATTGAACGGGCCAGAAAACCGCAACTAGATACTAGATAATAGATTTCTAAAAAAAAAAGCAAAGGCAGTAACAGAACTTAATTGTTCAGCTGCCCATCGGTGGACCACAATCCTGTCAGGTCCATCCGCAGGATACCTTCACGGAGTGCTGGTCGCAGGATCCCCAGTAGGATAACAACATCTAAAAAGGATGGAATCCGGACCGCCAGGAAGGGTGGCCACATCATTCTTAATGTAAGTTAGTGAATAAGCGAATAAATAAAATGCAAAAAGAAAATTAAAGATTCGAACAAAGAAGAAAAAGAATTGAAAAGTAAAAATATTTGCGAAAAAGAAAAATTTTAAATTTAAAATAAGCAAACGAAAATCAAAGTGAAAATCTCTATTTATTAAGTCAGCAAAGAAAAATGAAGTGAAGGTTTAAGCGAAATTATCCAACATTTTTCCAAAAGTTATTATTTAAGGGGTGCCCCTTAAATAAACCTAGTGTGAAATTTAAAAAAAAAATCAATTTTTCTTTTTTTTCATATTACGGTAGATTACACCTTTAAAAATAACATATTAAAATTTCAAATCGATATCTCAAATAGTTTTTGAGTTATAGCAATTTAAAGAGCAGCCGCTCGGCAGCTAGAGAGACGATCATTTTATCTTTAAACGCGTTTTTCCCGAAAAAGCATTTTCCGAATTTGCTGCAGTGATTACTCAAAAACAAATGATCCGATCACTATCGAATTTTTTTTACATGTTCTATATATAGTTCTCCGTACAATGACCTATCGATTTTTGATCTGATCAAAAAATCGAATTTTGGCAGGCCAAAAACGACCAAAATTTTGGGTAAAATTCGACTATTTTTTTAAAACGCCGCCATATTGTCAATTTTTGATTTTTTTTCTTTATCGTAGGTCATTGTACAGACAATATTATCTAGTTTAACGAGAATTTTTTTTTTTACATTTCATCCACGGAGAAGGCCGGAATCACTGCAGCAGTGAAGGACCTTTTTTTTCGCGCCGTTGGAGATCGACTATAACTTAAAAAATATTTAATTTTTTTTTTCAAAAATTTCACTGTATATTCTTGAAACATGTATAAATATATTCTTAAAATTTTGAAATAATTGATAAAGTATTTTTTTTTAATAAAAATTCCCAAAAATCACCTTTTTTTAGGCCATTACACTAGGTGTGCCCCTTAATATTTTTATTAACTACCCCATCTACAATTTTTTTTTAACTAACAAAAGGTTACTTTCTCCCCAACAACAATTTTATTTTCACATCTGAAACAAATCTTTACCAACTCAAAGAAGAGTTTTAAGTAAACTACCTTCTTTATGGCTAATTCGAACAATTTAATAAGACCCTACAACTACAAGAAAGACAAACACAAAGACAGACAAACACAAGACAATATGGAAAACCAGAATGATTTAACCAATACAGTGGCCCTAATAATCTCACAAATACTTCCAGGGTTGCTCAGTGAAATTACCAATTCAAATCAAAACCCTTTTAATGTGACGGATCAATTAATTGCTCCAGAGCATCGCGCAAACCTTAACGACTTAGAGTACCAGATGTTGTGAAGTGCCTTCGCGAATTTTCAGGCAATCCATCTGAGTTCAGTTCCGGGAAAAAGGGAGTGGACAGAATTCTTACCAATTATGTTGGTCAGGAAGGCACACCTAAGTACTTCGGTATATTGCATACTATCCGAAACAAAATTACTGGTAATGCCGACACGTCACTGGAATCTTATAATGTTCCTTTAAATTGGAGCGCCATCTCTAAATGTCTTACTTTACATTATGCTGATAAACGAGACTTGGGTACTTTGGAGTACCAAATGACCACTATTGTCCAGGGCAACAATCAATCGGTTGAAGACTTCCACCAAACGGTTTATAAGCATTTGTCCCTGATCCTAAACAAAATAGGCTGCAATTGTCAAAAGAGTCCGAGCAACTAATGACAAAATTATACAGGGACAAGGCCTTGGACACCTTTGTTCGCGGTTTACTCGGAGATCTCTCACGTCTTTTGGGCATGAAAGAGCCCGCCGATCTTCCACAAGCATTGCACTTGTGCCTTAAACTAGAAAATCAAAGTTTTCGAGCAATCCATGCTACCACTAGAACACAGCCCACTGGGTTCCGTTCAAGCAATCAAAAACCTGTACCCATGCCTAGAATGTAAAGTAAAAAGTAAAATCGGCTTGTCAAGATGACAACAGCCCCAAGGGGCCAAAGCCGAGCCTCTCTCAATCTCTTGGCTTGTGCGCTTCTAATTTTAGCACAAGTGAAAGGGACCTACAGTTTAACGCCGAATCCGAACGGCAGTTTTTGAGAGGCTTTTCATGTCTAATTACTGCAATGCTGGCGCCAAAAGCAAAGAGGTGTGGCCGGGTGTAAAGTTTTATTCAAAGAAAAAAACTTTTCATGTTCCGAGGCGGGATCGAACCCACAACCTCATGCTCAACAGTCGCGCACACTAACCGCTGAGCCACTCCGGCCATACCTAGAATGTTAGGAGCAGGAAATACCCCATTCCGACAAAATCCGATTCCATTTATACCTCAAAGAAATTTTATGCAATATGGTCCTCAACAAGGTTTCAGACCATCTCTAAATAATTATGGGCACCAGCAACAACAAATAGGCATCCAACGCCAAGGCAGATTTCAACAACCGGTCGCACCACCTCGCCCAATGGCACCAAATCCTTATCCACGGCAGGAACCAATGGATGTGGATAGAAGTATGCGAACTAGGTAGGTAGATTATATGAATAGACCAAACTTTGACGTAGAAGTGCCAAAAAGGCAATGAAATTTTAACATTCTGTCAAATATGGACAACGGACAAGAGATCTCTGACGAGCCATCCGCCAATTTGATTGAATACTGGCAACAGCTAGCAGAAGTCGAAGCCCAAGCGGACTACTGGCAATCCCTTACAGAATTGGTTGACCAAATTGACTTAAACGAAAACACGGACGATAACAACCAAAATGATTACTCAGACCTTAATTTTTTAGAATAAAACGCTCATCCCTACCATACTTCGAATGTAGAGTAAAGGGTGGAAAAGTACTCAGAATCCTCATTGATTCTGGGTCAGACAGAAACTACATTCAACCACAGCACGTAACGAATCCCAAAAAAAACCATCAATCATTTGACGCTGTAACAGTTGGAGGCAGCATCCGAATTACACACCATAAAGAGGCTATTTTATTTGGCCAATCAAATCATAAAATCAAATTTTTCCTTCTTCCCACATTAAGATCATTCGATGCTATTCTTGGATGGGATGACTTCAAGAAGTTAGGTGGAATAACTAATTCAAAAGAACTTATTATGACAATCAACGACAATATTAATGTAAAAATCAAAGACGAGAAAGTTGCGGCGATTAATAAAATCACCCTTAAAACAGATTACATGACCCGACACCAACAAGGAAAATTAGAACAGTTAATCACAGAATACCCGAACTTGTTTGCAGACCCAAATGAAAAACTGACCTACACGACTAATGTAAAGGCAGAAATTCGCACGACCTCGGATACCCCAGTGTATTCAAAATTTTATCAATATCCTATGTCTTTAAAAGATGAAATCAATAAACAAATTCAAGAACTTCTAGACAACGGTATCATCAGACCGTCCCGGTCTCCATATAACTCACCAGCATGGATCGTAGGTAAAAAACCAGACTCTGCCGGAAATAGACAATACAGGATGGTTATAGATTACCGAAAAATCAACTTGCATACCATAGCAGATAGATACCCTTTTCCTGAAATAAACGAGGTACTTGCCCAATTGGGTAGTAACAAATTTTTCTCTGCCTTAGACCTAAAAAGCGGTTTCCATCAAATACGACTAAAGGAGTCCGAAATGGAAAAGACAGCCTTCTCCGTTAACAACGGAAAATATAAGTTTACTTGACTCCCATTCGGCTTAAAAAACGCGCCTGCAATCTTTCAGCGCGCACTCGATGACATTCTTAGTGAACATATCGGTAAGATATGTTTCATCTATATAGACGACATTATCGTCTTCAGCAAGGATGAGGAGTCGCACAAACTATGCTACAAATGAGAAAGAAATGCTAGCCATAGTTTGGGCATTGAAAGCTCTTAGAAACTACCTCTACGGTAAAGCCAAAGTTAAAATCTTTACGGACCACCAACCTCTGACGCATTCTCTTAGTAGCTGGAATGGGAATGCTAGAATCAAAAGATGGAAATCACTCCTTGAGGAATATGACTGTACAATTTTGTACAAGCCCGGAAAAGAAAACGTTGTTGCTGATGCGTTATCTCGAATTGCAAGCCCCAATCAAATAAATTCAGTAGTCTCGACCCAGCACAGCGCTGAGAGCTCATCCGACGACTTAATTCCCAGCATTGAAGTACCTATTAATGCTTTCAGAAATCAAGTTCACATTAACAAAGCTGATTTCACAGATTATAGTTTTGACATACCGTCTCCGACATTTCATAGACACACCATAAAACTACCACAATATACCAGCAAAGACTTACTCGACATACTGAAGAAATATCTGAACCCCTCTGTTATTAATGGAATCATAACAACGGAGGACATTATGGGTCAAATTCAAGCTCTGTACTCAAAGAACTTCAGGAATTATAAAGTCAGATTCACTCACATGAAGGTAGAAGACCTAACTAAAGAATCAGACCAAGACGAAGAAATCCTCAGAGTCCATAACAGGGCACATCGAAATTCTCAAGAAAACAAAATCCAGCTGTCAGAGAAATTCTATTTCCCAAAGATGAAACAAAAAATAGCTAGACTGACAAAGCAATGTAGAGTCTGCAGGGAGGAGAAATACGACAGACATCCCCCAAATCCGCAATTAAAGGAAACCCCAATTCCAGAATTTCCCGGACACATAATTCATATAGACATTTATTCTACCGAAAAAAACTTAGTATTGACAGCCATAGATAAGTTCTCAAAACTGGCACAGGGAAGAATAATTAAGTCTAAGGCCATCGAAGACATAAGAATACCTCTGAGAGACATTATTTTCTACTTTGGCGTGCCGGAGTACATAGTGATGGACAATGAGAAATCACTTAACTCTGCCTCTATCAGATTCATGTTGAACGATCAACTCGGGATTGAGATTTTTAAAGCTCCACCCTACAAAAGCACTGTAAACGGGCAGATTGAGAGATTTCACTCTACGCTATCTGAAATAATGAGATGTCTCAAAAGAAAAGATAATCATAGAGACTTTCATGAGCTCTTAGATAGAGCCATCTATGAATACAACTTTTCTATTCACTCAGTTACCAAAAGAAGACCACTTGAGGTATTTTTCGGCAGGAACGTAACGACTAAACCGGAACAATACGAAAAAGCCAGACAGGACAACATTGACCGACTGAAACAAAAACAAAGCGACGACCTTCAATATCACAATAAAAATCGGAGGGCTATACTCGACTATAAACCAGGGGACGAAATTTTTGTTAAAATGAATGCCGGACTAGGTTCAAAATTATCAGGCAGATTCAGAAAAGAAATAGTAAAGGAAAACCGACATACAACAATACTAACTAATTCAGGAAAAATTGTTCATAAAAGCAATATTAAGAGCGAATAACTAATTGCAGGATATTGCTCGCCGCGGACGTGACACACGGATCCATTGACGTTACCAATTATACCGACGCTCAGACAGCTATCATCAACAAAGGAATTGGCAAGGTGTGCGTATCCACTACGCGCATAATCCATATCATAGACTTGAAACTAATCCAGTGGACAAGTTACAGCACCACACCGAACAAGACCTAAAGACCAACAGTCTATACCATACGTTACAGCACGAAATTTCCCAAACCTATGTTACCTTCCGTACCATAATTGCATTTAAAAAACGACACACTAGAGCCATTAATATTATTGGCACAGCTTGGAAATATGTGGCCGGTAGTCCGGACTATGATGATTTGGTAATGCTTACCGAAAACATGAACAAGCTTAACTCGAATGACAATAAGCAATTTATCATTAACAGACAACTGGAAGACCGCATTAATAAATTAACTAGAATCTCGAACGATCTGGGGAATTCAATCCGAAAGGATTCTTCTCTAAGCAATGAGATTGCTATAAGTTTTCAAAACCAAATTAGACTCATAAAAGAAGAGGTTATCAATATAAAGTACGCCATACAATGGGCAAAAATAAATGTAATAAATACCTTTTTGTAGGGAGAAAGCGAAATAAATACAATTAATTACCAATTTTAAAACAGTAATATGCCACCTCTATCTATTGAAGAAATGTTGGAATTTTCTGATGTCTCTATTTTACATTGGTGGCCGGAGTGGCTCAGCAGTTAGTGTGCGCGACTGCTGAGCATGAGGTCGTGGGTTCGATCCCGCCTCGGAACATCTAATGAAAAAGTTTTTTTCTTTGAATAAAAACTTTACACCCGGCCACACCTCTTGCTGTTGGCGCCAGCATTGTAGTAATTCGCCATGAAAAGCCTCTCAAAAACTGCCGTTCGGATTCGGCGTTAAACTGTAGGTCCCTTTCTCTTGTGCTAAAATTAGAAGCGCACAAGCCAAGAGATTGAGAGAGGCTCGGCTTTGGCCCCTCGGGGCTGTTGTCATCTTGACAAGCCGATTTTACTTTTTACTTACTATTTTACATAATGAAACCACTTTACTTTACGTAATAAAAATTCCAAACCTAGAGCAAGTAGACTATCAAAACCTTCTGATAAAACCTAAAATAAAAAATAATATCATAATAAATTTGCCAGAAAAGGAGATATTTCAATATCAAGAAAAAATGTTTGGAATAAAGAAAGCTTGTAAGACCTATAATAATGTCAAAATATGTAACAAAGATAGAATTATCGACTTAAGTAATACTACTTGCCTTCCTAAGTTACTTAGAGGAGAAAAATCGATGTGTGAATTTAGCAACGCGGATCACGTCCCAGAAATTGAGGAAATTAGTAATGGCATCATCTTCCTAAACGACTTCAATGGCACCATAAAATGGCAAGACAGCGTACAACTACTTAAGGGCTCATACCTCGTCAACTTCTGGAACGAGACAATCTCTATAAACAACAAGGAATTCAACAACGTAGAACTGACAATAATGAAACCCATGCATATTGCACCGACGGAGCTCGAACGTCTCAAAATCCTATTTTTGGAGTCACTGGACGAACTGCATATAAACAATACGGAACAACTTCAAATGCTGCGAACACATTCATCGATCAACAGGGTAACCCTGATAGTCCTGTTCATCATGGGAGTAATTTTAGCTTCAGTCCTACACTGCTATAATGGTAGAAGGAAGGAGGTAATTATACAACTTGCATCAAATATTCCCAGCGAAACCATCGAGATGCCAAAACTGCAACAGAACATTAATATCACCCCAATCGAAGGTCCAAGAAAGCCAGAACGCAAAACTGATCGCTTGAGGACAAGCGTCAATCAGAGGGGAAGAGTTATTGCCACAGATGTCAACCCCGAACATCAACCTAAATAACAATTAAAATTCAAACAAATTCCGCTTTGCAAAATAAAGCTTAAAGAATGCTGACCCAGCGTCTGGCCCATTTCCTGCACACGCCCAGCAAGGTCGCAAGACCTCTAAACAAATTTGTTATTTTTTTTTTTCTAAACGAATTAAAGGAGTTTAACTTATATCCCGGGGAAAGCTCAATACTCTATGGTCCAGGCATCGACGACTCTATGTAAGTATGAAAGAATTATTCAGTTTTATCATGGACTTTCTAGCGTCCAAAACTTTAAATCGTTCTCCTGAAAAGTATCTTTTTTTAAGTCGGTGAACACTGTCCTTCGAAATCTAATGTACCGATCATTCTGAAATTTTGCACACTATTTCTGTACCTAAATCCTCAGGTACTGACGGCGAGCGTTTTTTTACTGATTATTTTTCATTTTATAATAACTAATATATCAAATTTTTAGGCTAAAATCACGTTTTTGACTTCAAAAATCCAAAAATTGAAAAAAAACCGACGTAGTTACCTTTAGAAACATCTTAACTAATAAACAATTTTCTGGAGGCGCCTACGGAGCTTGGCTGCGAACGGCTCATTTATTTTTTTTTTTTCGATGAAAAAACATATTTTAAATGTTGTACTTGCTAATGTTGTATATGCTAATAAAATAATTGATCTGACATTAACCGTATCGGGTGAAAAAAATCATGAGAATAGGCCTTTTTTTGGCCGAATTAACCACCATTCTATGCGTTACTTACATCCGGAAAATTTTAATATACCCTCTTCAAAAAATATAAAAATGAGTTAACATAGGATTAAATTTGCAAATTTATAAAGTAACCGTCATACTTTACAAATATGTCAGGTAAAATTTGAATTCGGACCCAAATTTTTGATAAATATTGCATATTTAGTTCAACCAATGCAAAACTTTTGACCTTGTGTGAACAATATAATTCAAATGCTTTCAGTCATACAAAATTAAATTTGGGTTATTTCACCAAATGCTGCAAATGCGGAAGTATTTTTTATCCGACTTTGATGAACGAGAGCAAAAAAAATTCCGTAAATGATTGCCCCATCATGTCAATATCTAAAACCGGAGCCATTTTTATGAAAAGACGGAAAAAACTTAATTAATAGCAGCAAAAACTTGAAAAGTAATACTTTTTTACAAAAATCAAACTTTGAAGTGCCATTACTTCGTTATTTGTGTTTGGATTTGAAACAACCGGCGTTTTTTTGAAAAAATTTTTTTATTATCTCAAATTGTTGTTCAATCTTATCGATCTTATCAACATTGGCGAGCTAAAACCAAAACAGTAAAAATGGAAATTTGACGACATCTCAAAAACCGTTCTACTGCAATTTCGATCTTGAGGATGCACCACGTCGAACAAAAACACGAGAGATTTGCTTCGTCGCAAGTTTGATGACTCGCCAAAAGCTTTAGCAGCTTGAATGGGATGTGCTACGACACCCAGCATCTTTTCCACCTTCAGACTAAACTTTTTGGATGGGAGAACCTTCACTTCAAACCAGGACGTCAAAAACCACTTGGACCAGCTTTTGCCTGCAAGGATCAAACATTTTATGAGCGTGGAATCAATGTCTTGCATGAAAGATGACAAAAGGATTTGGATCAAAATGAAGAATATATAATTTCATAAAATGTTTCTACAATAAAAAAATCGTGTTTAAATTGCCCTAAAAAAACGAAATTACTTAGTGAACGACCCAATACATCTCCATGAACCTCCATCAACAACTACAAATACTTCATTTTGGCTGCAAAATGTGTGATTTAAACTTGGCTAAAATATTATAAAAAAAACATCATGACTAGAATTCTAGGAATAAAAAGTGTTATTTTTTAATTGTTACTTGGATTAAATTGCTTACATCAAATGTGTGCAGTAGCTCTATGTAGAAGATGATGGGCCCTAAGGTTTTTCTACCTATATTTTGTATGGCAGCTACACAGTCTAGCTATCTCTCAGTCTATAGAAAATCAGTCTATAGAAAACCAATCATTTCGAGTTTGGAGATGATTCCATTGAAAACAAATGTGCAGCGTTTTTTTTTTCTAAAAGACTTCGTGCAAAGTATGGTGAAGATAGCTTTCAAACTGAAGGACGAGACAGCATAGAAACTGACGGACATGGCAAAGTCAAGATATATGCTGATCAAGATGTATACTTTATGTGGTCGGAGACAGTTTTATAATAAACTCTGCAAGGGTATACAAATACATAGGTGAAAGTTAACTTCGGATATATTGTCGACAAATGTGCATCGAATTTGTATTTCAAGACTTCGTGCAAAAATTCGTAGATAGAAACAGACGGACATGGCAAAATCAACTCAGTTCGTCAGGCTGATCAAGAATATATGTAGGATGCTTCCTGCTATGCGTTACAAACATCTGGACAATTTTAGTATCAGGCCACTCTGCAGGGATAATAAAACCTCCAATTAAGGTAATACTCTTTCATGGTATGTACTATTATTATTATACAGCAGCTGTATGTACTTACATACATTTGCATTAGGGTGGCCCTCTTTTGGAAAAGTAGTTTTTTTTTTGCTCTCATAGCCCAAAATCATTCGATTTGATGTAAATCTAAAAATATAAAGCTTCACGCAGATTGATGAATTTTTAGAGGTCGCTCACGAGCTCTAAAGTTGAAAAAAAGAATTTTTCTTATTACTAAGACAACTAAAAATCTTAAATATCTAAATTTTTTTATACATTATCATATTCTATGCAATCTAACCTTTCCAAAATGATGCTATTTATTTTTGTATAGCTATATAGCTAATAATCTCTATACCAAAGAAATGAAGCTACTGATTGACAAAATAGAAGTCGAGTTGCGCCCAACCAACTTTTTTTTAAGTGTTTTGGCATGCTGAGCACGAAAATCGACATGAAAAAAAATCTGTCGAATAGTTGTCGAGATATGATCGATAAACCGTTTTTTTTATATTTTCAAAAGTTGCTTTCATTTAACCTCAGCGGGCTAAAATACTTTAGACACATACTTGGTGAAATTGGGGAAGATTCTGTGTTCCTTTCGTACAGAGCATTAAAATCTTAAAACTGATTATTTGCAATAAAACCTTTAATAGTAGGCGTACAAAAATGTTAAGCCCCATTTTGGAAATGTAAGATTGCATAGAATATGATAATTTTAAGAGTTGTTTTAACCAGTTGTATGGCTGAGTAATAAGAAAGAAAAATGCTTTTTTCCAATTTTAGGTCTCGTGAGCAACCTCTAATCAATCATCAATCGAGAAACTTTATATTTTTAGTTTTACATCAAATCGAATGATTTTGGGCTATGAGAGCTAGAATTTTCGTCAAAAAAATGTTTCCTATGGGGGCCACCTTAATGTAGGTTCATCTGCAAACAAATTTTTACTTACTGTGAAATGTTCTGCTGACTTAAAATCTTCATCCATATAGATGCGAACGTGAATATAATCCGACATTACACTAGCGTCGCACAAACATCTGATAAATTCCTGCACATACTCCATTGATTTCTCATATGTCTTTCCACCCACTTCCTGAAGGTGTAAAGCCACAAATTTTGGATGGATTTGCGATATTTTGAGAAAAAATTCTTGAAGCCATATTGTTAGAAGTCTTTCAGGCTGTTGGATACAAAAAATTTGTTTACCTTAAGAAAGTGAGCTGGGTATGTATCCAACATATTTTATACCTACATCTTCAAACAAGCTTCCCACATTAGCCGTCACTAACAATACTTCAGTATCAGTTGGTCTTTCCTGTTCCGTTTCCATTGCTCCTCTGTGGTTCTATTTATTATTATTATTATTATTATTATTATTTATTACCAACGAAAGCAAACGCCAATGCATAAGTACTTTATTTTTTTTTTGCTTAGTGATGGACTTGTCATATGTAATATTTCAGGGTTGGAGACGCACTCACGAACTTCGATAAAGTGACTCATTTGGCGAATACAATGGTGGCATTCCTAAAAGTGATTTGCTTTCGATTTCGATTTAATTCTGATTTTCTTTCCTTTGACGCAAAAATTAAACAATGGCGCGAAAGCAAAAAGTGCCGAAAAAAAATTGTGAAACCAGTGATTTAAGCAGCTTAAGACCTTATGGACCTTTTTTTTTTAAAAAAAATCTCATTTGAGAACGCAGAGTTTTTCCAATTCGGTTTTTTTTATTGTGCAGACTAAACAGATTAAAGTAAAGGTTCGTATCCAGCACTCCGGAATTTTGATTTCGTCGCAGTACTTGACATATTTAGAAACACATTCAAGCAGGGACCGTAAATAACAGTTATGGAAATAAAATTTAAAAAATTTTTCTTTACCAAAGGTTCCATATGAAAGGGGGAGGTACCAGTATTCATATTTTTTGCCTGGCATTATCGAAAAAATTACTTTTGATTTATATTTATTCAATTTTTTAAATAAAAATTATTTTCAATTAAAAACAAAAATTAAAAATTAAAATTATGAAAAATTTTTATTTTGTAACATTCCGCGTTATCGATAGGTCGAAGAGCGGCGCAGCGCCGAGGAAAATGATCTGGTAGCACGAGTGGGGAGGGGAAATGACTGCGGAGCGCCCTCTGTCGTGAATGTAGGGTAAACGTTAAATTAGCTTGTCAAGATGACAACAGCCCCGAGGGGCCAAAGCCGAGCCTCTCTCAATCTCTTGGCTTGTGCGCTTCTAATTTTTAGCACAAGAGAAAGGGACCTACAGTTTGAGAAGCTTTTCATGGCTAATTACTGCAAAGCTGGCGACAACAGCGAAGAGGTGTGGCCGGGTGTACGGTTTATTCAAAGAAAAAAATTTTCATTAGATGTTCCGAGGCGGGAACGAACCCACGACCTCATGCACAGCGGTCGCGCACTCTAGCCGCTGAATGTAGGGTACTGCATTCAAATTCAAGTGAGAGGCGAAAGCTGCTCTCAGAATGCAATACATATAGGCATTTCCACAGCACGCAAGCGACAGTCGTAAGTTTTTAATAACCTTCATCATAGAGAAAAACAAAAAAATAAAAAAAAAAACTTGTCCATTTTGGTTTTTGAATAGCATTTTAGAAGCCTTATTTTTATGTATTATCTGGGAGTTGCAGAAAGAGAAGGTCCCAAGATACTGGCAGACATAAAAGGAATACGTTATGTGACAGAATATGGAAGCGCGTTTCATAAAAATTTTTAAAATCCGCGAAAACCGGTAGAGTTTCTTAATACAACTAGTTTTAATACGATCTGCAATGATGTAACTATATATTTAGAGCTGATTCGTTGAAAAATAAATGTTGGTGTTTTTTATATTTGAATCATTATGATACGTTACGTGACATACGTTATGTGACAAATATTTCTCTATGATTATTTTACTGTTAATTTCACTCACATAGTTTGTTATGGTTTCTTATGTAATCTTTATTTACTCTTTTTACCCTTAAAATGATTTTAGAAAGCCAAATTTAATTAAATCTGTGGGTACTTTTTTGGAAAAAAAAAACCTGCAAAATAATGGAATATGAGTAAATTTAATATAGGGTTAATCAAGTTTAAATTAATTGCTTCCCTTTAAAAATATGATCGAAAAAAGTGTTTTTAAGTACTTTTAATGTTTTGGTCTCGGTGGACCTTTCTGTGGAAATAGCCATATGCAGTCTCTTTTCCACCCACACCCGAATTTGAAATTGGGATAGGAACAAATGGCGGGGGAAGTGGCCTATATAGGGGAGGCTGATGGAATATTCCATTAAAGTCGGGCAAAGCGCACAGTCGACCGTCGCTGCCAAAAATTCAAATCGGAAAAAAATCTGCAAGTGCGTGAACCGTAATTAAAAACCCCCTTTTAAAAAATAATTCAACTTGGATTTGTTATACTGATTTCCGCGAATTTTATTGGCAAATTTAAATTTTAAAAAAAATCAAGAAAATGTGAGTTACAAAAAAAAAAAGAATCAATAGAAGAAAAAAATTTTTTTTGTTGTTGGTGGTTGCAGTTGAAGACTAGACGAGAGCCAAGAAAACCCAGCCCATTGGTCCCCAGAGCAGTGATTCTTGCTGGGCGCTGTAAATAGAATTAAAAAGAAAAATTAATATTTGGATGATCCGGTGCATGTTTTAGCATAAGTCTAGTATTTTAGGTGGGGATTTGTATGGGAAGGTATTTGCATTAATATTTAAGCATATATACTCGTATACATATAATACGGCCCGAATACGAGCTCGGATCTGACCTGCATCAGGGGGATCTATTGGTCCACACTATTTACCAAGCTTTAGCCTTAGTCATGGAGCTCCATCAGGAGAGCTAGGAGTACTATAAATTTGTGAAGTTGGAAAATGAGTCCCCAAATCTAGCATAGGCGAGTAGGCTGATTTAATTAATTTCCATTAAAAACACAAATCCCCTTGGTGGCTTTGTTCACATCTTAGCTCGGGCGGCGGAACCTGAAAAGGAAAAGATACCAAGTAAGGGAGCTGTAGTCGAGTGCCCCGACTACAAAATACCCTGTTCCCTTGACTTCTTGTGTTTTCATACACATATGCACACACTCACACATACACACACACTCTAACATAAGCACACACTCACTCGGTAACTGACAATGCAAGGCCCCCCTCTCTCCCACTAGCGAAATTGATTCGTATATAACTTCGGTCTTTTTTGTCCGGTCTTATTGATCTTTTCAGAATAGATAGTTATTGGGCCTTACTTGATATGTATAAAGTTTGGAAAGTCTATCTTAAAAATTGTGGCTCTGACAGTTTTTTGCGCTTAAAGGGGGGAGGGGGAGGAATTTTCCAAATCTAAACAAACTCGATTTGAATCTGGTATACACCTACCTACTTACAAATTTGTGGCTCTATCTCTTATAGTCTCTGAGATCGACGCGTTCATACGGACAGACGGACATGGCTAAATCGACTCGGCGGTTGATGCTGATCAAGAATATATATACTTTATAGGGTCGAAAATGCTTCCTTCTACCTGTTACATACTTTTGCACAATTTCATGATCCCACTTTTCCCATTTTTAATGGGAACAGGGTATAAAAAGAATTATATAAATTAGATTTGATAAAAATTATACAAAATTTCTTAACTTAAAACCAGAAAAATTATATAGAAAAAAATGTTAGGATATTATTGTTAGTTTGTTGTTAGTTCACAAATTTGTGTTTTTTTTATGAAGGATTATGCGGAATTATTGTCTATTAAACTGTAAGTTGATTTAAAAATGATGGCTTAAGTTTTGAATGTTGGGAGAGGAGTAGGCTGACTCGGATATGTGGCAGGGGGATCCGGAAGATGTTGTCCTGTCGTGGTCACTGGATGGGTGGGTGCGCAGAGGTGTGTCACCGAAACATCGTTGTCTATCTCCATTTGTGATTGTCATTGCTAGAGCCGCTAGAGTGTTTTGTTTATTTTAAAGTGGTTATGGCAAAGATGCGGTGTTGGCTGGGATTGTGCGACCTGTGGGCCTTGGGAAAAATCCCGCACTGAGTGGGCTGAGTTAGCCGGCCTAGCCCAGAAGTAGCAGAAACAGGCTTGTAACAATTTTTAAAAATTAAAATAAAAATTAAACTCGAATAACTTTTATACCAAAAGCCCGATTACCAACGTTTGTATACGATCATTTAGAATCATTTATGGGTTAGTATGTATGAATGCATGCATGCATATTTGTGATTATGTGCTGGTGCTTTAAATGGTATAGCCAGATAAGGGAGCTGGTACGACCTGTCTAGCGGAATTCTAAAATTTTCTTTTTAATTAAATAGAACTCTTCAAAAGAAACTTATATATGCCAAATTTTGACTTGTCTAACGCAATGTCCTTCATATATCGTTTTTTGATGAGCATTCAAAATGATATATCTCGTGCACTTAATCAGCTATATTCTTGAAATAAAACGCCAGTGATGGGAAATTAAACAAGGTTTTCGAAGATGAACGTTTGGTGTCAAAAAATAGCTGGTGATGACCAGTTGCTACTTTTTATAAGTTTTAAAAAAATTATTTTAAGGTAGGCAGATTGGTGTGAATTTCGATCGACAAAATGTCGATTTTGATAGTAAAAAAATAGACAGACGACAGTGTTGAGATACCGACTTTCATGTTAAGAACGAGAGTACGAGGCCCCGGGTTCAATTCCCAGGCGAGATGCGAAAAGTTAAATTGATTTTTTTTCGCTTTTTTATTTGATTAAGCAAGCAAAAAACGTTCCTACAACATGCCCAGGCCAATCAAAAAATTCGTACAAAATGTTCATAGCCTGACAACCACTGTTCATGATCTAAAAAAAAGCGGGATTACAATATTTTTGTCAACGAATGGACTTTTGGTAGAACTTTTTTTTCTTAGTGTGGCAAGGTTTTACGATATCCTCAGGACCATTAAGAAACATGTTTATTAAAAAACTAATTTAATTAAAAAACTAAAAAACTAATTAGGCAACGGGCATTAAGAAAATAAATCATTTCATTTGATATCTTCAGCTATGATTAAAATGAGAGTAGCCTTTTGAAAGTACGAAAACATTTTGTTTGAAGTCAACGGCAACTACAAAACTATATAAAGTTGATAGACAACACTGCGTATGAGTAATATAAAAAACTTTGGAGACCCGTCGCGTAAACATAACTTTTTGAACTTTGTTATTTTTTCTCTTTAAATATACACCATAAACTAGCGATTAAAGGGGCGCACTGTGTTAGATTTTGCCAATCTAGGACTCTAAATTCCATTTTAGCCAAAGTTTTAGAGATATCATCTTGAAACTTGGCATGGTTGTTAAGAAGAATATAATGCTGGGCTTATACTGCGTCACATTTCAGTGTCACAATGTCACAGCTCCATACGAATTTGACATTGTGTCACTAAAATGTGACACTCTGTGACGCAGTATAAACCCAGCATAAGCTTCAATATGGTTATAAAGAACTAGTTCGAAATAGCGTCAAAAAGAACTAGTTCCGAACTATCCCTAAAAAACTAGATGGAAACAATTTTTTTCTATCGATTTATAAATCAGTGTTCTTCTATTTTTATACTCTGTACCAAAGGTACATAGAGTATAATAAGTATGTAACAGCCAGAAGGAAGCATCTCCGACCCCATAAAGTATATACTCGTTTATTCTTGAGCAGCATCAACAGCCGAGTCGATATAGCCATGTCCGTCTGTCTGTCCGTATGAACGCACAGATCTCAGAGATGGTAAGAGATAGAGGTTTGACATGTATGGAATATACTTGCAGGCAGATAAAGTTTATTTTCAATTTTGGCCACGCCCCCTCCCGCCCCCGCCATATCGAAAAAACGCCATATCTCCCACAGTTTTATAGAAAGAAGGTTCGAACCTTCTGGAAAACAAACAATTATGGGCAGCACCGGTCGTTAGCTGCAAAAATGCAATTGGATCTAATGAGCTAGCCATAGCTGTTAGGTTAAGTATAGGATTTCGTTGTTGGAATTACTCAGACAATATATTTGCAGGTTTAATTAATTTACAAGGTGGAATTTTTGGGCGGGGCGGGATCATCACACCCACAACGATCCAATATGAATCGTTAAATAAAAATTTGTCCTAAAATATTGTTGGCTATCACTTTGCTGTGTAATCGTTGCTCATATATACATACATATGCCCAGAAAACCAGCATGCGAGCATTTTGCGAGACTATTGCAGAATGCTCACAAACGAGCTCGCATGTAAGCAAGGAATGAGAGTTTATTTTTATTATCGCAGAGCACTCGCAAGCGAGGTCATAAGCGAGCCAGCATGTGAGCATTTTGCGTAATTACGAAAAATATCGAGTTTGGGACCAAATCGCATTGTAAAAATATTGAAAAAATATAGACAATGTTAAAAAACTCAAAAATAAAAAAAAAACAAGAAAAATAGGTTTTAATTTAATGCCTTGAGTTTAATTCGAACCCATGACCTCGCCGTTGCAGGGCAAATGCCTTGCCATTCGATTGTTGATTGTTGATTTCATTCTTCACTGTCATTTCGCCAGCGTCACGCGCGACCCGATAATATCGGTGAGCGTTAAGATGTCAGTCATTCGTGTGTAGAGTGCCGCGGTCCTGAGTTCGAGTCCCAGACAAGGTGAGTCGGCGGGCCGGGTGGCGGCGACGCTACGGGCTCACAAATAATTTTTTTTTTATTTTAAATAAAACGTATCACAGCAAATATTTTAAATGACTCTCCAGTACTATCAAAAAAGTCTCGCAAAAGATGCCGCTTAAAGCTTCCCTAACCGTATTGCTTGCGACTATCGTAAATTATACTTTCACTGCCACAAACTGAATGACACATGAATCATTTTACTATCATTTCCCGACCCGTATGCGAGAGTTTTGCCGGGCTAACTCACGGAATTCACTCGCTTGGGATATCGTTTGCGAGCGTTTGGTTAGTTGGGTGTATACATACATATGTGTGTGTTGCCAGAGTGTGAAGTGAAGTGCGGTCGTGTTTTTCTGGCTGATCCCGGTTTTTCTGTTTTCCCTGGGAGGATCAGCGCCCTGCAAGGAAATTGTCAACTACAGCGCAAGACTTCAATGGGTAAGCGACAACTTACAGTGGAGTTCCTGATGTCCGAAGCGTGGGTTGACGCATTAAACTGAAAGTTGATGTGCAACGCCTTTCTTGGCGGATGGCCGCGGGAGGGGGGGAGGGGGTGGACGCTTACTCTCTCTCCTTTCTCCACTTTCCACGTTCCTTTTAAAAAATATGTCGGCGGCCACTTTTTATGTTGCTCATCTAGCTTGATAAATGGAACGGGGCGCAGATAAGAAATCGTGTCTGAATTTATTTTAAATCCAGACGATTTAAAGAGTGGAGAACATTAAAATAAATAAATTACCAGATGGCAAAATCTCACCTAAAAATAAAAATAATAAATAAAGCAGGCTTAGGCAGTATGTAGCCTATTAGCTCCCCACATCCTCCCTGATTGCAGTTGTCTGTCTGGGACATTGGCACACAAGGGTAACGGATCCGACCTATACCCATCCCCACCGCATGGGTTGCTGTTAGTACCACTTGATTGGATGCACTGGCTTGGTTGATTCCTATCCCAACTAGCATTGATCTGGCTCTGAACTCTGTGGCCCATGAGGAACAGAGTCAACCCTAGCATGGACCTCACTCCACGGAAAGGCACCCATGGGATCGTTAAGGTGACTGCGCACTGATAACAGCAATAACAACTTAGAGTTGGGACCCAACTACATCATTCCCTCATCAACTCAAAAAACCACTGCGGCGGTTTCGCACTTGGCCGTCGCACTATGGGTTTTTTTTCGTTTTTTTTGGCATCAACTTCAAATTGAAAGATAGAAAGCTAAGTTTTTGCACATAAACTATTCAAATTAAAGTAGAATTTCGGTTTTTGTTTATTTTATGATTCGACCACGCCTACATCCCCTTCCCCCAACACGGTACCTAAAATTATTTGAAAAATTCAAAATAAATATGTTTTTCGATAGATTTCATCTGTTGTGTGCATTTGTACTTACTGAAACAATTAGACATAAATAAAAACATCTAAAACAACCAATTTGGGCCAAACTTATTAAGAAATTTGGTCCTTGTAACAAATTTTTTAATGTTAACCAGTTTTTAACTGTTGTGCCTTAACAACTGTGCCTTAGTTCCAAAGTTTTTAGTATTTAAAAAAATCGATTTTTAAGTTAGTGTTGTGTTCTGAAAATAAAAAACAAATATTAAAATATTTAAATTTATTTATGTTTAAACAGCTTACTTAGGCTACTTACAACGTATGAGAACTTAATTTTCTCTTCTCTTCAAAATATTCTTCGTCTGAAGCAATCACTTCGAGTTCTTCATTAAGTTCTTCGTCATCCTCTAACTCATCTTCTTCAGTTTCATCAGTATCTGGTAAAACTTCAAAGCGTGTTGACTGCAGCAGCGAGAAAACTTCATTTGGTATTTTTTTTTTTTTATTTTTAATTTGTCTTTCTTTTATGTAGATACTAGATAGCAATGGGTCCGAAGTATCTAAGGCTCTGTTAAAAATATCGGTCATGTTGTCCAGTCTGCTGCATTTCCTTGAATGTCCCCTCCTATCACTCTTATATATTTTATTTCGGGACTCGGAAGCATGTTCCGCAAGACAGCCAACAGGAACTAAGGAACTCTCTATTATTTGTTGACCATGTACTAGCACCTTGTGTACAGTAGGCGACATTGGATACCAAGAATAATTATTTTGGTAAACTTCAAAAACCTTTTCGCAGAAAGTTTTAAACTTATTTGAGCTTATTTCATGCTCACAGGAAATGGTTATTAAAATGATGTAAAATTGTTTCAATAATTGTTCATCAACATTTAAAATTGATGATAATAGGGCTGAGTTAGAAAATGCCCTCCTGGCTGTGTTGCCATCATTGGAGTTTCCGCTGCCATTTGGTCTCGGCTTGTCCACATTGAGTCCCATTTCCTTTAAAATTGTCTGTTGTATTAATTGTTTTCGCACCATTAATTGGGGTTTGTCGCAGTCCTTAATGTGCCACTTCTTTATTTCGACTCTATACGAAAGTTTTAAAACGAACTCGAAAAAGCGGATCCAAGCATGCAAAGGGCTGATTCCATACTGAAGAGCATCAATCTTAGGCTTGAAAACATCAGACTTAAAATCTTTAATATTAAGCAATTGCGTTGGTTTTGCTCCACAGATAGGGCAACACTGACATGAGTTGCATCCTGTCAAAATATTTAAGACTTTCCCATCAATTAGGGTCATTTGACCTAAATATTCCACAACTATTTTTTTACCATTATACTCGTACACGTATGTTTTCAGATTTCGAATTTCGGTATCCAAGTTCTCTTTTTCCTTAAGGATGAGGGCACGACTTTCATTAATGAATTCAATTTTCAAAGGCCTACAGAATCGAACCGAATGGGGTATTTTATTGATCCAAATAATTTGTTGGGCCTTGTTTATCAGTTTTAATGGAATAATTGATGTTACAAACAATGCATTATCAGGGGCAGCAAGGTCTTGAAAACGTTGTTTGTACATACTGTGTCCTGTGGAGCCATCAAATCCATAGCTATATATAAATTTTAAACGTATCACATTTGGAAGTATATCCAACACTTCATGTTGCATTTCCAGTATGCGCGAGGCCGTATGGTCCAAAAGTTTTTGTAGAGGAACTTGTGCTTTATTTTCAAAATATTGAATGTCGTCTGGTCTAAGTTTTATTTTAGCACTAGTTAGATCCATATATGGCGGGTATATATCGCAACCGTGCTTTTTTACATTTTGCCTTAAATTAATATATTGTTCTTTTGTAAATCCATTTTCCAATAAAAATGATAAGGCACTGTCAGCTGACATTTGTACGGGCTCAGTCGAAAAAAGTTTCCTTTTCAGTTTACTTAGATCCTCGCTTGATCCTGCTGCTTTTAAAACAGCAACCATGTCCTTATCTGCTGATTTGGTAGCTGAAACTCTAGCAGCATGAACTAGCATAGGCAATGAGTTATTATTAACTTCTGAAAGCTCTGTCGCCAACTTTCGTTTTTGCCGGGAGCTAGCGTTCTCATAGTCCACTTTTGGACGTCCACCTCTATTTCTCGAGCCACAACTTACGTCGATGTCAATTTTGATTTTTTTATTAAGCCATTCAGAATGCTTACTTTTAAATCTTTTAATTTGTCGCCCGCACTTTGGCCATGTTCTTTCAAAATATTTGACAAAATCGCGTACCTTTTCATTTACTTGAGAATCGACGCTTTTATTTAGGTTATTTTCCCCAATTTTTTGCTGTATATGCTGTTTGACAGCGGCCTCTGAGCGTTTGTGGCTGACAAAAATGTGTAGCAGCTCTGCATGCTCAAAAGCATATCCCTCTGGAAAAAGGCGATTTTTTCGCGAAAAAGCAAATTAAAGCAGACAAACGAAGTTGCATATTATTCTGGACACTTTAGTTAGTAACTCCACATTTAAATACCTGAGCACTTTGGAGTGCCTTGCGAGTTCTACTCCACGAAACACTGCTAAATTTGCTAAGATTAATCAAAAAAGCACACAAAAATAAAACACGTTTCACGAGGACAAAAACACATAGAATTGACGAATATGTTATATAACTCTTGTTTTACATACCTGAACTACGACTTTGCATCATTTAAAGTTGTATTTTATTTATATGTGGCCAACGAGAGCAATAAAGCTTTAGCAATGCTTTAAGCTGAACTGTACACAAAGCTACCACGTGCGTAATCAGCTGACTTTGACAGTGTATCGATCATTCAGTGTGACCGTGAAAAATTTTATCGATTGATTTTTTATTTAACTAGAGTATTATAAACATAAAAATTAAAGTTATTTCAAAAAACAGAGCAACATTTTTTTTGGGTTTATGCCAAAAAAAAACGAAAAAAAACCCAGTGTGCGTCGTAGCGGACTTTACAAGCGCACCTGCAGAAGATCCTTTTGCTAGGAGATCTAAAATAGCGAGAACACCACCAATAGCACCGCAGTCTGCGCCTCCAGCGCACAACGTAAGACTTGCGACACCCGGAGAAGGAGTAGAAACTCCAAAGCGAAGCAGGGGAACCACAAGCCCCACTGAAGCAGCTCGAAAAACACCGCCAAAGAAGCACCGAGGCCAAGGCTCGCCCAAAGACCTGCTCCGCGAACTTGGGACAATTTTAGATGAGATCATTTTCAGGGTTAATGAGAAAAAGCTTGTGGTTGAATGAAGGTGAGAATGAAGGAAATTCAGATAGCCGCTAGTGAGCATTATGTGGAAGTGCCTCAAACTCCACCATGCTACTCTAGGTGCAACTAGGAGCTGCAAGCCAACTGTGAAGTGCCAGTAGAGCACACAAATCGCGCTAGCACAACGGAGTCTGGCGCACAGACGACGCCATCCCTTAGAAGAGCCGGAAATCCATCCAAGACCCAAACCGCCAAGGAGAATGAGACGTCAGAGAAGGGCAAATCCGTAAGCCGAAGACGGAACAAACAGCCTGAGAGGAGTGATAACAGTGGTAAAAACACTGCGAAAAGCGATCAGAAGTGGCAAACTGTCAAGAAGAAGCCGAGAGCAAACAGGATATCTCATCCCCGCGAAAGCAGACCCGACGCAATCACGGTAAAGTGCAAGGATCCTACTGACTACGCCAAAGTCCTCAAGTCAGTGGAGACTGATCATGGCCTGCAAAAGTACCTGGAAAGCGTTAGTGGCATAAGCCGCATACAGCCGCCGGCGAGTTGCTTATCCGAATGAGCCGCTTGGGGCTGACGAAGCAACCGTACAACTGCAGCAGGCCGTACAGAAAACTCTAGGTGAGACAGCTGAGGTCCAAGCGCTAACTGAAAAGGTTGCGTTAGAGATCAGGGACATAGCGGAATGGTCTTCCACCGAGGATGTAATGCAAGCTGCATACGCAAAAATAGAGGGCGACATCCCAATCGACGCTATTCCCAAACTTCGAAAGAGTTACCGTGGAACGCAAACAGCGAGTTTGGTCTTTCCGAAGGAACATGCAGATCAGCTCCTATCCACTGGGAAGATTCGGATTGGCTGGTCAGTTTGCCGAATAAGACGGAAAATCGAACCGAGGCGCTGTTGTGTCTGGAGTTCGGGCACATTGCTGCCAGATGCAGAAGTAAGCACGATTGTTCGAAGTGCTGCTTCAACTGTGGAGGATCTGAACATTCTGCAAAGGACTGCAAAGAAAATACAGCTTGCATCCTCTGCTCTAGGACAGGACTCAAACACACGGCCAATAATACCCTTAGCAGGGCTTGCCCAGTGTTTTTAAAAGCGGCAAATGCCACCAGACCTAAAAATTAAGTTTCTCCAGCTTAACTTAAACCACTGCCGGGCAGCCCAGGACCTGCTGGTCAGTAGCAGGAAAATAGTGGAGTCCGCCACCATTGAAGTTGGAAGCTGCTTGATAAGATCGAAACCTGCCATCAAGTACCTGGGCCTAATATTGGACCACAGGTTAACCTTTAAGCAACATCTTGAGCATGTCAGAGAGAAAGCAGCCCGGATCTCAACTGCTTTAGCGGGAATGATGTCCAATATTGGCGGACCTCGTCAGCGAAGTAGGATGCTGATCGCAAATGTGGTGAGGTCAGTCATACTCTACGGAGCACCGATATGGGCAGCTGCAATGGAGGTACCTTCTTACAGCCGGGAGTGCAAGTCTGCATACCGCAGGAGCGCACTCAGAGTGTTGTGTGCTTTCAGCACCGTCTCTGAGGACGCTGCGCTTGTCCTAGCAGGCATGGCCCCGCTGGATTTACTCGCAAGAGAAGCCTGCAGAAGAGATGCGCCCCCTGATCGCCGGGAAGAGACTCTCGCGCACTG
Organism: Lordiphosa collinella; assembly: GCA_018904265.1. NCBI lineage: Eukaryota > Metazoa > Arthropoda > Insecta > Diptera > Drosophilidae > Lordiphosa > Lordiphosa collinella. Next base: position 17,005 of record JAEIFV010000050.1, on the reverse strand, counting down.
GGAGAGAAGATGGAGAACTGCTACAAACGGTCAATGGACAAGATGGATAATACCGGACTTGCAACCGTGGGTTTGCAGGACGCTCGGGCAAATCGACTTTTACATGACGCATGCACTGACGGGACATGTATGCTTCAAGTCCTACTTGTTTAGGTTTAAGCATGAGACGGATCCTTTTTGCACACACTGTGCAGGGATCCCAGAAGGCGCTGAACATGTCCTTTTTGTCTGTCCTAGATTTGCTGCTGAACGGGAAGAGCTAAGGTTAGAGATTGGGAGACCATTCATAGTCAATGACTTGATGGGTATTCTACTTAGCTCGCAAAACAACTGGTCTGCTTTTAGCAACTATGCAGCACAAATAATCATATCCTTGCGTCGCGCTGAAAGACAGAGCAGGACTTCAAATCCTAGATAGGAATCTAGTGGAGGCTTTCATGCCAGCTCCCCCTCTTGAAGTAATGCTTTGCGGTGGTACCGCGAAACGAGATTAGGGAAACGGAGATTAGGGGTGGTTTTAGTGGGTGAGGCAGTCCCAAGTCCCACACTATCCCGCTTTCAATGCTTTCCCCCCTATAAAAAAAAAAGCACCGGTCGCAACGGTGATGGGCAGCACTTCACAGGTACATAGTATGTTATAGTCGGGCATGACCGACTTTCTTTCTTGTTTTAAAATGCTGGTTTTTGGGACATATACGAGCAACATATCAAAAAGTTTTACTTAGGATTACAAACATAATTCACTGAAAATATATTAAATATATTTGAAAAATTTGAGTAACCCTAGTGAGAACAAGACCAGCTAAGCCGAAGCTCCGCGCACTAAATTTGAAAATTAAAGCTTGAAGACGCTGCAAAAGCTCAATTGTTGCCGCAAGTGATATACACGCATTGGAAATACACGGGCTTGATCGAGGACAGAACGGATTTCAACCCAGACACAAAATCTTCAAAACTCGGCCACAGGAGTCTCAGCGGCTAGTAATCAAAACAGAAAACAAGTAAGAAAGCGAAATACCCCTCACCCATACATAAGTCATCTGAAATAGTGGCTTTCTATAAAAATCCGGATAAAAAAGCTTTCTATATTTCGGCACAAAGGCGCCCACTGTAGTTCGAGTTTCCACCCGCACTGTAAATCTGTGGTGCATACTTGTAGGCTGCGAAATTGAGGTGGACCCTGTTAAAATAATTATAGCTAGAGATAATGAAACGTACTCCTCCACCGAAAATGCCTCTTAAATCCAACAATGATGAAGGTACTGCACTCGCCACTTGTCGGGTCAAAGCATCCCATCATTGACAGGTGCCAAGCGACTTCTACAGGATATATCTCCTGAAGACCGGATAGCGAGCTCGAACCATACGGTTGGAAATATGGAACTTTCCCTACTAGATGAAAAATTTAAAAAAGTCGCTTCAAAGGAAGACATCGAAAGCATCAAGGTCGATGTCTCCGAAGTGCATAGCAAGGTTGAGAAGCTCACTCACGAAAACGAAATACTCAAAGCGGAACTGCGGGAATTGAGATCAAAACAAGCAGACGAATGTCGTCGACTTGAACAGGTAGAGGAAAGCGTCAAGCACAGAAACCTTATTTTTAGAGGCATGAATTCACACACTCGCCCATACGAAGCAGTAAAGACACTACTCACGACCAAACTTCATATCCCAGCACCGGCACCAATAGAGAATGTGAGAAAATTAACCGAAAAAGACGGGAAGATGGTGGTGGTAGTAGAATTTGCCACAACCTCGGCTATACAAACTATTCTGAAGAACTCCAAACAGCTGAAGGGAACAACTGTGTACGTGGAAAAGGATTTAACGACTAAGAGACAGTTGCAGAAACGCCTGATGCTCACGTTGCGAAAGGAAATACTGGCTATTAATTCCACAAAACGAATTTATGTTAGAGATGACAGGATGGCAATCGAAGACAAATGGTTTTATTGGAACAGTTCTGGCGAGCTCATGAACAACAAAAATCCTGCAGCACAGATCCTACAAAGCCTCTACGGTCCAAACTTCACTCTCAATACCAAATTTGAAGATGTGGAAAGCCGCTCAAAAAACTAAAAAATTGCAGATATTCCGAAAAAAACAATAAAAATTCTAGCTTATAATATATCAGGATTAAGAAGTAAACTATTATATCAGAATTTTATAAACTATGAAAACAATCATGAAATATTTTTCCTTTTCGAAACATTTATCGAGAGAAACTTTGAAGAGCTGGCTGCCTATTTTCCGGATCATTGTCTACATTGGATTCCAGCAACGCGCCGATGCGCGAGAGGGCGGTCAAGCGGAGGAAGTTTGTACGGCATACAAAAGACTCTAACCAATGTTTTTAGTTATACCAACAGCGAGGGGGTTACTGCGGTGAAACTTACACGGCAATTGCAGACATGGCTTATCGTTCCGCAATACATAAACTGTAACCAATGGAAGCACGATTTCGAAAAATTATATAATTACGTGATGGAGTGCACAGAAGAAAACATTATGATTATTGGGGATCTAAACGGGCGAATTGGCGAAAATCAGGTGATTACGGAAGACCCAAAAACAGCGCATGGTTATGCTCTCTTAACGAGAGAATCGAAGGATCGAAAAAAGGACTCGAATGGGTGCCATATTATCGAGATGTGTGAAACACTAAGTTTGACAGTCCTGAATGGAAGAACTACTGGAGATGCTATGGGTGAATACACGTACATGAGAGGTGATTCCGCGTCTACTATTGACTACTGCATCATAAGAGGAAAATGGCATGAAATGGTAACAGACGTCACTGTCGAGGACGAGGTATTTTCGAAAGCAAACTTCTGCCACAGCTGAGGTGGGTGCAGAAGTAGGCTGATCAGTATAGAGACCGCCTAAACGAACAATTAGAAAATCATAGGCTGAACACAAATAATGGAAATTACACGATTGACACATTGGAAAAAAGTATAACAACGGCAGCAAAATGTATGGGAAGAAAATCATCGAAAAAGAATTATGTTCAACCATGGTTTGATAAAGTATGTGAGGCGGCCAGAGAACTGTCTTTTGAAGCACTTAAACATGCTAAGCAAAGCGATTGCAGCAGAGCTAGAGCTTACTACCACCAGACTAATCAAGCTTACAAACAAATATGCATAGATAAACGGGCTACGTACTATTTTCAGTTGGAATTATCCATCTCAAAAATAAAAAGGAGCAAGGACTTCTGGGAAATAGCACAAAAGCTAAACGGCGGCAAATTAAGGAAAGGAATTCAAGCGGAACCAAAAGCACTGGCACTCTATTTTCAGAAGCTTCTTTATATGAGTCAGCCAGAAACTCATCTGTGCTATGCTTTACCCATGATTGAGAACAGCAATCTCGATGTAGCGATCTCAGTTGCGGAAGTTAATATGGCGATTGCAAAATGCAAATGCAAAAAAGCTCCTGGTGCTGATCGCATCCCCGCTGAATTTCTAAAGGAAGCTTCTCCGGATTTCATCGAGTGTCTTACAAATGTGTACAACCATATTATGCTTAACTCAGAGGCACCAGTTTCCTTCCGACTAAATGGTATATATCCCATATACAAGAAAGGGGACCCAGCGCAAGCAGAAAATTATAGAGGAATCTCATTTCAAAACGCAATGGTAAAGGTGCTCTCCTCTGTTATTTTAGCTCGTCTAATTGCTTGGGTGAACCAAAAGAACCTGCTCAGCGAGTACCAATCCGGCTTCCGAAAGGGCTACTCAACTGTTGATAGCATTTTTGTCCTCACCAGCTTCGCACAGCATTACTTGAAACAGAAAAAAAAGCTATACATGTTTTTTGTCGATTTTCGAGCAGCTTTCGACACCATTAACAGGAATGCCCTTCTTTACAAACTGAGCAATCTTGGATTATCGTCGAAAATGCTTGCAGTTATAAAAAGCCTATACGTCGACAATAAAACGACAGTATGGGACGGAGACAAATGCTCGGACTGGTTTGAGACAAACAGAGGAGTAAAACAAGGATGTCTTTTGAGTCCGTTGCTATTCGCACTGTTCATCGAAGACCTACATGACTACCTAAGCGGAGGAGCCAGGCTGGGAGATGTCACTTGTAAAGTACTTATGTACGCCGATGATATGGTACTATTGGCCGAAAGTGCGGAAGAGATGCAGTATACAATTGACAAAGTATCTGAGTATTGTAAACAGTGGAGCCTTGTCATTAACACAGAGAAATCCAAAATCATGGTGGTTCGAGATGGCAGAGGGCGCCTTGCAAGAGCAGAGAAGTGGTACCTCGATGGGACAGAGCTGGAAGCTGTCAAGGATTATAAATATCTAGGTGTCACACTGACACAGAATATGCGGTTTGATACACATCTGCGGAACAAATTGTCAGAAGCAAGGATTGCAATCAACAGCACGTGGAAAAGTTTCATGTCAAGAAAAGACATAAAACCAAGTGCGAAGTATAAGCTATTTGAGGCAACGGCAAGATCAATTATGCTATATGCAGCAGAGGTGTGGGGCTATGCCGAATACGATAGTGTGGAAAAGCTAGCGCGTAATTTTATTAAGAAGCTTTTTAAGCTGCCAATCACCACACCAACATATGCGATACACCTTGAGACTGGTCTACCTACCCTCTACCACAATACGCTGGACAGACATTTTAAATACATGAGGAAAATCATGGATCTACCTCAGAACAGGCTTCCTAAGTTAGTCGCTATGCAAATCCTGAGGGACCAATCGCAGTGCTTTGCAGAATGGCAAAAAATTTTCCAGGCTAATAGTATGTTTTGCGATATAGAAGACATAGCTGAATGGAGAAGAACGCACGACACTGTACTGGAAAGAGTTGATGAAGCCCAGCGGAATTCCTTTGAGGTCACTGCTCGGCGGAGCGAAACTCGGATTTTATATAAGGCTAGCTGCTAATCTTCAACCTGGGACAAAGCAATTATTTTACAGATGACTTTTCAGTGGATGCTATAAAAGTAATTTTTCAAGCGAGATCCGAAATGCTGCCACTAAATTATAGACCCCACATTAGCGACGAGAAGTGGTCGCTTTGCAACATGAGCGCCAGGGAGGACACCTTCCATTTCCTCTCAGAATGCCCAATTCTGGGAGAACTCCGACTTAAATATTTCGGAGAAAGATCCTTCACATGGGAAAAAACTAGAGATCGACTCAACGGAGAAAATTGGATTACACTTGCGGCTTATCTCTCTGCTGCCCTTAAATATAGACTCAAAATTGTAACAGAGGATTTTTAAAAAATAATATATAATAGTTTAAGCTCCTTACTCCTTATACATACTCCTTGTACTAAGTAATATTATAAATATGATATAAGAGTGCCAACGGCTATTGCCAAGCAATTATTGAAAATAAATATAATATTACAGTACAGTACCCCATACAGGCATAACCCATCTGAAATATGCAGCCTTTGTAACCTTGGTGAACGGGAAGATGTCATCCATTTCTGCGCAACATGCCCGATCTTTAGGGAGCATGGAACAAACCAGCACTTACAATGAAGGAGATCCAACTTATCCTCAATGGTATGGACTGGAACAAATTAGCCACCTATATCAAGGAGGCTACACGCTATAGAACCAGCATATTGAGCGGAGACTTTTAAATAGAGGGGCGCTGTTGGATTTTCTTCTGGGCGGAAGATCCACTATCTCGCGACGAGCGGGGAAGGTGGGTGGAGTAACCCTACGAAAATCCACAATAGCAACCCCAACAAAGTACCTTAACTTTATATAGTTTATAAATTATATTTTAAAAATTAATTAATCTTGTTAGAATTTATTAAATGGGCAGACGGCTTTGTGCCAAGCCTTTGTTTCTTTAAACGCAAAAAAAAGAAAGATTTACGCATGAAAAATGAAATAAAGATTACTACTTCTACTATTAAATTTTAATAGAAAAGCTAGTAAAAAAGTCAGTCAGGCCCGACTATAATATACTGAAACTCCCAAAGTTTGTGTTAAGGTGAGTGAAGTGCTGCCTATCACAGTTGAAGCCGGTGCTGCCCATTATAATTGTTTGTTTTTCTTATAACTCGACTATCGTTAATCCGATCTTTATCGGGGGGCGGCAGTCAGGAATCGGTCGACATTCTCCAGCCGGGCGGTGACAAAAAAAACTACTGGGTTGCTATCAAATAAGTTAATTAATCTTAAATAAAAAAAAAACACAGATACAAATACCAGGGACCCCTATATTATTTTAAGTATTACTATTTAATCATTATTTTTAAATTGTATTATTTACTTCAGAAATAATTCTACTTTTCCAGTTTGTTTTGTTTAACAATTTAATATCAATAGTTATATTCATTTGGTAGAAATAATGATTATACCGAATGTGTTGAAACCAGGGACTCTTAAATTAATTTATATGCTTGATGGTACTAGAGTTGTGTCTGCCAAGAATCCCCCCAGCCGACTGCTTTCACTCTCTAGCAGGACCGGTGTTGGCCACATAGACGTGTGTGCATTTAAAAATATTGTTATTTAATGCAAGTCTGTTTAAAATATATGATATCTGATTGGACCTCCTAAAATGAAAACTAAGAGCTGACACCCATTTACCGCCTGTTCATTACAATAGCGCCGTTGATTATGCGTCGTTTGGCGCTTATTTCATCAAACTCGGTCCAGAAAAAATTGTGCTAGCGTGCGAACATGTTTATAAAACATGGATACGAGAAAAACACGTTTAAGTTGTAAATATTTTGTGAAGGCGGTTATTTAGGCCTCAACATTGCTTTACAAAAATGTATGTATCTCCGAATTTTGAAAAATCCTTTTAGGGTAATATATTTGAATATCTAAGCTAAAAAAGTACGTCAAGAAATTGGAAAACAAAATTATAAAACCCCCCCCCCCCCCCCCCCAGCTATTTACAAATAGAAATTATATCTTTAAATTATAAATATCTTTCTTAAATATATGTAAGTGTAAGTTCAAGTGGCCCTTACGACACCAAGCCGAAGCCTGTTACGCGCGAACCCCAGGCAAAGTAGCAGCCCACCTCCCGCCCAACCGACCGAGAGGCGCACACGCCAACGTGCGACACGAAAACCGGATCGAAAAGTACAAAATAATGTTAAGTACGGGACAAATGATTTAAAATAGAGGTTTTCAAAGCAGGAAGAGAAAGTTCCGAATTGATTAAGCGGTAGAGTTTGTTGTAATCAGCACAGAGGACACGAAACGGATCATGCAAGGCATAGTTAGTAGTACAATGTATCAGAGATAAGGGGACAAAGTTACGGGACAGTCTACAAGGAACATTAAGATTGAAGTGTAAAGAATCTTGGTAGTGTAGGGATCGTCAAATTCTTTCGACCACCGCTTAACAAACCCAAGAACACTTCTGGCCTTATTAACAGTAGCAGTTACATGAGAGTTAAATTTAATTTGATGGTCAAGAATAACCCCAAGATCATTTACTTCATTTAGGCGCTGCAATGCCACATTATCAAGCATATAAGTGACTAATTGTGGTAAGCTTCTGTAAAATGTCATAACCTTACACTTCAAACTGTTAAGGTTTAGAAGATTATCTTGACACCAAGAGTGAAATGCATCCAAGTCTGCTTGCAAATTATAGCGGGAAACCAAATCATTATATGTTAAACAAATTTTCACATCATCGGCGTACATAAGCACCCGAGAGTGAGCCAAGACTGAAGGAAGATCATTGATAAAGATAGTAAAAAGCAATGGGCCCAAGTGACTACCTTGGGGAACTCCAGAAGTAACCTGGATGCACTTAGAATATGAATTACGAAATATAACTTTTTGGGTTCTACTACTTAGGTAATCAGAAATCCAACTGAGGAGGTTAGTTGGAAAGCCGATTAAACTCAGTTTGTGAAGCAGCAAGGAGTGATTAACAGAATCAAAAGCCTTACTAAAATCGGTATAAATGACATCAGTCTGCATTTTACCTATGAACCCTTTGATCACTGAAGATGTGAATTCTAAAAGGTTAGTGGTAGTAGATCTTCGCTTCACAAATCCATGCTGGAAGGGTGAGATAATGGAACTACATAAATGTTGCAGTTGAGATGTTATAATTCTCTCAAAAGCCTTAGGAATTGCAGACAACTTGGAAATACCCCTATAATTTCCAACATCTGACTTATTACCTTTTTTATGGAGTAGAATAATAAAAGATTCCTTCCATAACAGAGGGAAAGCGGACTCCAAAGACAATTCAAACAATTTATGAATAGGCTTACAAAGTGCATCCGCACAGAACCAGGCACTCCATCAGGGCCCGGTGCATACACGGGTTTCACAGAGTTAAGATCGCAAAGGAGCGAGCTTTCAGTGATAACGGGGCTAAAAATGCAATTAGACATATTCAACCCATACGGGTATGGTTGATTCGCACTCAAAGATGAAGACTCAAAGAACTCTGCAAACAGATCAGCTATTGCTTGATCAGTGTTTGCTTTAGCATTACCATATATAACCGAGGAGGGCAGGGTGGATGACTTGCGTTTAAAGTTAACAAAGGAATAAAATTGTCTAGGATTTCGCGAAAATTGAAGTCTGCAACGCTCAAGATAATCTTTATAGCATTGAGCATTAAGCACATTAAAGCTAGAACAGGCAAGCACATAACGGGAGAAGTCCAATGGCTTACCGGATTTCTTATACTTTTTAAAATATCTCGACTTCCTGTTCTTTAAGTTTGTTAGTTCCCTTGAGAACCAAGGATGACTATCAAGACAGCGAGGGCGCACAAGTGGAACACAAACATCAAAAAGAGAGTTCAAGGTATCGTAGAAAAGTTCTATGGCAACGTCAATATCTGTACAAGTGTACAACTGAGACCAATCAGTGTGAAATATTAAGTCGTTGAGCTTTAAAAAATCAGCTTTTTGGAAACAACGGGTTTTATCCGTCAAATCTCTAGAAGCAGAACACACAAGAGAAGGCAAATCAATGGTAAGGTCCAATGTAGGATGAAAAGGGTCCTCCGGAAAAACCAATGGGTCAATCCTAGATGCAACATTGCTGGGGGATCCAACAGGAAAATCAAGTCAAGCGATCTGTTTATCGAGTTGCGAATAGGGTTAACCTGTGCCATTGACAAATCAAGAAGTCCATCAATAAGGTCATGGGATTTCGAGGGAAAAAGCGCATTTGATTCTTCAGTTGAGGACCAATTAATCTCCGGCAAATTAATGTCACCAAGTACAATCAAAACGTCACTGTTTGATAGCAACGAAGAGACCGATTGGATAGCAGAAAGGTGCGAGGTGTAAATTGTAATATCGGATTGTGGAGGAATATACGAATAAGTAATAAAAACGGAAAAGTTAGAAAAAGTAATTTTAACATTTATAAATTCGATGTCATGGGGTGCTGAAAAATGTGCTAGTTCAGACGAAAGGCCAGAATCCACAGCGATCAAAACCCCACCCCCAGCACGGAAAATGCGATCGCATCTATAATTTATGAATTTGGTGGGAAAAACCGAAGAATCAGAGATGTCTGGTTTTAACCACGTCTCGGTAAAAACAAGAACATGATACTCAAAAGATAAACTATCTACAAAAAGTTTAGCAAGTTTAGAATTAAGACCTCGTAAATTTTGATAGGCAAGAAAAAGGGTGGACTTTAGTTTTTTGACGCAGCATTAGAAGTAGAGGCACCAGATAAATTAGAGGGTATAGAAGGCAAATAGATAGGAGATCGATTTTTCTTTTTCTCTATATACTCTTTTATTATAAGACGAGCCGGCCAGAAATCTTTTAAACAAATTGTTGAAAACATTTCACCGGGAACACTTATTTTGAAGGAGGAAATATCCCTTTCATATGAAAAAGTGAACTTTTCCACCAAAATGTCTGTGGCTTGGATTTTAGACTGAACAAAGGCCTTAACATCATCAGATGTGAGATCAGGGGCAAGCCTTGAAACAAATACATGTTTCTTTGGCAGAATACCCATTGGAGGCTAACGAACACCAGATACCCCAGCCACATCGGTAATGCTAACCGAAATAGGAGAGGCAGGAGGCACAGGTGGCAAAACTTTTTTTTGCACTATAGGTTTAGAAACCTCCTGAACGGACGCGTACATTAGAAATTACCTGACTAGGAGCAGAGATGCTACTATTTGAGGCAGCCAAATCACCACTACCCGATAAATCCCGAACTGTTAGAGGCTTGGGAGTACCAGTTACCCCAGCTACATCGGTAACGCTCACCGAAATAGAAGGGGCAGGAGGCGCTGGTGGAGCAACTTTTTTATGCACCTCCTGGACGGACACGTCAGACACTATAGGTATAAAAGAAATTACCTGACTAGGAGCAGAGATGCTACTCTTTGAAGCAGCAAAATCGCCCGATAAATTCCGAACTGAAGAGGGATGGACTTTGCCCATGATCCGAGACAAAAAGCTCAGCCTCAAAAGGCACACCCAGGCAATTATTTATTTTTGCCTTTGGGGAATCATGCATCAGTTTTAAGCTTGCAAACTGAGAATTCAAATCCAAGAACACGTCATTTACTTGGCGAAACTTAGAATACAGGTCTTTTAAACCCTGTCTAGTCTGCCTCATAAACTTTCTCATTTCCATTTCCACTGGACTGCAAGAATCACAGCCCCATTTAAGACCGTTGGACAGCTCAATGGCGTCCTTAACCCTGGCAGTATAACCAATACATATTACATGTATAACATGGTCACACAGCCAGCACGTAATTAAATTATCATTGGCGCTGCCTGACAAAATCTTGCAGTTTTTATAACAGCAGATTGGATTCGAATAACTCATTTTAAGAGATTAAAATAAAAACTCAAATAAAATTCAACACCAAATAATCAGAGTAACACAGACCAAATTTACCACTGGGGTCAAACAATTAACAAACAGTAACCACAACCGAAAACAGCAACAACAATTGCAAGCTATTAAATGCACAAAAAAAACACAACAACAGCAATGCACACACACAGTTAGAGCGCGGTTGAGCCGATCGCGATCGCGAGAAAGATGAGTGGGAGGGAGGTAAAATAAGTCCAGCACAACAACAACACAAATGAAGAGAGCGCGAGCGTTTGAAAGAAGGCAGGCAAATACAGAAAGCACAAACAAAACGAAAGAACAAATCTAAGCACAGCAAACACAATGCAGATTTTGTTAATAAGTTTAGTTTGTAAATTAATAACTCACAAATAGCAAAAGCTTTTAAACGTATATTAACGCGACAAACTAGACACAAAATTAATACATATATTGACACAATTGACACTGTTAAAAAATTGATAAAAGCGCAGAGAAAAAAAAACACGTCCGTCTTCAAAGAGAATGCGAATTGCGTCTTCTTTTTTTTTTTTTTTTTTAAACAACCCTTTAAACGTTATTTGAAAATATTTGAAATGTTTTTAGCATAGCAACCCTTTGGAATTTTTTTTTAAAAAAACCCCACAACAAGAATTTTTTTTCGAGAGTTAGCTATTTGCAAATAAAAAACTATCGGTCTTTTTTATTTTCTTCTTCTTTGGCCATCACAACCGTTTTACGGTCTCGGCCGCTGCCACTAATGCCCACCACTCGCCTCTGTCCCGAGCGACATTCCACCAGAAGGACACTCCCAGTTTCGCAATGTCTCCCTGCACCTGGTCACGCCATCTCCTCTTTGGTCGACCAGGCGGGGGAGTGCCTCCCAACTCTATCGCATGCCGATTGTACACACGCTTTGCTGGAGCGTTATCATCCATACGGGTAACATGTCCTATCCAGCGCAAACGCTGTTGTTTTATGCGCTTGACTAGGTCAGTGTCCCCATAGAGCTCATACAGTTCGCGATTCGTTCGGATGCGAAATTCGCCGCCAACGTTTAGAGGTCCATAAATCCTCCGAAGAACTTTTCTCTCGAACACGCCAATTGCCGCCTCATCCTCTTTTGTCATTCTCCATGCTTCTGCGCCGTATAGCAGGACTGGGATGATAAGCGACTTGTATAGCGCAATTTTCGTTTTCCGAGAGAGGTCTCTGCTCTTGAACTCCTTATTGAGCCCGTAATAACATCGGTTTGCAAGCGTGGTTCTTCTTCGGATTTCCAGACTGGTGTTGTTGTCGCTGGTAATCGTCGTCCCGAGGTAGACAAATTCCTTAACAACCTGGAAGCTGTAGTCTCCCATTGCAACAGATTGTCCAAGCGTAGACTCACTGCGCGTTGATTGTAGGTACTTCGTCTTATCCTCATTTACCGCTAAGCCCATAAGTTTTGACTGCTTCTCTATCTCTGAGAACGCCTGTTGTACCACAGATTCGCTTTTGCCGATGATGTCAATATCATCGGCATATGCAAGTAGCATGTTATCTCTGGTAAAGATGGTGCCCGTTCTGTTAGCATTTGGGCACTGGCGCAGTATGTACTCCATCAGTAGATTAAAGAAGTCGCACGATAGGGTATCACCCTGCCTAAAACCTCTTTTGGTATCGAAAGGCTCGGAGCGGTCTTTACCTATTTTGACGGAGCTTTGTGTGCTTCTCAACGTCATCATGCAAAGTCGAACGTACTTTGCTGGAATACCAAAGGTAGACAGGGCTTTAAAGAACTTTGACCTTATCGGCGTGTCAAAGGCGGCTTTGTAGTCAACAAAAAGGTGGTGGGTGTCGATACATCTCTCTTGGGTCTTCTCCAGGATTTGTCGCAATGTGAATATCTGGTCCGTGGTGGATTTGCCAGGTCTAAAGCCACACTGATAAGGTTCAATCAGTTCACTTATTCTCGGCTTTAAACGTTCACATAGGATGCATGATAGAACCTTATATGCGATGGGAAGGAGACTGATCCCGCGGTAATTGGCGCAAACCGCAGGGTCTCCTTTTTAAATATTGGACAGAGTACACTTAGGTTCCAATCTTCGGGCATGCTTTCTTCGGACCATACTCTGCATAGGAGTTGGTGCATGCACCTTACCAGCTCCTCACCGCCAGCCTTGAACAATTCAGCAGGCAGCTCATCAGCGCCAGCAGATTTGTTATTTTTTAGCCTTTTTATGGCTAACAAGACTTCATTATGGTCCGGCGGATCTATCTCTATGTTATCGATTGGTGGTGTCGCTACTTCCCCAGAGGCGGCTTTGTGTTCGTCATCACCTCCCAGCAGGTTAGAGAAATAGCTTCTCCATTTGTCTAGTGCCACTTCCGGATTTCTGACCAGATTTCCGTGCTCGTCCTTCAAAAGTGTGACTCTGGGCTTAAAACCTTCGGTTAGTTGCCTAATCTTTTGGTAGAATTTTCGAGTCTCACTCCTTCCGAACAGCACTTCGACTTCCTCCCTCATGCGCTTTTCCTGCTCATTTTTCTTCCTTCTGAAAAGGCGCTTCTCCTCTCTCCTTTTCTCCCGGTATCTCTCATTAACAGCCCGCGTTGCTCCCGACTGCAGAGTTCTCCTGTAGGCAGCGTCTTTCTCTGCAGTAGCGCGGCGGCACTCATCATCGTACCATGACTGTTTTCGGGAGTTTTCGGCGAATCCGAGAATCTCCTTGGCAGCTGTACTCATAGAGTGTGAAATATGGTTCCACTGTTCGTCAACACCAGGAGGGCCAGGTGGGGTTTCCCTGAGCAGCTGGGTGAGTTTTGCTGAGTAGGCTTGGGATGTCCGTTGCGATTGCAGCTTCTCAACGTTCAGCTTTCGGCGTGTATTAGACTGTGCGGCATGAGCCACACTGAGCCGTGTGCGTACTTTGGCTGCAACAAGGTAGTGATCCGAGTCAATATTGGCTCCTCGGCGCACACGTACGTCTAGAACACTCGAAGAGTGCCGTCCGTCTATCGCAAAGTGATCAATCTGGTTTCGTATTGATTGACCAGGGGACGTCCAGGTCGCCTTGTGGTCGTTGCGGTGTTCAAATCTGGTGCTACTAATGACCATGTTCCGGCCCGAAGCAAAGTCTATTAGCCTCTTACCATTTCCGTTGGAATCATCGTGTAGGCTAAATCGGCCGATAGTCGGGCGATAAACTTCTTCTCTCCCGATTTGTGCGTTAAAATCGCCTAGCACGATCTTGATGTCGTGATCGGGGCAGCGCTCATACAGGTCTTCTAGGCGCTCATAGAATTCGTCTTTTTCCGAATCGTTCTTTTCTTCTGTCGGGGCGTGCGCACAGATAAGACTAATATTAAAATACTTTGCCTTAAGTCTGAGTGCGGCAAGTCGCTTGTCAACTGGTGTAAAGCTGATGACAGAGCGGCACAGTCTTTTGTTGACTGCAAAGCCGCAACCAAACTCGTGCTTTGAATCATGTCCACTGTAGTAGATCTCCCATGGGGCGTTGGTTTCGGATGTTATCCTCCTACACCCCTGTCCAGTCCATCTTATTTCCTGAAGTGCGGTAATGTCCGCCGAATGTTCCTCGAGGACATCCACCAGCTTGGAATCCGCGCGCTCTCTATTGAGGGTGCGTACATTCCAGGTGCATATCCTCAAATCGTGGTCCTTAAAACGTTTGCGTGGGTCGTCGTCGGGGGGGGGGGTCCGTATCCGAGGCATTGTGTTAGTTTTCATTGGCGGGTGGGGATACGCCTATCGGGTGCCAAGCCCGATGCGACGCCCCCTGTTTGACCCCAGGGAGAGGGCGCCGCTCACGTTAGCCAGCAGCTTTGCGGATGCATTGCTCTGTTACCAGGGGTTACCACGGGGAGGTGTGAGTCGACTTGGGACGCAGTAAGCCAGGATCGCGCTGGGTTTTCCATGTTAAACCGATCAGCAACTTTACCTCACTACATACGCCCCCTTAACCACAGGAGATTTCCTGTCTTCCGGAGAATTTGACATTTACAAAACAGTTATTTGCAAATAATATGTTCGTATAAACGTAGTAATAGATAACTTAACTTTTAGCTTATTAGAATTAGTGAGATTAAAATATTTTCTTTATTTTTTTTCTTAGAAAGCAAAAAATAATTCGATACGTGACATTGCGCACGTGACATATTTTCCCCAACATGATAGTTATGTAATTCGTGTTATAATGCAAAGCAAATAGTAACAGTTAGTTGAAATCACACATTTTGTTATGGTTTCATTCTCATTCTCAATCAATTTTAAAGTGCAAAAGTCAATACAACCTATATGACCTTTATTAAAATCAAAATACGTGCAAAATTAGAAAAATGATGCTTGGGCGATGTTGCTATTGAAAATCTCAAAATGGATAATTTCAATTTTGGCCACGGCCCCCTCCCGCCCACGCAAATTTGAAAAAACGTCATATCTCTCGCAGTTTTATACATAGAAGGTTCGTTCCTTATTTAGTAATCAGGATTATTTATCGATCCGCCAAAGGAATGACAAAGATCGGATGAACGGTTGTCGAGTTATAAGGAAAACAAGCAATTATGGGCAGCACCGGTCACAACGGTGATCAGAAGATGAGAGTATGTTTTAGTCGGGCTTGACCGACTTTCTTTTTAATTTCATCTATATACAAATATTCATATCGGCACTCTTGCAGCTTACGCTAGCACAAAAAGCAGCTGTCAAAGTCATTTGAACGCAGAAGTTTGTAAATAAAACTACAATTAATTATTTTGTGCGAAGTGCGAGTTACGAAATCTTATTTAGCTAAAGAAGGAACGTGTTGGTAAGCGTTATAGCAGAGTTCAAAGGTTACAAGAGGCGGTCTTGGTACAGCTGCCGAAAAAATTTCAAAGTAAGTTTCAAATCCGAGCTTTTATATAAGAGTAGTTGACAGAGAAGTGCTGAAATATGTATGAGCGGCGCCAATCGAACCACCCCAACTAGGGATGTTGGAAATAATATCGAAATATCGAATATCGATATTTATGCCCAAGATGACACAGCCCCAAGGGGCCAAAGCCGAGCCTCTCTCAATCTCTTGGCTTGTGCGCTTCTAATTTTAGCACAAGAGAAAGGGACCTACAGTTTAACGCCGAGTCCGAACGGCAGTTTTTGAGAGGCTTTTCATGGCTAATTACTTCAATGCTGGCGCCAACAGCAAGAGGTGTGGCCGGGTGTAAAGTTTTATTCAAAGAAAAAAACTTTACATTAGATGTTCCGAGGCGGGATCGAACCCACAACCTCATGCTCAGCGGTAGCGCACACTAACCGCTGAGCCACCCAGCCACTACCAGTCCAAAGGCCAAACTCGAAAGCTCTTTTGGTTTATGTGGAGTAAGCATTTCCTTTGTTCTCCAAGTTGGAGTTTTCAAGCTTTAAATCTTATTTTGAGAAGCTTTAGCATTAACGTAGCTGTTGAGGCAGCATAAGATCACTTTGTTCTTTAGTTCTAATTTGTATCTTCACCGACGCACATAATAGTAATAAAGGCCTCCGAGCCACGAAATACATTTTTTTAACTAAAAGTATTAACTTTTGATTAATTGGCGCCCAACGTAAGGCCCGCGTTTAAAAAAAAGCACTGATATCGGACACATCACGGAAAAGTATCGTGTATAAAATTTGGAACCAGTTTTCTCCAAATAAAAAACTCCGAAGTGAAAACTTGTGCTCGAATCAATCATTGTGACCAAGTCCAATGAACCCGTGTGCTCTGTAGTGCCGTAAAAATATTGCTTGTGCAAAAAAAGTGGATTTAGAACTCTAAAACTCAACAAAAGCCAATCAAAAAAAAATTCTTTGAAACAAAAAATTATGCAACCAAGAACAGAAACTGAAAAATTGCAACCAAGAAGAAAAACTTTAAAACAAAAACGGCAATAAAAACCAAAAAACTAAAAGAGTTTAAAAAGCGTAAAGACTCAGGGAGTTGCGATGCTAAGGAGTTCGAAAGACTCTAACAAATATTCTTCAGCTTGCTCATACAACCAGTCTGCTAAGAAAGAAGACGAACTTAAACTACTTGAACAGCAAATTGTTCAAGAAATCGAAGACAAACATTCACGGATACAGACAAACCTTCCCTTTAGCACTTATTATTATTATTTTTTTTTTTTAAGCTTATTTTGTATTTATTGAATCTTCTCTTAATGAGAC